>CM068494.1:23396666-24609583 GCA_034769265.1 Remorina albescens
AAACGTTTTTGTTCGCCTGTTGAGTTAAATTTTTTTGTCTTTACCAACTCCTCAAGGTAATTTCCAGCTTTTTTTTTTTTTTTTTGCTAAATCTTTGCCATGTAAAAAAAAAACAACAAAAAAAAAAAAACAACTCAATCAGGCTATTGTTCAGCGTGCAGGGGGTTTACAGTTTCTTCTGTGAAAACAGCTGTCTGCTGTGAGTGAAAATTATACCATAAGAGCAGTGAGGGTGAAACAAAAGCCTGAGTTTATGGATCCACGCTGAGCATCAGGTCACCATAAAAGGTTGATCTGCAGATTCTCTGTGGATTCATTGTTCTACCTTTCAAATGAGCATACTGTTTAATATTTTTACTACAGGGGTATTAGTCGCTTTGACCGTGCAGAAATGATAAACTTTACGATGTGAGAATTTTTTCAAACTGTCATTGAATGTTATCTTTGTTTTTGTAAAATCTGTCATGAATTGTATAACACACCAAAGAACAATTGTTCACTTTATTCTTTTATAATATTTTACCACCAAATTATTTTCTAAATTAAAAAATATATATTATTCATATTTTTACGGATAAATTATATATTACTTGATCCACTAACGGCTGGATGAAAACTTTATTTTTATTATCTTTTTGCAGTTCAAAAACACCTTTAATCACATTATTCACACACCACTACTTCTCAAGAAACACACACACTCAGCAGACGCAGGGACCCACAATGCAAAGTGGCACATGCTGAAAGTGCAAACTCTGTCACATTATCAGGACACTTTGGAGATCTAAGATGCCCGAAGGTTCTGTGATGCACTTCTCATCTGCTAAACATAGCTTTCCCATCTGTTAAAGACCTTATGACAGAGTGTGTGAGGCACTGACTTCCTGCTATTTGGACTCTGTTTCCTGCAATCTTCTTTATGTGCACCAAAGATGGCACCTTTGGTGATCCTTTATCTCGAGATCCTGAAGTCTCTGGAAAACATATCCAGAACTCCCGGTGAATCATGAAAGAGGCTGTTTTAGTGAGCCACAAAAAAAAATTTAAATGGAAAGATGATGCCTAGAGACAAGAACTGATTCCTGAGCTGAAAATCTACAGCTCAATTTAATCTCTGTAGTCAGTGGTGTGATGACAGGGGAGTTGTTCAAATGTCTTGAGACAGCAGGATGAGAATATTTCCAATTTGTCCACAGAGGATGCTACTCCTCCGTCGTTTTTGGCAGCTCAGTCAGTCCTAGTCCAGTCCTACGGATCCATCATTAAAAGTATCCTCACATCATCCATCACAGTCTCATATGGCTTTGCCTCCCGCCGCTTCAAGACAAGAGTGTCATTCAAACCTCTGAGGGGGTTATCAAGCACCAGCTGCACTTCATCACTCACAAATACAGACACACACACACACACACACACATCTGAAAAATGACAGAAAAAGAGAGGAGAAAAAGAAGATTTTTGCTGACCCTGCCAACTGGGATAACCACTTGTTTGACCCATCTGGTTTGGTCAGATAACCTGCTGGCACATCTTCTGCACACGGGCCATCGCGTTTCCTTTCAAACGTGACCGGTGAATGAAGAGGTTACAGATATACCAATGTTTACAACACAGCTCCTGGCAAGTGCTCATGTGGCATTTAGATATGAGTGAAGATGATTCTTAGATTCAGAGTGGTATTACAAAGCCTTTCTGGTTTTCATGGTCTACTTTATTTATTTTTTTTATTATACTGCTTAAAAGGCAACATGCGAGGCAAATCAAAAGAAACTTTGAGGGGCTGAAAGATGTCAAGAGCTACACTTCTCGGAATGACCACTTGAAGCTGGCCCCAGAAACAAAGTCATGTTGAAACGTCATTTAAAATGTCCAACTGAAAACCGATTTGAACTCGATGAAAGTCCCCCTGCATGGCAACTCTACAGGGGCGTGCAGGAGCGTGTGCCCCATCGACAGGGCGCCACATGTCGTTCCCCACTCTCACTCCCCCATTTCCTTTATTCTTCAAGTTGTCCTATCGAATAGAGGCCAGCAAAAAAAAAAAAAAAAAAAATCATGTACACATAATTGTGGGTGTGGCCAACTTCAGCATCGGGTGGGTATATTCTCGCCAAAAATTGGTACGCAGTAAGGTCTCAGCTCCACTCTCGCTCTACGCAGTCGTCTGTTTTTGGATTAGCAGGTAGTCAGTCAGGCGGCATCAGCGCTGCCAAGACGACGACAGCTGAGCAGACCTCTCCGTGGTTCAAACCGCCCTTCAGATGTCAGGAAGCATCAATCTTTATACATATATAACTCCACATATATGTATATGTACATATATAACTCCACATAACTCCGCATATATATATATATATATATATATATTCTGTGGGAATAATATGTGCCCTCACATAAATAATGTTGAGGATGATATCAAAAAATTAGTCGAGCAGCGTGAGAATTAGTTTCTATGGCAGAGGATACTTAAAACCAGCCCTCGAGTTATTTGATCTTGAGTGATATCTTGTCCACTGACTGAATATCAATCATGGCTGACAGATTATTGGAAAAATCATATTACACAAAACAACTTAGCCTAATAAGTACCCAAAATGGCCATAAAGTCGACTCCACACCGCTCTAAAACAGTCCAGAAGAATAACCACCTCCATAAATCTAGGATTTATTGCAGGCTTCATTACCTTCACCTTTATAAAATGGCAACTGAAAGTATTTGCTCTACAGCTCTTTTAAGACATTAATTCCAATTAAGTGTTTCCATATATTTCTGATCAGAAATAATGAATGTTATTAAAGCTGAGAATATTTAAGTATGGAAGCAAAGACTTGCCTTTGTAGAGTCAATCTAATAAAGCGAGTCGCGCTAAAACCAGCTGGAGGAGTCAATTATTCAATTAGTCTGTCAACAGAAAACGCATATCTGCAACTGTTTTAATGGTCGATTAATCGTTCCAGGGATTTTTAAGTAACGTGCCTTCACCGTTTCTTTTCCAGATTGAGAAATCCGCGACTAAAACACTCATGCCCTTGGCAAAGCAACAAATAAATTATAAAAAAGAAATTATCAATTGATGATTGAAGTTGTACCATTAAATTTCAACAGTTAATTGAGAAATGTAACTAATACAAAAATACTTTGGCATTCCTAGACTTCATCACAATTTTACACATCTCTTTTCATTTGAATTTGTGAACCAAACAACAGCAGTTCACTTTTGTCAGGCACCGACTTGTCACAACAGTGGAAATTCAGGTGAAACTGCTAACAGTACCGACGCTCTGGTGCAATGAAGAGCGCATTTGAAGCAATTGTTAAGTTTTGAATTGCGCCTGTAATTTTCCTGCTTCTATGCGTTTTTAAATCTGCACTGAAAACAGGACACATGAACATAACAATTTTCTTTGTAAAAGTAAATAGCACACTAAATTAAAAGCTGATGCATCCGCACTTGTGCCTGCGACTTTACAGGCGATATCATTCATTTCATAGTTGTCAGAGTAAAAAAAAAAAAAAAAGAAAGGCTTGAGTTGTTCCTAGTATTTCTACTATAAATCAAAATAAATCCAAGCAGTCAAGAGGACAGAGTCCAGCCATAGTCGTCACATTCCCACATCCTGCTTCCGCTCATACATGACACACACAGGATTCCTCCACTCTGCATGACCGCTCATCCGTCACCAACACTGATGAAACTTGTAAGACATCAGTGAGGTCCACATCTCTTGAAAAATAGCCACAAGCACAAAAGTCAACCACCATGCCCAGCACAGCAGCAGGAGAGACTCACCAACGTTTCACACCACATGGTGCTGAACACACATACACACAAACACAAGTTTGCCTAATGAGGGAAAGGTTTAAGGGGTGACATGGGCCAGATGAAAGATCAAAAACTAAAACTTAAAGATAAACCGCCATGGCCTGACTTTAAAGGCAAGCCCTTGTGTTACCTCCTGTTCTTCAGCTTCTAAAGGCCAGCCTGCTCCCAACAAAATCTTAAATCGTGTAGTGTGAAGATACTCCAGACTTGAATAAAAGTGTCTGATACATCACAACAATTGGCAGAAATGATTAAACGTGGTCATAAAATATACAGGGAGGGAAGAGATCTTCCATCAGGTCTCTCTCTTTCTCTGAAAGGTGCTGAGAAACACTCCAGGATAAAAGCCCACAAGCCAATGAAGTGCTGCTTAATAATACCAGTGCAGAATGTCCTCATAAAGGCCCCCGAGATATCATCAATACCCAACCGTCAAAGTTATTGCACTGCAGGGATTAGAGTGAAAGGAAGAGGCAACATGTTTGCCTCAGCCCCCAAATCATTTTTTCGAACTGAGTGCGAGTGTCACATTCGCTGACCCTTAAAAGAGGCCGTTGTCTGTATGTCATCCTTTTAATCCATCTGACTTTAAACACGCAATCTTGAGTGAATCTGGAGTCTTATCGGTACTGGCAGGTTATATTCTGAGGTTATGTTGGCTTTTTTGTGTGGGTTTACATCTGAACTTCTCCCGTTTTCAATTTCCACTCGCAGCTACCCATCTAACAGAAGGGAATAAAAGAGGAGCAGCTGCATTTGAGGGTTTATTTAAAATTCTGTGTGATTTTCTCCACTTTAATGGTGATAGGCTATGTTCCTGAACAAACATAAAATTCCACAGACTTGCTTTGCTTCAGACAAGAAAAGAAGAGGGCAAAAAAGTCATAACATTGTGCTCAAAGCGTCTCTGCTGCATATTCTCCATACACTTAAAGCATATGTACCGATCTATTTATACACAGCATGCTTATGAACAGCACGGGCTGTGATCTTATTAAACCTTATAGTTATTATTTTATTATTCTGGGGTTTTTTGTTGTTGCTGTTTTTTGTTTTTTTTTTAATCGGTGAGTCGTGGTGAAGTTTACATGGACAATTTGCAATTAGAAATACCCCTCACAGAAACATCAGTCTCACTTCACTGTCAGTCAATAACCTATTATGGGCCCTTCATAAAACGACTGGATATGCACGATTGCTCATGAATCATTACTCAGGATTCCTGTTTTGTGTGACTTTTGAAAGTTTTTGAATTGGATCTTTTACTCAAAGTTTATTGACGAGAGGTTGCGGTATATTCAATAATAGCAGGTGCATGATGGCATTTCATTTAAAAACCACATACGGAGGACTTGGTCAGTAAATTCATCTGTAGCTTTTCAGTTCAGCGTTCAACCAATTGGAAGTTTTGACTTTAATAACACGTAGAATTTCGCAGCAGATACAAATACATATTTCAAGAATATCTGAAATACAAGTCTGGAAGTTCTTATTCGTCAATACTACGAAGTAAAAGTGGAACAAATTTTATTCAACTTGAAAAACACAGGGCTATTTTTTTTATAATGTGGACACAAACACCATTCAGGTACTAGAGTCGTGTTAAAATGTGTTTATAATTCAGCTGAAATCAGAAGTAGTTTGTTCATCAATTAGCTGATCAAAGGAAACCATTCTTTTGTGCGATGGTGTGCTTCCTTTCTCCGTTTCATATCCCTGTAAACACTTTTTTTGGGGGGGGGGGGGCTGTGACGTCACTTTCAATTGTAGGAAAATTTGGAAATGAATAATTAAAATAGTTGGGAGCTGACACTCCTGTGTATCATCTGTCATGCCAGCATCCAACAAAAGGTATTAAATAGGATTTACGAACAATCGAGCACCCAAAAAATCCTACTGCAAAACCACACGACTCTTACAGAGGTGCCCTCACCCGGAGAATAAAAAATAAATAGCTTAAAATTAATCTCACAAGGACAGCCAGTGGCTCTGTAATGACCAAGTGTGTGTGACTGAAATCATGTATAGTTTTACTGTGGAAAATGATTTTAGTTACTGTGATAAATCACAATTACAACAGCCTTTGTACAATCTCTGGCGTGTTATTTGTAATTAGTAACATTTGTTACCTGTGTGAGGCAGAAATGTCTAAGCTTTTCAGACAAGAAGCTTAAGAAAATTTGTTCTTTTGAGTTTTATCAGATCAGCCGTACCCCCTCTGCACCACCATCTGAGTGTGGTCCTTTTGAAAAACGTGTCAATGCATGGCAAATTGATTGATTCAGCAAAACAACAAAACTTTGCCCAGCATTCCCCCTCAAATGGAAGTATCGCTTTCTGCAGGCAGGTGCAGGCAAAGCTTCAAGTATAAAAGGCTGCCTTTCCGTATTTGTTATTTTCCTATTTCTCAGGATGGGTAGCTGCTAGCTGTTAATGGTGAATAAATTTTGAGTGCAATAATAAAAAATTATGCCTGTGATTTTCATTAGTATGCAGGGTGCTGATGGCAGAAGCTCTGCATTTGTTAACAATATCCACACGGAATTCGCAAAGCTAAGGAAAAATTAACTAAAAGGGATGAAAACACCAGACTAATGGAGGGAAACTTGTGAGCATCTTTGGCCTTCCTTTTAGACCCCATCTCATGAACAGCCTCTGTCGTGATTGTGATCAGGAGTAGCTTGGGAAGGTAAGAGTACTGCACCTTCTATTTTCAGACAATTAAAAAAAAACAACAAAAAAAAAAACAATAAAAACAAAGTGACACTATGTGCAGGCACTAGAATTCAAGCTTTAACAGCAAGAGCTGTTACTTTTTTTTTTATAAAACGTGTGTAGAGGGACTGAAACACTGGACAGAGCTAACTAAGCTGTCAAACGAAAAGCTGATTATCTTCATTAAGTGCCCAGATGACAGTTATCACCGGCCCAATTATCCATACCACATATTTGTCATCCTGCTAGAGGACCTGTCTGCAAACTGCAAGGGACACAACTCCCACACTGCAATTCATAAACTTGTTTTGTCCAATCCCCTGTCTGGAGATCAGGCTTCCCTGTCAGCTCAGAATAATCCGTGCAGGGACCTCTTTACTGACTCTGCTGCTGCTGTTGCTTTGCTTTTGTTGTTTAATGAATAAACGAGTCAATTATTGATGATCACGGAGATCCTAAATTATTAAAATGTGCCTGTAGTTGAAAGCGGTGCTGGGGTTAATGTGGGTGATATAGTGGCTTCGATTCAGTAAACTAAAAACACCTCCTGTATAATTGTACTGATTAGTGCTGCGTGCCCAGTGATCTGAAACAATGGACCAAAAAAGTCACGTATACTGCAAAAATATCATGATAGTGTGTTTGTGCTATTGAAGGATAAGTGAATAATCATTTGCTGTTCAACGATATATATTTACTCACATGCATTTGCAGGCACAAGCCATAAAAGCAACATTTATTTGTAACTATGATCACCTCATGAGGTTCATATAGTCAACACGTTAGCACAAATTTTCCAATTTGCATGTCCAGCAGCTACAGAGCAACATTAGCATTCATTTGGAGTCATGTTTCTGCCCATCCACCAAATTTAAGTCAGGAAGACGTTACTGAATAATAAAGACACACAACATATTCCTTATCTGCTGTTTTGTTGTTTTTTTTAATGCATTTTAACATATCCATTTGCACTATGACACTATTTTACACTATGTTTTGTGTTATCTGTGATTTTTTTTTTTTTTTTTGCTTATTAATAAAAGACTATTATCTGTTATATAAAAATGTTTAACAGCTATTAAAAACTACAAGTCTGTGGTGAGCAAACATTTCACCTTCATTTGCAACACGTGGAACATGAGTAATTTAATACTTTGACAATACCAATATCACTGTGTTGCAGCATATCATCACCCATTTATATATATATATATATATATATATATATATATATATATATATGAAATCCTCTTTACAAATAGGACAAATTACAGCTCACGATGATAACATTTAGATGAAAAAAACTATCCGTCTTGGATCTTAGTCATGACAGTGGCGAGAGCAGCTTTAATGTAATGAAAGTCAGTCCGTGCAGACTCCACGTAGAAAGTTTGTATGTGCTGTATGACGGTATTTGTGGCCAACGCTGGCAAATAGTATCACAGTATTTTTAGCCAGCGTTGGTAGTTCCTGTGAAACAGACAGGTGCTGGGTTGCTAATTGGCATTTGGCAGAATTGCGAGCCAGGAGGCGTTTTCTCAATTACCAAGCAGTTTGCCTAACTAACATGCCAGGGCGGCGTCTCCGCATATTCGGTTTGCCATAACCCACAAACATTGGCAAGTAAATCTTCTTTCTGTCCCCATAATATTGGGTTTTTCCCCCACCATGGTGTAACAGGCTCTAAGTGTATAATGCAGGTAATAAAATTAGATGCAGCTAAACCAACAATGCATAGCCTCGTCCTTGTGAAAGCCACACGAAGACAGTATTTCAGAGTGCAGAACACCAGCGACAAGAGAAAACAGCTGCCTTTAAATGGCGGATCAAGATGCTGGATTTATCATGCTCTCAACATGACCTCTTTCAGCTTGAAATACACAAGTCCTTTGATTGCTTCAGCCTCCCTGACATGAGCTTTCAATCAGACCCTTTGAGAGCAATTCCCCGGCCAGGCGTTGTCATCTATATTTTCACAATTGTTTGGAGTCCTGATTTTCAGGAACAATCAGCGACCAATCAGTTTTACCTTACCTCACCTCCTCCCCTGTCCCCAGAGACCAAGAAGACACCAAGCTGTTGTCAAACACTACATGCAAACTCAATTATCCATAAGACTGTTGGTGTTATACAAACTCCAAAAGAATAGAGTCAAAGGGTTGTCGAATGATGATTTTGTTGTTTAAATGATCAAAAGTAATTATTTCACTTTGATATTCGAAACAGATAGCAATTAAATCAGCTTGCGGAGCTTTAACATTTGGATAATAACGTACATGATAAATTCTTTTCAGTAACTGACTAATTTCCTTACATGCAATTGCAGCAGGGAGGATGAGGAGGGGAGGAGTATGGCAGGGGGGAGAAAACAATGAAAACTGCAATTAAAAAGAAACGGGAGGCAGCATGAAGTCAGCAGAGGCATGTTTAAGGTAGATAAGGTGAAACCAATTGACAGTTCTTGCTCTTTCCCAGTGGCAACAGGCATTTTATTGGCAAGTCGGTAAGATAGTCTCCCCAGCCCTAAGAATAAGCCGAAGAATTGCAACAGCTGGAGAAAATGCTATTGGTCACAGCGAGTCATTGAAAATGGAAGTCCCAGAGCTCTGAGCTTCTCCCATGAAATTTTGCTTTTCCCTTCTTGGAAAGGTGTGGCATATATCTAATGAGATCCTTCCATCGTGCTTCAAGTCAGATTTCACAAAGTAAGTAACACATTCAGCACGACACACAGTCTCTGCGGCTCAGCCTGCACACACTTTTAAAAATTTATAGACCGATATGGTTTTTTCAGGGTCGATACCGATACCGATTTTTAGTAGTCAAAGAGGCCGATAACCGATATTTGGAGCCGATATTCATTTGCAGTAAAAGGGATAATACTGGGGTCAAAATTTTGAATACTACAAACTCTAACACTTAACTTTGTTTAAATGCCTTTAAGCATACGTTTATTAAACAGTTTATCAGATTTGCAACCTGTTAAAGTTTTTTTTTTTTTAATCTTAGACAATAGACAGCTTTGTTTTAAAATTCTAAAAAAAAGTGCAGGGAGCTCCCAGGCTCAGCAGCATGTCTTATAAAGTTAAATGAAAACTTAAAAAAAAAAAAAAAAAAAAGCCCCCTAAAGTTTTCTACAGTAAATAAAGTTTTCCAAAATTTCAATATAACTGAAATGTTAATCTTTCACTTATCTTTGTTTTAAGTTCAAACTAAAAAAAAAGTGCAGGGTGTTCCCAGGGTCAGCAGCATCTCTTATAAAGTTAACTGAAAATTTAAATAATTTTCCGCGATGACACCCGGAAAACGAACTTTTTTGGCATCATGCGCCACTGAGCAACGTCCGTAGGAATGAACAGGCCCCGCCTCGGACGCTGTATCCAGTTCTCTTTATATATCCATGTTCGGAACATCCTGCAAAACTTTTTTCCTCTCCGGCGTGTGTGTGACCACTGTGCATGCACAGCTTTCACTGCCGATTGGCTGTTACCCGTGCCGCAGCTCTGCGTGTAACCAATCAGATGGCGCTGTGGGTGGGACAATGCTGGCGACAGCGCAGTGACAGCAGACAGAGAGGCGTGGCTGCATCAGAGCCAAAATAACCCAGTTTTAAATTGATCTCTTATTGGCCGTCGGATTAAAAAAAAAAAGGCCAATGCCGATATGCGTCAAAATGCCGATTATCGGCGCCGATAATCGGTCGATCACTACTTGTAAATGTACCAAGAGGTGCGAGTCTCCATTCTTGTTTGATTGTGAAAGGGGGCTGTTGATTCAAGACAGCTGCACTCCATCCAAAGCATACTACTTTTATCTTGCATCAAAGCTTAACACTGTGTAGCAGCACGTGTTGTATTTCAGAAGATGTCAAAGAGCCCAGACCTCACACTTTGTTGTAACCTCTAACGCATGGATGATGTGATGTTTCCCCAGACAGTTTAGTGAGGCCGGTTGAGGAAATGTGTCACAACAAGCCTCAGATAATCTGGGGATGGTGTCCCTGGACGCTCGGTTTCTGGCATGTGCTGCTTGATCAGAAGGCCTGGGCAGCTGGGCACATGTTGGGAGAGATTGGCAGTTCACAGCTTGCTTTCAGGACCGGTTGGATGAATGATGAAGAGCATGATAGGCAGCTTTATAACATAGACTGGGTCAAAGACTCCTGGCAAGCCTCTCCCTGACAGAGAGGAGGAGGAGGTAAAAGAAATGAATAAAATAAAACCACTCACATAGCTACCCGTAGCTAATTAGATCTGACAGTCTGAAGAAAGTGAGCTAAATGTAATATATTCATGATCACGATGTTGGGATAGATATTGAATTTGACACGCTGACATGGATTCAACCATGTTGACGAAGGTCACAGAGGCTCGTAAACACAGAAGTCCTCACACAGGTATCACTGAGCAGTGCTGTGACTAATTATGATTATTATTATTTTCTAATTGTGGCATCATGAAAAAACTTAAACTTAAAAGGTTTGATCCTGCAGTTCACATCAGTTCTGCAGAGCTTCTGTTCTGTTTTGGCTCATTTTCACTGAACTCATCGGTGCCATCTCATGAACCCACCTGCTAGTTTGATTCAACAGGGCAGGCCGACAACAAAAACATGCCATTTCATCCGTTTTCATTATTGCAGGGGTTTACCCCCCCGACACCTTTCTATTAGAACCAGCATTAACTTTTCACCCGTTTAAAGTCATTCGTTGGCCGCACATGACGCCAGTGCTGGTTCGCCAGTTTTCCTTCACTGGAACACTCTTGCAGACCCGGCACATCCCACAGTGCCGCCAGTTCTCAACGTGCGCCGACTCAGCCATCTCGCCATCTCGCCATCACAACTTGGTTCTTGTCTAAGTTGCTGACATCGTTTATTATTCTTTCTTTGAAAACATCAACTTCACGAGCAAAATTTCTTAATGTCATGACTGAACTGTGCATTTTCTAAAATTTAATGCAGTCTGGTAACAGTATTAGTTCATATAAAGATATAAAATAATTCCTTTGGGTGATTTTTTGTTTTGTTATTTGTTGTTGTTTTTAAATAAGAACTGTGACTGTTTACTGGACGCAGGAACTTGTAGTTGTAAAATCTATTGATCAGTGCTCTCTGGATGATAGATTATGGGATGCTGACACTGTCCAAACGATCTCCACCCTAAATTGGTAATCATGTAATGAAACCTCTGCTAAGAAGTTCACTATATCAACTTCAAAACTAACAATATGTAATTGTTATCTCGAGTCCACTGCAAGTTTAAAATGTCAGAAAAGCCCCTTTGACTTTCTCAGAGTTGTCTTGTCCTCAGACGCCTAATAGATTGCTTTGCTAACTATTACATTTAATTTCAAATCCTTAATAAAATGTATTCCGCTCTATCACATGCTCAACAACCCCCTGCATAATTCAAGACTCTGGTGCTATGTTGTTTCAATTGATTAATACAACCTAATTACATAATTACACAGACTGCCTCTCAATCATGCCGTTGTTGACTCGCCCCATCCACCCGCCCCGGTTTTTCACTTTCTCTCCAATCTGCCCGACCCTGCCGCCTGTTTCTTATTGTCAGTCCTACATCTTCTGTGGTGATGTTGGGGGCCGGGGGCGGGGCACTGCGAATGTAGTCAGCTGGAGAAGAGGGGAAACAGAGCAAAACCTTGTGACTGTGTGACATGTTTTCTTCATGTTTCATTCCATATCCTAAATCAGAAAAGTGTTCATTAATGTTGAGCGCCATTTTGTGCTTTTCATAAGCTCATTAGTGACTGCACTGTAGATCATCAGGGTTGGGGTGAGTAATTATTATGCTACAAGTTGAGAAACAATCTTGTGAAAAATATGTTAATCAATAATGGCTGTAAGCAAACTGGTCTAAGCTTCAAAAGCATAATAACGTACCAAATTTAGTTACATTTTACCAAATGAATTAAGTCTTGAGTGAGATATAGGCGCTCTAAGCCAAACCTTGATTTCCCCTCGTTTAGCGTTACTAGAGGACCAATTATCGAAATGAGCATTGTAGCGGAGCGTGGCCATGAAGTCCAAATTACAACCAGCAAGGGTATTTTCTATTCCTTTTCCATCCATTTAGATAACATGACCTGGAGAGGAGTTTAAATGAGGTACAGGAGCAACAAAATGACCCTGGGAAGAATTCTCTGGGTCGGCCTGTCTGACTGGTTTGTGTGGGTGATCGGGGGAAACACTAAGGGTCTTTGTGGAAGTTAAATCCGATTAGAAGATAAACAATATGATTTGTGGTAAGAAGGGCTCCTCAACGGTGTCAGTAATGACCGGAAAATTAATTGGTGACAGTTTTGTGCAGGCAACCATATCTCCCAGGTTAAAGTACTTCTATGACTAGCTTTTGATATTTTAGTGACTCTCTCCTAATTGAACGTGTGTCTTTACAGCTCTGTTTAACACGATATAATGGAAAGTTTGTGTGTAGAAGAGTTACCTTTCTCTTTTTTTTTTTTTTGTCCTCGAGCTCCACTTGTTTAAAAATATTTAAAAGCACTGGGGAGTTTAAGTTCCTCCCTTTCCCTTCATCAGCTCCTCTTTTGTATATGAGAACATTTTAAATTTTCATGAGGACAAATCAAGGGTAAGACTCCCCCCCCCCACCATTATAAAACCCAAAGGTCCAATAAAAATTTCATCAATACTCAGAGTGTTGGAGGAATGATAAGACATAGAGGGTTTGTATTGTTGTGCATACTGCATCACTATTGTGTTTTGTTTTTTTATACACAGTGATGCGACTTTTTCCGTTAAAAAATAGGTCACTCACATTATAACGTAGTTGGAAGCAGATAAAGCTATTTCTTTCCAACTGAATTAATTTGTTTTATTAATGTATACAATTTGTCACAACACTTTGAAACACAGATCTGTAAAATTTGGGAGTCATTTTCAGTTATAAGCCACTTCTTTATTTAACCACAGCTATCATATACACAACGCCAAGCAGGGAAGATACAGTAAAGTGTCACAATTTTATCGCAATCAGTCGTACAGTTTGGTGACTTTCATGCAGTATCACAAACCACATGGATCCGTGTGGTTGGTCATTTAAATATCTGGTGTCTTTCAGTACGGCATTGAGCACCTTTAAGTGTTTATTTATCAGAAAAGATTTTTCAGTTGAGCTGAATTTTGTCTTTGCGGCATGTATTTTGGCAGGTCATGAAAAAATAAGTGAAAACGGCTTCACAGTGTCTGCCGTACAGTAACTGTGCCCATGACATGCACTATAAAATATAACTATTTCTTTTTTAGTCAACAGAATTTGATTTTCACACTGATGATGCTGGATGGAGCATCACATTATCATCTACTATTAGTTCGTTTGTTAAAAGCCCGTTTTAAAATGACCAGTACTAAAAGCCAGAAACAATTTTTTTCTCCCATGCATTGGATCAAATGATTCAAGGAAGCTTTATTGTCATACCCACAACATATGCATGCACATGAGGTGGGTACGAAATTAAGAACTGAGGCATAGAATATAAATCTAAATATATACAGTGTGCTTTGGTAACAAAAAGTAATAAAAAGTACTGTATTTACATAAAGAGTGTATTTACACTGTATTACTCCAAAAAAAAAAAAAAAAAAAAAGTAGAAAAAGTGATAGTCCGGTTGGCAAATTTAGCCAATATTGCACATGCCCCTGGTGGGGGGGGGGCAGGGATGAGTGAGTATTGCACATGTCCATGTCCGTGGTGAGGGGGCAGGGGTGAGAGTGTGTGTTTAAAGGCGGCCAACAGAGTTCAGCAGCCTAACGGCTTGTGGATAAACGCTGTTGTTGAGTCTGTTGGTTCTGTTCCTGATGGTCCTCCACCTCTGGCCTGAGGGGAGGGGAGTGAACAGCGAGTGTGTGGAGGCTCTTTTCCTGCATCTGGCTGCGTAGACGTCTCGGCTAAATGTGTATGCAAAAAAAAAAAAAAAAAAAAAAATGGGCCTCAACTATAGGTGTTTGTACATGGATCAGTTGTGATGTTGGAGGAGTTATGATTGTCTGTGAACGCAAACAACGCTTTGACCTTACAAAAGATCCATAGCTTTTTTTTTTTAAAAAGGACTCTAGGAACACATGCAAACGCTCTATAGCTTAACCTTAAAGGGTTATTTTATCATATATGACGTAAACCGAGACTGAGCTCGGCAGCGGGACCAGCAGAAGGAGGAAATGTTGCGTGTGGTGTAGTTACTAATCTCATTACAGTTCATTCAGCCCCTCGGTTCATATAGCTACACCCACCAGCTCCAACAGGCGATCTCAAGAGATTGTGCTGTGAGAATTAGAGAGGGGCACTTAGCTCTGCTTACTCACTCTCAATCCCACGTCTTTTGAAAAACTGTGGAAAGATCAGATGACATTGCGAAGGGCTCTATTTTGATTCTCATCTGTCGGACTATATCTCGTAATTATTTTTCCAACAGAAGCTGCTAAAAGGGGAAAAGAGTTACATGAGACTTGCTTTCATTTAACACTTTTGTCTAAATAACATTGATACTGTCATCTGCTGCCGGGATTTTCTAAAGGTGACTGAGCTGTGTGTCCTGGGTCACAACAATTCACAAAACAATTTTACTCCACCGTGGGTGTCGGAAAAATAACCGTGTCCAGGCTTTTTCAGGGCTGCTACTGCTTTGTCAGTAGTAGCTGCAGGGCAGAACCATTGATCCGAACCCTGAATGTTTGAAATGGAAAAGATCAATCAAAAGCAAAAGGGTTATCAGATTGTATGAAATCTAATAATATGACTCTCACAAGAAGAGCTTTCTGCATCAGTGTAACCATCGATTCCTTTTCTCAACTTGCTGTTTCAATTAGACGGCTCTTATCAATGTCCTGTCCATTCGGATTAATACCCGCCTAAATAGATCAGTATCTTTTATGTGCTCCCCAATATTACAAATACGTCCATTATTGTGAACAAGGGGACACCTGGGATGTAAATCCTTGCACAATATTGTAGGACTGTACGTCAAGTTGTGGCACAAACAGCTCGCTTGACGGGGGAGAGCAAACATAAATACTGGCAAGTGAGAACTTTCCATTTTGTCGCCGTGTCCCCCTGCTGTAGCATCAAAGATTTTTTTCCTGTTATTTCCCAGACAGATGGGACGCTATACAAGTTTCGACAGTTAGAGCGAAGGGGCTCCAGTGGCAGGAATATTTATCTTCTTTGTATTTTTGTTTTACCTGAGTCCTTTTAACATCAGCATCCATTTGGTACCGAGTAGACATTTTAAAAGCAATGGTCCCTGAAGATGAAGTAATGGCATCATCTCTCCGCCCTATAAGAAAATGGTGCAACCATTTGCAAAAAAAATGTCTTGTCACCGTTTCCTCAATCATTTTGTCTCTGATAAATTTTTGAGGCTTCTCCAAAAGCATTTACACGTCCTTTCAAATCAGCCATAATAGTGTGAGAATTCGCAGTTGTGCAGAGATAGCCTTATGTAAATCCCCATTTAATTTGACCTTGTTTTTCCTTTCATAAAGCAGGCATAAGTCACCAAAAAGGGTGGCTCAAATTCCATTACCAAGGAGGCTCTGGGGCAAGAGCTAAAACTGAAAACACCCAGCTAAAATGAGGTCCAAAATAATTAGGTTGACTCAGATTACAAAAATGTGAAAATGAGGTACTTCTGTGGAAAAATATTCCATTCATGACGCTTTTTGCCAGCTGATTAAAAGAGACATGCCTAGCAGCTGTTTTTTCCTCTCTTTAGGAAAGTATGCATTTTCTAAAAAAAAAAAAACTGGCAGAAATGTAATGTTGTGTTTGACTCTACTAACAATAACTCTTCATGCCTTTTCTCCTCTTTCATCACTTCAGCCTAATCCTCCTCTTCTCACCTCGCTAACTTGCTATTATTTTTTTTAAAACATAGTTCAGAATATCTGGTTTGCTTCATTTACTTCTCTTTCATGGATAACGTCTGGCAAAGCAACCCCTCTATGAATCCCAATTGGCTTTTCTCGCCTCCTGCAGCCTCAACATGTGTCACAGTAAAACCAAACATGTTAACTCTGAAGTTATCAGCTCAGCACCGTCTGTTTAAAACACGACCATGACTATCGGCATCAAACAGGCTTAACGACAGCATGTTAGTGAGCACCAGTTAGCGACTCATGTAAGCATGGCTCCTCCTTATCAGCCCCCCTGCTGCCCTCGTCACCCCTGTGATAATTGGGACCACAAAACAGCATTACAGGAAGACATTACAAGAACTAATTTATTGCCTTGTTTCATATTCCAGTCCCTGAATTTGATTTGGAGGTGCTTGTTTTGGAGGGTGGAGGCAATGCTTCAAGTTTGAAAAGGTCGTATTTCATGATGGGCTAAAGCCGTGCAACTGCAGTTTTAATCAGCAGAAGTTAACCGGGGGAATACAAAGCAACGTGAGCGGGGATGGGTAAATTATAGCAAAGCCCATCTTCACAGTCAGTCACTGACAATTGATCAAACGCTACTGCCATTAGCTGAGTATCCCCCCTAAAAATTATCTCTAGACTCCATGGGTAGCCCAGTTCAAAGAAAGAAGTAATGGTTTTGCTCTTTAAGTAGTTTTATTGGGTCTTTTCTGTGATCTCAGGATGTTGATTTCAGAGACAGTGCAGAAGATGCAGCCAAACAATTCCTGATATAATATGTCAGCAGAACAAGAGACAGGTGGAGTGTTTCTTCTTCATTTTTCGAGTTTCTGTACATAGAGAGGGAGAGGCAAAGGAGAAAATACCTCAGAGGTTTTGATCTTACAACAGTCCAGGCCTAAGGGACTCTGCCTGTCCACACCGAGTCTGTAATATACATATTAAACATGCAACGCACCCACACATCTGTTCAGATACGCCTTTTCCATGTAGCAACCCCGACATATCAGAACATTATTTGTCGCTGTCATATTTTCCAAGCATCAGCTTAAGAGAGCATCCATGTGCGGTTGGCACTCATGCATTTTTCATGAATACCCACTGTTGTCCCTTTGAAACACTGCGTTATATAGTCACCATCAGAGTTTGGTTTCTGCATCTGCAATATGTGGCAGAGGAGAGAAAATTCTATCGTCTCTACAATGAAGGCTACAGGAGGATGAATACGCTGGATGGACGCGAAGCCTTTAAAAGTAGGACAAATTAATTAGAAAAAAAATGAGCAAGCCCCTAAACTTATTAGAAACAGAAGTGAGAACCCCCCCCCCCTTTTTTTTTTTTTTTATACATAATCGCTTCTGTTCCGTTAGTCGTCGGTTGCACATACTCCTCTTGCTGACACACCAGACTTTTTATTATTTCACAGCAGAAACCATGGTTCAACAAATGCTATCAATCTTTGTAGTAGAGCGGTCTGCATCAGATGCCTCCATCACTGCCTGGCCCATCACGGACTCAGAGAGTTGAATGGGACATAGTCAGCAGAAGAAAGTGGGCATAACAAAATGGGCGTGAGCTCATTCATCCACCAACGAGCCCGATCAACCGCAAGAAGAGAAATACTATCCTGGATAAAGGCAGGACTGGATTAAACTGATGGTAAAACTGACAAAAAAATAATAATTTTTCAGTAACGACAACAAAATTTGACATCACTGACACGAGAATGGAGCGGTTGTACAAGGGCAACCGTACGAACCAGAAGTGGAGAAGACAACGGACTTTAGCGTCTTAAAAAGTAAATTCCTCATCCTCTTACTCCCACAGGTTCAGTTACACACTGGAAGAGGGCAATGCTTAATTAACTTCATCTTGTTCACCCCTGAGCTCAGTTTTTAAAATTCAAGCTTTCCCTGCAAAAACGTCAAAATCGCAATTATATGCTACACTTATTCCTGACAATGCAATTACCATTAAAACATCAAGAGTCTTAATTCAACACAGGGAACACTTTCAACTGGTCAGCCGATCAATGAAATGCTCTATAATGCTCAAAATAAATTAATAAACAGACAAATTAGGATCCTAACTGTCTGACCTGTCAGCAAAACATGAAAAAAAAAAAAAAGGTTTAGCTCTGACTGTATTTGACTGAGTTGGAGCATGAAGGCTTTGAGGGCTGGAAGGGACAGATATCATTCCCACCTCAGATCATTTTCACCAGTGTCAGAGGTAGCCAGTGTTAGGAGTGACTAAAGGAAAATCTCCTTCCTCTGCATCACATCACACGAATATTTGATTTACTGTTGCGTGTATCTGCAGGAAACTGATAAATATGCCTCCGTGCAGCTATTTGGGGGGTTTCCCGCTCGTGTCCTCGCGGTGGGGAATTGTCAAGGAGAACGGAGGAGAAACTAGAGGGTTCGCAAGTGTGGCAAACGTACCACAGTAAATCGAGCTGGGAGCGGGTTAATAATGAATAAAACATTTATGACAGCATTATTACATATTTATTTATATGAGATGATTACATGGCGAGTTTAAAATAAATTCCATGCCACGCAGGCGCAACTCCGGCAAATTAAAATTACATTAGTTCAGGGAGAAAAATTAAACAATTTAATATTTAATTGCAGAAAGATGAAATTTTAATATTTCTTCTCATCAGTAGAATCATTCACTGTTAAAAGTAAATGTGAAGTCATGCCTGCACTTCTACAACTGATAAATCATCTGAATTTGTTTTGTTGGGGGTTTTTTTTTATTATTCCTAAAGTGAGAATGGAGTGACCCATTACAAATTATAAAAGCAAGCAATTATATACCAAGCAATTATATATGTTTGTTCGGAAACATCCTAAAATGAAGCACGCACATTTATAAATGGAGAGTCATAGATTGTGTTTGAATGCTGCATTCCTCCATCACTAGATTGACCTCGCGATAAACGCAAAAAACTGAAAGCAGTTTCATTGCTACAGTACAAAATTTCCTCGGCCACTTTCCATTTGAATTTTGTCATTCAAACCGGTGCATTTCTGCTCTATTTTCACCTGTGACTTAATACAAACTCGATACACCGGGGAGAGGGAACAGAATAGATGACAGTGCATGTCTTTATGGTATCCGAGGAGAAGAGGACAAAAGTCTTATGACTGATGATTTTTCACTTAACTGAGGGAGTGCAGATCTTTTGTGGGCGTTTTTCAGGCTGCTTCTTCTGGCTGGTGTTTGTTTCTTGAATTGGCTAATGGCTCAGATTTTTTTTTTAGTAAACACTCTTTTATCTTGAAGCGGTAACTCCTGTATAATTCTGCTATTAACTGACCCTTTAATTATCAGCTATTCTTCTGTTTATGTGTGTGGGATGTGTTATGACTCACAATATGCTGGTCCAAGTCAAGTCTCTAGTCTCTCCAACAGGCAGTTATTTCACTTGTAGATAAGTGGCCTGGGAACGCTACTGAAATGAAATAATGGCCAAGAAACATGAGCGGTTAGAGACAGACCTTCGGGTTTTAAGCAAGCTTCCACATCAGGTTGTAGAAGAGAAAACCGTCGAAATTTTTTCTTGGGTTTCTTTTTATTGTAAGTTAGAATGTCAATTAGCTTGACATAGATTTTTTTTTTTTTTATAGATGTTTTTCTTACTTCATGAGGATGAATACTGACAATAACAAAAGGGCAAAGAAAATGTGGAGACTGAAAAACTATCCGTCCTGTCAGGCCAGCGAAGGACTTTAATTTACCTCACCAACATAGTTTGTTTTGCCAAAAGGTAATTTCAGGAAAGTTCATGACCACAATAAGTGTGACTAATTAGCCCATGACCTAAACGGCCATGCTAAATCAATACAAAAACTTGAAAATATGTGTGTGGTACTCAGCTTTTCTATATAATCAGCCTTGATTATTGTTGTCAGTATTAAGTAATGTTGGGTCTCCACAATAGGCAGGCTGCTGAGAAATTGCTTATCGCAGATGAAGTGTGTTTGTGCCGAGCACAGATGTCTTTGTTTCAGCTGCTCGCTGCTCAGTGACTTTGTTGAGCAGACACCAACACTACTAATGTCGACCTCTGTGGATTTGTGGAAGATGGGGATTATGTAAATATTAATCTAAAATGTTACAATGCCCCCCCCATGAGTGATTCAATATAGGATCCCTAATATTATTAAATCTGGCAGCCCAGCGGCAAAGTGGTTAGTGCTGTCGCCCCACAATAAGAAGGTCACAAGTTTGGTTCCCGGCCTGGGCCCTTTCTGTGTGGAGTTTGCGTGTTCTCCCCGTACCTGCGTGGGGACAATTGTTGACTGTAAATTGTCCGTAGGTGACTCAGAAATGGATAATCAGAGATGAATGAATGAATATTATGAAATAAAGGCTTCTTTTCAAATTTTCAACCAGTGAAAAAACACAAATCATTAAAAGTATGATATAGTGGCCAAGTAGGGCAGTGGGGGGGAAAAAAAAAATTATTTGGACACTGGATGGTTTCATGTTTTTGTCCAACTTAAAGCTGAATCATCTCGCGCCATCTGTGAGAGGAAGAAATGTGTGTTGCAACATTGACACGACAAACTGTTTTTAATAAATTTAACAAGAAAACCAATATGACCATAAAAAAAAAAAAGAGAGGTCTTAACTGCTCTTCTTTTAGATATGAAATAACCCTTAATACAGTAATAAACCAGTCCAATGCACAAAAAGACAAACAGCCTCAATCTACACACCTTGTGTACTTCAAGGCGCCACCATAAAAATATCAGACTAAGTCCTGTTCCTAGTTCTGCTTCTGTCAAGTAATCCTGTCGGTGCTTGTTTGTCTTATTGGCTGGTGGAGCATTTCATAGTCAGATGCACGATGAATACAGGCCGATTTCTTTCCTCCATCATTTTCGATAGTTATCTCACTTACAATATTCTTTTTTAAAGGTGTGAACAGAAAACCTTGTTGCATCATCCCACAGCCTCTGCCAGGAGATTTTCTGCCTAATGTGCTCTACCGGTGTACCATCATTTCGCTCCGTGTTGGAACTGGGAAGCTGAAACACTTTGGATACACTGGTGTTCGCACCTTTCAGTTAACGCTGGTGAGATGTGAAGGAAAACGTCATGGAGACACTAAAAGTAGACAGGACTGTTTCATCATCACATCTATATTTGAAACTTCCAGACACTTTTTTTTTTTTTTTTTTTTTTTAAGTATAAAAGAATAACCGCTGTTTAAGACAGTGTAAATAATAATTGCTGAGCTCTGGGCATGTGGTGACATTGATATAGGAAGTCACACAAGGTGAAGAGAAGCAGATTGTGCAGTTTATATTATGGGAACAGTCAGATTTTCAGACAAACTGATAACTATTACGAGCACAGAGCTTTGCTTTGCAATGGGGAAATTATGAAAAACATCTCATGTGTTTTGTAGGGAACATCAGAGTTGGAGCTCGTCTTTTGGGCTTGGTGCGCATTTAACAGCTCGCTAAAGTGAGAGAGTAAAAAAAAAAAAAAACATTAACAAGGCAGGTGCAAAGTTTAATATTGGTCGGAAGGTGGAAAACTGTGGAGCCTTGAGGTACATGCTGTAATCTATTTATGCTCCAGTTACCCTCACCTAGCCTACCACCCCAGCGAGCTGAGGGTATATCTCCACCTGCGCAAAAACACAAGCAGTTATGTCTCTCGCTGCATTTGTTTCTCATGTTACACATAATGCAGAGAAGTACATTCAAATGGTTCAGAACTTGAAAACACTCCCAGTACTGGACAGCTTCAAAAACACTTGCCAAAATTTGAAATTTAATTATAAGAAGCTTTTGAATAATTTAATACAGTGAGGGGTCTTGACGGATGGCATCAATTGCAGCCCGTGTTCCTCTTGATACTATTCATGCAACTCATCGTTTTTGTTTTAGCAGATTATTTGTCTGTGGCTAAGGTTGTTGTGATGCTGGAAAAATAAAATCCTTCTTTAGTGTTCATGTCAGTGCAGCACATTGTTTTTCACATCTTAGCATATGTTGGTACTTGGAGTTATTCATTTTCCCCTACAGCTTGACCAAAGCTTTTGTCCATGCAGAAGAGAAGTACAGTGCAGCACACAGCACGATGTTCTCATCATCCTGCTGGTGTGCAGGATGATGAGAACATCATGCTGCCTTCATGGATTTAAAGGGTGTGAAGGGATTTGTCTTTAGCGGTGAGTTTGTGGGGAGTTATTAGCGCGCCTACACCGTGACCATAAACAACATCTTTTTATTTTCTTTTTTCAGAGAAGACATGCTCCATCACGATTTGAGACTGGACAGTGTCGTCTACGGTCACCATTGCGCAACACAACTCAGAAAAGGTGAAAACACCCAGAGGGGGTTGGACTCAATCATACGGCACAGCTCGCTTTACGGTGGCCTCGTAGTTTACCTGATGAGCTCCCCTCTCACCAGATCAATCATCTCAGGGTGGACAGGCTGATCCGAGTGAGGTCCCCGCCTCCAGCATTTACTTGTGGTCTTTGAAACCTCTTTACTCAAATCAAAAATGTTCAGTTTTTGACAGCATGCTGACACCCAGCAATATACTGATTGTAATCAATCACATCTGAATTAGTTCAGTGGACGTCAGCTGAAATGTGGCAGTTTCTGTTCATTTGGGAATATAATGAGTCTTATTAGAAGAGCTATGTGGACATGAACATGTCAGTCATTTCTGTCCTTTTCGACTTCGTGTATATAATCACAGTAAATGTATATTGATACTGTATATAGATAAACTTCAATGTATATCATATCTAGTATGAGCAGTTAGATATTTTTGTTCCATTGCTAATTAATGAAAATTGAAACAACCATAATTCAGGACCATTTTAATATGGACAGTATCTATAATGTATCATTATTACACATAGATTTACTGTAGAATTGGTCTCAATTTCTAAGAGATGACAGAGTTGTAGTGTTTGGTTTTTTTTCCTGTCTTTCAGAGTTATAGACACGAAACATCAATTACACAATAACTGGGCTCATTGTAAGAATACAAGTCTGTACAAGATGTAAACAGTGTTCATGCGTCCTAGACAATGACTTTAGAAAACATTAGTTTCTGGTGTGATGCTACTTTGTGTTTGGAGATACTCAGAAGTTATTTGCTCATTGTAGAGAACTCAAAAACTGAACAGGTACATCTTGAAGGCAGAGAAAATACCACCTTTAAGGTGCATCTGCAATTTCATCTTCAACTTCTAGCCTCAAAATGTGAAGTCAATTCAGACGCTTCCCACTGTGAGTGGCAGTCATAACAGGTCATAGTTTAACAACCAGTTCCTTAGAGACATGGCCGACACTGCCAGGAATATAGATCTTAATTCAGATGGTAAAGAAAGTCAGTGTCACAGACGCGAGCGCTCTCTTCTTTAAAAGAACATAAAAAAAGGTCAATAAATGCAAAATATGTGTCAGTTGAATCCAAGTTGTTATTTGACAGTTGCCCCTGACCTACCAGGGATACGGTGCACACAAGCTTTAGTATCTCACTATTGACTGTTATCGCATAGTTTCCCACTCCCCTCTGTTCCTCACACTCCAGTAAGTTGATGTATGCTTTTCTTTAATTGAAGCACAATCTACAGTGAGCCTCCATCTGTTTTATCAGCCCTGAAAACCGAGCTGTCAGCGGCAGGCTGGATCGTTGCTCTGCTGCGCCGTCTTGTCCAGTCGTGCGCATGCATGTACATGACGTAGTGCGGCGTAGCATCTCCTCTGACAGCTGAGTGGCGACCATCGTTGCGGGTGAGGCAGCAAGAAAAGAAGGAAGTGAAACAGCTTGTTGACGAACAAGTTGATTCTGCTCGGAGACGACAGCTGCACCGGCTCCATTTATTCAAGGTTCACAATATTGTCAGCAGAGAAGACCGATTTCTCACTGAATGGAGAAGTAAACATGCTATACCATGCTTATGCCTCCTGGCGAGTGTCTGTCGTGTTAATGAATGATAACACCTTTGCAGGAAAAGTGATAGCCGACTTGGTATACACAGGCTTCTTTTTGCTGAAGGGGGGTGGGGCTGTAATGCCACTTATTAACTGTGAGAGCGAAAGCAATTTTCCATGTAGAATTGGGTTTAGATTGCCTCAGTCTTTTTAAACTAATAAATTAATCAATGTTTGTTCTGAGCATACAAGTGAGCAAACAAGTACTTTGCTAGAGATTAAACTTGCTCAACCTCGGAGATTTACATCCAGCAAATTGCAGAAGTTTTAACATTAGAAAAGTTTGTGTATAATACTCTTTTGTGACAAATTGTCTCCAGTTTGGCTGCTTCTAAGAAGGTTTCCTGACAAAGAAGCCCTGACAACTTACAGCTACAGAAGCTGTTGATTCGTATCGAGAGATGAGTGAGAAGATAGAAAAGTGCTCTGCTGTCTACTGTATGCGCTGGTACTTCAGTAAATGTACACACAGATCCATGTCTGCCTGTATTTAAAAGAAAAAACAAAAATACACAATGCATTTTAAAACATTTGACTTCTTTCATGATGGGCTATTATGGTTAATACACCAAATGGCATCTCAACTCAGCAAAAACAGTTTTGAACTCACAAACTGGGACACGTCAAAATCCAAGAGGAATAAGAAGAATTGTCCTTTGATCATATCAAAGCAGCCGGAATCAAAATTAAATCGTGTGAAACTTCAAGATTCCCACCCTTAGCTTTCCTCATCCACAAAGGAAAGATGTTGCCTCTACTTGAAGGAGCTGTCTGGTCAGAATTGATCAGACAGATGCGCTATGTGACTACTTAACATTCCCGAGCAGTTAGAATTTCCTTAATTGCTTCATTGATGTTGCTCCCTCACACAGAGCATGAGCTTGGCATTTAATGCCACCAGAAAAATAAGTGAAACCCAGAAGATTGTTATAATAATTAGGTATTCCCTTCTGCTCTCTCGACATCCCTGCCGTCAACAGCATATATCAAAAACGCTTTTAAATTAAATCACATCTCACTTAAAGATAGGAAAAGTTTTGTTTTTGCTGTCTCCCAGTAGAAGGAAAAAGCAACAGCATAATGAAAGAACATTCAAATTAGTAAACTACACACAGCTCACTCAAATCAAATGAAACATAAAATATTTTTTTGTGTCTTTTTTTTACACTAAATAATGAAAAAAAACACAAGAGGAAGATTTAAAGCAGGTGTGCCCAATACGTCGATCGCATGGCATTAAAAAAAATAGCCTGTCATCCATCCTCACTGTGGCATTTGCCATTTGATTGTGTAATTGTATTGTGTTGTAAAGGTTCATGCTGTTATGCAAGGTACACCAACACATATTGTAAATATAAGGTATACTTAGTATATATATAAATAAATATATGTTTAGCATTTTTATTGTGGGTAGATCATTTTGTTTTGGTCGTTTAAAAAAATAGCCCGCAAGCCGAAAAAGTGTGGGCACCCCTGATTTAAAGGCAGCTCTGCATTAGTTTCCTTATATTTTTAACACATGGATGTGACTGCAGGCTGCCGAGGGGATGAATCCACCGTGTGTTTGTTATGTGAGCGGAGCAAGACTGCAGCCGGGCTGTGGCCTGTATCCACTGCATGCAGCAGCACATCAGCCGGAGGCTGCTTCCACGGGAGCGTTTTTTCCCAGATCCCTTCCATCATGGAGCGCGAGCTTTTCCCGTGTGTAATGGTCCCTGCCCTGCACAGCTACAGACCGCATTCAGTGTGACAAAACTACATACAGAATCAGATATGGAGGAGCTGGGGGGGAGGGTTGACACACAATCTTCCACAGGTCCATCATGGTCTTTTCACAAAGACACCCTGACTATAAACAACACATTGGCTGGAAGCACTTGGGGGGGGGGGAGACAAGCACCCACATGGCCACATCACTAACATGCCCATGCACTCAGGAGCTGGTGTGTGTATACAAAAGGAAAACACACAAGCAGCGTTTGTTTGCGGGTGTCTTGGCACTGTTTGGCATTTGTCGACATCAGTGTCAGACTGACAATCACTATAGGTCAAACCAAATTACCCGTTGTCTGCAGTTCCCCGAGAACAAGCTGGCCTAAATAATTACTCAGTCAGCCAAACTCTAGCAGCCTTGGAAATACACCGTGAATTTTTTTAATGTTCAGAGAGGATATAATATGTCTCTTTTTTTTTTTTTTTTTACTGGATGTCATTTGGGGGGCAAAACAAGTGCCATAACAGGATTTAAGTTCTTTCTCCACCCTGGTCAATTTGACATTACGGCATCTTGACAGTTGATCTCTGCTGCTTAGCCAAGCTTCTTGATAAGAAGTGCTCAGACTTCCCAAAGACAGCTAATTATGTTTGTGGGCACAGCCTGGCCTTTTCCCTGTCTGACACCAGTCTATTACGGCAGTTATCAGTAAGCAGCTGTAATCACCTGTACAGGAGTTGTGGGGATGATAAGGATGAAAAGAGCATGGCAAAGACACCAAATACAGACCCCTGACCATCAGAGATCAATAATTCATCTTGTCCAATAAACCACAACCGCCTTTTGGCTGTCAACAGATATATGAAAGCGCAATGTGATTGGGATCTTTCATGATAAACTGTATTTT
This sequence comes from Remorina albescens, assembly GCA_034769265.1. Taxonomy (NCBI): domain Eukaryota; kingdom Metazoa; phylum Chordata; class Actinopteri; order Carangiformes; family Echeneidae; genus Remorina; species Remorina albescens. The sequence continues at coordinate 23,423,710 of CM068494.1, forward strand.
GTGATCAGTAGTTTGGCGACGCCAGCACAGCCGACGCATCTCATAAAATGTGTATGCCATGATAAGGTATGATAAAGCACACTGCAATTGTTTTTTTGTTTTTTTTTTTGATGTGGTTTCTCTCAGTAGCACCAAGGCCAGCGATATGACACAATCGCAATCGATCACCCATCTGAAAATCCAGCATTGAAAATATTTAATCAAGCTTGTGCAGCTCAATATTAAATCGATTGCATTTTTTAAACCTCATGCCCAAACATCACCATAGCTACAGCTGCCATTCCTCAGCTGAATGATGCAGAGTGGACACATCTGCCTCCGCTATCAATTCACAATCAAGACATTACAAATGCATTAAGAATCAGGTATTTACACCAAAAAGATGACTGAGCCATCTTAGTTTGCACTTTAAATTCCCTTAGAAACATTCATTTAGATGTCAATGAAATGCAATGCAATAAAACCATTAGAGCTGCAATGATTAGTCAATTAATTAAAAAGCAGAGCAACAAAGTGATGTCTATTTTGATAATCAAATAAATGAATTCATTAAACAAAAAAGTTTGCTGGGTCCAGATTTTTAAATGTGATGACTTTGAATCTTCCCTGTTTTTTGTTTTGTTTTGTTTTGTTTTTTTATAGTATTTATTTATTTGTAAAGGAAATATTATAAATATAATAAATTCATATTTTGTGATATTGAATGATGTGAAAACAGCAACAAGGACTGTAGGACATCGAGTGTGTAGATTTTTGATAGTCAAGTTATTATTACTGGATCTCATCACAGTCCTAATTTTTACATGTTCCACTCAAAGCCCTGGATGTTCAGCTACCAAATGACCTTTACTCGGAACAAGCGTATCAACCAGCAAATAATGTTCAGCAGTGCAAAACCATAAAGGCAACTCAGATAACCAACGTTTACAACTGTGGGAGGTAGGAGAGCTTAAGAGATCAAAGCTTGGGGTTGGACAACAGCAAAACACCACATCAGGTTCCAATCCTGTCAGCCGAACACACAAATACGAGGCTGTGGTGGACGCCGGCTGAGCAAAAGGTGGACAGTTGGACACTGGAGAAATATAGCCTGACTTCGGTGTCAGTCATGAGATCTGAATCCAACAGAAAACCTCTGGGATATATCAGAAGCAGGCAGATTGGCACCATGAGTGCGGTGCTGACAAATTTGCAGAACTTGGAAAGTTTCCTTTGGCCCACGTTCTGCCCAACATTTTGTGGGATCCATGCCACAAAGAAGTGAGGCTGCTTTCAGAGAAAAGGGAGGCTTTGCATAGCATCAGCATGACATTCATAATAAAGTGCTCAGTGAGTATTTCACAGGTCTCCGGTGCCAAATCAGCCAACCTAACTATGTCTGCATTGACTTGTCGAGTGAAACGACAGAAAGTGGAGAAATTAATTCCTCTTCATTTGGTTTTTTCCAACGGATCTGTATAACTGTCAAATATAAAATGAGTTTTGAATAGCCAGACGAATATCTGACATTTGCTGCTCTTATTCAGTCTCTCCCCCCCCCACACTCACACACCTTTTTCTTCATATAGAGGTGAGGTGGGGACAAGGACGAAAAACTGGTCAAACACAACAGACTCACACACCTGTGGGCAGTTTACAGTGTCCAACCTGACCTGACCTAGTTGTGTTTGGACAGCTGTAGAAAACTGGAGCGTCAGGACGATCCCTTCTCAACACAAATCCTCTGAACATGGTTGGATGATACAATTGTGAATTAATGTACAATATAAAAAAAATCCTATTCCGACATTTTTTCTGTCTTTACTGATGTAATTATTGTTATTTCAGGTTTAAAACCTAAATAGGAAAAACAAGCACATTCATCGACGCTGTCCGGATAACTGTTAATTATTTTTTGACACAAATTTGAGGAAACTATCAAGTCATGAACAGATTATAACAACACCAAAGGATTAAGGGGTGAAAGTGTTTTGGTTTCTGGCTTTACAGATGGGAAGAAAAAAAAAACAAAACAAAAAACCTGAAGATAAATCTGAGGTGGTTTGCTGTTTGTTTTCTTAGCAATGCCACTTCCTTCCTTTAAGTAGGCCGTTCTCATAATCATAGATAATCTTCCACTTTTTGTTTTAAATCACAAGGCAATTATAAGCATAAGGCTGGACTACTGTAACTCATTATTATCTGGATGTCCAAACAAATCTCTGAAAGGCCTTCAGTTGATTCAGAATGCTGCTGCACGAATATTAACAGGAACTAGAAAAAGGGATCACATCTCTCCTGTGTTAGCTGCTCTTCATTGGCTGCCAGTAAAATCCAGAATAGAATTTAAAATCCTTCTGTTAACATATAAAGCTCTTACTGGCCAAGCTCCGTCATACCTCAGAGAGCTCATAGTTCCTTACTGTCCTAGTAGGCCACTCCGCTCTCTAGATGGAGATTTACTTGTGGTTCCTAGAGTCTCCAAGAGTAAATCAGGAGGCAGATCTTTCAGTTATCAGGCTCCTCTTCTATGGAACCAACTTCCAGTATCGGTCCGGGGGGCAGACTCTTTAGCAATTTTCAAGACCAGGCTTAAAACTTTTCTGTATGACAGAGCTTATAGTTAAAAAGTTAAAGTTCATTTACTCTTTAGCTATGCTGCTATAGGCTTAGACCGCTGGGGGAAGGACTGAGCACCTCTCTCTCTCTCTCTCCCTCTCCCTTTCCCCTCTCTCTCTCTCTCTCTCTCTCTCTCTCTCCCCCCCCCTCCCTCTTCCCTCTCCCTCTCTCTCTCTCCCCCTCTTCCCTCTCCCTCTCTCCCCCCCCCCCCCTCGCATGCGCCGTCATACCAACAACCTGCTTCTCCGAAATCCCAGTTTCTCTCAGTTCCAAGCATGTGCATTGCATTTACTAACCATGTTTTCCCGAAGTCTCCGTCTCCCCCAGCTCCTCTCCTCTCTCTCTCCCAGCTCCTCTCCTCTCTCTCCCTGTCCTCATCCTGCAGGTGATGAATCATCACCATCCCATGTTCCTGCAATGCCTGCTGCTCCCACATCTTCAAGAATTCCATACAGCATCATTCCTACGAACTTCATGCAGCATCATGTTCCTGCCTACACCTGTTTGAATATCCCCTCCTCCTGCTCTCTTTCCCTCCCTACTCTACCCAACTTTGCCCCCCCCGTGCCTCTCTCTCTCTCTCTCTCCCTCTCTCAACCCAACCGGTCGAGGCAGATGGCCGCCCCCCCGAGCCTGGTTCTGCCCGAGGTTTCTGCCTCTTAAAGGAAGTTTTTCCTTGCCACTGTTGCCAAGTGCTTGCTCATCGGGGGATCTGTTGGGTCTCTTTAAATAATTTTATAAAGAGTTTGGTCTAGACCTGCTCTATATGTAAAGTGCCTTGATGTAACTTTGTTATGATTTGGCGCTATACAAATAAATCTGATTTGATTTGATTTGATAAGATCAGAGGTCTAAAGGCATAAAGTCAACAGCGATTCAATGAAAGTCCTGTTATCCAACTCAAAGGGCCTATTATTGGTATCACAGACACACACCACTGATAGCTGTCACTTTTCCAAAGAATAAACCTTGACAGATTCTTTGAGGGAAAAAATCTGATTTGTATTGAAAGCGTATTGAGCCATGAGAGAATACACAGCCAATTTACAGACCGTTTGTTTTCATGTTTAAAGGAAAATGTGTCCATTAACACAGAAGGAATTTCCAAGTAACAGATATACACAATTAAATATGTAAACAAACAGCCTGCAAGAGGCAAACGCACATATGCGTTCAAAGCCTGACACCCACACACACACACAACACAGACAAACACAAGAGTCTCTGGTGTGTGAAGAAAAACTGACAGATGGATCTGGATCCTGCAAGGACGTTTGTCAGCTCCTGAAGACACACAAATGTTATCACGTCTGATGTGCATGGACAGCCGGTCGCTCGCATTTGGTGAGATGACATCACAACTAAGGCAAAATATAATCATAGAGCTAAACAATATAATTACACAGGATGCACAGCATTCATGGGAAGAGGCCAACACTTTCATCCAGTAATTTGTCTCTTTCATTCAAGCAAAACAAACTGTAAAAAAAAAAAAAAAAAGGAAGAAAACACAGCATGAACTATCACAAGAAATGTATAAAAAGAGTCAGTCCTAATGTAAAATATAATTCAAATCACTTTCAATCTTTCAACTTTGAAAAAAACTCCCTATTTGTCATATTCCTACAGTTGTTGTGTGTACAGTTTGTGTCCTTTTGTCACAACTTATCATTTCCAGACAAATGAGTTGCCATAAATCAACACTTACTCATCCATCAGCAAAATTAACACGTTGGGAAGCAACAATAAAGGGAGATAAAGAAAGATATTCATGCTCCTAGGGGAAAGGAAGCAGTTTAATGGCACATGCTACAACTGAAAAAGAAATAAATAAATAGTTGCTTGAGTGGTCTGCACATGCGATCTTCAATTAGTGTCCCTCACACTGCAAACACCATATGACATCCAAGAGCTGCAAGCTACAAGAAGCTTCTTTAATAAGATTTAAAATCAGCAAGCGTACAGGTCTGTCACATTGAAATTCAGAAATAAACCGTATAAAATGAATCACAATAAAGGAGCAAATCACTGTTGTCCTTCAATTCAAACTAAGTTTCTGTAGCTGGTGTTGACACAGATAATCCAAATTCACTTGAATGTAACAAGTTGGGAAATAGATCTAAACCAAAAACCGAGGTTCTCAACCCTCCAAAGGATTTTTTTTTCATTTTATTCTAAAACATGAGGCACTTTGTAAAATTTGCTTTAGTGCGACCTCTAAAATTCAGACAATTTATGACAGTTAATGACAACGATGGTTTCCACATTTGCGCTATGAATTAGCGGCACAACGAACAACTCCAGTTGAGCGTAATGACAGCTACTTGAAGAAAACTACCACAGTCTGCAGTCTGCTTTATAAATCCAAGAAAATATTAAAAGTGCATTTTTTCTGTGTTTCTGCATACACACAGTTGGAGTTTTTACGCATTTGGCTCCAAAACTTTACAAATTATTCAAATAACACGGGAGCGGACGGTTGTTACTGAATTTGTCATTTATTTGTTAAGTGTTGTCAGTGGTGAACTGGTTAGAGACACTGCCCCACCTGCTTTAAACGTGGACAAGAATCAACAGCTGGTGCCAGTAAGTGCTACCAAACTAACTTCTGCCTTCATTCTGCTCTCAAGACTTGCAGAAAAGGGCCCAGCGAAGCTATCATCATCATGTGAAAAGAAAAAAAATTTGGTTTCGAGTGAGGCGGTGTGATTTAGGATTTGGTCATATCAGGCAAAATATAAAAATAGAAATTAAAAAAAATCTTGAGACAGCCAGAGCCTTGAGCTGTAGGTGCTGGTAGTGTGTGCATGAGCAGACCGAACTGACAGATGATGCTGAAGCCTGTCTGATGGCCAGATGAAACAAGAATTTACCAAGGGCTCAGTATCAGTTTTATTATCTTCAGCTCCCGTGGTGACTCGCACAACTGCGGCGAAAATGGCTTTCATTTCAAAATTACAAATTAACAATGCCCTGTAGAATTTTTCCATTTATGCTGCCATTTCCCTTTCTGATGCAATAATGATACAATTCAGTCTTTTCTAATAAGTTTTCTAGGTGCACTGACACTGAAACTTGTCACTGTAACATTCACCTACGGTGGCATAACACTGCATGAAGTCCACCACATAGAATATAACAAATTGATTTCACAGCAGTTCTGAATTAAGTTCAAACACGTCAGCTTGTTGCATGAAATTCAACTAAATCAACAGCGAGGGAGGAAAAAAAAAACAAAAACAAACTAACTTTCATGGCCTCCCGGTGACGCAGTCAGTGTGTAAAATCGTATCGTCGCTGGCTCACTGAATGAGTGGGCTTGGTTGAAGTGAGATGCCTCAATGGGCCGATACTAGTTTATCTTGATTTAGCTGTCATTCCCCCAAATGAGCAGCTAAATCAGTTGTGACACGGGGCCGTCATTCTGCTGTGTCACTGGAAGGTTTATGGGCATATAAAACCATCAGAACAAGATGAGATGAAGCATGAAATTCCAGGACATAAACCAAGTCCCCGACCCCCCACCCCTCCTCGCCATACGAGGGCCATAACAGGGTTAAAATTAAAAAGGAAATTTGGTGTGCGATTGGCAAATGAAAAAGAAAGCATATTATTTCATGTGCTGTTTATCAGGTTGTTCCAGTCTTTGAAAGCGTTGGCAACCACGGTGATGAAACACAGTAAACGGGCTAATTTCCAGCCAAGAAGTGATGAAACTCTGAAAGGAAAATGAGCAAGTGTCGTACAAAATTAGACCACTTATACTAGATTTCAAGGATTGTCAGCCTGAAATTCCCCTCACAAATACAGGAAAACATGGAGAGCAACAGTAACAGTCCCATTAGTGGATGTCTTTCTTTTTTTCTCCTCTCTTTACCTCTGATCTAACTCCATCTGAGCCCAAATTCTTAATTAAACGCAAAAAAAACGTGCAAATCTAAATATTTAATTACGATAAATTTGAGCTGTTGTAGTTCAGCCGCGGCAATCTAACTTGAAAAATATTTGACCATAGTGTTGTGAAGCTAAAATGTTCTCAGCAGTAGAGGATCAGCTGGGGGGAAATTAGCATTAACTTGCTAAAAGAGGCTGCACAAAAGCAGATGGTGAGCACCTCTGGGAGAGGGGTGCTGCGGCAGAGCCTTGACCAAAAAACAGCTGCAGAATCATTCAAGGAATCATGAAAAGGGGCCGTCAACTGCTAACAAAATCTGCTCGGCTCCTCGCAGCTCCGTTTCTCTGCTGTATGCACGCACTTTGAACGAGATCGACACTCAGAGCTTTTACCTTACCAAGCTGTCACGCCTAATGGCAGCTTTAGAAAAAGCGACTCTGCCACCCACCGCCCCCTCCTGAAAATGACTCAGGGAAGGAGCAGCAGGATAAGCAAACATTAGCAACTTCAGGCTGCAAATTATAATTTTTTTTTTTTAAGCACTTCATTTTTGTCTAGATGCAAAATTTCTTTCTCATCCTCAGAACCACTCAGTGAAAATGCATGCTTTCGTGGGAAATTAAATAATAAACCGCTGTGTAAAATGCGTCTCGATTCATTGTATAAGATTACTGTGGCTGGACCGACACACAGAATACACACATTCTAATGCGTCTTAAAAGGCATTATTCACCACAGTTCATTATTTACCAGCTTTAACCAGCAATGTTATGCAAAAATCTCATAGGATGGGGAAAAAAAAAAAAAAAAAAAAACTCAATAGCTGCTGAAATGGCAATTGCTGCCGCTTGAGTCTTATCTCCCATTATATACAATTTGCTTTACTTTTTGTTGACAGTTTGAGCATTCAGCCCTATTAAATTGAATTACGTTTATTTCAGCAATACCAAGCATGAGATGTGCAGCCAGAGCCGAGTGTGGGTCAAATGTTCAAGTGGTTACTGATGTTTGGTTTGGTTTGGTTTTTTTGTTGTTGTTTCTGAGACCTGTCGCTTCTGAGACTTTTATAAATCTCAGGTGGATAATTTGTGATCACATTTATGGCACTGTTTATATGATTTAAACAACAACTCGTTAGTTCAGTAGGTCAACCTCTCCGATGTGAAACTTAGACAAAGGAGCATGAACTTCAATGGGCGGGTAAACTTCAGAATGAGTGGGAAGCTGAGGGCCTGTGTACTCTTGCATTAAGAAAAAAAAAAAAATATATATATATATATATATCTCACTTTCTTCTACTTTTATTCCTCTAAATGGATGGGGTTTTTTTTTACTCTTCGGTGGTCCCTGTACTACTGATTCTGGCCACTTCAGTGAATTTGAGATGGTTTGTCCGGACAGCAGTAAGCCGTAAGATCAGAACAAGCAGCAAAATGCTTTCCAGTGAGAATTAAAGGCCAGGACGCCGTGAGCTCCTTATTCCTGGGTCGCTGCCTCTCCATTGTGCTGCCCGCGTGCAAAACAGAATGAAGCCGATGAAGATTTGTCACATTACTATTTCACTGAAAGGGAGCCAAACTTTTTGCTACAGCTGAGGTGAAAAGGAAATCCCCGTCAGGGCCCACTGCTGAGATAAACACGCGTAATCGAGAGCGATAGACTTGCTTGCATAGACTGTGCTGTAGTTGATGTGTGTCAACTTTATGAGTGCATCTGCTCTGCAAATGAATAATGTAATCATCTGACATAGCTCGTCTGTGATCATGAATTATCTTTTCCCCAACTGCTTGTCACAGCAGCTCTCATTTCACAGAGAACTACACTAAAATGTTCTTGAGCTGGAGCTCCTGGTCCCTGTGTTACTGTTACATAAGGTTGGAGTAAAATATTCATCAAGCTGCTCTGGACCACATCTGTATGCAACCGAGTGCTGAGGATACACTTTTTGTAAACCTGCTAACTACACCAGGGTGGCAGCTGCTGCTGCTGGGTTTAAAGTGGCTTGCGTGCAAATGTGCTTGATTGCTTTTGTGCAAGCTTCTGCCAAGTGTTTATATATATGTTGTGTGTCTGAGTGCAGCAGTTGTGCATATGGTGTGTGTGGGGCTGTAAAAGCATACAGCAATGCGCATGTCTTAACGCCTAAGAGTCTGCCCGTCTTCATCAGTATGCTGAGATGGTACTCATGTGCGTGCATCGCCCTCTATTTAAAGCAAACATTTATGTCTCGCCGCAGTGCTAGCAGACCTGCTTGTCCGTCCTCTGTCTGCATGCTACATCATGCAGCAAATGTCTTGTAGGCACAGGGCATTGTTATGAGACAGCCATAAAGTTAAAAGCTTCCGGGGCCATCAGCAGCTCCATCAGGGGCCAGGAGAGGCAGCTGGGGCTGGCTGACCTGTGGATCCCTGGGAAGCCATAACTCAAGACCCTGTCTAAATGACCACACACCACTCTCCATTAAAGGTTTACTGTTTAATCTATAAACCTGACCAGACTGCTTTACATCATGTCAGGAGCCTACTCTCTTTTTTGATCCTTGTAATGACTGTTATTCAATTAGAGTGGATGCTGATAGATTGGCGACTGCCTTGCAAAGTGTTTGATTTTCAATAGTGCGACTAAGAAGCCAAGTGGCAAAAACTGTAGATGAACTGACGAAATCTCACTCAACCTGGCCGTCTGACTGGGGCTGCTTTCTTAACCGCTCACTGCCTGAGTGTAAGGAAAAAAAAGGGGGGGGGGGGGGGGTTTAAGAGGGGAATGCTAATATACTGTACACATTGAGGATAAAGCGAAAGAAGATCAGAGAAATCCAAATTAAATATGCAAGGACACCACTTACGTGCATTAATGAAGAGAGCCAGCGAGCTGTGCTAATGACAAAGGATTTGAAGCGTCCATGCGAGTTGGATCAAGAACTCACTACTGGAGACGCTCATTACTGCGGCCCACAGCCTCTTGCCTGGGTGAGCGGGCATATACGCATATTTTATACACGGGAGACAGAGTGAAACAGAGAGATCATACACACGGCTTTGCATGCTCAATAAACGCACTGCTATGTGCAGTACACACCCATAAGTCAACAGATATACAAGCCAAAGACTCACATACATTACAACATACAAATGGTGCACAAAGTTTAGCATGACTGTGAAAAGCGGCACACGTCCCAAGATTGTGCATTCAAGGTAATTATAAGAAGTCACGCAGAGATTTCTGTGAGGTACCACATTAACTTTTTCTTTTTTAATGCAGAAAAACTAAGTAATACCACACTTAAGTCTGGGGCTGTACCTAAAGCAAGAGTTTTCCCAAATCAACTCATTAATTTGAGCTGATATTTTGTTTCAGTCTACTGTGAGGTTTGCTGCTTCTTGTTATCTAATATTTAACTATCACGACATCTGACCTAAAATGGTGACTAATGCTAAGGTATTCATGGCGTCCACCCATTTGTGCTACAGTGCAGCACACCTACAGACCAGCCACCCCAAACCGACGTCCTGCAGCTGAACGGCCTACATGTGAAATCTCACGTTTCATTTCAGGACTCACATTCTCTCGGCTTCACTCCCATCGAGCACAAAGTGCGTTTTGATGTGTGCTGGCTGAAAAAAAAAAAAAAAAAAGCCAGATTTCCACTGTGAAATAAAAACTGCTACCTAATCAGGTCTCAGTAATAATATCCAACTGCACTGCAGAGCGTGCCGAGCATGTTGATCTCGCTAGAAGGCAGCAGAGGAAGCGGTGCCAGAGTCCGGTCTGGATCAGTGGTGGTCCAGGATTTGGCACCGGGAATGTGAGCATTACAAGTGCGAGTGGAAACAACAAAAAAATGTGCACACACGCCGCTGCTCTGCCTTCAAATCATGCCACCTGTGTTTGCAGTTATTTTCATTTGTATTTCAGTGATTCAACTATGTTCTGTACTTTCTATTATTGGTCTATAAAATGTCAGTGCGTCCTCATTATCCGGGCCCAGGAATGTCTTGGTCCCGTCCAAACCTGTTGCTGGATTTATTCAAAACATAAGACCAACAGGTTGAAACTGGGGATATTTAGAACTCAGGATTATTTTCCTTCTCTCTCAACACTCCGCTGGCTGCAATAAGGAGTCACATTAAACTGAAGTCTATGTGAAAATGGCCCTACTTTTCACTTTATGGATTACCTCCAGAAATGTTTTCCTAATCAGATAATGATCTCAGTCTCTATATTATTTTTTTTTTATTATGTCCCCATGGCTACCATAGCATTGACTGTTCCGGATATAGCAACCAGCTTGACAATCAGAATAGAGCATGGGCGTAAACACGTATGTGCCACCCCAGTAATATACATTAATATGTGACTTATGAGCCCTAACTGTGAGCGGATCGGATCTGTGTCCTACGATTTGTTTTCCTTTTTTCCGTTTGTGAAGTAAAAGGAAACGTGTGAGTCTGACCACCCCCCCTCCCAATTGCATACTTGATTGCACTCGTGGTGGCTTTCTTTGAAGCACCGCTCCGACTGGCTCCAACTGTCACAGCCAAGATACAGGGAGGGCTGACAGAAATGGAGGGAGTAATTTTAGTTAAAAAGCAGAAAGAGCAGAACCAGCCGGCAGACATCCGAGCACTTTATCAGACAGTAAGCAACTAAATACCTAAATAGTAGCGCTGTTGCCAACGTGAATAATAATAATAAAGAAAAAACATAAAAAATGCACAGATGAGAAAAGTTAACAATTAGTTTGTGGTGCTTAACTCAGGCTTCTCTTGTATGTTTTAGTGTGTTTTGTTGCCTGACTTGAACATCTGCCATCTTACTGTTTTCCCCAGAGGAGCACAATGAAAAAGACTGACTAAGTCTTTATGCACTTTTTTGTTGTGAAAGTAATACTTTTTTTTTTGCATTCAGTTAAAATCAATACTTTACCTTTAATTCTTTGTACAAATCTCTGAGTTCACTCACATTACACTTTACACATTACACTAAATGCTCACATTCATCTGGAGACACATCGACTAAATACAAATTAACTTGGAATAATTTTAAAAGTCCACAGCTTGAGATTCAAATCACAATATGATTTTCATTTACTGATATAACAGAATTGTGGGAAATGCACTTCTTCTTTCTAGGGGAGGTTTCCCATTTGCCCCCCGCCCCCAATGTCTATACTATGTTTACGCCCTTGGGATAGAGCACTGAGGAGGTCAGATACACCCCTCACTCCTCAACATTGTTTCAAAAAAAACAAGATAGCTGTGGCCACATTACAATCTCAAGGCTTAGAAGCAGCAGTGAAAAACAATGAAATGAGGGGTCATTTTTGACAAAATGAAGTCTAAATCTGCAGTTCATCAGCTCAGGACTCTGCTCATCAATGACCACCCAGTCAAAATCCAGAGGGTAGTCAATGCCATTAAAACTCAATCCAATGACAGTAAACACCTGGCCCCTTGAAGAAATTATGAGGAATAAGCTGCGGGGGCCTCTTTATTGCTCAGCCACCATCTGACCCAATGAGGTTTTTCAGCGTGACAAGAGGGAATATTGCCTGAATTAAAAACAAATTTTCATGCAAGATCAAGGTGAAGGGAAACTTTGGAGTCAGGATTATAATCATCTTTTTAACAAGATCTGAAATACATTTTACAGTTGGTTTTGAAGTCTCCGCATTATCTGAGGAAGAATCCCTCGCTCTAATTAAGGTGGAGTTTAAATAAGCCACCACCTTGCCAGTCCCACTGAAAGTGATTTGAGTAACATCTGTGCTAAAATGTGTAATTGTCCGTGAAACAATCTCAGATACACACAACAGTACTTTATAAAAAGTAATTCCCTCTGAAGTCAAAGAAAGGTGTATTATTTTGTCGAGCCTTAACTATAGCAATCCAACCTTCAGTAATGTAGAAAGAACTATTAGGTTTGCCTCGGCTACTTCCATAGAAAATAAAATATGTTTGATAATTCATCAAACATCCAAATGTCCATGGGCAGATTTTTATTTTTTTTTTCCCCCCACAGTCTAAGCAGATGTAAACTGATTGGAGGAAAGGCTGTAGGGTAAAAATAAAATCAAGTAGGGCCCTATTAATCACATCTGTGTTGTGACAGGCAATACCTCTCACTGCTTAGCAACCAACCCCTCCAGGGTGAGTCGTCGGAGAGATGAGATTTGCCAAGGGATTGCCTCGCTAAAGTTATGAAAGCGTCCATAGTTTGGCAGCAGATATCTTGCAGGCATTGTTCTCTCACATTGTACAGCAGCGCATGTTATCATCAGTCAGCATTATAAGTCAAGCAATTATAATCGAAGGATCGATAAGGAGAAATCACCATAATAGTTTGTTGTCATGCAGTAATCATCATCTCAGAAGAAGCGAAGCTTCTGCTAGTTCTTCTGTACATTTTATTTATATAAAAAAAGACCAAAATTAAACCAAACCAGGCGGCCGTGCCGATGTCTTACCTTAAACAGGCGTAGTATGTTGGCCACCATGATGGAGACGGAGCTGGAGGAAGCTCCGATGACACCAACCACCCTCTCGGGTTTTGTGATGATGGGGGCTCCCCCGCCCAGACATTTGACGTCCGACCCGTCTTTCTCAATGAGCGCCTGCACGAAGGTGAGCGACTGCTCCAGGGCGTGAGTGTCCCTGGAACAGGTGTCCAGGATACGTGCTCCCAGAGTGATGTTAGGCAGCAGATTATTGTCATTATTGATGCGGTCAAGGGCAAAGAGCATGGCCTCCAGTCTATGTATACCCTTCTCCTTCTTCAGCTCCCCACACGGCTTGCCATCGTGGCCCCTGGCGTGTACCGGGAAGAGCCCACCTAAGGAGATATCCCCATCTATGCGGATAGAGTTCAAATGCGTGTGGCCCGGTCCTTTGGGCTTGGCAGCCTGAGCGGCCTTGAGGGAGCTGTAGAGAAGCAGCAGCAGAAGAAGCGACAGCAGCGGCAGGGACAGGCTGTTTCGTTGACAGCCGGTCCGATCCGGTCTACACACCGGCAGTTGAAACATGACCGCAGCCTGGGCACACATCGATGCCGTAAAACCAAACCCAGCAATCAGAGAGCGGCAGAAGCCAGGTATTATTTTATGACGGCCAGAGGGTCAATTGCAATACCTCTTGAAGGAGTTGGCACAGAAAAGGCTTTCGCTCATGACTCTCCTCTCTCCCAGGCATTCAATTAATGGAGAATATGAGCTTGGCTCTTTCACCAGGTGTTAATTTATTCTCTCTTCCTCTTACGCTGCCTCACTCCATCATCGGACCACAGTGGTCGGCAGCTGCTCTTGTCTTTGCCGTTATTCACAGACTTGCCTATGGAGATCCTTCACTTGGGGCATTAGGAAGAACAAAGGTGAACGATAATCTTTTTTTTCCCCCTCCGTCTCTGCCTCCCTCTCTCTGTGTTTCTTTCCTCTCCACCTCAATCAGAAGTTTTTAATCTCCCCTGTTCCCCTGGGCAGGGATTTGGTATATGTCAGAGCCCTCAGGCCCGCTTAGGTCCACCGGCTTCAGAGCGAATTCCTACAAGATGAAAGAGAGAAGTGAGACAGTGGACAGAGAAAACAGAAAAAAGGCAAATGGATTTTTATTAGTATGAGCATTTCAATAGCTCTTTTCTTCCTTCCTTAACCTTTTTACTTCAGCCTTATGCGTAATAAAAAGACAGTTCTGCTTCCAAACTCATTCCTCTCTGTCTTATAACAATCTTCCTACATCCACCACTGCGAATTCAAAAGGTTGCCGTGGACTCTCAAGGTTGACAGGGCTGAGATTCACATCCCACATGCTTCACTCTCACCTATCAGCCTTGCCAGGGCACCCACTCAGCCTCTATCCCAATATGTTGACTTTTCTTTTTTTTTGGCTCTTACAGTATGCACGGTATTTTTGCTATTGATTCTACACGAAACGCACAAATTGAATTGAACTGACTATTTTATAGTTCAGCCCTGTGCTGTTGGCACCACAGGTCAGAGTAGTTTGCTGTACTGTATTGGTACGTTCCTATGAAATTATTATTTTCTATATATAACTGCTACTACATTCTTCAAGGCCTGTCACATCATCGGAGACACTGATGGTCTAAAGGCAAGTCCAAAAGGACTGAACTGGCTGTGCGTTAAAGGTAATTCTTATTTGGGCAAAATGGACCACTCCAAAATTACCTTCGTATTTCCCCTTACTACAGGCAAAATCAATTATATTTATTATAATGGAATTCATATGCGGGTCTCAGAGTCTCAGTTACACCTAAGTCTGTGCCTTCCACAGTGGAAAAGCACAACAAACCAGGAAGGGTAGGGCCTGTGAACCTAATCTGAAATGGTAATTATGTTATTAAAGACTGGGAGCAACTTTTATATCCAAGAGAAGGCCCACCAAAAAAAAAAAAAAAAAAAAAAATCCACCTTCAGGAAAGCCTCGCATTAAGATTGGAAGTAGCCATTAAGGAAGCTGGAGAATTCGAACATTTTCATTTTTCCAAAAATATCCAAAATATTATTCGGATCAGTGCTGCCTGTAATTTCAACCATAAGTAGATAGAAATATTTCACAGCTACTGAGCACATATAAGAGGAGAGTTTCAATATATTGACAACCGCAGGCCTAAAATCTTATTTACAGCTCTTTGATACAAGTTGTGCCAAGCTAAATTCTATTTTGACGCGGTTCAGTTTATTATTTCACAGATGCAGATTCTGTACGGATTTCAGTTGTGTAAACAAGCTCAATAAGCTCATAACGCAGATTTAAAGATGGATATTTAGATTCTTAACTCTACTGTGTGTGCATCTACACACTATCATTCCCTCCTTTGTCTTTTCCCCCCTCCTATGTCTCACACACAAACACACACACAGACACACCTGCCAGACAGGCACACAAAATATGCCACTGCAAGCCATCTTGTATGTACATATCTACGCCCTGTTCATCCCGGAGCTGTAATAGGCTCTGAAGGAACAATCTAAAAGCAACCAGTCTGAGAATAGAGCTGTAGACATTGGTTTTCCAGCAGACTGGGCTGAAGCCGAGAATCTGCAACAGCCAAGATTCATTGAGAGCATATTGGAAGTGACAAGGTCCTTTGAATACACCCAACTATCTCCTACTGAGTGAGAAGTAATTTTTCAGAGTTGATGCACAACAGGTCAGCTTTAAGTACTGCACAGCAGATGACAACAGGAGAGCCAGCCAACTCACCTTAGCTCCTGTACCTACAAACAGCAACAGCATATCTTTAAAAGGAAAAAAAAAAAAATCTGAGCAAACAGTGAGGCGGAGGCAGTGGGAGCTGCTGCTGCCAACATATCATGGCAAAGGTAGGCAAAAGAACTCTTTAAACCGGAGAGTTCGAATACGTAACAAATCTAAAAGACTGTGGATTTCAAGGCAGATTTCATCAAACTTCATGTTTGCATCAAAGGAGGCCTGGTGGGGAGACAGCTCAGGTGTCCGTCAGACTGAAAAAAAAAAAACAAAACAGCCAGCCATTCTGAAGGAGCATCTCTTCGTGCAATCGAAAGAAAAAGATCTTACGCTTCAGGAGATTACATCAAGCATTATCATGTTAATCATCTTGTTTAGCCGCCTTCCAGATGAATATCTCATTGCGTTCCCTCCTTGGCCACCATGTAGATAATTCATTCTGTAATCTGAAAGATCTAAGTAAATTCAGGGTGGGCTGTCTGTATCCTTTGAATAAAACATTCCAGAAAGCACCACCACTCTGCCGAAACCTGTGAATTTCACAATCATCAAGCAGCAGGTTCGGGGCGGTTTTATTCATCACGATGTATAGTGATGTAATAACCGAATCAAGAAGTGCATATTAGCATATTCAGAGAAATCAGGTTCCACATTATCAGTGTTCCCAATTTACGGCTTCCACAACTGGAATATACTGCATGTTTTTAATCGTTTTAAAGCACACAGTAAAATCTACCTTATTTTGACTTGCTTTTAAAAGAAGGCCCCAAATGAGAAAACAAACTGTGTGCATTTACAAATCAGCCGCTGATCGCACACCTCAATAAACATGCACCAAAGACTTCAGAGAGATACCAGAAATGCTTACCATCTGCAAAATGTCAAAGACCGCTGCAGGAGTTACAGGAGATTCTTATCAGGAGAACAGCCTTTCCTCCGGTGCATAAAGCAAGCACATTTCAGATTAGACTTCATTTCAAAAGGCCATATGCAATAACCTTCGGGCAAATAACAGTTTGTTACATGGACACGCAAACTACGGCACCAACTGGATCTACAGAACCGCTTGACTCTGATGACACCAAAACTTCTCTGTTTACAATTACAATTGAAGACTTTCTGTGAGTACCGTCTGTAATATATAAGACTCAACTTCATGAGGGTTCTTGACAGAAGTGTTATCAAACTAGAGTGGTTTTGACTGCGCACAAGACGACACAGCGTGGGCGTTGTCTTACATTGTACCCGTTTCTCGCCTCGCCTACACATCTGTCACTGAGATTTGTTTTCAAGTGTGCAGACAAATTTGATATTTAGGAAATGTTGCAACATTCTGTTGATATTTGAAGGCGGTCTAGAGACAGTTTGTGTTTTAACAGAACATAAATATAAACACCATTGGGGAATATGGCATCCAGGAGGATGAAGTGTGAAGTTAAAGTACTGTAGGCCACAAACAGGATTGCAGCGAGAGAGGTGCATCCATTTAATTCTCCTCAAAGCATATTACCTCAGGAGGAAAAAGGAAAGAACAAAAGTCAAGGTGACTTCTGTTTTTTGAGCTGAATAAATTGTTCAAACTTCTGCAGACCAGCCCCTCCATCAATAACCTCCACCTCATGGCTTTCTTTATCATTCAAGCCTTCTACAGCCCAATCAGTCCTTTAAAAAGGAAGATTATAAATACAAATGAGGATCCATCCATGTTTATTTGTTTTCAGCAGAACATTCTCCCTCTTTGTCTTCCAAATGGCAAAGCCAGCCAGGGAAACTTTTTGAGATGCTGCAGCTCTCCTCTCACAGATGGGCAGGAGAGGCTCTCTAATTGACAGTCCAGCATGTTGGCGCACAGCAGATCAATAGGAAGGTAAGAGAAGGCTGCCCTGAGGAAAATGAATGGCGAGAGCAGGGCGAGGCTGCACACAAAGAACGGAGAGCTCCGGTGAGGCTGCGACGAAAGTGAGGAGGAATAACCGATTCATCAATAAGATGGCTGTCGTACTTTGTTCACATTAGTGAGACTGGTGATAATGCCTTAATTTCTCAGCAAGAAAATCTGAAAACCGCAATAAAATTTGAGCAATCCACTAAACCAAGTTAGCAAACGTTTATATTTTTGATCGATTAATCTGCTGTACAACTATATCAATGGTCTCGTGTATAAAATGTCAAAAGTTGGTTTTGTTTATAATATCGAACCAAGAAAAGCAGCAAACTCTCACATAGGAGAACCTAAAATTTAAATTTGTGTTTTTGCTTGATAGATGACTGAAATCAGTGATTAATGATCAAAACAGCTGTTGCCTCATTTCCAATTGATCCATTTAGATGATATATTGTTAATGTGTGGATCATAAAGATCTTATAATATGCGAAGATCGGATCATCAAGAGGTAGAAATTTAGCAGAAGCTAAATTTCCCAAAAAAGCAGTTGCAAATGAAGTAAGTGCATAATTTGACAGAATGAATCTTCAGGCCTTCATACGCCTCCATCATCACTACAGAAAATGTCTTGATGAAGACAATCTCTTCTTTTTCTTCTTGCACCAGCTGTCACACTATGCATTTGAGACAAAGAGCAATCTTGATACCAGTCTGTGTTGTATTTCACAATAGAAACACGCATCCACTCACTCAGATCCATGCAGCCCGAATGTGGGCTTTATTCTTTCTTATACCGGGGCCTGTTAGCAGGAGAGTGTTGTTTCCCTCCATTTTTGAAAACTCACAATAAGTGACCAATATTGACAGAGTGAACATTTGGCAAAGAGGAAAAGTACCTCTCGCAGCAGAGCTAGCTGAAGTACACACACACACTAATAATTTCAACCAAATTATAGAAAATAACAGCTCAAGCTTTCAAAACAATTATTGTATGAGCTGACCACATGGTTTGCACCAACCACCAAATTCTGCTCAATATATTTATGGCACACAACTTTCTTTTTGTATGTAGAGGCTGCTGAGGAGCCAGCTGCAACTTCTCACAACCAGCTTTCACTGTAATTGTTTTATCCATATGATCATCCTGAAGGAAATCTCTTCCAATAATCAGCAAATCAATATGAGTCTTGGTAAATTTCTACAGCACGCTGCTGACGTTTCCCCGATTCTTGATCATTCGAGGAAGTCCGTTCCTAACCATTCCTAGATTCTGTACTAAAGTGTTAAATTCATCAAGATTGTTACTCTAATTGTAAGAAAACTGACAAAGAGCTCGCCACATTTTCCCAGAAACCCCAGATGACTCTTAAGATTGGTGTCCAAAGTTTTTCAGTTAACCATGATGTTAAAAACTGACAAAAGCTGGAAATCATCATTTTTGGCGAAGCTGGAAGTAGAGAATATTTATATACATATATTTTTTTTTTTTTTGAGAAATCAGTGTTTCAACTAATCAACTATTAGTTTCAGAGTGCGAAGAGGAACTATGCAATCGCTTAAAAATGATGTCATAAACTGTTTAATGACCGTGTTCATGCAGATTGATGGGAGCACATTGCAACCCAACAAGCCTGATCGGAAAAGCTCCTTCACACAAAGTAAATGGATTGAAATGATCCCAATTGCTTTGCCTCGTCATCCCTTGCATGCATCACTGTGAGAGACAGGAGTCAGGAGCTTGAATATTTTAACTTGGAGGCGCATTAATTACAAAAACATGAAAATGTGGTTGGGAGTTGTGATTTATTTAGAAACCCAAGATATGTTGTAAATCTCGCCAGGACATGATATTATGCAACAGCTGACTGTGGCCGTTTGATTTCCCTTCCCCGAGATCCCTGAGGAGACGCAGCTGTAATTTATCTCTGGAAATATCAGCTCTACGACAACCAAACCAGAGAGCCGCTCCATTACTGCGCCGGGCTACAGAAATTTTGGGACATGCAAACAAGGCTTATTAACACAAGGCCAGAGCGGTGCTCTTCCGGCGCAGCAGACATAATGTGCTGTTTTGAAGATACCGCAAGTCATTTGGAAGACAAGGTTGAGAACAGAAGGGGTAAGGAGAAGTGGGCCATCCCTAAATTTTTTGTTTACTTGGACTGGATGCGTTTTCTGTGCAGGCTAATGGAGGGCTACGATCACCGAGCTGCATCTTGCAAGAGATAAATGGACTGAAATGTGAGAACAAGCTGATTTTCCTGCCCTCAAAGAGTGGAGGATGGAAATCTTGTGCTGCTTAAAAAGGATGAAGACGCTACGAGTGGAAAACCATCAGAGAGCCAGAAGAGCATATTAAAAACTGTTGACTTCCCGTTCGCTGCCGACTGATTCAATGACTATTATCTTTGCTGTAATGATGAAACAAACACCCCCACATTCCTCAGTTGCCACCCTTCGTCTTTACAGAGTCTTATCCTCGATGCACTCAAATCTCCTATACTCTTGTTTAGACTCTCCTTGGGGGGAAAAGGAAAAAAAAAAAGTAACGATTCTACTTTGTATTCACTGCTGCTGCCAGGTTTTCTCTCTACAAAGCTGTCAATTCCTAACTATCATCACACACACACACACACACTCACCTGGGGCCTGGATTGAACACGATTCAGAGGCCAGGCTTGAATCCTGAATCCCTACAGGTTAAAATATACCCAAACATCCCAGTCTCTCAGAGCCAATTGCACCGAAGGCTGCCCGCTCACTCACTCTCTCACCCTGTGAGCTTAGGTAATGGTCCAGAAAGAAGATGACATGAAGTAAACCATCTCCAAACCTCCTGTTGACTCTAAGTGGCAATTGGTAATGATGCCTAACATACTTTATCTTTTGGATCAAATACACTTTTTAATTTTTTTTTTTTTTTTTTTTTTACTTGTTTTCTTTTCTTTTTTCTTTTTTTTAAGAATAAAAACTAAAAGCAGTGAAATTTGTCCAAAGCTGTGACGTGAAAACTGACTACATCAACACAAATGATCAATGTGTACCATGCCCTAGAAAGTGTCTTTGTGTACTGTGGAAGGAGGGGAAGGGCGGGGGCGTTCAGTCGATAGAGAGGGCTGCTACTTCTCAGACAGATTGACTGACTGATTTACTGTATCTGTTGAGCTAGACCTGCACGTCTTTCAGGATTAAGGAATTTATGTTTTATCAAACCGGTACCCCTGAGAGCCCCACTTCCAACAGAATCACTTGAAGCTGTAACATATGGAAAACTGGGGCACATCAGCGGGAACAAGTGCCGGGAAGTCTGGATTTGTTAGATTTTTCAAGATAATGGGTAACAACACAATGCAGCAGCACAACCTACAGTAACACAAAAAAATAAATAAATAAAAATAATCAAGTACCTGACTGAGAGCTGCAGTTTGAGGTTGAGTCATAATCCGGCGTCAAATCTGTTTATTCAATCTGAATCCTATTCAGTCTTTTATCAAAGCTTTTCGCACAAATTGTCAGGAAAAGAGAGATATAAATCTTTTCAGACCAGTTCCATCACCTGCATCACTTTTACACGCGCACACACACACACACACACACACACACACTTCTGCTTCCTGCAGCTAATACAAAAATGCATAAGGCAAACAAACTCTACAGTACAACATAATCTTCAGAGTAAGGGACAATTTTCATTCCAGTGTATCTAAGAGAAAATTCAAGCGCTTGCACCTAATACTTTGGAAGACAACGGGAGATGTGCTAAAAAAAAAAAAAAAACACACACACACACAGACCTCTAACGCGACAAGACACCCGACCTTCACTTGAATGTATTTGCTGTAACGCAGCAAAAAATGGATGTGTTGGAAAAAACAATGTTAAAATATAGCCCAACTTTCAGAGCCTCTGACCATTCATTTTAACACAGTTGCCTGCTGAGGCCATCCTACAGGGGTCCACTAAATCCAGACAAGTGTACCAAGCCTCCCTTTTACTTTACACCAGCTGACAAAAATACTCAACTGTGAACCGTGAAAAGCTGTAACTTGGCCCTGGACCAACAAACATGTAGTCTATTGTATCAGAATATGGCTGAATGGTGGATGTGTGCAGGTTCCCTGGTTCACCAGTTCGCTACATTTAGTCATTTGGGATAAAAATGTCCAAAATAAAACACACACCCATTACAGCTTTGGATAAGTAGCAGCAGCTTGAATGTCACATTTGAACAATCAATGGGCATTAAAGTGCTGAGCCGGAACAATTATCCACTTAATTGATCAGTCTAATTCTCCGAAAATGTATCTGCAAATATCCCGATCATTGATTCACGAGTTTACTGAGTATTTTATACTTGTTCTTGTCAGATACGATAGGTAAAATAAAGATCATCAGGTTGCAGATGCTCAGTTGGGGTCACTTTGGGGTGTGGTAAATTATTTAAGTCCTCGTCAAATACAATACATCTAATTCAAAGACTCACATGAATTAAAAATATGAATGCATGTATCAAATAAACTTGCAAGCCGTCCATCTACATGATAGAGAATGCACCTTTATCAAATTTAAAATCTCATACACAGCACAGCTCAGAAGCAAAGCAGGGATATATCAAATACGGACAATCTGAGATCACTCAGAGAGCAGCTAACTTCACCTGGATGCTTCTTAGGTCCATAAACACACACACACACACACACACAGCAACTGTGTGCTGATAGTTTCAGCACACCTGCCTGCAATGTAACACAAACCCAGCCAAACAAGGAACCCCACAATTAAGCAGAGCAGCCTACGCAGAATTAACAACAGTGCAGTTTGCAGATGGTGCCACGGCGGGTTTCTCCGCTATCAGCAGAGCCAACGAGCAAATAAGAAGACAGATGAGAAGCCATTGTTCTTCATTTACATTTAGTCATTTGGCAGATGCTTTCATCCAAAGCAGCTTATAAGTGAGGGACAACACAATAGCGTCATTGCAGTAGGAGATAGTGATGTAAGAGCAAGTACTAAATGTGTCCAACCAGTAGAAACGATCAAAAGCACAGAGACTGCATGTGCAAGTTAGGCATGTCGGGGTGAAAGAAGTGTTAGGAGAGGGGGTGTTCTCAGAGGAAATTAGTCTTCATGAGAAGGGGACACCCCTGCTCTGATTGCGTACAGGAATGGTAATGCCATTTTACATTCCTTGGAGAAATGCAGTGAGCATTAGCCTGGATGATTGAGTTCAAGCAGACGAGTGAAGTTACAAAGAAGTTACTTTGAAAGCAAGAGACAGTGACTTGAATTTAATTCGGATGACCAGAGTCAGGTCAAGGAGCAGCAGGGTGGCGTGAGCCCCATTAGGACCATCTGGGCCGTTTTCAAAGTGTTGCATGCTCTTGTGATTCTCCATTCACTTATACATCTGTTTTTCTATAAACAGGCTATTCCATTTACTAATTAAATTTAATGTTTCCACTCTCCACCTGTTTACTCCTCTTCTGCTTCTGTTGCATTTTCGGTGGAGCTATCACCAAATGGGATTTTTATTTTTATTTTTATTTTTTTTTTGAGTCAGTAAAGAAGAGAAGAAAAAAGAAGAAGCAGAAAATCATTAGAAAATAAAGTTTAAACACTCTGATTGCAAGCGAATAAACACCAACTAAAGTCGGCTATGATAAAAAAGTAGCCAACTCATCTAAAATTATGATTCAAATTACACTCTTGTCTATATTTTGGAAAATGAATGAAGCCGAATTCATTAATGGTAGTTCCAGTTTGGTTTGTATTCTAGGTTTGACTGGAAATAGTCAAGAAATAACTTTAACACCGACGAAATCGTAAAAACGTGACGAATCTCAAGCAGGTTCTGTGGTAACAACTTCTTTAATCTTTTTTTTTTTTTCGGGTTTTCTAGAGTTTATACGCGATGGACAAGCAAGCAAAAGTCACACAATATCTAAACAGAGATGTATATCATGTCTGTGTGTTGTGATTTGGCTGACACATGACTTGATATTCACACACATTGCGGCTTTTTTACGCAGCCTACCTCGCGCGCCTTCGTGCGCTTTATCTGCTGAAGTCTCTCCTGCGGTTCAACGGAAACAACTCCACTTCTTGTTTTTCCATCCTGGCCAGTTGTGTTTTTGAAAAGGTCACGTCTGGTTGGTTTGGCAGGTTGTGTTAATTAAAGATGGCGATTCCACCTGGTTTCCTTTTTCTCTCAATGGAGACTGACAGGCAGTTTCCTCCAGAAGGCGCTGTTTGATGAAGGTGAACATTTTCCACAAGTAAAACCATATTCCATATTTACAATCACATTATTTTAATACGGGGGAAATCATTTCACGATAATTAAATGGAAATAGTTTGACTTATTGATGTTAGGAAACCTCGTTGTTTGTCTCTGGGTAAATTGTAATTGTCTGCCCTCTGATTTCTGACAGTACATTAAATAAACCTGCCTTTTGAGGGGATTGGTTTAGTTTGAGTAAAGAAATTTATTTTTGGTATATCCATCATTTCACTCAATGTATTTGATTGGCCAGAACTGCTACTAAATTAAGGGCAGTGCTGCTTTGTGTTGGAGTTTTATGTTTTAGTTTAAAGAAATTTGAAAACTTTTACATGAGACATCATTTAACCTTTCTGTCAGTCTCTTCATTTTGTAAACTGACTAATCGACTCAATAAGCAGATCTGTTAGTGACTAAAACGACCGTTTATTGCGATTAATTAGTCATCCTTGGTGAAAGGTTAACCTTCAACTTTATTAGCTTTTTAATGCGGCGGTAACTGTTTTGATGGATTTCATGTAAATTTTCATGAGATCCAGTGATGTTAGTTTGTAAAATTTCTCCAAAGAGTCTCGTTTTTTTCTGAAACTTATCACCAAATCCTGTTTATGGAAAGCTGCACCATCATCTTTACCCAACCATCTATCAACTGGTTCTCCTTTCCTTTGCAACGCCGCAGTTATATCTGGTAAGGAAGTTGTTTGTTGTTCAGTGTGTTTGTTTATTTGTCAGTGGAATTACACAAAAAGCACTGAACCCTTTACACCAAACTTGGTGGACGGATGGCCTGGGAAAGAGTCCAGCAAATTATTGGTTTGGATCCCATCTAAAAAGCAGATGCAGGATTCTTTTTATCACTTTTCCTAAAGTATTGTCTTCGGTCCCGGTAAATAAAGTGTAGATCTTGATGTTAAAAAACTGACACATTTATGGCTTTGGCATCTATGAGTGTGCACAGTTTGGTGCAGATCCAGAAAACAACAAGGATCCGGTGGAGGAAGAGGCTGAATTTGCATGAATAGAGTGACGATGTTCACATTTTTAGTGTTTCCCTGCCACAGCAGGTGTCGGATCTATAGGCGGTCCTGTGAGGGGACTTCATTTTATTATGTGTGCGGGGAATCTTTTTTTATGCGTAATTGATTAGATTATGCTGCCAGCTCATGAGTGTGAACACCTGGTCCTTAACCTGTAAAGTTACCTCTCAGGCACCTCGAGAGTGAACGTTTTTTTTCACTGGGAATATATGTGCAGACTCAGACTCTTTTGTAGATCAAAGACAGACACACTCAGATGTCCAAGCTTCTGGTCTATTGCTCGCAGGTCCTTTGAGACCTGCAGCAGATGTTGGCAGCACAAGGACTTCCTCCGAAGCTGCAGGTGGCCGTGGTCAATGAGAAGGCTGGAGTGCCTTCTGTTCATCAGTTTGTCTCTCCGAATGTGTGGCAAAGTGCTAAATGGAAATATTGTCACAGTTCTCGTTACAGTGAAACCACAACGGGAATCTTTGGCAGGGCTTGTCAATAAGGACTCTGAATTTTCCAATGAAGTGTGACAGGAGCCCACCCAGACATGAGCTCAATTTAAGATTAGTTAAAATGTCATGCAGAAGCAAGTGGGGAAGGTTATATTGTAAGAACAGACACCCACAGAGACTTGATGTCTGCCCATTTTATGATTTATCTCGTAGGTGTCTGGTGGTTGGATGAGGGGACAGCTTTGGTTGAATGGGGATTAAAAACTCTTTGCCTGAGGCCCCTGTGTCCACCTTGTGTGATAACAGCGACCGTACACATTGTTTGCATGTTACATTACACAATGTTTGACTTGGGTCTAATAAAATCTCAGCTGAAATTCAGACTGTACAATATCAGCATTTCTAAAAATTGACTTAAGCACCCTGTTGGCTTTACCGCTGTATCTATATGTACTCACAGAAGGTCACTGCCAGCAAATGTATTCAGTATAAATTGACCATGTACGCTGATCACTGGTAGATCTGAGCAGCAGTCGCACTCTGTTGCATGTGAGACTTGATACCGGTCTCACATTTTTTATTGGCAACCAAAAATTTCGACTTTTCATATAATGCTCAGTTTTGTTCACTAGCAGTCCAGAATTACACAGTGCATGAAAGTTTTAAGAAACAACATTTCACATTTAAGAAAAGCTTACTGCTGTGACTGTTTATGGAAGTTCTTCTCTGGGAGGCCGAGCTACCCGACCCATCGCATCTTCTAGCAGCGGAAACGGGGACAGTGAAAGATCAGAATCATCAGAACTACCAAATATATCGGCCAGCAAGTGGGAAGATGTCACATTTTTCTTAACTCCATAGCCTATCGCAGGTCTTTACAAGTGTGCAATTGCTATGTCAGACTTTGGTAGACAGCGCAACAATACAATCTCAAGATTATCTGGATGAAAAAGAAAGGAACATTGTTAGAGGAGTAAGATGTCTCCTCTAGAAAATAGTGCCGCCTCTCTGTCTGCATTCATGTCACAATTCAGACATCAGTTTACTCTGCCATGCCTTTGCAAGTTGCCCTGAACACTGTAACAAGTCTTCAGGGGCAGGAGGGAAGGATGTCACTGACAATTTTACAGAATGTGAAGCTTGAATGCTAATGAGATTTTTTTTTTTTTTTATTAACCATTAGCAAATATTGAAAGTCATTTCCTGTACATTTTTTTTTAAGGAACTATAACATGGCAGTATTGCTGATTAGGACGTGTTTTGTGCTTTCATTGTGCACAACTAAATGGACTGCCATCATTCTCCATTTAGGTATTTATTTATTATTGTTTGCTGCAGTATTTTGGAACTTAGCTCATTTGTTTTATATTGTTCAGCCTCTAGACTGCCTGTGTGAAAAATTTCTGATAATTACTCCCTTTACTTAAAACAGTTATGGCTTATTGGACATTCTTTTGATGGCACTCACAGTCTCATCCCTCAGTGGAGTGGACATCTCCACTGACCACGCTAAATCGGATGCTAATTAACTGACACAACCTTAGAAACTCATTTGTGATTACTTTTCTAGCCGCATTCAAAGCCAATTATGTCTAACAAAGACATATTTGGAAAGCCATTTGGAAGGCACTATTTTGTCAGTATCTGAGGTTATAACTAAACAAGGAAATGACTGTGTCTGGAAATCAATTTAATTTTAAAAAGTTAGCACCACTTATTAAACTGCCATCCAATTTTCTGTGATGAGTGCATGCCTTTAACACCACAGGCACTTCAACCCTGCATCCCCATGTGGAACAATAATGCTTGGGAATATTAAATGTGCCTCTTATGCAACACACTGTGGCTGATGAAATATGCGCAAACTCATGAACAGGTGTAATATGTGCAGTAACAACTTGAAAAGGCCTTTCAGCACCAAGTAGGAGTGACTGAAAGTTATTTACAGTATGAATAAGTGAAAACACAGTCACACTCACACAAAATCTCTGAATCCAGGATAACACACCCATAAACATCAATTTCTGAAACCAGTGGTGTCTTTAAAAAAAAGCAATGCGATCTCCCTTCGGAATCATTTCTTAAACATCCTGTAGAAAGGGAGACATTCATCTCTTTATGTACAAGATGATGTAGGTGCTACATTTTAATGTGAAAGTAGTATGGAATAAATCCACAATCCCTGGACAAGGTCCATACACTTTGTCTTAAAATCTCATAAAAGAAGCTGCCAGGATTTCTGTGACTTTGTGATGTCACAGCCGCCCAGTCCCCACACTCCGCTTCTGCAACATAATATTTGATTTTACCGCGTTTACTCTGCAATACATTCAAAGTACTTAGGCACAGCGATGCTTTGAAAAAGAAAATAAAAATGTTTAACTTCATTAAACGTTTACACTTTTCACCATCAGGAAAGACTTGGTCTTTTTCACTCAGATGAGGGCAATGGTAATATTCATTTAGAGGTATTTGGGGGTATGAAACTCAAGTTAACGTTGAGCTAGATGAGAGAACAGAAGGATGATTAGAGTTTGCTCTATCGGGGACACAAGTGGCTGGACCTAATCTCATACCAATCATCAAAATGTTTTCAAGCTCGTGGTGCTTGTGAGAGGATCACAAAAGTCATCAGGACTCACATGCATTGATCATCATGGCTACTTGTCTAGTGGTTGTTGAGAGTATGGACCAAAGTGGTGGCCTTCATCCTTAGACCCACATAGCTGACATACTCCAAATGACACTCACAAACAGAATCACTGTGTGGTTTGCGTCCGTGTAGGTTTTCAACCTATAAGGAATTTGCCTTGGGGTTTTGGTGCAACACAATAAAACCAGTAGAAATAATATATATATATATATATGAACAAAGATAAAAACAAGCTGGTTGTTTGCAATCCAATATTTTATTTTATTGTAAAAAATATGAGAGGAAATGATATAGAAAATGTAAATATATACATTATAAATCTAAATGAGCTGCAAAATGAATATAAAAAAATCACAGGTACAAAAAACACTGTTTAGCTTTTTATGTGACTATATTTGATATGATAAGTTTCACAGTTCAAGTGAAATTCAAGTTCAATTTAATTGTTTTACTTTGATTTAGGCAAATGTTTATATCTTAGAAAGACCAGGATAGTGTGAATAAGAGAAAGAGAAAGGTGTATTTTTTAAATTATTTTCAATGGGAACAGTTTTCAACATCTGCATCCGTCCACTTGACTTATACCGTCACCAAGACTGTCAATAAACAACATGCATAAGTTAACACAGTTGTTTAAAATTACTTCCATCCTGTTGTTTTTTAAGAAAGGAAGAAAATGATATGATACAGCAGCACAACAGTTGTTTCCTTCCGCTTGCCTTCTCTTTACACCGTGCACTCCATTCTTGTAAAATACCCAGCAGGAGAGCAAGGCAAGAAGAAAAACCAATGTAAGTGAACATTGTGCGATCACCACAACAGTGTGTGTAGATACATTTCTCTTGAGCTAAAAAGCAGCAATGTGTTGCGCTTGCGTGAGCTGGCGATGGCACAAGCTGAACACTGAACAAATTTTATAGTCTGAATGGCAAAATTTGATGATGCAAACTTTAGGGGGAATGAAATCTGCAGTGAGCAGAAAGAAAAGGAAGTGACAGAGACGGATCACTCTTTTCCTGCAGTCCTAGTTGTCATGGAGATTGTAGAAATGTTTCGTATTGTCAGGGTTTGATGTTGGTCACTAGGACAGTAATGATTTGTAGATAGATTGCCGGTGTGGGAGCTGTGTCTCATTTGAAGCCATGCGCTGGCAGCCAGAGCACTTCAGACACCAGTGTTAACTGAGATATCTGAGCTATTTTATTGCTCCTAACGTCATAATTTACATTCTCTGAGTGGACCCGAATGGGTCTGACCCTTTTTTTGTTCTTTTGCATAATCAATGGAAAGTATATTTCAATCTTTTTAATCCCATAGCTCGCTGAGAATGTGTTTATGACATTATTGTTGGAAATATTGGCATTAGTATTACTACTGTTATCATAATAATTATTATTACCTTTTGGACACGTGATGGAACATTTATAGCAGGTGGTTAATCGTTTTTGCCCGTGATGAGCAGTTGTGAAAAAATTGCGGCAGGGGATTTGCTTTTATACCACACAGTATGGCTCCCTAACAGATCCTGAACATCTGTTGAAAATTCTCAGCAGTGCGACAGTGTGATGGGAAAAACTGCCAATATTTCAGCAACAGTATGCTGTATTTATTTAAAATCTAATGAGGGCTCTACATAGTATTTTGAAGGTACAGCAGGTTAAGAATTTAATTAAAAACCCATTTTTCTTTTTATCATATTCATTGTCAGACTGGAAGCCATTCGGGGTAACCAACCACATTCAGGGAACTATGAATAATTTTAATTACATTTTTCTAAATTTAACTGTGATTATCAACAGAACGGGAAGAAACATTGACGAGAAACATAGTTTGTGTTGTTTACTGGCCAGCCTTGTGCTGGTGTGCCTCACAAGACAGTATTGAGCGACTGTAGATTTACAAATGCAGCATGGGACAAGACTGAGGTGTACTAACTGTGAGGAAGCTACAAGCAGCGATATTCATCCACTGTTAGAGCTGTCGATGCCGCTGCTCTCCCTCGAGTTCTCCCGACCTCGCATGGCTCGTCTGAGGAGAATAAACTACTAGTTACATAATCAGCGAGGTAAGCCTGGGAGAAAAACATTGTTTCCCCAATTCCCCTCTGCTGAAGTTATATTTAATCAAGCATGCACGCTCTCATGTGCAACCCAAATGACAGGTGCACAGAAAGGACTGATTACAAGTTCATCCTTTTCCTTGGTCACCAGGCGGCTGGTGGGGCATTCCATCGGGACTTTGCAAAATGGAAAGGGGAGGAGGGATGAGGGACCAAAGGGTGCATTTTCTTGTTTCTTACAATAAGGCACTCCAACCTTTTGCTCATATGCTGCCTCCTATTTCTTAATTTTAATTAAACTAAACATTTAAAGCATAAAATCAAATGTTGAGATCAAAGAACTCTTATAACTCTTATCAGCAGCAAGCAAGTGCTCAGAGTATAAAAAAAGGAACTCAGCTATGTTTATTTTGTATTTTTATCTATGAGCTTTTGCCTCTCTTGTCTCTTTAGAGCAATCACAGAGTGGCTATGGTGCTGTGTGCAGTTGAATTATTTCTACAGCCATGATTTCTGGAAAGTGAATTTTAAACTGCCAAAATAGTTACCTGTTACTGCAAACTTTAACCAATACAAATGCACATATTATTCATCAAATGTCACTGCAGCATCTGTGATGTTGACAGCTTGTGACATTTTCCACGGGAGTGATGCAGTTCAAGCAAGAGTGCACCCCTTCCTGTGCATGGAGTTGTACGTCCTTCCAGATGAGCCTTTGAGTGCACTGCGGTGACATGCAACACCTCTTGGCATGTAGAATCATACAGGATTTTGGCTCCAAGGCTTCCCGTCCTTCAGTCCTGGTCCTTTCCCTTTGACATTAAGACCGGAGCATGCTCTCTCAGAGGAACAGCCCAGTTTCTCCCTTTTAATGAAAGTTGTTCATCATCACCTTGTCAGCAACAGTGTGTGACTACGACAGGTTGATGACACTTAGTCTCCCTAAGGGGAGCTTCTGCTGTCAAGCAGAATTTGCAGTTCTTCCATTTTACCTTGACGGACGAACCAATCTGGAAGGACAGGAGAGTGGGGCCACATGATGGGCCCTCCCGTTGCCTTCCCCTTAAAAAAAAAAAAAAAAAGTGGATTGGATGATGTTTCTGTTTTATTTAATTCCTAACCCCTTCTTGTTCTCTTGTAGTCATTCTGTGTTTACACCACCAGCTAAATCAGAGCATTACTCTCACTATCTTCCATCACCCACGCCATCACCTCACAATCCTCAAAGGTTACCACTGAGATTACCACCGTCTCCCTTGGCTGCTATGAGCAACTGCCTTTGCTTTGCCCCAGTTCCCCTGCATGGCTGAGCCATGATCACAGGCGTAAGGGGGTTGAGGGTGGGGGGTTACTGCAATGCTACCTGACATCCTGAGAAGCTGTGATTGCTTAGAGGGCTTTGTCGTCAGGCTGGGTTGAGGGTGTGTGTGGCTGCAAAGGGATAGGGGCCGTGTCTCACAAGGACCTTTAACAGCCTTTTAAAAGCTCTGAGAGGGCCTGCCTGACGCCAGCCACTCACAGGAGAGAAATCGCTGACAGAGCTAAAGGGAGAACAGGCAGGGAAAAGGCATGCAGGAGCGCCCGGCAGTTTCTCCCCATAGTTTTGGAATTCCTGCCATGATCTAGACATGCCACAACCTAATCGTCCACAGTAGTTATCGTGTAATTACAACCATTTGCGCTGAATAAGTCACCACAAACATCCACTGAAATAACATAGAGCACTCATAGAATGCCCTCCTGCGAGCTTTTCCACTGCAGCCTATTATACCACTTTAGTCTCCATTGGGTCAGCCCGGCCACTGTGATAGAAGCATCCTGAATTACAATCATAGGACCTGGTACCACTCAGAGCAGGTTCACAAAGTGCTGTGTTTGACCTATAAAGGTTTGACTAAATTGGCTAATATCATGCTCCGTGCTGCAGAATCCTCTGTTTCTGTGGACAATCACCCAACACCAGACAGACGTTATCCAAAAAGAACACTCAAGTCCTAGGAAGCTTTATTACTCTCATTCCTTCAATAACTCCCTCAGACCTCCAGTTGTGTGCCATATTTCATCTCGGCAGTGAAGAATGAGTTTTCTGACAGTGAACATGAGAAACGCAAGAGACTCAATGGGCACGGCTGGAGGGGGGGTAGCCTACCCACAGAAGATCACAGCAGTGGCAATGAATGCATCAGAAAACACTGCTGTGGGCGAGCATAAGTCAACAGTGCCTAATGTGAGCCTTTGGTATGCATGATGTTAAATAGATTGTGAAAATGCTCTTTTCATGACGGAGATGGAGCTTTTCATTAATCCTAGAGCTGAACCTGCCTCCGCAAAACAACGAGCATCCCTCGCGGGAAAGACAAAACACCCACGGTGGGCTGGAGGGATCTCAGAAGAGCTCTTATATAGCTCATGGACTTGTTCTCTTTGCATCCACCCCCTTAGCTGTGCAAGCATTTGTAACGTGCATGTTTGTCGATGTTTGTAATACGTCATATGTGTAGCATGTGTTTATCTCCCTAAACATTTATGTTTTTTCACATGCGCTGGTGCATTTGAACACCATGTACATATGCTTTTGTGCTCTGCATGCAAAGTGTAGGTGGATGTGGTTGAGACAGACATTCACAGAACTTAAATCATATCCTGCCTTTTATGGAAGCATGCACAGCAGTTGGTCAGAGGAGATATAGGTTTTTGATTTTATTCTAGGATGCTGCTGGTGATAATACCCACATGTAGAGGATTAAATCAAGAGCATGGAGAGTCAGTAAATAGTCAGATTTGTTAGTACTGATAAGTCTACTCAAGCGACTTTTTTATTTGCTGCGATATGACAAACACTGCAGGAATAACTCACATACCTCAATTTAGCAAAAATCCCCCTCTCTTTGTTCCCTCCCTTCTCCCCCCCCTCTGTCTTTCCTTAGTTGCATTTTCCAGAAATTAGAAAGGATGCGTGTCCAAACAGGTACGTACACATAAATACTCATACTTCGCGACTGAACTGAAAATTTAATTCTAAATTGCACAGTTGGAGCTGGAATTGAGAAAGGTTACCACATAATTTCAGTTACACCAGTTTGCCTATGTGGATGCATGTAGGTTACATATGGGCCAGTGACTGCCAGTGTTAATATGCTCGTCGCTACTGGCAGGTGTTAACGGTGTGTTGTCAAAACTGCGTGCTTTCCATTAATACGGAGGGAGAGACAGTCAAATCAGCCGTAGCAAAGTTATATGAATCACAACAGGACATCAGAGGTTTTCAATTTGTTTTTAGGTGCCCTTAGATGCTTATTTTAGGGCATATCAGCCTTATAGCACTTATGAAGTTCTTTTCATATTCTGCCAATTCTCCAGAACCTGCAGCAGACTAATCTGATCATAGCGAGCCCAGCAATATATTTCTGAGAGAGCCATTTTTTGAATCAAACACCTTTCTGTCAGGCGGCAGAGTGTGCCTGCAGGAACCAAAGTGGTCCCCAGGTTACAGGCCAGGCATTGTAATGCAGATGATTGAGCTGATGTCTACGCAGTCCCATCGTCAGCACCTGTGTTGATAAGTCATGGCTTGTGTAAGGGAATATTTGTAGGAATCCGCCTAGAACCTGCCAGTAAAACTGTATTTTCTTGTGCTATGTATCCCCAGATGGGAGCGCAGCAACAGAGCAGCAGGGCACTTAAAAGCAGTGCATCTGCAAGGCTTCAGAATAAATTACTCTAACCACCTGACCTGAGATCCACTCAACAAGCATGCCACCTTAAGTATGTTCAATGGATAGTTTCAAGTAAAGTTCCAAAAGTGGATTATGTAATTCAGAAAAAATATTTAATGCCAGAAAAAATATTTTTCATTGCACAATAGGCACACTGACATCTGTGTGTGCACCAGGGCTCCTCAATACTGATCTCCAGGGGCGTTATTTTCCCTAGAAGGGATCCTATATCCATGACTGCAGCGCCAAGCACAAAAGCAGCATTTCTGGGTAAAAAAGGAGCATTTAAGCCAGATGAGTTTGCAGCAAAATCTTAATCTGGTGGCAGCAGTGACTTTCTGAAACACTTTTGGGGGACAAATGAAAGGAACAATGCTATTGCATCTTCAGTGCTTCTTCAAATCTCAGTGTCCCACTAATCTATTGAAGGGATGGATGCCATTGTTCCAAAAGAAAAGTCCCACATCTTGTGTCTTCATGATGATGATGATGATGATGATGATGATGGATGTTAGTCCAAAGTCTGCTGTAACTTTGTCTGATAGAGAGGTTGTATCGACTGTAGTTTCTCTTTCTATTGCTGATTTTTTTTCTTGTCATCGTGAGAAAATATAGAAAATAAGCAAGTTGTTAAAGGTTCATACTATACATAATCAGCACGAATTTTGTCAGGAAGATGTTTTCATCAAAATGGCCGTCAATGAATGATGAAAACGAAACAAGAACTAATAAAAAAAACTAAGCAATGATCTATTTTTGTCAGTTACATTTCAGATGACTAAAATATGACTTAAACTAAACTGTCAAAATAAACACTGTACATAATAAAATATACTTATTTTACTGACCAGTTTGTTCGTTTGCTGAGAATGTCGGCTATTGTTGCGTTTACACCATTTCTTTAAGACTCAGCACTTCTTTAAGATTTACAAAAAACAAAACATGAGGCATTTGGGTCTAATTTTTGGTACTTCACTCTAACCACCATACTTTCCTGAACCATAACCAAACTACTCTGTGGCCTAAAACCTAACAGTAGATGAGACTGAGCTCAATGTCCACTCGAGCACTTCTGCAGAAAATGAGCCTTCACCGAGCAGCAGCCATGGTGTGTAATGAAAAAGCATGACTAACAAAACAAATTAGAGGTGTATAAAAGATTTCTGGGAGACGGTTTTGCCTGTAGCTGTTTAACTGGGTTAAGATCATCGAACTAAAAAGGTCATGATCCGCAGCCCTTTCATATTATCCAGCCATTCAGCGATAAAACACATGGGAGCATCACACAAGGGTTTATTTTTTTAATTTAGGCGGGGTAATCAGCAGCTTTTGTCCCTCATTTGTTTGTTTGCAAACCAATTTGTTATATTTTAATTCCAGATATTGGGATTTGAGTTAAGCACGGGTGCATGTGATGTAGTTGACATCAGCCGTATTAGAGCGGGTCACCGCCTTTGAAGGCCGTGATGGTTCATCTCAACAGGAGATCAACCAGTTTGTTGTCTTTTACTTAAGTGTACTGGAGAATGTGGGTGAAGAGTTTTACAAGGAAGACAACAGTCTACATCTGATGGAAGTGGTGTGTTGTGTTGTTTTTCTGTCCTTCAAACTGCCAATGCAATATTTTTATATTAAAAATGGATCAAATGACTGTCTGTAATGTGATATAGGGTGCTCACAGCGACAGACCCAAAAACAAAAAGCATCCGACTCTTCAGGTCTTGCCAGCTATATGGGCCTTTTTAATACCTTTCATCCAAAAAGCAGCCAAAATTAAACTAAAGAACTGGCAATTTCTCCCAGGAATTGGTGGAGTGCAAAACAGAGCTAAAAGCAGATTAGACTACGGACTCAGTCTGTCTGCGTTACATTGGCGCATGTGCTTCATGGATAAAAAGGTTCCCTTGCACAATAAGGAGCCCCAAACTGCAGTGTGTGAATTCTTAAGCGGGTGTTTGTCAACACAGGCAGATTGAAAATGTTACCTTGTTAGATAATATATGATTAACACAACCATATTTGATCTCATGCCAGAGAGAGCTGTGGGTCAGTTGAATTCAACTTAGAGAAAGACAAAAGTTGGCAGTGTGCTTTAATGAATGGAAATTACACTGCTATCACAAGGAGTCCTGAATGAATGCATATAATGCTCCATAGCCACTAAAAGTACAAATAAGGAAATGTTTCCTGCCATGTGCAGCTGGAAATCTCACACAATTTAATTTCTCACCTTGTGATGTGAAAGTGTACTCGGGGGTGTGTCAGTGCAGTGTGAAATCACCGAGGTGTGGTTTACAGGAGAGAAAGTAGACTTCTTACGTCTTTAGCAAGAAACATTTTGGATCCAGCACTCAGTTGATGGTCTTTACCAACTGCTACAGGAGAGCTCTTTAAATAAGTACTCTACTCTGCTCTTCTGTCTGCCCAGAGGAGGGATTTCATAGTTGCCTGTTCGAGCTTTGCCGGTGGCTGACAACAATGAAAACACACTATTAAGGTTTAGGAAGTTGATGGGGAACTGCAGATTTTCTTTGTATTGATGATGAAGACTTGTCTCTTTTTGCCTGTCTTCGCAATGCCAACTGAGAAAAGTGGAAGTGAGAAAAAAAATGGAAAAATATAAAGAGCAAAGCATTGTGATAACTGTGGACTCCTTTTTTCATTCAAATTCACAGGTGGAAAAAATCTCCAAGCAGAAACTTTGCTATACTGTTGAATTTGACTCAGGCTGGACTTCAGTTAAACTAAAAGAGCAGCTCAGAAAGTGTTGAGCTACCTGCTGAGTGGATTGAATATAAACCCCAGTGGCAATGTGACATTTTTCTCTATTGTCCTCTTCTAAGCTCTCCAAACTGCCTATCACTGTGTATTATCATCCACTGTGTTTTCCAGCTGTAGTGTTATATTTGGGCTAAAGAGCCAGTTGAAACCCAGAAACAGGAGCTAAAACATAGCGGATAAAAACCTAAATCGGGGGTGTTATTCCTCTGGATCTTTTAAAATGCTTGTCTAAAAAAAAAAATCTCAAAACCGGGGCTTGGTGTTGACTATTTAATCGGAGTGTGAGGCATCAACTCTTCCCAACTGAACGCTGTCCACTTTGAACCAGTAAAGAAGAGCACAGACTGAATCACAAGTACAGACAAACTTTTTTCTTAAATAACCAAAAGTGTTGCTGTTCGAACAGAATGAAATTTTGTCCGTAATGGCCCCCTGCACTCATACTAAGGAGCTGATTGAGAAAACAAAACAATAACTTTCCTAAACTATTGCGTTTGACTATGTTATAGTATTTTGTAGCTCTTATGAGTCTGTGTTCAAATAACTGCGACTAGGTTTCCAGCTAGTTTGTGAACATGCGGCAGGATCTATGGTTTTGGCTCAACTTTAAATGTTGTATTTTTCCCACTGCTTTGTGATCCATTGAGGCCATTTATGATAATGAAAATAAAAGCAAAAAGAAAGGGGGATAGCTTTTTTGTTCTTAATATGGGCCTGGTGCTCTCTGTAGAGTCATTGAATATGGGCGTGCTGAGAACGAACGTTTTATACTGGTGGACAAAGAAACTCCAAGGGTGTTTTTAGTAATTTAACAGGTCTCAACTGTTTAACGTGTTCCTTCCTTTTCATTTTCTTGTTTTTAAACATTATTTATTTATCTTTACACTACAAAAGTCATCATTAAGTATGACTGCATTATTGTGCAGCGGTCATAGACAAATCATGGCTCCTGGTTCATATTGGGCCCTTAAAACTATTTAAACTTCAAGTTAATTTATACCAAAGTTTGCAGAAAATAATAACACCAATAATAGTTTGAATAAAGTTCTTTTTTAAATCCCAGAAAGTATGATCTTGTAACGTCTGCTGCCCAAAACACGGCAAACTAAATACTAATGCATTGGCCTGTTTGACACAGAACTTTAATTCAGCCATAAATGAAACAGACCAACATGGAAGCCCATTAACTACATGCCCAGTCTACGGGTGAAGCACAACATTTTTCTAAAGGAGTATCAACATAAATGCTGGAACTCAGTCAGTTCATATTAACGAGACTTATGACAGTTTCCCTCACAAATGTGCTACGAAACAAAAGTGAAAGACCCGTGGTAAAAATTGGTTGTAGATAACAGAAAGGTGATACTCAAAACTCAAAGTATTAAAAATGACATATTAATAATAACACCAGCCTCACATTTTCACTTTGCTCACCATTTATACAAATTAGGCAAAAACAACAACAACAACAACAAAAAAATCACAAACCACAAGAACGTGTGTAAAACGCATGATACGTGGACAATAGCTGCTTCCACCAGTGGTGAAGCACTTTGAGTTCATTTTTAATGTGTTCATCGTGTGCATCAAAGCCCAACAAGGCAAATTTTCCCTTCTATCAATATGACAGGCATGCTATATATCAAAAATGAGTGGTATTTGTAATAAATGTCAAAATAAGAGGCTGATGACAATTTAGTCAATGTCATAGTGAGCTCAGGGACTTTTGGTTGATGGAAACTTTATCAGACACTAATGATATAAACTACGTGGTGGTTGCTCCAAAGCAAAGTTTCAGTAAACTTTACGAGTGGTATAATGGGTGGTACTATGGTATTATTTCATACAGGTCTGCAACTGCAAGCGTGGATTGATTGAACAAATGGACCAGAGCATGTAGGGAACATTAGATGGACTTGAGTGAAGGTAAATGTAACTTGATGGCAGATTCACAGAGGAGAGGCAAGATGCTCTCAAACCCTGGTGTAAGATAATGTGTATAATCCACTGCGGGGATGTTAAGTGCACTCATTTCACACTCCATTTCACACAACGCTGCCCTAGGAAGAATCTGTGTGTATGATGACTCAGGAAATGCACAACATCACTCTTCTGGATCTTCCTGTTGTTGTTTCTCTCCATTGTTAATAATTTGGAATCCAGTTGGAGGTTGCTTTTTTTCCCCCCTGCACTATTTCACAATTAATGATATGTCAGAACTACAATAGGGGCAAAATCATGTTCTGTGTGAGATTCATACCAGTCAATGGGAGCTAGAATTTGGTTGCAAATTACATCAAAAGATGTATTACCGACGTTAAAAGCCTCTTTGAAGGTCTGATTTCTACCTGTTGCTTTATAATTGTAAATACTATCACCTCAAGAAAAATCTTCAAGCTCTGTCTTCACAACGAGAGTCCATGGTGCATTATAAACCTGACAATGAATAAAAGCTGTAATGAACTCCTTCTGATTAATACACATCGCATATCTTATGTCTATCTAAAAACATTCTACAGAACATCAATTTATCCTCAGAGGGCAATAAATGCAGCAATCCCCTGATTGCAGGAATTCATAGATGACTCTAAATGCACTAAAAGAGAATACTGTTTTAATGTGTGCACATGCTGAAACATAGCACTGGCTAAAAATATGGTTGAATTGGATTTCTATTTAGTCGCGTTTTTATTTGGATAGCTTTCCTTTTATCGGCTTAAATTGCCTGTTTTTCTTTTTGTAGAAGAAGAAAACGGAGCGTGCTGTGTTTGCAATGTAGCCATGTTTCTCATTCCCCCTGTCTTTAATATGGAACTGTTTGGAAAACTTCCCTGGTGAGCAGATGGTGTCTGCCGGGAGTAGAATGAAGCTGGAACCTGGGCTCTATATACCGTGCACACACTTCCCCATTTCCAACACAAGCCTTTGTAAAAAAAAGAAAAAAAAGGAACAACGGAGGCCTGTCGGGAATTTAACCACGGGACTGTTCTAGGAAACACTGCACACGTTTGTTTATTGCAGTGAAGCTCTTGGATCCCTGCAGCAGCTACAGTAAAAGATGTGGATGGAGGAGAGTCTCTCCAGACTGGAGATGAGGATCAGCCCCATCCTCCTCCTTTCTCCTCCACTGAAATGATTTCGATCACTTTGATCATGTCCGTTTCCGTCAAATGAATGTGATGTGTTCACTTGATGAACCCCTTTACTGACAGACTGAAATGAAAGGAACCATTTGTATTCTACATGCAGGCTTTATCATCAGCATGCTGCTGTTTCCTCTGGTGTATTATTACGCAGAGAATGAACCAATGCAACGGTATCTTCTCATAGCTGTGTACATCCCGGCCCCTGACATATTAAAGAGACCATAGTAGCGGGCAAAGCAGGGGTCTAACGCTGACTCTGCACTTGCTAAACTAACTCAGAGGACAAGATAAGCCAGGCAAAGCTTGGAAAAGTAAATCTAAGGCTGCCTGAATAAGCCCTGCGCCTCTCTCCCAGCTACAACCTACACAGAGAGTATTCCACCCAATCTCTCAGTGGAGATTATTTAAGCACACTTTGTAGCTAGATCCAGGTAGGATATCAGTCAGCGTAGTTGTGAAGAACATGCCAACAAGAATAACCCAACCTAAAACATAAAATCTATCTCGTCTGGAGCTCTGAGGCTGGATGAAACTGAATTAAAATCTCTCTTCTGCTGAGTCAGACTCTTTAGATAATTACCCACTGATATGAGGAACATTTCCTCCCCTTGGCTGCGGGTTCAGAGGGAATGCAGACAATGGCATATTTGGCTGTAATCATAGCAGCCACCCCACACATGAATTGAAGCTATGGGACTCAGATAGCACCAAGCTAATCTCTGGTCCCACAAAAAGGCCCGAGGGAGTAGCCTGAAATGGAAGCAGTATTAATACTAGTGAGTCAGGTACATTTGCTTGCCTTGTGAACCTTGACCACTCCCCCCCCCCCCCCCCCCCCCCCCCCACACACACACACACACCACCCCCAAAGCCCCCCAGCCCTGCTTTATGTGCCAACAGACAGTGTCTGTGCAAATCAAGCATAATATACATCCCTGTCAACAAAATGATGGCCTTGAAGTAACAGCCATGCATGCCCTAAGTAACCTATTAAAGTTTGCTCTGGGGGTTTCCACATCAGCAGTTCTGTGTTGTCTCAGAGTCCGCCCCCCCCCCCCCCCCCCCCCCAACTGCCAGGAGGCTGCACATCTGCACACCACAGTGACTGACAATCGGTCGTCCACACAACGTTTTACCCCAACGCCTACACACACACACACCCTACTCTCTCCACAACACACACACTAACGCCACCCAGCCAGGGTGCTCCCCTATACGTGACTCAACTTGTTTCAGGGCTGAGAGGGAGACACGGAGAGCGAGGTCGGGGATGAGGCGGATCTGTGGGACCTTGGAAGCTGTTTGCATCCTGTTGTTGTTGCTGCTCAGAGATAAAGAGGCTTGGTTCGTGCTGAGGAAGAAATAAATAAAATAAATTAATAAATAATAATACTAATCTATATTTCCCTCCGTTGGTTTCGTCTAATGTGTGATTTCAGATCGTTAACTACAATTCCATGTAAACCCCGGAGACTGTGCTCCAGCAGTTTGGATATTGAGTCATTCTTCTATCGTATTTTGTCAGACTTGAGACAGCTCTGCAGAGCAGCCAGCCTCAGAGCTCCACACAAAAAAAATGCTGCGCCTTCACGCGTAAAACACAATCAATGCAACCCCAGTTCTGGGCGTTGCACTCCTTCTTACATGCAACACAAATATCTACTTAAAAAAAAAGCTGTCATAGCATTACGGATCATTGATATGAACTATGAAGACCAATGACAAACGCAAGTTGAAAAAAAAAATGTTTTGTGTGCATCCCCAGATTTGTATCGTGGGTCCCAGTTGCCAGCATCCTTTCAGTACTCCGTCTTGTGTGAATTAAGTCAATTTATGTCACGACGTTTGTTCTTTTTAACCACCTGCTCTCCACAGATGACCCATTTTTTCAGCCTGGGTGACTGTACTTACCGCTTTCTCATGCACGCGAAGAATCAGATTTTTGTTGTTGTTGTTTTTATAAGAAGTGAGCCATATCCAAAGCAAAAAATTAAATAAAATAAAAAAAATCCTACTTCTGCAATTCTGCTGTTTTATTGTTGATTTCTTTTTTTGTTTTTAAATCAACATGTGAACAATGTCCCTGAATAGTATCCAAAATGAATCCACACGCATTTCGACGCTGCGTCGATCCCGGAGAATCATTGCGAGTGCTGTCCGCCAGAAGAAGAAGAAGAAAACCCCCCCCCCAAAAAAGTGCTACTGGAAAAAAAAAAAGTATCAAGTCCCAACTTTAGGCTGCCAGCAAGACACGGAGTAACAAATGTCCACATCCACGGAGGAGCCGCACAACATAACTAACACAGCCCCCGCCAAGAGACGATCAGATTTTCACGGGATAATGGAGCGGAGAAGCGCACATCCCACACCCGAGGCGAGAGCACTTTGCAGCTGATAGACTGAGGACCGTGCGCGCTCCGTGCGCTGGATGTGATTGATGTTAAATGCATCGCAGCACACCGCCTTTATCAGGGAAAGAAGAAATGCACCATCAATGAATAGGGTGGGAGGGTTGATGATGGTGGTGGTGGTGGAGGAGGAGGAGGAGGGGGGTGCTAGATTACAGCGTGTAATACCACCAGCGTTATGGCAGAGTGTGCATATAGTCAAAGTGTGACAATGCAGCCTTTGTTAAATCTTAACGTCGAATTGGCTGCCTGCTGCCTCTCAGCACAGACTTCTCTATCGAGGCTATTTCCCTTCATGAGGTGTCAGACCGTCACAGACGTCTTACTGCCTCTCTCCACAAACTGTCAGTCCAGTTAAAGTCACGCTTTCTTTAAAAAAATAAAAATAAATAAAAATCTCTCTCCATTTTAGGGGCTGTTTCTAATTTAGAGTCTATCAGATCATTTTGGACTGGCAAATTTCAAGATGCAACGATTCTATTTTACCCAATTGATATTGTTGTGTGTGGTTTAATGGCATGCCATTAAATCATCTGCAATCTGATAGCGCGCAATCTTTTCAATTCACACGTGACGCTTCCGGGTCGACACGCGCACGTTACAGGTGCTGCAGTGTGTTGAGTCTCACAGCACTTGGGATGCTGTGCGTAGACCATGACGAATAGTTTACATCAAGTCCAATCACTGAGTGCGAAAAAAACTCAATCTACATGCATGCAGAGTGTGTTTGTGTTCGTGTGTCTGTGTGTGTGTGCGTCTCCCTGACTGACAGCAGCCAACACAGTATGTATGAGATCATGTCCATATATGTCCAAAATTAGCTGGCAAAAAGAGAAAAACTTGTTTTAAACCAAGCGTGGAGTTCTATCATTTGTCTTTTAATGTGCACAACGGGCCCATCTTGGCTTTTAACCTTCAAAAGTCAGCAAAGAGTATTGTGGAGACAAAGAACTTTTTTCATGTATCACTTTAAACTGTGGGATAGTTGCAACTGCAGCCCTGATTCATTTTCCAATGGAAGGCTTGTGATGATGTATATAGGCGTGTATAAGCGCAGCTGCTCTTTCTGCCTTTCTGATCACAGGGCCGAGTGGTGTGTGGAGGCTTTCACAGGTCTGAGTGGGTCACACCTGTGGAGTACTGGACTGTCGCCACCACATCAAGGGAAAGTGGAGGGCCGTGTGTGTGTTTGTGGAGAGAGAAAAAAGGGAGGGGAGGTCCTCTGAGGGTGTGTGTCAGGTCTCTGTGGGCTTTGGAGGCAGCTGAGTCTTTGAATATTCATCCCCACCTCTGCTGGAGCAAATTTTAGTTACATGACTAGACTGACTGACAGTCTTGTGAGCTGTCAGGGGACCATGTAAGTTATGCAGAAGAAATCACAGAGCTAAATTCTGCACATTATTGAACAGAGTGTTTTATATCTCGTTATTACCCCACGAAGCATCGGCGTTCTTCCATCTGTCAGCTCCTCTAACCGGTGTGCTACTTCTGTTTTGCATGGTTAACATAATAAGTGAATTATTTAGCTGCAGAGAGTGGATACAAAAGTTATTTCCGCCAGGAGACCCATTCCTGTTTTGCTTTCTGCTGCAGTACACGCGGAGACGGCCTTGTTGAATGTGTCTACTCAGAGGAAAACATGTTACGCTGCAGAGTACCCCCCCCCCCCTCACATGCAAGGCACACTCTGGAAATTACTTGTTTCAATTAGCTATGGGGTGGAGAGAATTTAAGCCATGTTAATTCCAGTCACTAGAGAAAAAGACTAGCCACTGGGGCATAATCGCCTGCCCCCAGACATCTCTCATTTCATGGATACTTTATGGGAATTAATTCTCAATGTAAATTCTGAAGTACAGAGATGTTCTGTTTACTGATGGGATTCATTAAAAGGCCAGAAGCCTTTACATCATGTAGCGTAACCTCTACTCATGACATTTCCAACCTGGTTGGTGCCCCCCCACCCCCCTCCGCAAACACACATTAAAGCCCAAAGAGGAATCCTTTTTTTCCAGGGCTCTAAAAAAAGATTTGGTCTTTCATTATTTGCTAAATGTTGCATCAAAGTGAATAAGTAGGAGATCCTTCAGAAGTTTTCACATAAAGAGTAACAATTACGCAAAGAAGAAGAAGAAGAACAAGGAGGAGGAGGCGGAGATGCAGAAGTCCCTCAGTATCACAATAATAATACTGCAATAGGAACTAAATATGATTTTTGTGTCTGTGTCATATAATATTGAACTTCAGGCCCATATGGACTATCTGTTGACATTTGATTCTATAAAATTGAGTTTCTCGCTGTCTAATACACCCACAAGTTGGAAGTCCTAGAAATGAGTCAGTTTGTCACTGTTTGTTTGAAGCAATATTTTGCAAAAATGCAAACTGGCCAGACTGACAGACAGACTGGCCATATGCTCCATATGTGAGTGCTGTATATTTTCAGCTGCCTGAGTGGCTGACAGTTGTCAAAGGAGTAAATTTTGAACTGTAGGAGCATTTTC
This sequence comes from Remorina albescens, assembly GCA_034769265.1. Classification (NCBI taxonomy): domain Eukaryota; kingdom Metazoa; phylum Chordata; class Actinopteri; order Carangiformes; family Echeneidae; genus Remorina; species Remorina albescens. The sequence goes on from CM068494.1 coordinate 23,468,336, forward strand.
TATATAAGAGACTGGATACATTGCCGTATTATATCCATTTTGCCCCGTGTACACAAGGGGAAAAGCAAAACAAACATAAAAAAAGCTATATTTCATCAGAAGAAATACACTGAGACACACTGTATTACAACACTGTGTTTCTATGAGAGAGAGAGCTGCCTTGTGAGCGGCACCACTGATAAAAGTGATGCTATTATCATTGCAATGTACTCGAAGTTCAGGGTCAAAAACATAGCACAGAGGTACATCCACACACATCATTCACAAAACCATGAAAAGCACGAAAAATTTGCTTATTTTGATCAAGATCAATGCACTGAGAAGAGAGTTTTTCTGATGTTATTGTGCCCATAGTGCGGAAATGGTTCTTTATTTCTTTATAGAATAAGCAAACCAATTTTTTTATTTGCATCAAGGTTCATCTTCTTTTAAATAGGCTAGGGATGCAACAATGGATGAATGGATCGACAGCAAATTAGCAGGCAACTTTTTTCATGACCGAAATGGATGGTTGTTTGAATTATTTACCAAGGAAAATTGCCACAAATGTTGTAGTTTTTGCACATAAAGCTGCTTATTGAGGACAGATATCAACCCCACACGTTTGTAAATAACTGTGTGCTGACGGGTAGCGTTGTGTTCTCACTGGCACTGACTAAGATGGGTGCATTTACTGGCAAGCCAAAATTCCCGAAAATGAACAATAAAAGACAGTGTATGGATGTTGTGTGTACCTTTGATCTAAAAATATCCTCTTTCTGTGGGTGTCTGCTCAGTAGAGTGGAAGCATATTCATTGCACTTACTCTCGCTAAAACTCTGTGCCTGCCTTGTAAGTTAATGGTCATCGGTGAAGAATATTATACTATGATATTTCGAAATGACCCTGAAATAAAGATCTGTACAAAGTCCAGATAAGCTTGATACAGGTGTTGTCCACGAGGACAAAATTTAAGGTCTTTTTCTGTGTCTAACAACTTTACCACCCCATATAAATAATAATAGCTTCATTTGTATAAACATTTCCCCAATTACATACTCCATAAATGTACCAAATGCTTGATCTCTTGGCTCTTGGTTTATTTAATTAATAAAGTTGTTTTTGGATTCTGGCATGTAAGGATAAATATGAGTTTGGAATATTTTATAACTGGCATGACAGCAGCCCCTTGTGGTCATAATATTTAATAGCTTTAAATACCTTAAGTGGTTTCCCATGTGAAAATTAAAACTGTAATAATAGGTAATAATTTCAGATAACGTCAGCTTATTGGTAGCTTTTAGGAAGGGCTATCATACAGTGTGCAGGTAATGTCACTTTAAGCCCAAAAAAACCACAACACAGTAGAATTGTTCCCTCTACATGAGAAACCGAGCACAATCTACTCTGGCCTTGGGCAGAACAACGCAATCTCCTCTTATTTAGTCATTAATGTGCATATTTACCTGGAGAAACAATGTGCTGGAAAGGTTAATGTTGCCAATATCTTTGCAATCTTCCATTAAACACACACCAGCCTCTGGATAGCCTTTGGTTGTGTGTTATACATCTTGACAAGGATATTAAGAGATATAATAGTACAGCTGACTTTCCCAGGTCTTAACTTAACTCGCTACCTTCCGGGAAAAATAAAGCTTTTATAAAATGATTTGGATATTATGTGAGTCAAATTAGGCTCCAGTTACAGCAGCTGCAACAGTAAAATGCTGGTTAGACATTGATGAATCATCAATACATCATTATTGATAACCTAATTTATTGCATAAGTCAAAGCAACCAGATTTCTAATACCTTCTCTAGCTTATACCTATGTACACTAGTACATAAATTTAAGGGAAGCTGGTGTCCCTTTTGTTGTAATGATTGCCACTGCTGTTACAAAGTACAATGAATTTTTGATAGGAGGGATGGGATTCATAAACCAGAGTCCCATCCCTTGGCTTGTCTTGCCAAAGGAAGAACAAGATTGGCAAGACAAGCTAATTCTATACATGCCCCAAAATCATACATTTTCCATAAAAACCTGCACAAGTCATAGCTCTGCCCCTACATTATATCCTCGGAACAGGAAAACCTTTAGAAAGAAGCAGTGTCTTGGTAAAAAAAATAAATAAAAGAAGAATTTTAGGAAGACAACCAGTTTCAAGATGGAGATGGAGAGACAATGCATCAAGTGCTGAATGTACAGAGAAGACAGATAAAGCTCAGTGGCACTTTCTTAAAGCCCATTGTGTTTGTGTGTGTGTGTGTGTTTGTGTTTATTGAGAGAAGGGAGCGCCCTCTTTTGGATATGACAGGGTCTGTAGTATCTCTGCTTCTGCTTTTCAATGGCTCACCAGAGAGACTGGGTTGCCGTAGCAACTGCAGATCGTAAAAGTGCAACCTCTCGAGTATGACCCTATACCAATATGTTTAATTGTGTAATGCCTGCTCTCACCCTCTAAAAGAAGACCGAGGCATGAGACACAAGATGAAACAGAATAGATATGAGTCCTGTCTTATTCATGTTTGTGGCCATTAAATACTGAATTTTGAAGATGTCTTTGAAACAAGCCATGAAAGCTCACAGGTATATTTTATAAAGTAGATTTTTGACTGAGTGGATATTTGGGTTAAAATAAAACAGTTCTTTGATTTTCAACAAATCTTAAAGTCCTATCCTATACATTTAGCCTCAAAATCCTGGAGAAAATGAAAATGTCACAGTTGAAACAATTAGCTGAACACCTGAAAAAATAATGAAACTGCAACTGTTTTGATAAATAAATTGAAAGAAACCCCCCTCTGGTGTCAGCTTTTCTAGTTTGTGTAGTCTTTTTTTATATGACTGTTAAATGAATGCTATTGGGTTTTGAATTGTTGGTCAGCTCAGTTAATGGGAAGATGCTGATCTTGGCTGCAGCATCATAAAAAAGTTTTTGTTTTTGTTGTTAATGTTGTTAAATAATGTATAAGTTACTTTTTCATATTTATGGTTTACAGCTGGTTTGGAACGATGCGCCGACTAATTTCATTTTTTTCTGGGTCTTGTCATGTTTTTAATAAATAATCAACTGTCAACTAAACAACACACATTTTATGGTGGACAAAATATTGAGACTACCTGCTGGTTGCAGTGTTTTCCAATACAATAGCTGTGTAATTGGATATAGTTGTCTAAGTTTAAAGCTATAATAAAAGAACTAAATGTAAAAAAAAAAGCTTTTTATAGTGTCATTTAAAGTGCAGAGGGCCTGTTACAGATTGCAGGGCAACTTTGACAGAAAGCAAATTTTTGAAAAAAAAAAAAAGGATTAAAAAATAAGAATGACATATACATATAGGTGGCTGTTACATATACGGAACAGCCATAAAAACAGACTTCTTTTTTTACATTTGTAACACGGGACAGTCAGTAAAATTTGACTGACACTAAATACATTTTTGAAAAAAATGTATCGTACATAGTTTGGTTTTAATAGAAAGTTGTTTCAGTTACAGAAAGAAAAAGTACTTCAAATATCAACATCCGTAGAGAGAAACTTGAGGGGTGTACAAATAAAAATAAGCAGAAACTATCGATCCTTGATAAGAAATTTGATTATTGCAGCAATGAAAGCAACGAGACTTCGAAATAAAACTTACAAACAGGTTTTAAAGATGAAAGAGTGTGAAAATTGTGGTCTAATGACACAAAGAATACGAACACTCAGTCGGACAGAATAAACAACTTTGTTTCATGCTGGGAATTTGTAGAAAATATAAATTGGCCATGGATTCAGAAATGTCCTCTGAATTTGATAAGACGACTGAATTGAAGCAGAGAAGATCACATGAACCCAGCTCCATTGTTCTGTTTGTTTTCCTGCTACTGTTATTTGCGTCCATACAGAATATTATTTACCATTAAAAACTGTATAACGTAGATGGATGTATAATGCATAATTAAGATGCCTCTCAGTAAAAAATGCCAGAGAACTGTGTATTGTGTTCATGTTGCTTGTTTGACCTGACTAACAGTCAAACACATCAAATATACTATCTAAAATATTATATATTATTATTATCACGATTGCTATTACACTTCAAAAGGAAACTATCAATTCTTCAGATAAAAAAACAAACAAAACAAAACAACAAAACACCAATTTTTTTTGGCATATGCGCGGGAAAAAACTACTGATCACACTGACTGATAAGCTTCCGATTATGGCTAGGTGTACCAGCTATCTGTTACAGGTCTAAAAGTCTTTTTGTCTCTGTGGGTTAGCTGTATGGGACCCAGTCTACCATCTTAGTTCACGTTGTTGGATCAGTTTTTGAGGATCACGCTGTCGCTGTCCATTACCTGCGGTGCTGAAACCGATGAGCCAACCTCGCGTCCCGTTAATTAATTTGTCATCACACTACGCAAATTGCGTTACGTTTTAATCGTCACAATGAAGGCGGTGGGATCTTATGAGTTACATTAGCCTCAAACAAGTGGCCGTGGCAAGCTAGTTGGAGCCAAAAGTGCCAGTTTCCCTCCGCCGGCTCGCTCCAGTCACAGCGTGGTGTTGCGTTTCCTACGAGCCGTCGGCCCGATTCCCGAACGCCCAATAGGTGACTTTCTTACGCTCCCCGCGCGATTAAAGGTTAAATTACGTCGTGGGCGTAGCGGCTTCTTGTAATGGCGACTGTGCCGTAGATGTGCCTAGGTTTGTGAAAATGAAGCGAAGAAGAAGTTATTTCTTTTAAGTAAAACGCCGCGGTTCCCCGGAGGAGGACTTTGCGTCTATCGCCGTCATCTTTATAAGCGGTAAACTTAGCTGTACTTTTGAACTTTTTGCGTCTCCCCCCCCCTTCCCAGAAATGATGAAGCTCAAGTCCAACCAAACCCGGACGTACGACGGGGACGGCTACAAGAAGCGGGCCGCCTGTCTGTGCTTCAGGAGCGAGAGCGAGGAGGAGGTGAGTCCGAGGATGTCGCCGTCTGGCGGGCCGGGCTAACAGCAGTAGCCGCTTTCAGGGACTTCTCTGTCTGTAAATCGATAATATTTACCTGCACAGCCGTGATCTTTAGCCAGCTGGGACCGACCACTCGCCATTTTCTCGTCCACACGCGTTTTCCTCTAAGGTTGTGGTTAAAATCTGAAGTTTTCAGCTCGTCTTCGGCATTATGTAAGCCTCTTTAGCACAGGCAGGTAGCAGCGTCTCGTTCTGCTAGCTACATGTCGATGCTAACGTTAGCCTGCTAACTAGCCGTGTAGCAGCTGCGGGCAGCCGGCTCTCGGCCAGCGACCACAGCCCATGGACCAGACTGGGTCTGTGTGGTGGCTTTACCGAGAAGAGCGTTCCTGGAGACACGAATCGTTGTTTTGATTTCTAAAGTGGCAAACTAAGACATTTATTAGAGGAAATTTCAGGAGCTAAGTGAATGTTAATGTTAACCGTGTTAGCGCTAATGCAACTGGTCCTGCTAGCCAAACACTGGACTGATAATGTAGCTTGTGTTAGCTTCAGCCAGAGACAACCAGCGGTGGTTAGCTCAACGTTTTGGGTTTTCTTTTTTTTTGGTGTTCATTTAATGACTTTAAAGTCAGCCAGTGCTCAGATTTAGACCTCTAGCTTGACCCCAATGTCAAACAATAAACGCGTACCTTCGTGTGTGCCTTTTTCACCACGTAGCATTTCGGTTAATGAGCCACAGTTTCTACCTCCGTGTGCCGCCCCCCCCCCCCCCCCCCGAGCCACTCAAACTCGCCTGGAAAGGGTTATTTGAGCTCGGGGGTGATTTGGGAAGCTGATGTCCAGCCGACAAAGATGTCTTTGTAGTGTAAACATTTTTACCAAGGGAGGAAGGTTCAGAGAAAAACATAAACAAAACAACCCAATTCCTCATTTTGGTTGCAATGGAGGCCGGACTGTGGACAACATGGGCTGATGATTAAAGCAAACACATCAAGTATTATCCGCACGTAGCTAGAAAGTTTTAGAGGACTGTAGTTGGCTGATATCGACACGAAGCCACGCTTCAGTTTTTCCTCAACAGATTGTTGACACCGTGAACTCACACCATACTTGCTTTGAAAGAGGCAAACTGACTCATACCCTGTCTATTGAAAAAAATGCACAGTCTTCTTGCAGCCATTAAGCAATGTAGCAATTAATTGCATCCACACAACATCCAACTGGACACCTTAGTACCAAGTCACTAAAGTGATCCTCTAAAATAGTTTTTTTTTTTTTCAAGTTGACAGGTAGCCGCTGCGTCATCATGTTGGGGTTTGGCTTGTTTTACATTAATTGCTAACACAGATAACTGAATATCTTGCACATGCAGACGCACTTTAGTAATGTGAACGCACACCAAGAAAACAGCATTGAATTGACTGTAGTGTCTAACCAGTCTTGCATGGGATGTGTTGCAGGTGCTTTTGGTGAGCAGTAGCCGACATCCTGACAAGTGGATAGTTCCTGGAGGGGGAATGGAGCCAGAGGAAGAGCCCAACGTTGCTGCAGCTCGAGAAGTGTGTGAAGAGGTGGGTTCCTAAAGTTTTTCGTAATTGTTGTGTCTAATTTAAGTCCAAATTGTGAGCCCTTCAAGTTTTTTTTTTTTTTATTGTTTGCAACTGTAGTCAGCTTGGCTTTCCTATCTAGAGTGTGTAGTGGCTTTACTTTAAAACTTTATTTGACCCTTGTGATAGAAAGATGGATGTGAAACATGCCTATCTAAGACTTCATTCAAGACACTGTTCATTGCCAGGAATTTTGTTCTAAGAATGGGTTTCCATTTACAGGCTTAAGATATGTATTGTATTTCATTTATATTCAATCGTGTCTGTATTTAACGCTGGGCCTAATACCTTGCTCTCAAAGCCCATTTTACCAGTGCGGTCATCCTGTTTGCATGGACAGAAAGAGAGCGAGCCTAGCAACATGCAATCTGTATCATAGCATCATGTTACAAAGCAGTGTTTATGTGTCAAAGGAGGTCACACTGAGATTGAACACTGGCTACCCAGCGGTTCCACTGCAGTACAATTCCATCCCACAGAACACAGCAAATGAAGGGAAACAATAAACACTCACTCTTGAAACATTTCAGGCTGATTTATTTTAAGAGTAGGCTTGTTACAGAGGGATTTTGAAGGACAAACATGGCTTTTGTTGTTTATCTATGTTGGGAAGGATGTGCAGCAATTAGTACAAAGTTCTGAAGTTCATTGGAAATCAATATCCTGCTTATATCCCAGTGCACATGCTGTTCATTGCTTGGGCATTTTGATCGAAATGGCGACAGGGCACTGAAGACACTGAATCTCACCCGGCTGTCAGCTCTTGGCGGGTCATTGACCATATAAAGCCTATTTTCTGTGCGTGATCCATCACACTGATGGATGCTGATATCATGTCTTATCCTGGCTCCTGCTGTGTGCTAGCTTTGGTGGTTCCAAGCAGACTGTGACTTGCCAACACATTTTGACAGTGTCACATGGCCCATCAATACTGAAGTTTGTCAAAAGTGCGAAATGGCTGCATTCAGAAACTTTTTGGTGACTTTGAGTGGTACTTGATACATCACTATGTACTGTGGCTTTCTAAGCCTCTTATTGAGCGGTGGTGTAACAGGACATATCCTAATCCTCACAAGCTTATTCTGATGACCATATGAGTGGTCAGCGATTGCTTATGCTTATTGGTTTGGAGTATTGCCAGGGAGGACAATGAATACACAGCCCTTAAGTTGTGTATTCATTCAGTTACTGAGGGTTGCCTTGTCTGACTGACTGCTGAGGAGAAGCAGAGGTTCTGAATATACACCCCTGGCCTTGCAATGTGAATACACAGGGGTGCATCATATAACTTGCTAGCCCCAGTTCTGTACATCCTCTTCTAAGCTGATGACCACTAGTTTCCAGTTACATGAATGCCTGTGCTGGGACAAATTTTCCATCTCATAAAAAACATACAGGTTGACTTTTGGCCTATTACTTAATCCCTGGCACATCTTTTGGGATTCTACAGGTGGGCCTGTTCTTTTCCATATGATATAGCTGAAAGCTTGAAGAGTAAAACACTGAGTCCATGGTGCAGTGCTGGGAGTCAACATTTATTTATAGACTGAAACTGGAACCTGAAAAAGAAGCTGAAAAGATGTCAGCAAGTGGCCTGGCTCTGCATCTAAAGCTGACCTACTATTCACCTGTGGGAGTTAAGATCTTGGACCTTGTCGTTTATTTTTGTTATTAGAATATTTTTAAAGGTAACAGGCTATGAGAAGTGTTAATGATTGTATGTCTTAAACTTTATGATCATGGGAAGTAAAACAGAAACTGACAGCTTAAAACATAGTTTGTTTTTTTTGATTATGACCTTTTCAAATGATGTCATGATACTTGAAGCATCTTGTAGAGGAATGATCAGTATGGGAGCTAAAGACTTGACTTTTGAATGTGTTTTGAATCTGTATAATGTGGACCTGGACTGATGTAACTGACCAATTGATTGACACATAACTCCTGTGTAAGTATATTGATAGTGATCAGCACCAACATTGCTGATTTCAACTTTCCCCATGTGAGAATTTGCTCCATTTTTCTATGATTATATAATTGTAGATTAGATGTCTAATAGCTAGACACGAGATTTCACCATGGCCTCTGGGAAATTACGGTTGGCTTTGTTTATCATGTGTCTGTTGTAACTCGCAGTTCACTGTATATCAGCCAGAGATTTCTGTCCGTACTGAAACATAAAGTAAAACCAGCTGTGCTCAGTATGCATGTAGTAATTTAATAACTGCTGAGTACTCCTGTGTCAGAATGTCACCATGTGGGTGTTGTCACTGGTTTGATTATATGATGGTCTGTAGTTTTTGCTTTTCTTTCATCTTGTCGACTGAACAATGATATAATAAACATGATTATTATTATTATTATTATAATCATCCTGTAGTTTAAGTCATAATTAGTAAACTTGAAATTTGACCTTGGCCTTGACTAAATTAGACTTCATGTCAGTGAAATGCGACATGAACAAGGAAAGAATTGCATAATCATTAACTGGGAGTTGGACAGAGTGATGTTTCCCCCCGCCCCCCCCACGGGATTAAAAACAAATCTCTTGATGTAATATAATCCACTGCAACACAAACTACAGCTTCATGAAATATCTTGAAAGTTATCGGATCTAGAGAAAGTTAAATCTACAGTCTCTAACACAAATCTGACAGTCTCAAAAGGACTATTATATTAAAGCATGTACTTTGTGATGTCATTATATTGAAGTTGCTTTTGTTTTTGTTGTTTTACTTCACAGGCCGGTGTTAAGGGGACTTTAGGTCGATTAGTTGGAGTATTTGAGGTGAGCTGATGGCTGTAAATGTTTTTGTTTTCAGTTGCTGACATGTTGTGCAATGTGTTTCTGAGAAGTACAAAAATAAGATCTTAATTTTCCTCCACAGAACCAAGAGAGGAAACACAGAACCTATGTCTACGTTCTTATTGTAACAGAGGTGCTGGAGGACTGGGAGGACTCAGTCAACATTGGTAAAGCCCTTTCATTTGTTTACTTGTAAGAACAGGGATCATGGACAAAGTTCTCAGGCAGTCAAATGCTGTCAGTAGCTTTATTTTTCATTTGTAGGCCTTAGTGACATTGCAGTTCAGTTCATTGTATGTTTTTTGGGGGAGATTATAACACCAGCTCTGTTGCTACCCTTGTGATTTTCACTTGCTGTGTATAGCTTTGATAATTATTCAAAACCTATTACTCGTTATACTTTTTTTTTTTTTTTTTTTTAATCCCCATGTTGTCTCTCACATGGCTTAACTTGCTCCACAATGTTTTGTTGTTCTGTCAACAGGGAGAAAAAGGGAATGGTTTAAAATAGACGATGCCATACAAGTGTTGCAATGTCACAAGCCTGTGCAGGCCACCTACTTTGATGCTCTCCAGGAGAGTTGCCTGACCAGTAACGGAACACCTTTGGTGACCACGATAGGTGGGGACCTCTCCCCTACCTACAGCATCAATCAGAGCTCTGTTTCGGGTATCAGATAACTAAAACCACAACTCTGACGCCCCCTGGAGCTTTCGCCACCACTTGCGCTCTTACTTGTGTCATTTCTCTTCCTTTCTCTTTTCTCTTCTCTTCTTTTGTCTCAATAACATGGTTTGCCTTGCCAACTCCTTTGTGCCAGAACCGTGGCACAGACTTGATGACAAGTGTTGGGTGAATTGTATGAAACACTTTGTAAATGTAAATGTAATTTTTGAACCCCTCCCTCCTTTTTTTTTTTTCTTTTTACTTTTTACTGACAACTGCATGAAATGTCCTTTCGCTCCCTTCATTCTCTTTCCTTAACGCGCCCTTAGCGTGGTGTTTATTGAATGCAAGAACTACTTTTTACTGTTGTAATGTAAAAGTGTATACTTAGTGCTTAAGCTGAAGGCTTTTGGTGGTCCTGTTAAACGTCTCCTCCATTTTTCTGTTATTTTTCTGTGAATGAATGTGCCCATTAGCGTAGTCCCCCCCGCCCCCCCCATCCCCTTTTCTAAGGATAGGAAACGTCTGTATCTGAATGAACAGAATTGTGGGAAGTGACTTTTCTTGCATGAGCACTGTTATGTTGTGTCACACTCGCTCGAGTGGCCTGATGCTGACTGTGCACCAGACTTGTGGTAAGGTCTTTGGATTGTCCTTATTTTGCTCCTTATCGTAGGTATTGTCGATATATCTTTTATCAGAAGAATATGGCCCCTTGATAGTTTTTCAATTTCAAGTGTCAAGTGTGTTCTCTCTTCTTTGGGGAAACTAGCCAAGCACTACAGGCTTCATTCTCAAACAGAGCATAAATACTGTACAGAGAGTGAAGGAATGTCAACACACAATGTAAAATGAACCACCTTTCTCCTCAGTGTCTTTACCTCCTTTTAACCCCTTTTTGTTTCCTTTTTCTTTTTTTTTATGCTTTTTTGTGACTGACTACAAAGTCTTCCTCCATATACTGAGAGGTTAGAAGTAGTATATTTCAAAACCATGGACTTGTAATTTCAAAATGCAGCACATATCACTTAAGTTATTAAAAGCAATTTTCTGTATTTTACTCCTCACATTCAGTTTGGTTAAAAAGTAATTGTTTACATTGTGTTCATAACAGCACATGCGACTTTAGTAGGCACTTTTTTTATTTTATTTTATTTTATTTTATTTTTTTGTTTGTTTTTTTTTTTTTTTTAGCCCGTCGTTTCTTTAGTATTTAATCTGCATCCCCAAAAACACTCAAACACCTGCTTGACATTGAGTAAGTAATGGAATCTATAATGCTGTCTTTGGCAAGATGCAGAACAAACAAGCCTTGTACAGATTGAGACCTCGTTTTTAACATGTAAAATGCTTTTGGATACTAGTTTGTTTGGATTTTTTATTTTTTTTTGTTGTTGTTGTTTTGTTTTGTTTTCTTTGTTTTTGTTTGTTTTTTTTCTCTCTTTCTCTCTAACGTCTGGCAAAAGTCTCTTTAGCCAAGCTGCGTCACTTGGCCTCTGTGGCGGGAGGCAGCTGGCTCAATACTGTGAAACTGGAGGCGCTGTAGATAGCATGTAAGAGGTTTTTATTGTAAATTGTTTTTCTGTATAGATCAAAAGTGAGAGTACAAATGACAGAACACATCTTACACATCTGTGAGTGCAACATGTCATTTCAACTGAGGCTGGAAGAACTGATTGAACCCACTGCGTAGGCTTTGGAGCTGCTGGGAATTTTCTCTGGAGATAGCATAAACATAGAGGTTTAACAACAAGGAATGTTTCTGTAATAGTGGGTAAGTGCGAAGAGCCTATTTATAATTGAATATTCTTGAAATCCTTTTTGCCCCATACCAAACAAATTTGTAACTGTAAGGGATTACTCCTTCCCCCACTTTATCTTTGGCCAAGCTATGAAATATAACTGCCGTCTGAGTTTCCAAACCACTATTTAGTTTAGCAGTCTGTCGGTCTTTGAGCCTTTTTCTAGTTAGCAGCTGTTCCACCAGTGTCAGTATATTTCCATAAGAGGTTCTTTCATTGCAAAAGTTGTCTATTTATATATCCAGCAGTTATGGAGAAACTTTAGAGTCATGGGAGTTGTTGAATGAAAGTCCAGTATTAAATGGTCTTTCACTTTCATTTTGATCTCCATCTAAACGCTGACGGGGAAAAAAAACTTTCTCTCTTTAGTCCAAAATCTGCCACAGTGTTCTCTAAATTTGCTACTCCAAGCTAAGCAGGTAGCATACAATCGGTTTGTTTAGTGTTTTAACTAAAAATAGCTTCTGCTGTGGCTGACGTAACCTTGAGAGCGGTGCGACTGTACCAAACTGAGTATTGAGTTAAAAATCTAAATGGTGAGTTATAATCCCTACATATTCATAAATGCAAACGACCAATTTTTTTTTACACCCATGTGAATCACTAATACTCATATTAGCATCATAGTTAAAATTTTAGCACCTGAAAGACAAAAGCCCCATGTCTCTACAGTTATGCTAACTGGAGCTGTAGTTCTTGGTTAAAATGGAGGTGCCTATTTAAATTTGATTGTGGACATACAACATCAGTATGATGGTTTGAGAGCTGAGAGGTGGTGGAACAAATGCGAATGTAGAAATACAGGCTGAGAGGCTCATACAGTGACAGCAGTGGTTGTCCATTAGTGGTGACTTTCTTTCTCTTTTATCCTATTTAGTGTTGGCAGGGCCTTCGCTGTCCCATCAAATTGAGCATAACACAAACTCCTCATATTGCCCAGTGATAATCCAGGAACTTAAGTGTTTCTCTAAATGACTGTAAAGTCTCCTTTACAACAATTTGGGACTTTGACCCGGTTTTACTGCTACATATCATAAAGGTGTGGTGGCTAAAGTCTTGCTTTATGATGCCCTACCTGGCACTTCCTATAAAATCTTGTAATGATTAGAGCTTCTAGTTGCCATCTACATGTGCAATGAGGTCATAGTGGGCTGAATCTGGATATGGCAGAAAAACAAAATGTACCCTAGAGTAATTGGCGATATTTCACTCTTGATGGGTCAATGTTGGTGACAGGTACTGTCAAAATGAATGTGAGGAGGATTTCCAAAAGTAACAGCCAGTGATTAAGTAATGACCACTTGCTTTTTGTCCCTTTTTTTTTTTTTTTTTCTTTCTTTTTCTTTCCCCAGTTTTCTTTTTTTCCTTAAACCGGTTGTGTTGTTGACAAGCTAATTTCTTGTACGTAGCTAACACAGCACCCATACAGCCAGAGGACGCACTGTGGCTTTGGTCAATAAGAATTATTGTCCCCCTTTTAAACAACTCTCTTCTGATTAAATAATGAGGCTCTGTCATAAATAGAGTAATTCTGGCTGGAGTTCAGGAGGCATTTTTATGAAATAAATATCTCTAAATGTAGTTTGATTATGTTGGAGTTGAAATGGAGGAAACACATCCAAACTTTCTTTCTTGAGAAAGTGTTGATGCTGTAACTGTAATATGTTGAAGCTTCTGAATTTGGGTAAAACAGCGGAGTGATTAATGAAAGTACAAATTAAGCTTCAGGTAAAAGTCACTTCCTTTTAATTTGACAGTTTATCTATGTTTTTCCGTGTTAATTAGCTGGCCCCATCTTGTGGCCAAAGCAAAAACGTATTAAAAGCACATCACTTAACAGCTGAGGATTGTAACATTTTCCTTAAGCATGGCAGTCAGAGCGTTTTATCAACAGAATGCCTTTTTATATATATATATATATGTAAATTGATTTCAAAAAGCTTGCCCCTAAAATACTAGCAGTTGACTAACAAACGAAACACGTACACTTGAAGCCGTTGACCTCAGCCTTGAAGTGGCACTGTCCTGATTGTGTTCTTCAAGGTCAATGTGTCACTGGAATTTTCTTTTCCTCTCTTTTGTCATTTGGGACTGTGGAATAAAACCAGTGCGAGAAGACTGAAGATTGTAATATAAATGTGCCAACAAATAAACACCAGTATTTCACATTCAGGCCAGTGTCCGTGTTTTGTGTTGGTTGTACAAACAAAGAAATAATGCACTTTGATGTGAAGAGAAATTCTTTCAATCTTATGCACAGATTAACGCAATTGTTCTGTTTTTCATAAATATTTGACTGAGGCTGAGAAACTTGAACCAGTGAAGAATTGGAATTGGGATTGAAAGTGACTAATTATTACGTTCAAAATACTTGCAGATCAGTTAAACATCAGATCATTAAATAATAATTCCAGCTGTAATCTACTTAACACAAATCTTGACAATATACTGGTTCTGTGTGCTGTACTCAAGATACAAAAGGAGTTAGTCTTTTATCCTGACAGGAAATTCTCTGATAACAGCATTGGAAAGAACAATTTTATTATATATGTATAAAAAAAATCTGTGACAATATACTCCACAAAAGAAAAGCATTATCATTCTGACTTGTCACAATCACGGCTTGAATGCAGTCTGTATGTGCACTTACCATCCTATGATTTTTGAGTGTGTTGTCGATGCACGCTGTTATTCCAAAATGCAGCGTGCAAAGGAAACTGGAGAACTGCCTACAGATGGAATAAATTAAAATTAATTGTGGATGGTGGTGGAAGAGCTCCAGAAGCACATCAGAAAGCCAGAAAACTGCTGGCAGTTGAAATTCAGTACAAAACAGTTTATTCCTTATGTACTAACAGGATGCTACCAGGATTAGTTTTGAGTATATAATTGATCTCGTCCCTTACTAAGAGGGGGAATGTGATAGATCACTAGTACACAAAGTTTAGCTCACATTTTGAATCTACTTTTTGTTGTTTCTTCAACAAACAACAAAATGTCAACAAACCAGAAACCTGTTTTAAAGTGGGACACTGCCAATGGCTCTTATTTCACATTAAAAGCCGTCTTAAAAGGGGCTTTTGTCATTTTATGGGAATTTTATAATAGTCCATATTCCCTGTAGAGACAGATTTCTTGTATTTTCAAGTCAAGCTTTACATGAGTTGACACAATCGAGGCACCCATTAGCTTTTTTTTTTCCCCCCTCACATTTTTCTTGTCAAGATGCAGTTGGGGGACAAAGAAATTTTGCTCCAAAGTTTACATTCAGTAGGGGAGACCGGGGATGGTTGTCACACTTTTTACTCATGTATGGATTGCTCATCTTCAAAAAAACTTTTAACAGTAATTCTTATATTAAATGAAAGCTTAAGGTCTTGGCTTGAAATTGGTATCCTTTTTATTTTCAGAACTTATTCCAACAAGAAGTAATTCACTATGAAAGACACTCTGACACAATGCGACAACCGACCCCACCACAGGGTATGGGGTTGGTTGTCTCTATGGAGGTCCAATAGGGTTTCAGTGATAAATTAGAAATTTAAAAGAAGATATGTAACTTTTTTGTTTTTTAAGCTAAACACACTAAATAAGTTTTGAAATGAACACCACTTCTATAATAGCTGTCCTCAATGCCCCTTCTGTTTAAACATTAAGACTGATGCAGGTGAATAGTTATCTTCTTTAATGAGAAGTCAAATGAAAGCACTTGCAGCGCTAAAAACGTGACTAGTGTCACTCCAGGACTTTGGAATAATGATGTTCTGTGACACTGCATATTGGAAAGCCAAACCACGGAGTTCTTTGGGTGCAAGACCGTAGAAGATATCAGAGGCCCTTTTAGCTGGTTTTCTTGGTCATTGCTGAAAATCTGGCGATTTTCTAATGTAGCCAACTGGCACTGATGGAGTGCCCTGCCCTCTACGTCATCACTGGACACTTTCTGGCAGTAACGGGTCAATGTCCTGTAGTTAACATTGAAATCTTTAGCTGTATGCTCTTCCCTGCTAGCTTCACCTGCCTCACAGCCAAAAGCATAACATCTGCTGGCGTACTTCCCCTGTCTGTCTTTCTCTTGAAGTTCTTCACCATTCTACCAACAAAACCCCCCCCAAAAATGTCACTGTCTGCATATCCTCAGTTAAAAAAATAATAATTTTTCAAACTTTAGAGGTGAGACAACCATCCCCAACTGACCTCTTAGCAAACATGTTAAGCTAGCTCCCACATAGCTTTAGCTAGCTAGCTAAAAGATGACTCATCAAAAGCTACGTACCTTTGACTTTTTAAAAAGTGTTTTATTTTCAGTAGGCTTCTAACATACAAGCAGTTAATACAAAAAACAACACCAACATGAAAAATTACTCTGACCCATAAAAATTATAAAATATCTCCTCACTTCAATGTTTTGTGCAGCGTTGTGCAAAATGAACAGGACGTCAGCGCTAAATGTTAATATCAACATCATGTCACAGCGCTCTCTAGTGTGGCTGTAATAAGCACTGTGACTTCTCCCCCCTACACACCCACATGTGTGTTTAGTAAAACAATGTGCCAGTTAACATTTTTAACCAGCCACAACAGGTGAAACAGGGTCAACAACGAAGTGAGTGAGATGTTCAGGAAAGGACAGTTAGTACACGTCCACACAGTCCAATTATGGCTAAAGTGAAACCCCCTTTGTGTGGGGGGAGAGCAGGACCTTTATCATCATCCACCCCTCCAGCCAAATAAATGAGCCACAGGCCTCACCACAGCTGTAGATGGTGTAGTTAATGCTTGCTTAATTAGAATTAGCTGCTGTGGTTCCTGAGCGCTGCTGCTTTGCGCCGCTGTCGTGGGGCACGTTGAAATATTAGAGCCATCGTCAACGTCTTAAACAAAAAGTATGCTGCATTTCCTACTGTGACAAATCAAAATGTCTGCAGTGACAAAAGGGCTATGGAGCGTCCAGATAACAGAACTCAACTGGAAAGTTTCAAATGACAAATCATAGGACGCTGAATCCCTCAAATATGTTAATTCATCCAATGTAATTTAATTAGAATCACTTGGACCAGATGCAAATTATATACACTATATATATAGTGTAAATAATATGTATAAATAAACGTGTATATATATATATATATATACACGTTTATTTATATGTTGGTGTCGGCATCATTTTAAACAGGTTGTTGACTGTGTGCGCCGCTGGTTGTATAAAGAGGTCAGATCAGAGTGTATTGAAGTCAATGTGAAAATGGCCTGACTTCACACTTGATTTATTAACTTATTAAACAATTTTTTGGTCTTGATTCCCAGTTTCAAGTCTTTTTCCAAGCAACAAAATGTTCATGTTTCAAATTATGGGTCCACTTAGAGGAAAATAGATAATAAAGCAGGGCATGCAATACGCTGTACCACACACAGCCACACAGAGAAGCACAGACCAGATCAGATCAGATCAACAACCTCACTCCTCCTCAGCTCCATCGTGTCCTCTAAATGTGGTTTCTTATAGTAAAAAAAAAAAAAAAAAAAATCAGGATGACAACAGCTAAATTACAAACATGAGGCTCCAGAACAGCAGTTAAAACCCCAGTGGATGGAGTCACAGCGGACTGACAATTGAACACGATCTACTTTTAGTTCATGACAACCAGCAGATACCAAAGCATTACATTAATATTAATATCTATGACAGCAGAGATTATATTTCTGAAGGTTTAAGACCCTTCAATACTATCTGAATTCATTCACTCGGCCCTGTTGGACATCTTGTAGTCAAGTTTGGTGAGTTAATTTCAGATTATCAAAGTTTACATTTTATAATCTGTGGATTAGATTTTCCATGTTTCCACTGTGGTTTTAAAAGAGAGCATCTGACAAACAGGTTATCTAAATAACTTCACAATAAATTATCATGGCTCCATTTTGATCAAACAAAGATTTTTTAATCCCAGTGCTTTTACTCTTTACTTTCATCACTGCAGCTCACAAAGCGAGGAGACTGTGACAGAGGCCAGACATCTGGTTATAGTTCAGTCGATCTTTGATCGACTGAAACAAAACTCCATGACAACTCTAATTTGCTTCCACCTGACTTTCTTTACATTTCCTGTTTTTTTGGATGTCTGTAAATTACCTACATGACTAACAGTTTCTATCATTTGCAGAAGTTTATTCAATTTTTGTGATGTTACTGAACTCTTCATACACATGAACACACTCACAGCTAGACTGGAAACCCAGGGTTAAGTAATCCAGTTAATGACCTCAGACCATGGCTGTCATTTACCTAACTAGAATAAGTAATGGAATTACCGTAATGACCCTATATTGGATGTGAAGTGCAAATTTCAGCTTTCAGAAACCCCTGGAATTTCTCAGATAGAGCAAACATTCGCAAACTTATAACTCCAAGTACTGTTGTGCAAATGTGTTGCTGGCAGCACACTTGGTTTAACAGGTTTAATATAAAATAAAAAATAAAATCCAACACCAGATAACATTAAGAAAAATACTGAGACGTGCAAGCTGTATTTGGATTTTTATTGTACACAAAGAGATAGTGAAATTTACTGAGGCTGTCCTCTGCCGCGTCCAAAGCCACCCCTCTGCAACACAGAAAAGTTTTGTCAGTACATCTGTTAACCTAAGCTCAACAGGTGAAGATTTTTTTCCTCACTTTCCTGATTCAAAACAACTTAAAACTGCATCCATTGTCAAACAATGTTGCAGGTGGGGATGTGGAAAATTTTCATTAACAACCAAAAACAAAGGGAAAGTACTTACAAACTGGAACTCTGTGGCAGCTCCAGCACCGGCCTCTGCCTTCTTGTCAGCACCAGCTGAGGGAGAAGTAATGAAAAACAAATTCAGCCAGGACATCTCACATTTTACTTGAAAAAACATTCAAAACTAGAAAAATAAAAAGGATCTTACCAATGCAAAAATTAAGTGAACTAGAAAAAAACCTATGTATTACATTCAAACTGGTACTGCAATGAAATTATTTTACTTGTTAAATAATCTGCATTTCTCCTCACAACTAATCAGACAATGAAAAGATTCACAGAGCCCCAAGTGACAACTTCCAATGTCTGGTTTGCCTCACTTGAAATCAGAACCAAGTTTATTTGAATAAAGTTACCTAATTTATCTGTTAACTAAACGATTTTCCCATTATTTGTTTAAAAAATGACCAAAGTTAGCAAAAGTAATGAATTTTCTACAGGTTGACTCGATTACTAAAGCTGCCAATAAAACCATCATGAACATTGGTGTCCATCCTCAAAGAAATGTGTAGTACTGACAGCGTTTAACAGCTTATCATTTCATAAAACAAAAAAAAAAAACAAAACCCTTACCAAGTAGCCTGCCTGATTATAAGCATTTTATGACACTTGTTAAACAAGCAAGCAAAGTATGACTGAAGTGTACGTACGGGGTGCAGCAGATCGCCTGTATGCATCTCTGTCAGCCTCCCCACGGTTAAGACGGGCTGGCCTCTCTCCCTCCATTCCTGCACAAAGAGAAGACAATGAGAAAACACATTCAAGTGGAGGGGGGCTTCACTAAATACATACATGCTGGATAGGGGGGCAAAACTATTCATTGTGCAGATTATTGCACAGACAGACAATCACATTTCAATGTACATTTGATACAACTGTTGTATTAAATAAAAAACCTATCAGCTGTTCTGAATGAGGTTTAGGTTTTAGCTCTTCGAATTTCAGATATGAACTTAAGCACTTGGTCTCCTCAACGTTGTGGCTCCCACAGACCTCCCCCAGAGAAGCTTACACAATACGCCACCAAGCAATACAAAGTACTGAGTGACTGTCAAGGTTCATATGAAACAACTTAAGAATGAATGCATCAACATGAAATCAACAAGATGGATTTCATTATTTCTTTCAAGTGCCCACCCAAACTATTAAATTACCATCTTAGTGGTGGCCATGAATATCTACTAACATTTTTATCTCAAGCTGATGCACAACTGGGAACTATCAACAATCAGAGCAGACAACACTGAGCCATGGCTGTAGCCTTTTCTCTCCATGCTGTTAAGGCTTTGGTATGTTCCACTCAGCAGGTTTACATCAATGGATAATGACTTGTGGTTAGTTGGATTCCAACATTTAAAATCAGTCTACAATAAATTTGATGTCTTCCAAAGACTAGAGATGTAGACACATAGTGGCACCATGGAAACTAGCTTTAAAAGATCAACACATTTATCAAAGCCAGCAGTCTTTTGCAAAATGTGGTATTGGCTTTTGAGAAATAATGCACAATAAAGTTGCAAACAAAATCAAAGCAAATTACGTCTATCAGAACTTACCCTTGGGCCTGGGCCTTGCAGTCTCAGGGCGGGTCTGGCGGCGCAGGGTGGCAGGCACAATCTCAGGGGGGAGGTGGAGGAAGTCTCTCAGGTACTGGATACCCTCATTGGTCAGGTACCAGTAAAAATGGCGCCAGGCAAATTGCTCCTTGACATACCCACAGGACTTCAGGGACTGAAAAGAGAGAAAGGGGGGGGAAGCATATATGTAACATCATTCACTACTCCATCAGTCCCAATCAAACCCTCTTGATTCCGAATCAATAAAATCTACCAATTTCAATATAGAAAGTGTAATAAAGATATAAAGTAGTAAAATAATTCAACCAAAAAAAAAAAAAAAAAAAAAAAAAAAAGCATGATTTTGACTGCTTAAGATTTTCTCTGATAACCAAAAAAAAGGGGGTTCTTATTCAAAAGTTAACAGCCATTTCTTTGAAAAGCATCAGCCATATTTAATTTATCACCTGAAAAATGCCTATTTTCTTACTTGCACACCTGCATGGCCAATAGGACACTTGTGTACTCTGATCACAAATGAATCTGATCTATTAAACTTTAATTACACATGCCTAAAAAGGGGGATGGTATAGAGCCCAGGCCCGTGACATATGAATTCCCCAGTTTGAGATTAATAAAGTAAATCTACCCATCTATTCATCTACAGGCTGTTATGAATAAATATCAAGTTTGGTGAATCAAAAGCTCCACAAACTTGTGAGTGCACCTGTAGTAGTTGGGATTTGTAAACAAATGTGCGATACAGGAAGCACTGCTGTAAAACGTTGATGATGTAATTAATTTGTCAGTTTGAATAAAGTATCCTAGCCCACACATTACCTAGTGTGAGCCCGAAAGACTGAACGGATGAGTTAAACTACAAATGCCACTCACATGTTCCAGTTTCAGTAATAACGCGCTCTCTAGAGTCCAGCCTGTCGGGTTAAATCTCATGAAAAACACCAGCTTTTTTTCAGGGTCAAGTCTTCAGCCCTCACCATCATCACCATCATCAGGTTTCTCACCTGCATCGCTTTCATCACATGAAGGTTGGGCACATTCTTGTCAGCAAGCTCGGGATGCTTGGCCAGGTGGACGTCTTTCTTGGCCACCATGACTCCCTCCTTGAATAGGAGCTCATAGATAGCAATACGATTCTTCTTGGGCATCAGCATCTGCATTTAAAAAAGAAGAAAGGACAAATTGTGCATCAGTTTCCTTCCACCATGACAGCATGCTAACCGGCTAGCCTAGCTAGCTACAGCCACCGATGGCTGATGAGAGGCAACCAACTAACAGAATACGGTTTGTTGATTGAAAACAACAAAATGTTAATAAAAATCGACACAACCGGTTGTGTCGATTATATATAAATATATAAAGTTCAGTGTTGGTGGAAGGCGGCCTGTGTTAGCCGAGAAAGATGGCAGCCGTCGGTCCGGGGTTAACTGCCTCACTTCTAAGTTTAATATCCGACTTTAGAAAACGTTTAAGGCGAAAATATTTCCACGTATCTGATGGCAACATAGAGACGGACCGATAACCAAACATAATTCCGCTAAAGATCCGGAGATGTTGGAGATTTAGTGAGATTAAAGCGCCGGGTCTGTCTTTACCTTTCCACTTGTTAAGGGACCGGAGCCGGAAGGAAAGACTGCCGTCGATGCGGGAGGTTTATCCCCGCGGCCCGGCCTGCCAGCGGCCGTGCTGCCCCCTGCCGGTGAGGAGGTACAACACACCGTGTCATTCACCTCCAAATGTTAAGGCAGTGAACGTTTCCTATTTCGTGAACCTAAAAATAAAATAAAATAGGAATTTCAGCAAGGGCAAAAACAAACAAACAAGTAAACCAAAAGATATTTTGTCTGGACCATATGAACATTTCAATTTAAATAAATAAAGTTTCTTCTTCTTCTTCATTTCCCTTCGAGGAATCGGTCATAACATCCGGTGTGTGGACGGGACAAAGCTTTAATTTTGAAAGGTTTATCCGGAAACACCGCTCTTCATCATGTCCAGCTTGACTCCAGCTCTCGGACCATCCCCCAACTGGCGGCTCCTTACAGCGACACAAACTGGCTGTGCGACGGAGGCAACCCCTGCAGATGAGGACCATGATTACACTATAAATATATATTTTAAAAAAACAGCCACAGACACAGAAGCTGGAGCATCTTTTCAATTCGGTACGTTATTTTTCACATTTCATGTCCATTTTCTTTAGCTGAGATGTTGAATGTGCTGCTGATAATGCTGAATCGTTACATCCACAGTCGCGTTTGTCAGTCAGAGATGTTGTAGGCGGGTCTGAATTAAAGTCCGTCCACATTGAAAGTGGATTGTTTTGAGAGGGAAAACTCTGCTGAAGAGGATTTTGCTTTCATGTTTACGCGATAATAAACCTGCAGTCTTTGGTGAAGTGTACTGTAACTTGAACCACTGCCCGTCTGTAGCTGTGTCTGCTCCATGACACTTATTATCATCCCAATGAAATGACAATAACGTGTTAGAAAAACTCCAGAAAATGCACCAAAGTGTCTAGGTAAGAGTCACTGTGCAGGGCATGTGAGGTGAGGAGCATGAGGGCCGGTGCAGGCTGCAGCAGAGGACAGGGAGGGACGCCTGGAAAGTGGTGGAAAAAAAAAACAACTGGTCTCTGGGGATAAGTCCCAACTTCCTCCAGACCAACACATTTCTCTCTGGTTTATGTTGGTGAACAGATGGAGGAAGATCTGGTCAGAGCTGCTGTGAGGTGCAGACCCTCCATCTGCAGACAGACTGATCTGTGGCTGTGGCAGAGCTCTGTCCACGGTTCTGAACTCTGATGTGCACCTCACACACGCGCGCGCGCGCGCGCACACACACAGTGCTACAGGCAGCTGGGTGGGTCTCCCAGCCCTTCCGGTCACCAGCTCAGGGACCCAAGAGGGGACGGGGGACGGGGCCTCCTGGTCCAGAGCTTATATCTGAAGTGACTGTTCTGTTTTGAAAGCCAATGAAAACAATGTAAAAAATAAAAAAGCTCCACAAAGAGATATGGCCACTAGCAACGCAATATAACCGCACAGACACACAAAACAACAATAAAAAGACCAAATAAGACGCAAAATGACTGCAAAGTGATAAAAAAAAAATAGCTATAAAGAAATCCACAAAAAATTAAAACAGGAAACAACTGCGAAATGACAATTAAAACGGGCTACAAAGAGACAAAATCATCAGAGGGGTTCAGGACACAAAATATCAGAGATATAAAACTAAACGACTGCAAAGAGCAACCACAAGCAGCGATCAAAATGACTGCAAAATGCACAAAAGTTGAACTTGTGTTCATGTTGTGTTTAAAGCTGTGAAAATGTGAAGGCCTTTTACATATGCAGCAAAATACCAGGTTGGACCTGGAGACGACACAATTATAATACCAAGAATAGTGAATAAGAGCTCAGTCTACATGAGGACTAACGGTCTGGATATCTTGGCCTCTGCTGCTTCCGTTGTTTTCCTTCAAGTCAAACTACACAATTAAATTATACACAAATTTTCTCTTTATTTGTCTGTATTCAATGCAACAAACTAATGTCTTTCACTTGTTGCCTGAAATAACCAATTGATTATTCACTAATTGGTAACCATAATTAATAATTGATTCAAGTTTGCTGCTTCCAGTCTCTGGAAAATAAGGATTTGATAGCTTTGAATCTTGGGAAGTATTTTTTGGTTATTTGGAGAATTAATGAAAATGACAGTTCAGTTGTGATCGATGTTACTCAGATTTGTGGCAGATTGTGTTGGAATCTCCTGCCTGCCTCCTGTGCTGTTTGTTATTCGGAAATCCTCTCATCCTTTTGGGGATCATCAACCTGCCGTAACAAGGCCCAAACAAACACAGCTCTGCTTCGGCAAGGGATCATTTGGATGTTACTCAGAAGGAAAATGTGAATGAGTGGATTGTTTTTAACATCAAATCGTTTTTTTAATAGTGTTGTATAACTTTCTTTTATTTTATCAACTGTCGTAGCTGGTAGTCATTTAGAGAACGCCTCTGCTTTTATCTGAACGAAGCCCTTATTGGATGAATTCATGTCACAAATTAGGATCACTCATTTGATTTGCGGCACCCGGTTCACTTCCTCTTTGTTTTCATAGGAAGAATGACAGATGAGGTGTCATCACTAATGTAATTAATGAGACTAACCCTAAATCGTCCTCTTTCTCCGAATGAATAATTATAGTTTTGGCCACGTTATTCCCAGCGGGCACAGACTTACCAGGTTGCTTTTAATTTCCCTTTGTGCTTACGAGCCCAACATGTCACGTCTGGAACTCACAATAGGCATTAGATGATTGAAGGAGAGCAGTTATTCTTTCTGGCCATCCCAAGCTTTTCAGCCTGTCTTGCTTTGGATCAATGCAAATAAAATTTTCATTTTAACTCAGTTCCTCTGAGGATTACCACAATGCTCAATAACTTACAAGTGTTTTACAGTCACATGCTGTTCTCCTACAAGGTCTGCTATCATTTAGGATTTAAAATAAAAATCTGCTGGTTATAACTTAAAAATACAAGTGAGAAGTTACTAATAATGTAGGTTCATTCAGGGACAATTTGTAATATTTCTTGACGACAGGTGTGAATTGTCGAATCATCGAATATAACACAGCTTGCTTTTTAACCTTCTTTTTCAAACCTAGTTTTCTAATCCTGAAGTGAAAACTCTTGTGACAATTTATTTTTCCATTCATCAGCCAAAGTGCGGCACTTACAGCGGCATTGACTGAATCCATCACTAACCTTCATCGTGGTTAGCACTGTTTTCATTACTACAAGGAGAAGCAGCCATTATAGCTGGATTTTTTTTTCTGTAAAACCTTTAATTGAGTGAACTGTGTCGACTCTCAGAAATTCATTCATTCAGTTCAGAATTTCAGATCAAAACGCTGAAAGTAAGAAGAAGTTGTGTTTCTTTGGTGGTCTTAAGTTGAAATCACCTGAAAAGCACCACACACACACATATATATAATACATGTAAGAGCTTTTATTGGGGAGTACTTCAGCCAACATGCTTTGAGGCTGAATGGGGACAGAGCAGGGCTTTCTCTTTGGCATGAACTGTAAGGTAACTGGATCCTGAGCTTGGATCCTCACAGGGGATGATGGGAAAGGGGGAAGGCTGCATTTCATTAAAGGCCCAGAGGTCTGTATCCAATCATCCTTCCTTTCCAGCTGATGCTGCACATGGTAAGATTTAGGATTTGACTTATGGTGTTTTTGGATGTGATTCTGTTGGAAGAAGGGCAGCACTGACTTTACTGGCCACAGTGTACCGTGCTGTGGAGCGGCAGGCCAATATGAAATAACAGTTGTTTAAAAAGTATAAGTTGAGATGAGATGATAAATTCAGAAATCTATTTTTGTGCTTTCTCCTGCACGAACTTAATAACTAGATGCATTGAAAAGTATTTTATCATTTGCAGTTGTGTACTCATAACATTTAAGCATATAATTTGGATTTGTCTGTGATGCCTTCAAGGTTATAATATATAAACATCTTGTCTATAGAAATATGACAGATAAACAGCATCTGTTTGTAATTGGTGGTAGAATTTTTCAAAATCCAGTTTTCCCCCCACGATGATACCACAAATCAGTCATGAGAGCCAAGCTGCTGCGTTAAGCTCTTGTGTTATGTATGAGCTGCTTTAAAAACATCTTCACAGACACTGATTAAAAAATCCCCTCTCGTTTCGACACCGTCTGACTCTGCTGCACTGGGACTACTGATCCTGAATCAGCAGAATCTAGCCAGCAGAGCAGCATCCAATGTATGTGTTCAGCTCTTACATCCTGAACTGAAACATGCTGTCAGACCATCCGCCTGATGGTCGATATATAAACTGATAGGCTGTGTGGGCTTAGGCTTTTCCTGTTTTCACGTTGCTTACTGAAATTTATACCAAAATTTCAAAAGCACAGATGGTTCTGTTGTCAAACTTGCAATGTAGTGAATGGCTCATGTCCTTTACTTTAATGCCAGCTCCCAGTTTGCCAGTTTCAGTGGGCTGAATGTCTACAAAAATTTGATATCTCCACAACAGCTCAGCCTATCTTTTGTGGTCTGACGGCAAAGCAGCAGAATTAAAGGTTTGGGATTGTTATTTGTGCAAAATTTGCAATTTCGGGACATCAATCCGGTTGCAGGAAATTGTAATGGGTCTTTTTTATCCTACTTGAATGATGAATCTCAGGCTGCAACAACTAGTGGATTAAACAATCAACAGAAAATTTAGCTGTCTAAAGTTTTTTCTAGGTTCCCGGTTTATGCTATAAAAAAATGAATATTCTTCAGTCATAGTTGGGAAAATAATCTATTGCAACAATTTTTACCATTATCATTGGTTCCAGAGAAAATATGGCAGATCCAGTCATGAAAATGATCATCAGACGCATCCCAAATGAAAATCCCTTTCCAGTTCGCCACCTGGGGTTTCCAACATTACAGGAGTTCCTAAATGTTTTTTATTTGATGTTCTATGCTTGATGTCATTGTTATTCTATCACACTTGTTTCCGAAATATAACATTGCTCCATATAAAGCAGGAGGTTTTCAGTTTTGTTGAACAGTTCGCAACCTCAAACTTAAAGAAATACCGTAGGTTCATTTTAAGGCCTGTAAGACTGTTGCATAATTCTTCAAACTCCATCTTCTGCCTAGTTTAAACGTATTTCATCCTGTTATAAACACCAGTTAGACTTTCAGTGAGCAAAGCGCGACGGGGTTAGTCATGAATTTGAATCACATGACATTGATGCTTCCACTTTGCGGAGCGTTGTAAATCAGTCCATGTCCCCAGGGCGTCTCTGCAGTAGATGGTGCATCACAAAAGCCATCTCATGGCTCAAGAGGAACAAGGAGAGGCTATTAGAGGTTGTTGGCTGCGGGTTTTGCTTTGCTCCACCGAGGCTCCGGTGTTTCAGCTTTATAGTGTCAGTGAAGGGCTTCACAGCCAGACGAGCAGGAAGGAAGAGGGGTTTACGTTGCCATGGCAACTGGGTTGGTTAAAAATGATGTGTGACAATTTACGTATTCTTAAGTGCTGCCATTAAAGGTTATTGCTATTTTCTCCATTAACATTTTAGCAGTTTGGACCATAAAACGCCAGCTAATGAGACACAGAGCTTCCTGAAACACATACTGGCATTAAACTGGTGATTATTTCTGTTGTTTGTGTATTTTCTGATTCATTTGATAGCTAATCATCAGAAATTAACAAGAAGTTTGAGAAAGTAAAAGCACATGACCTCCATCATGAGATCCTCATATGAATATGCTCAGCTGTCAAAGAATTAGCCCCTCCTCCTGTCCACAGTGACCTCAAAGGGACGGTTCATTCAAGAGAAGTGAGAAAACGTTCTCAATCAAATGTTTGGTTTATAAGGTGGAAGAAGGAGGTGAGAGAAAATGTCTGCTTTAATTTCCCAGAGACAAAAGGTTTAATCTGACGATCACAAACAACAGCATCAACACCTCACACGAGAAGCTTGAGAATATTTGGCATCTTCACGCTAAATTCCATTATTTTATCATTGGAAGGATTTTTGTGTGTTTGCCAGGTGATGATGCTGTGCCTGTGAGTGTAAATGGTCATATGTCTATATATGTAACTGGTATATATACGACAGACCCATCCAGGCTGAACCTCGCCCTCGCCCTAAACTGGGATTGACTCCATCTCCCCCATGACCCCGGGGATAAGCGGTACAGATAATGAATGGATGGATCGCACCTCTAACAGCTAGAGGAGTTTTCATCCAACAACAACAACAGAGGCTTTTTGTGGATGAGCCTCTCTCTCATAGCTTTTAGCAGCTGCACTTTCTTTGAATGAGTCACTCCATTTCGCCCACTGAGACTCCTGCCCAGTATCGGGCTTCCGCCTGTCCGTGGCTCAGAGTGTGTGCGCACTTTGACTCCAGCAGCTGAACCAGGGCCTTCAATAAGAGCCCTGTCTGCACTGCTGAACTGCACTGGGCGGTGGGAGAAAAAAGGTCATTGATTACAAACCGAACTGTGAAGGAGAGCACACAGGTCCTCCACACTTGCCCTCAAATATTAATTGAATGTTATTAATTGTGGAGTATGACAAATTGGCCATCCACAGAATATTAGATGATGGGCAAAAAACATACAGGTGAATCTACCAGGCGTGACTTCATGTGCAGGAGTAGTGGTTAACAAATGGGGTCGAACTTTTCATTAGTTCTTTTTATGTGACGTCTCTCATCACCAAGACCAACGCTGGCGTCATTATCATTTTTTGGTTTTGGTTAACCTCCTCTCTATTTCCAGCTTTGAGAAAAGTGTAGAGGATTTCTCAGGTCTCAGGTCTTACAGTCCAACAAGCACTTTTTCAAAAAAAGTTATTATGATGGGGACAGGAAAGTTAGAGAGGGGATGGCATGCAGCGAAGGGCCTGTCTGATTTGAACACAGTCCACTGCAGTAAACACTGAGCCTAAATGGTGGTCTACCCAGTGAGCCACTTTTTTTGTATTGGAGCTTTGACCTCATTTGAGGGTTATATGCTTTGCTCAAGGGGACTATAGCAGTAGTAATGGGTAAGTGGTGCTCGCTCATTTTCTGAACCTAAATCTACCCTTCAGATCCAAGAGCAGTTTGATTATAGTAGTATGACAGCATTTATGCACTGTTGATGTTTAGCTTATTACCCATCACACAACACCACCAGGGAGGTGATCGATTAGTCCCAGATTCAGTCTGCAGAACAGGGTCACCAAATATTGATTTATTTACATAAATTCTTTCCTACTGCACTTATACGAATATGAATAAAAACCGTTCATGGCAGTATTTCTCAAAGCATCCTCGCTTACCCTCTGGTACCTAAAATTTTAGCACCACGCTGCAGGTTCAAATTGAATTCTGGACTTTACAGGCTAATTATGAATCTGGAGATTTATGACACCAAAGCAAAGCCCATCAGCCTTGTGACTGAAATGAAAGTGATATAACTCAATTATTAGATTGCGTTTTTAATGTGCAACCTGCAGCCCATTCAGTACTCTTTTTGCCTGTGCAGCGGTTGTAAATTACTTTGCGCAATAATGGGATATAACACTGGGGTCAAATGGAGGGACCCCCGCAGGGAGGTACATGATTAGATGACACGCAGATGGCACATACTGGGTGGGGGGGGCTGAGTGAGCATCTGTCTGTGTTGATAAACCACTGGGTTTATTCAACTCTTTCAAGACTTTAAGGGTTTCGGGGGAGAAGGAAGGTCAGTGCTGCACCGTCAGGATGCAGTGTGTGGCTCATGAATGGGAAAGTGATTGGCTGGCTCAGTGTGAAGCTTCTGTTTATTACACAAGTGCACACACACACACACACACACACACACACACACACACACACATACACACAGACATACACACTTGCCTGCTCTGATTCCCTTTATTCACTAAATAACAAAAGGGCTTTGTTTATTTGTCTTTTGGTCTCTGTTGGTTTCGTTATACTTAAATATCTGTGGGAAAAAAAAAGGCATCATCGTACGATAACTTTTGTTTTTGGGGATGCTGGTATTCTTTTATTTATTTATTAATTTTTCAGAAAAGTTGAAAGACACACTTGTACACACAAAACTATTCAGCCTCTACGTAGATGCACCGAGGCTGGCCTGATAGCCCCTGATGTTCACTCATCCCTGTCTGTCCTCTGCGAAAAAGCTCTTATCTAACCACCTGTGTGACTGTCTCCTCTTGTTGTCTGTCCTGTCTGCCTTTATCTGGGTGATGGCCCATTCTCTGTCTTTTTTTTTTTTTTTTTTTTATCATTCTCATCCGTCTGTCTGTAGTTGCCTTCTTCTGCATCTCTTCTATCTGGCTACAAGGAATGCATGAGACCAGGGAGAGCTGCCAGTCTCCTCCCCTCCTTATAGTTAGCTAATTATTGATGGCCTGATGCGTCTTCTCAGGGTCAAAGTTTAGTCTTGCAATGTCTGTGTGGGTGTGTGTAGAAAAAGGCGTGCTATACTGCAGGATATGTCGTGGTTGCAGGTGAACAGAAACGTAGCTCGACTCTGAGTCTCTTTCTGTTCTTTTTGGAGCTGTCAGGTTCGTGGAGTGACGCTGTGGAGGACTGACGGGCAGCTCGCAGGACAAACCAGGTTCAGAAAGCCACTCGGATCTATTTTTAGAAGGCCGCCATTGTATTTAAATTTGTAGTTGTGAGTTTCTTCTAGCTGCTCTCCTGTTGTTTTTGTGACATTTCAGGCACATTGCGGCTTTGAGTTCAGGTATCCAAACGCTGTTTTAGCTTGGAAAGTCATATAAGGTTAAATATAGTCTGAACAAGATCTTTGTCTCAGCTAAGGTACGGGCCGTGGAGTTTCAGCAGTGTCACCTTGGATGCCCTCTGAATATTTTTTCAGTGATAGATACTAACATTTATGTGCATAAGGCACTTTTGGTTTCTGTTTTACTTTTGTCCTCTTTAATTCATTTTCTTTCTTGTGTTGTTGACCTGAGGTTTATTTCCTGTAGGGGCCATTGGCATCCAAGGTAGCAATAGCCTCTTGCACTTTCTGATCAAACATATATTGATTGTATGGAATAAAAGCAAAAAAAAAAAACAACAAAAAAAAACAGCAGCATCATATATGAACTTAGGTCTGCTTGTTCCCAGCTGTTTTATTTTTGCTGGGTTTTTAAATGAATTCTCTTGTTTTAGCTGTTTAGATTCAGAAACACTTTCTTTTTTCTTTTTCTTTTTTTGCATGTGTCTGATATGAGTATTCACCAGCGCTCCTCTTTTCGATTCATCCAGTTGCACATATTTGTGCCAGGGAATTGCACAATAACCACATTCTTCAACTGCTGTCTACTGAGCAACACCCTCAGAGCAGCTGAGGGGTAAGTGCCTTTCATTTAAGTTTCCTCAGCGATAATAAAACAGCTGGTGAGGAAGCTGAAACCTGTACAGATTATCTTTCCTCATTCACATTTTATCAACCCGCAGCATTCGTGTTTGTAGCGGAGGATATTTTACAGAGCAGCAGTGGTGATATCAGGAGACTTGTGTATCATTTATAACTGCACTTTGAATGAACTCACTCTACGCACTTAATTAGCTGTAACATGTTGTTTTTTTGACACATAAGACTTATCGTTTATGGCCACGCACACCAAACCCCTGTCCCATGATCAGGGCCTTTTTGTTATATAATCTGGTTTCTTTGGACAGTGACATGCAGTTACATCAGACCTTAAAGAGTTTCTTCGTGGGCATTAGGTCGGTCATGTCATCTGTCTGTTTAAACAGCAGCATGAATTATTGATGAATGGGGCTCTATATATAGGAATTGAATCTGACGGCTGCAGCAACATACAGTCCGAAGGGGAGCGAAAAAGTGATGCGTCTGAGTAATGTGGGCAAGATGTCACAGCACAGGAGGTGTTTGTGCTCAGAGGGCAGCTGCACTTGGAGACTGAGAGGAGGAGTGTCCTTATGTGGAGGCTTGTGGGTATTTGAGCATGTCATGGGTGGTCGATATTACTCTGCCTAATTAACTGACTTCAAACTGCTATTAGAATGCAGAAATAGTCACTTAATTTGTCTTGACCGTACTTTAGCAGCCTTTGTTTGTTTTATGCTCCTGGCACGCTACTTATTTAGGAAGCCGAGATAACCCTTGTGATATCAAGCCACAAGAGCTCTGCTAAGTTTGGACTATATTTTTATATGGATGAAGTTTCCTGATTGGAACCGATGTGATCAATGGCCAACGTCATTGACCTGCCGCACGCAGAAAGCATCTTCTGGTGGTGATAGATGGTTGTTTTGTTCTCCTTAAGGGTTCAAAACCAAATAATATTTTGTTCAGTTGTTCTTGTCCCACCTGCTGAGATTTTATTCTTGTTTGAACAAGTCAACACGTTTGTTGACCTAGTTTGAACACCTTCACATCTGCTTGTCCTTTACTTTGCTGTCACATTTCTTGTCTCTTCCATGAGAACGATGCAGTTTTGGAATTTTAGAATTAATGCACCCACTTGCTATTATAGCTGAGAAAGCCATATTATTGCAGCCTTTTCACCACAGTGTCGTCATCGTCCACTGTGGCCTGTTTGTCCTCCGGCTCACCTGTTGTGAACCCACCCTAGAGATGATCGCAGAGATCGGCCGTCCTCGCTGCTCTCTGCGGCCTCTTCTTATTGTGGCAGTGTGGAGATCAGGCTGCAGCTCAGACTGTGATTCTCTATTGTTCCCATTATATAACGTCTGAAACTTCCTACTTTATGCTTAACCGTGACATTAATTTAGTGCGTAAATTCATATATTCATTAATATTCTGGTAGTATTTCACATTTAAGTGATTATAGCTTCATGTGTGTTCTGGGCTTTATGACAAGTTGTCTAACTATTAATCCCTTTATTGCTGCCATGTTCCCTGCACAGACCTGCTCTCTGGTCTTTTATGCAAATTCTGCACAGCCTACATTTATCTACCCTTGAGTCACCTCCACTCGTCATATGCTCAACAATGTCATAATCTCCCATTACTTAATCCCCACCCTGCCTGTCTTTTTTTTTTTTTTAGCCAGTTGAACACATTTGTGGTTTTTGATAAAGCACAGCCAGCATGAGGTGAACTTGGGAACTGTGTGTGGCACCGAATTTAGTCTCTAACCCCCTCACCAGTTCAGGAGTGGCAGCGTGACCTGCGATCGTAAGCACAAAGTAGTCTGGTCATTGAACGCTGCATGCATCCACATTACAGCATCTCTAGTGCTGCTCGTCCACCACACACCCCCCTCCTCTTTCTCTTCCTCCTGTGTGTCTCTGTGGCCTGCTGCTCTGTCTGAGCCTTTTAACCAAAACACCACAGGATTATCCCTCACTCATTGAGAAACGCACACACACACACACACACACACACACACACACAGTCTTTCCCTGAACAGTACCCCCAGGCAGGAAGATCTCAGATCACAGATTAGAGGGACCAGCTCCTCTTCTGCGCTGCACGCTGATGATCCGTCTCTCAGTCAGTCAGAAAAGACAGCGAGCAGCGCTGAGCAAAAAAATTAGCCACCAGGAGGGGAGGCGAGGAGAAGGGCTGGCTGCCGTAGAAGCCCACGTGTCTCTTTTCTCCTAGCTGTAGCTTTAGCCGCTGTTAATGGAGAACCGGGGGTAAGCTTTTGTTGCTCTCGTGGGGGGCTGTGCTCTCCCTCTCACCGGGTGCGTTGAGAGGCCTTTTGTTTTGGGGTTTGAATCTGTTGATGTGTCGATGCTGCTGGCTCACCGGGCTGCGACTTGTGTTGCTGTTTTGACGCCTTCAGAGGAATGGGGATTCTCGATGCGTTTGCCTGTTTTGGAGATGAAGATCTCTGAGTGTTGAGGCTGCAGGTTGGACTGCTGAAAGAGGTGAAGGAGTACAGAATGAATCAAATTGACGTGATGGGGACTAAACCTCAGATGGTACTTCCAGTGTTTAGGGTTTTATGTGTGTATGTGTGTGAGGGTGGGTATTGTTCGTCTATGTATTGAATATCTGGTCACACATTTTGCTTTAAATCAGAAATACGGTCAGATTCATTTGTCATTCACTTGTTGGCTTTAGTAAAAAGTAGAAGAAGACAGTCAGTGGTTGTTTCCCTACTCTGTGATCTGCCTTTATTAGAGCCAAGCTAATGGCTATCCTGAACAAAAGCCCACTCTCTGCACGTTGCTGATGGATTAACCAAGCATGATAAACACCCAATCCAACACCCCACGCTTCACGCTGCATCTGGTCGACACATTTTGTTTGGCCCAAAGCTGTTGAGTTACACTTCCGTGGAAATTTCCCTTTATTAATTGGATTTTGGTCACTTCACTTCCCTCTCTCTCATTTCATTCATTGTAAAAAGTGTTGCTCCATCTATTGGTCCATGGGTGACCCACATACCCATGCAACTTGGGCCCCTCCCCCTGTCCTCCTATCAAAACACATCTCTGCTCCTTCTCTTTCTATTGTTTCCTATCTGTCTCTTCTACATGGAATGCTTAATCATCTGCAGCTTTGGGTTTGTTCAGGGTTTTTAATTCATGACATTATAATCTAACCGTCAATTTGAAATCAACTTGTGGTTTCAGTCAGAGTAGAATTTGCCGTACAAAGAAAACATAGTTATGTGATAGATGCAGTATGTCCTACTGAGCTGGAAGAATCTACATATGTCTCATGAACTTTTCTGACAAAATCTAATAGTGATTTTTATGTCAACTTTATGTAGAAATTGGCTGTTTTGCAGCAGCTCTCTGATTTCACTGTGTTGGCTTTGGGCACAACATCTGTGTCATCAAGAAATCATTTGCTTTTCAGGGCAACAAAAGTTATTTGCTCTGTTGCGGTGCGTTAAATGAGAAAATTGATACCGCTCTTACGTCTGGACAGAAATGTGAAAGTTAACTTATCTTAAAATAAATCTAGCAAGCACAACCAATGTCACTAATTTACATGTTACATCTAATTTCTAATTTAATGTCTTTTGGTACGGATTTACAAAGAGCACCTTACAAAGAGGCTCATCTCTCAGCACACTGTGGTTATTTAATGAAGCACTGCGGCAGAAGTGAGCTCATGCATCTCAACAAATGGATCAGCACAACTTCACATGACAAATCCTCGTCAGAAGCCCTCACAGGCACGTCATATGTTTGTTGATGTTTTGCTCTCCAGGAAACGAACATTGAAACTGACATTTCCCTCACTGATAACAGCACTGTCACACAAATCTTACCATTGTTTCGTTGTAATGTTTGTTTTTTTTTACGTCATTTGCATACTCACTTCACTTCCACCCACACTATGTTGATCTACAGAAATGCAGATTGAGATAAGACCCAGTGCTCCTAACTCACCTGCGCATGTGTTCGTTTATCACATATTTTCTTCTTTAATCGGTGTAGTATTGCCTCCCATATTTATATTCTCACAAATACCTGGGCTTTATTGTGTCATTATGGAGTAGTGCAGTAGGGTCACAGTAGCAAATATCTACATGAGTTGCATGCATGGACTGATCAATAGTACGTCTAATATCAATAGTTACTCATTTTAAACTCTGTTGTTCACTTTGCAGAGCGGTAATATCAACTGTATGTGACTTAAGAATGCAAAAAATGCCAGCATTGTCATTTTAGCCCAACAAAGATAAAAGCATTGAGGTGGAGGGAAACAGACTCCACAAAACCAGGACATTTTATCCTGAACCTTCTGCCTCATTGTCATTGAATGTATTGTATTTGTCTCTATTTCATGCGCTGTGTATTTCTGTAGGGCAGCACGGCAGCACGGCAGCATAGTGGTTAGTGCTGTTGCCCCACAACAAGAAGGTCACAGGTTCGGTTCCCGGGCCTGGGGCCTTTCTGTGTGGAGTTTGCATGTTCTCCCTGTGCCTGCATGGGTTTCCTCCCACCATCCAAAGACATCATATTTGGGTTAATTGTTGACTCTAAATTGTCCATAGGTCTGAGTGTGAGTGGTTGTCTGTCTCTGTATGTTGGACCTGTGATCGACTGGCAACCTGTCCAGGGTGACCCCACCATCACACAATGTGAGCTGGGATTGGCTCCAAACCCCATGACCCAGAAACAGATAAGTGGTAGAAGATGAATGTATTTCCATATGTGGCTCTGTGGCGTATGAACAGACTGAAAATGTATCACCCTTCATCCAATTCACATTGTAAAATTACATAAATTATGTTTTGCTTGTGCTTTTACCTGAGCTTTTAGAAATTCTGCAACTCATTTTTTATGCCTTAAGGCGGCTGTGATGCCTCATCACACTTCGGGAGCTGCTGCTCGCAGAGATTTATCAGTTTCCGTTTTTCGGCCAACGCTGTTAAACAACATAATGTTACAGAACTGAAAGTTAAAAGAGATTCAGTCGTTTTATTTTAGACTTTATCAATTCAATGCCACAAAAGATACTACGAAAGTAAACAACTCCTTGTGACTGTAGTGACTGAAGGTCTCTGTGTGGATCTGTGGCAGTTCATCAGTGTTGTTTCTTTTGAAATTTCATAATAGAAGTTGAACTGAACCTGAACTAGTTTATAGTCAGAGGCTGTGTGTCTTCACTCACATGCAGCATATTACACTGGGGGCCCCTTGACCTCTTGGGTTCCTGGGAAAGCACAGTGGCTCTGTTCAGTAATCCAGGCAGATAGTCCTGGTTTTCTGTCTTTCTCCTCTCACTTATATGGAATTCATTTTGTGCACTAATTGCAGCGAGTGTCATTATTAGCAATCATGTCACAGCCCTTCATTTCTGCAGCAGCAGAAGGTGTACCAGCGAGGCCTTGGGATAATGTTGATTAGTTGATTACAATGAGGGAAGGTTATTCTGCAATTACGCCACAGAGCAGCGACAGAGGCTGGGTGAGCTGAAAAGTAATAGCCAGTCGTTATCATCATCAAATTATGTATTGACAAAGTCATCTCAGGGGAGTAGAGAGAGAAATCAGCAGGAGCCCTCTGGTTAAGAGGCGGACTGAGGTTTTCTAAGTGTCAGTCAGACACAACTGTGTGGAAAATACTGCGAACACTTACCGTCAGTACTTTAGTTTTGGTCTTTGTGCACGCGTGTTTTAGCTCATTACCTTCCATAGAATCTGCTGTCATGAGTTAGGGGACACTGTGATGATGCTGCTGTGATGATGAAGCAGTTGTCTGTTTGACAGAGCAGTTCATGGAGCAAAAATGTTCCATTTAATGCAAACGCAATGTGACAGTTACCTGAATGTCATTGTTTTTTTGACTGTTGCTCACAGAAAAGTTTTAGCTGTCACGTTGAGTTCTCACCATTTTACTGATGAACTGACTCATTTGAAAATAATTGTCAGTAGCAGCTACAAGCTGAAACTGTTTTTTAGGGACATAATGGACTGCTATTATATATATAATTATATAATCAATGAATCATTTAATTAAAAATGCCAAAAATCTTCTGTGACTGGCTTGTTGTTCTATTTTTCAGATCATAATATTATGAGAGGAATTAAGGATTTAATCAGTTGATTAATCAATACAAGGAAATAATTTTAATGAATAAAAACTAGATTATATTTCTTAAATGAACATAGAATTATTATTTACTGCTCTCAGCTTTACTTGCATTTAGTCTGTGCGGTTAATTGTCTCTTAAGTGTCCTGCATAAATGTTTCATGTGTGCTGCCTTTTCCTGGTTACATAAGGGCTTTGCTTCTGCTCTGAAACCTCTGACGCAATAGTTGTGAGTATTTTAAAAGCATGAACAAAGAATTTAGACTTTGACGTTGTGATTGCGTGAGCTGCAGGAATAAGCAGAAAAATTCATAAGCTTGTTTTATCACAGTGTCACTTGCCACACGCTGCAGTGATTTCAGTGAGTACAGTAAAATGCACTAAATATACAGCACCTTAAATTGTTTGCAGCCTGTGAGCAGATTTGTGAGTTCACAGGATGTTTATGCGTCTCACGTCCCCCTCTCTTCACGTTGTTCACAGTGTGTTTACACTCTTCTGTGCTCCTCTTCTCTGACAGTGCATGAGGAGCGTTACTCTGCCGCGGACCCCCATAGCCTGAAACCATCCTGCCAAATCTGGGACCATGTCTGGAAACTACGACGAGTTTGCCAGCCAGGAGGAGACCACAGACAGTTTCTGGGAGGTGAGGCCAGTTTTTGACAGATTTGACCTAACCGAGAGCTGACGCATATCAATGTATCAATCGTTTAGATCATGAAATACAAAAACTTATGAAAAATCTGAAAAGACAAAGCTCTGAATATAGTTCGCTCGTCAAAGGCCACAGAAGTTTTCAAAACTTTATTTAATTTCCTGCCCTTTCATTTCTTTAAATGCCAGGAATATTTTTTCTTGCCTGACTCAAACATTGACGATATAATTTTCTCCGTTATTGTGGACTGTCAGAAGACATTAGATGCCTCTAAACTCTGAGTGCAACTGGTGTGATGGTGGGTTTTGGACATAGGAGGCTTTTTGCTTTATAAACTTAGTTCTTTTAAATGTGAAATAAATGTCAATAAGGTCTTGTAGGCCTTAAAGTTGAACTTTGTGTGCACTGATCAAGTGCTGCCCTTATGTTACCTGAGGAATGTCTCCAAAACCCCAAAATGTGAAGTGTCCCGTCATATATTACATCATGTTTTGATACCCATCCATCAAAATAGGAGTTATAAGGTCAGGCGCCTGTTCCTTTTCTTATTAATCCCATTTGTTTTTGCTCCAGATGGCAATATGTTGCAGAGGACAACATATTGGTCACTGACAAACATTTCCAAGTACAAACAGTTTCATGACACTTGAGCAATAAATTCCCAGAAGTCCATTCATCATATATGAAAGCTGGGGACCAATAAAAGAGGCCAGCGATAATCCTTTATATCATGCTGTATGCTTAGACACAGCATGTGTGACGGATTGACTCAGCAGTTATTTTGGACAGGTTTTATATTCCATATCCCCCCAGACTCGCCTGTGTTTTATCCTCATCGTGTCTGTTTGGCCAGTGTGTGCTCGGGAATCAGCCGAAGCAGCTAAGGTGTCTGATTCCCGCACACAGTCACTACATCATAGTCACTAACTGCATCACAGTGGAGCTGCTGCAGTGCTGCTTGCTGATCGCTGAGTCGGCTGGCTGGAGCACAGGGCTGGTGTGGAATACAGTCCGCAGCATCTTACACTCAGTCTGCGTTTCATATTTTTTCTGTGCATCTGTTTTCCTCCCGTTAAAAAGGTGTTAAGTGAATGCATTATGTCGGGTTTCATTCTGTCTCCGGGCAAAGCTCACAGCTCTCTGGGAGGCTGCTGCTCCCGTGTCCATTGAGGGTTGTAAATTATTTGATATTAACCCCCCCATCCCCCGGCTTTCATTGCATAACTGCACACAGCAGCAGTCTTTTCTCTGCTGTTTCCTCCAGTCTCTTCTCTGGATCATCTGCAAACTGAGAGGAGAAGAGATTATATTCCCTAAAAGATGAACACAACAGCACCAGTGCAGCAGTTTTCACTGTAAAATACTAAATATCTCTTGTCTAATCTTAATTTCCTCTTCTCTCTTACATTATAATTAATTCAATGTATTTCAAATTGGATAAAACAGGACTTCTGATCGCGATGCCTTGTGCTGTGCGATCTTATGGTGGGGATTTTGCTTTTTTCTCCGGATAAAATGAATTGAGAAGATGGTCTGCAGACTCATCAACAATGAAAATTATTTTTAAATTGCAGCCCTAGCTTTAAGTAAATTCAGACAATGTGCAAGAAGGAAGTAGAATAAATTTGACAGGAATTTATCTCAGCATGAAGGTGGTCGAGAGAGTCGAGAGAATCAACTCATCAGCCACGTTCTTATGAAAATTAGGCTACCAGCACTTCTGATCATTTAATAAGATAAAGGTCTTGTTACTTTTGGTCCCATCTTGGCGAATTTATATGCTTGGCTAATCTCGGATGCATATTTAACACAGATACCCATCCTCTCATATAACTCTCTGCAAGAAAACCACTAAATACTGACCCATTCCTTCAGTACAGCAAATCAATACCTGACCCCAGATTAATTACCGGGGCAGAGTCAGAGTTTGAAACACTATAGTGTTCAAGGAATGTGCAGTAAATGATAGTGTATGTATGTATGTATATAGTTGTATAAAAATTTGTCTGTTTTCAGAAATCAAATTGAATTAGAAAAGTAAATTGGACCCTTTTCTGGCAGGTTGGGAACTACAAACGTACAGTGAAGCGCATCGATGACGGACACCGGATCTGCAACGACCTGATGAACTGTATCCAGGAGCGCGCCAAGATCGAGAAAGCTTACGCACAGCAACTGACAGAGTGGTCCAAGAGATGGAGACAGCTGGTGGAAAAAGGTAAGAGGTGTTTCTGAAGTCTGATGTTCGTCTGCTTTGCTATGCAAAAGCTTCAGTATTTTAGTCCCCCTTCATTCCGCCATCAGGGCCTCAGTACGGCACAGTGGAGCGAGCCTGGTTAGCGGTGATGACGGAAGCAGAGAAGGTGAGTGAGCGTCACCAGGATGTGAAAAACAACCTGATCAACGAGGACTTTGAGAAGGTGAAGAACTGGCAGAAAGACTCGTACCACAAACAGATGATGGGAGGATTCAAGGAAACCAAAGAGGCAGAGGAAGGCTTCAAAAAAGCCCAGAAACCGTGGGCCAAAAAGTTAAAGGAGGTAAGGGAGTGTGTTCGGAGCTATTTTGTACAACTCCAGCCAAACCTAACAAAAAGCTTCTGAAATTGTTTTGTTTTATCTACACAGCTGCTGAAATTTTGTACTCTAGCTAAAAGTGCTGAATGGGATTTAGCTGGAGCCGCTGGCATCTTTGAACAGAACTGTTTGTGAGAAGATGTGTTGCTGTTGCGTTGCTCAAATGACTTTGTTTCTGTTTTCTACTTTATGTTTATCTTGAATATAAAATGCTGGAACATTACTGTATATTCTCAGTCTTGGCAACAGTTGAGGTTTTAAGTTTATTTAATGTAGAAACTTACAAAGCCAGAGGAGAGGCGAGAGGACTGGAAGCAGACAGACGGAGCTGTGTGGAGCAGGAAGTTGGCAGGAAAACAGTAATCCAAGACGTGGCTGGACATGACAGGCAACAGGAGTTGGGGAACCTAAGACGTGGGCAGACGAAGCTTTAGAGGCAGAAAACAGCAGGCGAAACAAGAAAATTGGCCATAGCTTTTGCACCAATAGTGCACACCGAACAATCTGGCAACGGCTGGATGGAAAATCCAGAGTTGAAATACTGGAGCAGCTTGACGAGATGATGAACAGGAGGTGCAAGTAGACGGAGTGAACTGGGACAAACAAACCACATAAGGGAAGTGGAAAAGGCAGGGAGATATGGAGAATAAGGAGGGATAACAACCTAGCCCAGACATATGTACAGTTTTGTATTCCAAGTTTCATTTTGTGCATTTTGCAAAAAAATGCATAGTGAAGCAGTTCTTATTCATTTCTCTGATATTCACTCCAAACCCCATGCAAAAAAAAAAAAAACCCAAAACATTCTTCTCGTAGTAATGAGATCTTTTTTTCAGCCAAGTAAAAATTTAATAGATAAAAATAAGTAACTAAAGGTATCGTTGTTGTTTTGGTCTCTAAATCGTGAGGATTTAATGAATCATTAATAATTGAACACAAAATGTGATTATTAGTTGTATCCGGACTTTTCCGCTGTGAGTTTAATTTGTTTATTTCACCATTTCCCCATGTAGCTCGAGGCCGCCAAGAAGTCGTACCACATGGCCTGCAAAGAGGAGAAGCTGGCGTCCATCAGAGAAGCCAACAGTAAGGGAGAGGCCTCTGTGACGGCCGACCAGCATAAGAAGCTGCATGAGAAAGTGGACAAGTGCAAACAGGATTCACAGAAAGTGAGAAAATTAGCCAGGCCCCATAACAGCATTATGCAAAAGATCATTTTCTGCAGTCAAGTCAATGCAAATGAGCCTACTTTAAGATGTGGCTGTGTCATACCACACAGCCTTTTTATTTAGTCCATGTAATATTTCAATATATATACCTGTTTTTGTACTAAAGCAGACTCTGAGCTCTGCCTTGACCTTCAAACTCTTCAACCATGATTCTCTCTTGTGCTCAGAAATAGTTTTATAAGTTATTATGAGTCTTTTGACCACAGAAATGTAAAAAAGGGATTCCCATGTCACTGAGATATTGCAATAACATTTAAAATTTATTTCATGCTGTTAAGAGTTTTCTTGTCTTTGTGTCACAACCAAGGCGAGGGAGAAGTATGAGAAGGCTCTGGATGAGCTTAATAAATGCACTCCTTATTACATGGAGAACATGGAGCAGGTGTTCACCCAGTGTCAGCAGTTCGAAGAGAAGAGGCTGAGCTTCCTCAGAGAAGTGCTGTTGGATGTCAAATGCCACCTCAACCTCACAGAGAACGAAAGGTTTGAGACATTTAACACAGCCGAGACGCTGCCGTCGGCCGATCGTGACCCGTTCACTGAATCTCTGCTGCTTTTTTAACAGCTACGTTACAGTATACAGCGACCTCGAACACACCATCACTTCAGCCAGCGCCCAGGAAGATCTGAAGTGGTTCAGCCACAACCACGGACCCGGCATGCACATGAACTGGCCACAGTTCGAGGTACAGATATACCATCACAGCATGACGCTTTATCATTATCCTTCAAAAATGTTTCACTGGCGCAGTAATGACAAAATGAGAAATACACTCAGCTTTTTTTTTTTAGGTTTATCAAATTAAAATTAATGTAGTTTAACTGTCTTTTTTTTTGGGGAGCGAGAAAGAGAGAGAGAAGTGCAAAAAAACTGGTTAACTACATGCAATATTAAAAATATTGCATTAACCAAAAAGACGACATGCAGACTGATCACTGTTCCTGTTTTGCAGGAATACAACCCAGACCTTACCCATAACATCTCTAAGAAAGAAAAGTCAAAGAAAAGCACTGATGGAGTCATGCTGACTGGCATCAATACAGTAGTGGACCACGCTCAAGCTGGAGACCGGGGAAGGTAAAATCTGATGAATTTCATATTTTTTATTTCGCATCTGTAAATACCCTTATTCAGATCTTATAGATGTCTGCTGTTCCAGTATCTGTGAGAGATGTCATATTTATTGGTTTCTTTTAGTTTCATTTAGTGACTGTCATTTTGTACTGTTGTTACACCATAATGTTATCAGAGCTGTTTAAGCCAACAGAAATAAGTCAAGGAAAATATCAAACTACACACTGAAAAGACAAATCAAACATAGAGTCAGTAATTTAGATTGTTCCTTTTATTCTACCAGAGTCACATTCAGGTAAAAATCTCTTTTACATTATATAGTAATATAGTGATTGCTGAAGTACTGCTGAAATATGTTGCATTCAGTGTTAGCAGCTATGACAAGAACCAGGCACACACGGGCTCCACGGAGTGGTCGGATGAGGACCAGACAGCCCCGAACTCAGGCAACGACACCAACGGAGGGACGAACCCCTTCGACGAAGACGCGGTCAAAGGTGTGAGAGTGAGAGCGCTGTACGACTACGACGGCCAAGAGCAGGATGAACTCAGCTTCAGAGCAGGTGAGCATCGTACCTGGTTACACCTCCAGCCACCGTTTAGGTTCTCAAGATCCTGCTGCTGTGCTGTTAGTATAGCACACACTGTTGTCAGCCTCTTAGTGAGGACGACGGCTTTATGGCAGAAGGCAGAATTGTTGCATTTGATTGATAAAGCACCTTTATCGGTTTATGGCCTTTTATTATATAAATTGTGCCTTGTTTATATTTATACAAAAATGAATGTGTCATCATCATTGGGTGTCGTAAACCCACCTTTATAAATACCAAATACCTCGATAGAAGACTTCACAGTGTGTGAACTTCCCCCTCATGCTGCACGTCTGTATCCTTTCGCTGAAAAAGGGGACGAGCTGACGAAGCTGGAGGAGGAGGACGAGCAGGGATGGTGTAAAGGTCGCCTAGACAACGGCCAGCTGGGTCTCTATCCGGCAAATTACGTGGAGCCGATCTAACAGCTCCAAGCTGAGAGGACGCTTGTCCTATTGGAGGGCAAACCCAGACTGAACCGTTCAATCATTACTGCACATTGCCAGAGACTTCAGAGCAAAGCTTCCTTGTCCTGTCAGACACGGGGACCTGCCTTCACCTCAGCACCCATCACAGACAAGACTCCACTGAGACAAAGTCATCCCCAGATAGAGAAAACTCAAGTGAAATATTTTAGTCTTGTTTGTGTGTAGCCGTGTTTGATTGCAGTCGTGCTGCTTTAACATGCCATACAGTGCGTTTTCTCATAATAATATCGATATGGTATTGTTGGTTGTGCCTGGATAGCAAGAATGAGCCATGCATTGTGCATTTCATGTATATATTTTCATCCTTTTTTTTTTTACAGTCTGGATGCTTGTACAGTTTTTTCAGTGTTTTCTCTCTTTGTGAAATATTTACATGTTTAGCATCATGGGAATTTTTTAGGATGTACTTATTTGCTTTCTTCCTGAGAGTTAGACAAGAGTATCGTGTTTGTCAGATAAATATAAAGCTGAGGCCACGACCAGGTTACCTCAGCTGAGCATAAAGACTGTTAATAAGGTGGAAACGGGTAGCTAGTTATGCCTCCTCTGTTTAATCCAGACAGAGACACAAGGCAAAGATGCTGTGAGATGTAAATT
Organism: Remorina albescens; assembly: GCA_034769265.1. Classification (NCBI taxonomy): domain Eukaryota; kingdom Metazoa; phylum Chordata; class Actinopteri; order Carangiformes; family Echeneidae; genus Remorina; species Remorina albescens. The sequence goes on from CM068494.1 coordinate 23,512,770, forward strand.
CACTGCAGTTTTGAAATACAGGGTTAAAACTGTCAGCAGTCCGTGACACGGCTCATGAAAGCAATTAACATTAAATTAGCAGGAGGAAAAGCAAAAAGAGGCAATTTTAGAAATTAGAAGCAACACAGACAACAGCATCAGAAAAGCATCAGAAAGATAGACAGGAATTTTACTTGAACTCACTCAGATGGCACCGGAGCCACAATTGTGAAAAGGTATACGTTCATTTCCAAGAATCTAAGATACTAACAGCAAGCTGTTATTTACTGTGGCGTAATGAATGTTTTTTTGGATCCTCAGGCAAACCCCTAATCCCCTAAAGCTCAACACTGGTTGTTTTTTTGTTTTTTTTTGCCTCTGAAGCATTTCGCAGCTTTAGCTTTGAAAGGGAACAACTACATGTTGCAGCTTTTTACTGAGCTTTATGTGCAGATCCAAACTAGCTTCTGTCCCCCTGCCTTATGTCTTTATGCTAAGCTAAGTTTCAATCAGTCTTCTCGTCTAACTTTCTTCAAGCGTGAATAAGCACATTTCTAAAAAAGTGGAAGTATTCCTGTAATGAATCTAGTCGTTTTCCTCCTCCACCCAGCAGCATGTCACTGAATTTGCATTTTGAAACGGGACAAAAGGCTAAAAATAAAACACGCAGTCTCTCAGCACAGCTTCTCTTTGAAATGGAAACACAGTACAGCATATACTCAAGGATTGTTTACATTAACCCCCGCTGTCCCGCCCGTCCACATCATAGTATAACCTTTCATTTAGTTTCTACTCCATTTTGTCACTATGTGTGTTAATAACTCAGACGGCATGAACAAAACCTGCCTGGAAATATGAACTTTTGTACGGAGATCAGCTTCATTTTACGACCAGGGTTTTAATTTTTTACATTTTTATTAAATATTGCAGTTAATGTGGCTTGTTTACTGTGAGTGAATGTCAGTGACTCTGTATTATCAGCTTTCAGCTCTTGCCGCTGCGATCATGTGCATGCTGACGCTCCCAGACACCGTTTACTGCTCTGATCTGAACTGATCCAATGCATGGCCTCGATTTGTTCCCACCAAATTATTAACAGATTCTTGACTGAATTAAAACTCTCATCAGGGTGATGATGATGATGATGATGATGATGCCATGATTTGCATAATACTGTAGATCTATTTCACTGTGTACAAAAAATGTTGCCCTTCGTATTTGACTTTAATCATAAAAATGCAAATCTAATATGAACCAAGATCAGGAGTGCACGTGGCAGCGCAGCACAGGTTATATGAGATTGGTTGGTCACTCCTGGTAACGGCAGGTGCTGGTGAACACTACACCGCTGTCAATGAGGAAGATGGGTGTTCTCTTACTGATGCAGACAGAGAAAGCTGCAACCAGAAAAGCAGAAAGATGATCCATCAGTGAAATATTGATGAGACTGTTGCCCTTTCTGCTGCAACAGAGAAGGAGAGACACGTCTCTTGTCGCAGTGTTTATGCTTCTGTATGCTTCATAGAAAATTTTGCTCCTTATAAGCACCGACTCCCCACCTTATGAAAATCTACCACGCCAAAGACTCTCCAACAGTCACTCCCAACAAAGTGAAAGAGAGCTCACTTCCAGAGAATCTGACTCCAGGACATCCAGCTCAGTTTACACAGAAACAGAACGCAGGGCCTTTCCCAATCCGTTGGAGGGAAGACCACGGTGTCGTAACTGTCTTATATCTGAACAAAGATACACGAGTACTGTGAAGGTGAATAAAAGCAGACATGTACAGCTACAACTGCAGCATCCACTGTGAAACAACTGTGATACACTGAAGGATGTAAAATCATGTTTATAAAAAAAAAAAAATGGGCTAAAATGCGTTTGTTTTTGTTTTTTTTTCCTTTTCTGTCCATTTGCTCATGTTGAAAACATTGATCTGCAGTGTTGAAGGAAAACTTTTTTAGAGGATTTAAAGGCTTTCTCTCTCTCTCTTTTTTAGCATAGTGCTGTGATTTCCAAACTGTAGTGCCTGTCCATCTGCATAAGCAAAAATAAAAGATGTCATCTGAAAACTGTGAGACAAGTAAGAGCGTCTGTCAGCCTGAGACAAGTAGCTCGGACTCAAATCAAAATATAGAGTCCCACTACAGTAAAACACAGTAAAAAGTGTTAATTGTAACTCAAAAGTCTGCAGTAAATGTGTTAGTTGAGTAAAGAAACATATTAGGGCAGGTGTAAAGTACCCACAAGTGCTACCTTATTCAATACAATAACATTATCAGTCATAAATTTATATGCTAGTAGAATGTTTCTGTTGTACCTGACGGAGCTCATTTATTTATTTTATATTTTGGTGGGTTGTTAAAGCTTTAGCAGCAACTCATGAGGGTATCACACACTCAAAGAACTTCTAATATCTGCTGGATAACAATGAGAAGGAACACATGCTGGGCTGGTTTTAATCCAAAATGCTGGTTTGCTCAATTCATTGCTTGGAGGCTCCTGTTAAAGACTACACAAGATACACAAGATGAACATCCCTGCTGCTTGTTACAAAGGCTGGAGATAAAGCACCTGACCGATTTAGCCATCAGTAACTTCAGTGCTTTAGTGCAGTGCAGTTGTAAAATCTGCCCCCCCTAAACTCTAGTCAACACAAGGGGGTCATCTGTGATGGTACTTTTGGGCCGGAGCTGTGAATATCAAATGTATACAAAAGAAAATGAAAACAAAAATGGAAACATTGGAATCGAAAAAGTTTGGACAAGTGACTTGAATCATCTTATTTTTCTGTTAAATTTAATCTTGAGTTTTTCCATTCTTATGGTTGTGTTTTGTCCTTTACATTTTTTTTTCTTCTCATTCACTCTTTGGTTTAAAGTTTTTCAGCTCTGCTAATAAGTTTATGTTTCAATTTTGTGGGTTCATTTGTGGGTTGTAGATGCAAAGTTTGTAAGTTTCCAAACCCTTAAATGTCAAGTTGCCTTCATACTTGTCAAGCATATCAAGCGGTGCAAACAACAAGGAGAAGAAGCGAAGCAGAGATTACAGGCCAGTATTTTTATTCGGTATTTATTGTGTAGCCTATAGAGTTTAAGAATCATTTCTTCGATGCTGAGTGAGGCAACCAGGCACGTAGGCATTCAGACTTCAGCCTCAAAGCCTCAAAGGTAGTGGCCAATGTCACGTGCTTTACAAACACATTTATATGGGAGTGAAAGTGTTTGCGTTGACAGCAGCCAGCAAAACAAACATTACATACGTTTTGGAAAAACCCCATTTAACATCTGACAATTGACTTTCTCTTATTACTTTATGTTATAGAACACTTACTTGAAATCTAGTACGTAAAGCTGCCAGACGAGAGCAGTGGGATAAAGAGAGCAATGTTTCCCTCTGAAATGTAAAAATGCAAAGTTGCATGTAATATATTACATTTGAATGATGTGTAGCGGTTTAATGGATCCTTTGGGGTCCAGGTCAACACTCAGTAATATTTTCCGACACTAGAGGTCAGCAGTAACTAAATTCAGCCCTTTATGTGGAGAAATGTCACATATGTCATCAGACAGAGAGACAGATTCCCACACACAAACACAATCCTTTAATATCATCTGGTTCATCAACACACCTGCTCCCAGTTATTGAACCTCATTCACACCCAAGCAAGATCAACACAGCACCAATTGACTGATCAGACCTGTACATATTACTCAAAGAAAGATGGCACACTGTTTTCTTTGTGCTAATAAGTGAAAGAACAGCTGCCAAGTTATGAGAAGCACTTTTTTTTTCGCTTCTTAGTTCAGCTGCGTCTGACATGTCAGGAAAGTCAACCTTTTAAAAAAACAAGATCCATTTTCTGTTTCGGTGGCATTTGTTTTTGATCGGAAAGGAAAACAACACGGGTGACATGAGATTGGAAAATTATGAAGAAATGTAAATGAAATATAGCTGAGTGCTGCTCAGTCCTCATGAGCAGAGAAGCAACTCTACTCTGCAGGCCTGCAACTGCAATGATTCTCTGAAGATTTGTCTGTCATTATCACATCACGTCTGGTATGAAAAAGTAAAATGACCTTGTAGCTATCACTCGATCATCCTTTCACCATAACATTGATATCTTATCTCCATGTAATCCTTTTGTAATATGTTCCTCTCCATCAAAGTTGAAACTTATACACTACATGCAGGGATAAGTTTATCTACAAAATTAGAGGGCTCAATTGTAAAAACACCTTTCTTGGCAGGTAATCACACTCTAGTTTACTACATTTGTGGAGAGGAAACAAAAGAACATGCAATATTAGTAATTACATGCTAGTCGTTGCGCCAGAATTCGCAACTTATTGTTTATTAGGTAGAGACACCACAGACGTTTATTGAGCCCTGTTTGAAGCTTGGATATTGTATCTTTGTTGAGGCAGACACTCTGCAATATAAGTTCATGAGCAAATAGGAAGCACTTTATCAATAACAACTAGTGTTAAATGGGACCAATCAAAAAAATAAGAGAAATAAATATTCAAAAACACCCAACTGAAATATAAAACCATAATTGTAATATAGTAATAACATGTAATATCATGCTACTTCCTTTTGAAAATAAAAGTTTATTATATGTTATTTCTTCATCAACAATTTTTCTGTTCATTTTATTTTAAGCCTTTTTGCATTGAAATTATCAAATAAAAATGGTACATAAAAAAAACCCAGTAAAAACAGAAAACAATGAGAGTAAACCAACAAGATTAAGAGTCTACAGACCTGCCAGAAGCTCTGTGACGGTGGAAGTGATGTAAGCCAAGTGTTAACATCAGCATTATTACAACAATAACACTAGCAACTGCAGTTTTACACAGTTTTACAATTCATGGACACTTGTGAATCAGCTCCAAACAAAAAGTACAGCTGAGGCTGCTGGGAACGTCATTAGATTTGCAGGGATCTTGCTATTTAAATCAAAGAACTGGACAATCTAAAGTTTTGACATGATAACGGTGCTACATGAAAAGAAGGAGATATTTCAGTGCGGGCTAAAGTGGTGAAAAGACTGACAGATGCTGAAATAGAACAAAACTTATCGTCATATGAATCTGCATGTATTAATGTATCACGTGTACTTATTAATAAATTCCTGTTCATCTTCTTTTGAACACTTTGGAACAGCAACAACATGAAATGCAATTTACAGCAAAATATAACAGAGTTTAAAATGTAAAATACAAAGCCAGGATCCTTAAGCAGTGAAAAAAAAAACCACATATAAGTGGTATTATAAACACAGTCACAGTTTTAAAGCCCATCCAAGGGTTTTCCCCATTAGATCAGTAAAGGACAGTTAAAGGAAAAAAAAAGTGCCTCTCCTGCAGTGAGAGGAGCTGATTGTGTGCGATAACAAGAGGGACCAAACCCGTAAAAGAAGCTAAACAGTCCTAACCACATGTTCAACTTTGGCAGCAAAACCAGCTCTAATTCAAACAACCATGGTCCAGATGAGTGAAATTAAAAACAAAGCAAATGTACTTGTGGGCAATGGGCGTTGTAATAAAGCATGTATGTAAAAGCTACCAGTTCTATCTGTTTGTTGTCATGAATAATTAGGGATCACAATCCAGAAAAAAAAAATAAACAGGCAGATCATGCAAATGAGAAGGCAGTTTTCTGGAAGGAAAAAGCCTCTGCAGCTACATTTTTTTTTCTTTCTAAAGAAAGATTATTTCCACAGAAAAGCCTTCATGCAACAGCTGCCGGCTGTCACTTTGGTGTTGGCAGAAAAAGTGTGTACCATTGGGGTTGGTCAGTGCACATGCTCTCTGTCACCTTTCTGTCTTTGGTTTAAATGTTCATGGTGACACAGTGTGTCCTTTTCACTTTGTAGCTTCCTCCTCACGTCTCTCGTCTCTTATACTGGATGAACAAACTGGTAGACCAGTCTCTGAGACACATCGGGCTTGCGGATGATACCCTTCTTGTAGTACTGACGTATGGAGCGGCTCAGTTTGTCATAGTTCATAGCAGGACGATTCTTTCGGAGTCCCCACAGTCTTGCAACGTGAGCCGAATCTTCAATCTTAAAAATACCTGGAGGGAATCACAGGAGATGTGGCGTTTGATACAGCAGGAGACAAAACATAGAAAAGAGACAGCTCTGACATACATGCTCATAAAGAGAGCGACTTATTTCTTTTCTTCTTCTTCCTTTTTTTTTTTTTTAACAGCAATTGCAGTCACAATAAGTTTACTCTCAGGGTGACTGTAATTATTGTCACGCCGTGGATTCTTTGAACTAAATGCTTTTGTCAACAAACTATTTTAGTAATTATTGTGCTGTAGCACTGAAGAATACGCTGTTTAAATTTCATATTGTACAACATTTCAAGTCATTGTCCTAAAATAGATACATTTACAATTAAATTAGCATACAACTAAATATATTGGAATGGAAAATGTAAAAATGAAACAATGTTTACGAGTTAAAATGCTAAGAAACACTGACACTTTTCTTTCATTTGAAGTTAAAATTTAGGAGCTAGAGGAATTGAAGTGTCAGCTGAAGCCCTGAGGAGCCCTCAGATCTCAAAAGATGAGTGCGCTCGTGTGGTGAACTTGTTTCTGGTCAGTGTAAAATTGACTGTCTTTTTGCTCAGTTTTTGGTCTTCACCACCTGAAATAAACAGTAACTTACTACAGTAAAAAAAAAAAAAAAAGCACCTTTTTCTTTATTGAGCCAACGGATGCAGCGTCCGTAGCTGTGAGGTTTGAGCAGGAGCTCTCTGAGGAACTGCCACAGATGAATGGGCTGACCCGAACAGGACGAATCTGCCTCAGACCAAAGCTCCTCAATGCCTACACAACAAAAACAAGGTTTGGTGTTGAACGTCGTGGTGTTTTCATCCACTGTGACAAAACAGACAAAAACATTCCCAAGCCTTTAAGATTAACCCGCCTGGTGTTCAGTGCATGAAAAAAAAACTCAAACAAACTTACCTGTAGTTTTTGTATCTCCAGCTGAACATCTCTCTTTCATCCAGGCAGCTGGAAGGAGATAAAGGTTTTAGGTTTTACTTTAAATTGATAATCTCTTACACCTTTCACACATGGTCAGACATAAATGCGCACTCAAATGTTCAAAATGACAAAGCAAAACATCAGACAGTACAGTCAGCAGTCCATGATGAGCCTGAGGAATGTCACACCCTTACCTGATTTCCATACGTCCAGGTGTGCGTGCAGTGTGTCGCCACACTGTGGCGAACGGTGGCGAAACTCCTCCTCGGTCATGGCACAAAGGTCCTTTCCTGTCAGCTCCTGAAAGGACTTTCCCGCATGAGGGAGCCTGTACAGATGTTCAGTCCACAGCAACCACTTCTGTACATTTCCCGTGTTCCACTCTGTGGGGTCTACGAGAGCAAAGACAGATATGTAACCAGTGAGAAAACTCCCAGCTGCCACTATCATAAAAAAAAAAACCTTCATATTGAGTCAAGTTAATCAGGTGAATCCCCTTTTGTTCTACAGTGTATTATGTTTGGCTACTTTTTACACCTATTACCAAAATGCAGTGATGCTTTTATTGCCCTCCAGCCCTAAACAGCAGAACAGATGACTGTGGATCGGCTTGGTTTATGACAGCCAGGACAATACATAACGCTGCCCATGTTTGCTTTGTGAGAATGAGAGACCTCGCCCTTAAGACTGTGTACACGTCTGCTGGCAGGAAAGAACCATCACTGTCACAACCCGAGAAACCTAATGTAAAGGTCAGGATTAAATGTATCCTGGAGCAGACAAACACTGCTTTTGCGTCAGTAGAGACATGATTTAGGAGATCTGTCAGTTTGGATGTGTTGATTTTTGGAGTAAGAAGCCTTGGCTTAAGTATCTCTCAATCAATGTTCCTCTATCAGCAAACAGCGGCAACACTTTGGTGTCATGAAAAATGTCTCAGGTACTTTAAGGTTTCGTTTCTTTGTCAGTTTAATGTCTTGATCCCGTAACACCCTGCTTAAGGATGACAAACTGTAGCAGCAGGTGTGATGGATGACAGCCTACCTGGTGTGATATTGAGCAGTTTGCAGGCTGTTTCAATGTCCTTTAGCACCTCTCCCATCACCATGCTCTGCACCTGCTCCAGAGATTGCTCCGCCTCATGGCCCTCCAACCCCGGAGAGAGTCCCTGTTCTTGGCTGTCAATGACCGGGCACTGCTCCGGTTCCTTGTGGGGCTCCATGTGAGTCATCGGTGCAGCCAGTGTTTGGGAGGCCTCGGAAACTCTGACGAGCCATGCCGAATCTTCCGTGAGAAGCATGTCGAAGCAAGAGAGGTAGAGACCTGGCATGCCGCGCTCCAGAGCATCAACGTTTGGTTTGGTCTCCACTGTCTCCCAAGGCTGTTCGGAGCCCCTGTGTCGTTCCAGAATGGCGAGGGAGTTCTCTGTCATTCCGATCCGTGACCCATACACTGTGCCTTCTGATAAACTGCCCACTAAATTTGACATAACTGGTACCTGGGGATAAAGGAAACAAAGCACATCAAACTTTTTCACACCTTTGACCAGCACATGAAGTGTGACACAAGTATACTTAATAACATATTAATAAATCCAATAGTGTGGAAACCCTTTTGAAGACTTCATCAATGATACTCCTCCCTGACAAAGTTTTGCAACAATCAAGCAGTTCTACATCAACTTGATTAAGATTATTTCCTGATTTAAGAGAAAAACACAATACCTTCACCACTGCGCCTTTCTCACAATTCTTTGGCTGCTAAATGAGCAGTTGTTTTAGCTTTCTAAAAGCTCCATCAGAGCAGCTGCAAGGAGGAATCCCCTTCCCCAAAGTGTGGTAGGCAGATCTGTGGTGCTCTATAAGAAGCCCGATCCTAATGGAGATGCCAGGGAAATTTACTCTTAATAGAGTTAAAACACACACAGCGCTGACAGGCATGGGGCAAAATGGATTTGACTGAGTCTCTTATTTGTGGTTCAGTGGCCCAGAATGGGTGATGTCTTGGGGGTGGGTGACTCGTATTGAGACCTGAGGCAGCTCCGCCGCCTGCCTCAGCTTTCAAGGTACCGTCTCTGCAGCCCTCTGTCTCCACTGTCAGCTGGAGATTTTAATCAAATGGAAGTCAGATAATGTGGAGAAACCACACGTGCATAAAAAAGGAGAGGTGTCTGTTTTATGAATATTACACAGACACGAAGATTTGACAGATAAGTGCAACGCAGGAAATTGCCACCATAAGTGTTCATTTATGGATGTACAGCTGAAGCATAAGTGTTATAATACCAGGGCGAATTCACATAGTGCGCACCTGCCACAGCTGGCATATGGGAAGACACGCTGCCGTCTCACACACACACACATACACACACACCAGGTTATCAGTTAGTATTACGAGATGCCACCGTAAAGGGAGTGTGCTCCCACAGAGCACATGTTCAAGGAGAGTCACGGCTTTGTTTGTCGAGATACAACTAAATTAGAGACTCATAAAAAGTGCCAATTGAATGAATACACCCATGAGCCCTAATCAGCCGTGAGTTTAAAATAATCAGGGAAACATGAAAGTTTTATTACAGGGAAAAGGATAAAAGGCCATCCAAATATGTAAAGAATCAATTAATTACATCCCAAAAAATCTGATGATATAATGATGTTTGCTTTTTTAGTCACATTAATTGCACCTGGAACACATTTTTGCATTATGCATTAAAGAGTAAAGTCATTTCACACATTTATTCAAACAACTGTTGAGAAAACACTTTTTTTTCTGTTTCCAAACTTGCCCAGACAAATGAAATTGTCTTCCCTGCCCCCTGAAAAAAAGTCTCTCCCTCCCGTCTTTGGTCCTCAACCCCCCACTGTAAAACCTCCCCGGTCTTTCTTTTATGTCCAAATTTCTCGTCAACTATAACCCACTCTCCCTTTCTCTCCATCAGGAGTCAGATTAAAAGCTGTTGGCATCCCAGCCTGGCTGCTGCGTGTTAACTCTGCTCTGTAACAGCTTGCACTAAGCCCATTAGCAAAGCAAATTTAGCCATATTACCTTCTTCCAAAAGGAAGAGGGGACACAAGAAAAAGACACAAACACAGACCCCCGGGGAGAGGGATTAAGACCCTGACTGATCTCTAAATGAGTTTGGTCAAGACGCTGATATTCATTTCAGGAGCATTAAAGCTTGCTCCATTTACTCAGCAAAGTCAGTCTTTGACACCAAAGGAAAAGGAGTCTGGAGTGCAGGCATCCATGCTGGGAACCACCTCTTCTACATGCCTGGTCTCATTTAACATGAAGATGAAGCCTCGTTCGAAATTCTGGTTTATTTGGTCTGTATGTGTGTTTTTATTTTGGGTTTTGGGGTGTTTGTTTTGTTGTTTTATTGTTTTTTGAAAAAAAAATCTTTGATGCCCGAAACAGCACAAAATATCTTCACCTCCAAACCTTTCGCTCAGATAAAAGTAGTGAAATTTTCAATTCAATGCAGTCTAGCTTAAAATTAACCTGCCGCCCCATTCGTCATTGTTGCTGAAGCCATTTGTGACAGAAGTGCACCAAGTGTTTAGATTGAAGTTAATCAGTAGTGATTAAAACAACCAAGTTTTGCCTTTCAAACATTTAACCTGTGGGATTCAAACTAAGCTGAAAAAAAGAAAATGTCTTATGTATAGACAATTTGACGGCATCCTTCGAAATCTGACCCAAATGTTTAAGTGCTCTGCTCACCAGAAAGAAAAAGCTCTGTGTTATTTGATTCAGGAGTTAAAGGCGTGGGTATTTGTCATAAGACCGTTAAAGGATTTTTTTTTCTTTGTTATTGTTTCTCATGGAAACCTTGGACCAGCTAAGGAAGTCATTGTTCCCAGAACGAGGGCAAAAGAAAAGAGGGAGTCTCATCGTTATTTCAAGCTACTCGCTCACTGTGTGTATTGCAGGGGAGAAAGACTGGGGGTGGCAAAAATGAATTTAATCTTATTTTATAGCAATAGAAAGGTTTGCGGGTGGCTTGTTTCACATTATAAAATATGTTAAGGTGTAGCAGTTTCTTTTTTGTGTGTGTGTGTGTGTCTGTATGATTTTATGAAACGCAAATAAAGGCAGATTATGTGCCTTCACTTTTTTATTGCCATCTGTGGAGTTTGTCCTTGTTAAATTCAACTTTTAATCATGTTTCATTATCGTCATTATCATTGGTCATATTCTTATCTTTTCCACCACTGAGCAGGTTTTAATAACGGCCAGTGTGGGACGGTGGAGCACTACATGATTAATTTCTTCTGTTAATCAGGTGCACTGGCTTCAGGGCAATGTCTAAAGAAACACTTAATTATTTCAAATGTTTTTATTTGGTGCTAATGATTTTAATAGAGCTGTATTTACAATTAACGATGTGGATGATAAACGTAATACACCTGAGAGTGGGCGTGAAGACTTGATGCCCAGATGGAAAATTCAACATATAACCACTTTCATGTTAGGAAATTTCAAAGATGGTGAAGATATAGAGACTGTCACAATGGAGCCTAAGGCATGCGCTTCTGCAGCTGGAGCCAAACTGCTGATTGTAACATGATTAGACAAGAACCAGCAGCCTAAATGAAATTGATATGTGCACGCGATTTCACATTTTAAACATATAAAGTCACTGAGCTGAGACAGAACAGAAAATTCTCAAAGGTCAAACGAGGGTCAGAAAAGAGGTCGATGGGAAGTGTATTTTTTTTATTTCTTGTTGAAGGTGTGTGTTTTACATGTTTCGGTGAAACGGGGAGGCTTTGAATCACTTCACTTGTTAGATTTGTTAAATATAAAAGAAATACAAAATATTGTTATTGTTGGCGCTATTTGTTATTCTTTTGTAATCATGTTTAAACACTAGTCATTTATTTTGCTTTGTTTAGTTCAAGTTTAGGCTTAAAGTAGGTTCATAAATACATCAACATTTCAGTTTATTTGATTACTTGTTAATGCTTTTATTTTGAAGGTATCAGGTAACTGGGGTACACCAGGTGAGTTTATAAAGAGAGGAAGAAAGGGACAGGTGAGCTAGGCACAGAGAAGGGTTATGGTTTTTTACCAGGGTGAGAGAGGCAGCAGAAGCCAATACGCTGTTTGCTCTTTGCCAATGGAAATAAAGCCACGCCAAATGTCATTTTGGACGTTTTCCTCAATCCCTGCGTTATTTAAATCCCTTAGTGCCTCCGTCGCCGTTTGATTTGAATTTAGTTTAATTTTTGAAGTATTTTTAAATTTTCTTCTTTATTAGTTTGAGACAAAGAGCCACTACAGTTATTTATAAAAAGAATTTCTGTCACGTGCACCATGTGTTTTGCCATGAACTACACGAATTTTCAATTTAATGAGGAGAAGCAATAAGAGGAAATATTAGTTACCCTGGGGAAGGTCTAAAGAATCAAAAAGTAAGAAATGAAAGCCTCACTTATCACCCAAACAACCTGTAAACTGGTCCTCGGGGAGTTTCAGCAGTTTTTCGGATACTCAGTGGATGTTATCGTTCCTCCAATCACGGTAAAGATTAACCTGTCATAATTGAATGAAATGGATGAAAATACACCTTCAGGCCTAACGGAGGACTTCGTTTATTTCTATTTGTAATGTCCTCTCTTCGGAAACTCTGTGAGTTTCCACTGTTTTTGATTTCCAAATCTTATCAAGTGTGATTCTTGCCACGAAAACACCAACAACCTCCCATACATCTTTCACCTGAACACAGTTTGTTTTTTGTCCGCTTAATGGAGAGCTCATATTGCAATTGCACACTTGTCATGAAAATGACAGACAAAGAAAATTAAACAAATTTGAACAGTTGAATTAATGAAATAAGATTTCATCCGACCTTTGTGCCCCTTTTAGATTTCATCAGGCTTTCCAGATGTTCCAGATGTTCAAGTATTTTCTGAATTCTGGATTATCTGTCACCAGTACAACTGCAACTGATACACTTTCATTTTTAATTTATGGTTGCCACCTTCCAATGACAGTAAACCCAGGGGGCTTGATAATTTAGTTTAAAGGGTGATGTTTGATGACGTTTATTTTATTAATGGTCTGGTGCTGGTTTTTATGTTCGGCGGTGAAGGTAAGGTCTGTTCGGGCATCAAGAGTGATGCTAACTAAAGACATCTGACCATAAATCACATTAATTATACTCCATATAAAAGCAATGTCTTTTATTTTCTCTGGAAGGTAAGTGATGGTGTTATCAACTTCAACATCAAGTTGGACAACTGCATGATTTAAATATTTCTTGATAATATGTTTAAAAATACACAAAAATCCTCCTTTAAATGATATTAATAATCACCATAATAATTATATAAACTGTAGTGCCCAAAAGAAAAGATAAACACTGTATTTCTTCATCAGTCACCTATCAGATTTTGAAGAAAATGCGTATGTCAGCGTCGTCTTACCGGGGCAACGATGCTCTGAAGGCCAGAGGCAAAGACTTCACAGGATGACAGCTGATGCAGCGCAGCTCTGGTTCTGTTCAGGATGTCCCGTTTCTGATCAGACGGGATGCCCGGCTGCTACCTGAAGATAGAGGTGCATTAGACAGAAGGCACCCTTAAAATCTGACCGTTGCAGGGCCCCCAGCCCAAGATGTCGGACACTCCCAGGCTTTTTGGTAGAATTACGATTGACCTCGAAGTCACAGCCTAAAGCACAACTGCAAACTCAACTTTCTAGTCAAAGCACCTGCTGGGGGTGTGTACAAATGGGAAAGAGCCAGAGCAAGTGACTGGGTGAGGGAGTGCAAAGGAATTCCAGCACCATTGACTGCAATTTATATTTATAGGGCTGTTCTGTTTTCTTATGCAAACAACCCTGTGTGTGTGTGTGTGTGTGTGTGTGTGTGTGTGTGTGTGTGTGTGTGTGTGTGTGTATGTGTGTGTGCGTGTGTGCGCGCCATGTGTCTTGCAGATTAGCACAAACCTCTTCAAACACTACTAGTTGACCTCACAGCTTAGGTGACATTCAATTCAAAGCGATAAGAGACTAAAGAATTTTATCACTTAAACAAAAAAAAGAAAAACAATTGTCAGGAACTAAAAAGCTTCTGGTTCAGTTTCAGGTTCAGATGGAGATTACTGGAGGAAAAATTGAGGTACTTGGACTTGATTGTCAGTTGTTAACAGAAATAGTTCAATTTCAAAAGAGAATCAACATCAAAAATCATAAAGTAGATATTTTAAATTCTTCTGCCTGGGTTTTAACTGGTTGGTAATTACACTTCAGTGACTGTTCATAAGTTTTTTTCTTTTCTGTGGTTATTAAATTTTTCTTTATATTATGACTACATCGCGTTTATATCACTGTTTCTGGTCTTCTAATGGTTTTTGTACTTTCCCTTTGTTTAGGTTTTCTCCCAAAGTTGGTTTCACAGTCCAGAGGAAAGGTATATTAGAACAGAATTAGTAAGATTAAATACATGTCTGCAAAAGGACTTCGAATTACCTGCTTCATCCATCAAACTCAGACCGCTTGCAAAACTGCATAGGACAAGGTCATCCATCAACTGAACTGTAATTGCTTCAAGAACAAAGCAACAGGACTGGGAAAACAACCTAAAAACAGCGCTTTCAGTTTCACATGTGAATTATTTTCAAACAGACTTGGAAAAAAAATATGAACTGAACTTTTAAATAAGAGCAACAGCACTGTAAAATACTCCACTATAACCAAAACTAATAGTTTTATGATAGTGTTTTTAAATATCTTAAGTATTCTCAGTAAAACAAGAATATTGGCTATGACAATGATTTTAGTATTATATTCTGATATAGAAGATTAAACTTATGGATGTATTAAAATGCCTGAAGCAATTAAAGATCCCACACACAAAGTTACAGCTCCACAGGTCTTTTCATTTCAGTTCTGAGAGTTTATCTTCTTCTTCACTCACGAGTCCTGCTGCTTTCTCTGTTGTTCTAATTGGCAAATATAATTAAAAATAATGGTCCTGGTCCAAGGGGCTGAGCAGTGTAATTCAAAACACCTGAGCATATCAGGCTTTTAATCATGTGGCTGGAGGGAGGCGCGGGAGATGAATTTAACTGCTTTTTATACCGTTGGGTACTTTTTACAATGCATCATCCAAAGAAAATTGTTATTATACCAGTTGTATGGGTAATTATATAATTAACATGGTGGAGTCACGTTTGAAGTTGTAAAACTACTTCAGAATGGACCTAAATATGCAGATATAGTCTTCTCTTGGTAAAGTAACGAGATATTGTTAAGTTTTGTTGTTCTGTGGATTTAAATAGTAAGTGAGAGGGGGAAAAAATCAGACTGTCTGCAAAAACATTTCAAAGCAGAGTGAAAATGAGTCAATTTCACGGCCCTCTGTCATCATATTATCAGCAGAGCTTTGTCACTCAAGTGAGGAAAATTCAGCCCATAATCAACGAATGCACACTGAGAGTGTGTAATAGACAAATTTGGTTAAAAAAGAAACACTTGACTGACATTATCGAGACCCAAAGAAAACAGCACATATTCAAATGTCTATCACTGCACAGTAGTGTTGAACTCTAAGTGTCGTCAACACATCTCACCTTTAAAATCAGCATTATTCCTCTTCCTGTAGAGTAATTGTATCTTAACCATCAATGCGCCGTTCTTTGCAAACTTCACAGTGACGCATTGTAGCTAAAAAGCAGTTTCCTTTAGATGAGCACTTTGCATAATTTAACTCGTTTTGAACAACGTGTCTCTGCCAAGAGCATAGAAATATGAAAGGGCTTTTTAAAACAGTGGTTACCCACAACAATAAAGGTACTTTTAGAGGACTGTATATCTAATCTCTCTGCTGTAATCTTGCTGTCAATTCACCATGTAAGTCTGTAAGAGGCCAGTCTCCTGATAGCATGCACTGACATCGAAAGTTGCTTTTTCTTTTTCAGTTCCATGACTTGCTTTCTATTCTTCTATTTCCAACACTGGAGCTGTGAGTTTGATATGGTTTGCTACAGTGTGAATGGACTAATTGTGAGATACAGAGAGGGTGTGCACAAAGTGCGTCAAGGCTCCTTGGCAGCAGAGTGTTTGTGGACACACCAAATCAAACCCTGAACGATGAAGCTGCTGATTTCAATTTTAAAATGAAATGGGATATGAGTGTGTGCACCTGTGTGTGTGCACGTGTGTGTTTCATGGCTACAGCATGGTGTATGTACACATTCTGTAGATTTAAAATGCGTGACACGGAGCTCAATTTAAATGACTTGTAATTGAAATAGAATGGACTGTAATATTTAACATGTGTTTGCTCACATGAAAAAAAAATAATCCTATTTTTAGAAATCCACGAGGGGAACATGTCTGTTTTGCTTTTGGCTTTAGACACATCCAATCCATCAACAAAAATTTGCATGGCAGTTTCTTCAACAAGGGGTTGACCTTTTGTCTGGCTAAAGATAAGGATTGTCATGGCTGAAATATGATGAACTCAACACTCACAGAGCAGTATTCGAATACAAACCCACAATTGGTTCACTGTGATCTTAATATGAGCAACTATTGTGCAGGTGTCTGTAATGTAAACGGATGCCAGTGACCCACCTGAGTTGTTTCAGCAAAGTCAATAAATAATATCTGCCCTAAGTGCCATCTTTGTTGAGGAAATGAGTGTCATATTATAAGGCGGGTCCCCTTCTCTGACTTTGTGACAGCTTTTCTATTGTAATAGTTAAAATGTGAGACACGTGCCATGTTGTGCGGCACATTTCACAAATAAATGCCCATCAGGTAGTCAAGAAAATTAGACTCAGAATTCAGATCTGTTAAAAAAATAAATAAAATCAGTTTTTATTGTACCCAAATTGAATTACTTCCTCTTGGAATCGGGGAGCTTTATCAACAGCTTTTTATTCAACTGTAACATTAATTCTCACAGTTATTAGGTTAAGTAACAGTACATTTACCAACTGATCTGCTATTGAACAGTTGCTGCTACTAAGGCATGTCTGATCCTGCAGATGTTCAAGGACCAACAGATGGCAGGTCAGCCAGTCAAATAGCTGTGAGTTGTTTTGAATGTTAACAATCTTATGTAACAATTTGAATGATCAGCAGGTGAACCAAAAAAAAAAAAAAAAGTTAAATGGCTTTTGTAGTATATTGCAATATAATGATCCCTCTTGTTCCCAACACTATCTGTATGCCCTTTGGAACAAGTTCTTATGCAGTTTAATAAGCTTTTCATAAAGTTCCTTTCAACACTGCTCGACTTCTCTGATTTTTTTAAATTTCGTGACCTTTTAAGCTGAGATAGCAGTTTATCTACACATCCAACACATACCCGACCATATTAACATTAACTTAGAGTCGGCTGTCGATGTGTTTAATGATGGATGTAGCACAATGTGACCCCAGTACTTAATCTTCATTTGTATGGGAAGGCATACTTCAGGTCCCAGTATCAAGTCTAGTGGAGGAGTTTAAATACACTAAGGTTAGGACAGAGCTCCTGTTATCTGGGAGTAAAGATGTGGTAGTTAGTAAGGTGGTTCCAAACCCAACCAAAGGGAGAAAATGGAATCCAAGAATGGCAGTGCAGGAAGCGAAAGCAACTCTTAGACATACAGATTGTGGTTAATGTGCAAATAGGCCGGGGAGGCTTGGGGCTTGGCCCAGGCAAACCGGTGTGAAGTAGAGCAGGTCCCAAAGAGAAGAGAAAGCTAGTTGTGGAGCAGGTTCGTAGACAGGAGGAAATATTAAGGGGTGCAAAGGCAGTGGCTCAGGCTAAGCAGGGACAGTGGTTGAACTGGGAAGGTATAGAGAAGAAAAAGCTTAGTTGGAAAGAGCTGTGGAGTATGGAGGAAAGTAGTATTAGATTTTTGATAGGGGCAACATATGATGTATTGCCAACTCCCCAGAACCTAAAACTCTGGGTAAATGGAGACCCGCTATGTCCGTTGT
Source organism: Remorina albescens (assembly GCA_034769265.1). Lineage (NCBI taxonomy): Eukaryota > Metazoa > Chordata > Actinopteri > Carangiformes > Echeneidae > Remorina > Remorina albescens. The sequence goes on from CM068494.1 coordinate 23,530,704, forward strand.
GTTCAGGTACTGCAACTCTAAAGCACATCTGGTCAGGTTGTAAGGTTAGTCTGTCACAAGGACGGTATACGTGGCGACATAACCAGGTTTTAAAAAGCTTAGCTGCAGGCATTGAAGATATACGGAGGCAGGCAAATTTAGGAGGGTCTAAGTTAGAGAGAGTTGCAATCCAGTTTGTTCAAGAGGGAGGGAAAGTTAGTAAGACAGCAAGGAGGCAAGGCAGTTTAGAGGATGATTGTGATTGGGAGATGCAGGTAGATTTAGGAGGAAAGCTTGTTGTTCCCCAGGAAATAGCCTGCACAAAGCTAAGACCTGATATAATTTTGTGGTCTATGAGTAGAATGAGAGTATATTTCATAGAGCTGACTGTTCTGTGGAGGATTCAGTTGTAGAAGCATATGAAAAGCTTAGGTATGCAGACTTAGGGGCTGAAGCTGAGCAGCGAGGATGGAAAGTTAGGATTTGTCCAGTGGAAGTAGGATGTAGAGGGTTTGTAGCAAGGTCTGTTGTCTCTTTGTTGAGGGAGTTAGGAGGAAGGGGACAGAGTGTGAGGAAAATAGTGAAGGAAATGTCGGATGAGGCAGTAAGATCCAGTCAGTGGATTTGGATTAGAAGAAGTAATAGTAGCTGGGGGCCCAGCAGGGGGAGCACTTAGGGTAGACAGACCATGGGGAGAAGCAGAGGAAGAAATTCAGGAAGAGGAAGTGTATTTAAGTGGAGGGTGTGGCCTGTGTGACCCTCTTTGAGACCATGTGGTTAGTCCAGGTGAGTTGGCCTGTATTGTCTTGAATTGGATTGTATCATGTCCTTGTCTCTGATTATAGGACTGTTTAGGTGAGTTTGTGTGCTGAATCTGCTAGTGTATCTTGTCCTGCCTCCACTTCCTGCACCCTCTATACTTTCATTAGCCCCTACCTGAACCAGGGCCTGTATCCCATCCCTACTTTTATCATTATCTCCACCTCTTCTATTTCTCCCCCTACCCGAACCAGGGTTTGTATCCCCACCCCGCCTTTACTGGTGCAGTTGGTGAGAGGTCGGAATAGTTGAAGATAGTGCTGTTTGTGGTAGCATAGGCAAAGTAAAGGAGATAATTGTCTTGGTGTGAGGAGCGGTGATAGCTGGCATTAGGGGAGTGACTCTGGGACACCAGTGATTACTGTCTAGCCTCCTGGAGGTGTTGTGGAACCAACTAGACGAAACACTGGTGAAAGGAGGTTCCCACCTGATAACCCCAAAGACATGTTAGTTATCACTGCTCACTGGGCTAGTTAGATATAGTTATCTTTAGGGTACATAGGGCAAGTCGCAAGGCTGTTAAGTTTAGGGAATTAGTCACTGAGTCCGGTCCAGTTATTTCTTTTTTTTTTTTTCTTTTTTTTTCGTAGCACAAGTTTCTTGTGTTTATTTGGAAATTAGCTCTATATTGGTCTCTATCAAGGTTCTCTATCAAGAACACTAGCGACTACCACACTAAAGTCTCCACACTACTCAGTGATACCAACACCTATGAAATCTTGAGACGAGACCCATCCAACGGGTATAAGAAAAAAGTGATAGAATGCTTACAAAAGTTGCAAAAAGAAGGAGCCCTTGTCCTAACTGAAGCCCCTGGGATAAGGAGGCGAAATTCCTTTGACAACTTAAGTCCAGTTATCTTCAATTCAATTATTGGCCGGATATGACTATGACCTGGATGAATGAGAATATGCACAGACGTCTCTATCAAGGAAATCTCTGGCTGGTAAATGGTCCTCTATATTCCCTATTAGCCTCTCAGCCTTTTGGGCACTGAGCGCAGTAGGAACTGTGGGCCTGCTGCAGCTTGTATGAGATCTGATGAGAGCAGTGACACATGAAGCCTTCTGTAAAGGTCTAATCAGGTTAGTCATTGTTGATATAAAAACGGTTAGATCCAGTGTTGCGATATTAAAGCGAAGGAGTGATAGAATCAACTCATCAATCGTTATAGTCTACCAACAACTACATTCACTCACTGTTGAGCATGTAAGTATTTGCATTTTCCTTTATGACAGCTGGAATTCGTTCCAGCTGATGAAGTAAGCTCCAGTTTTATCATGTTCATGTCCAGAAAAACTATTTAGAAAAAAAAAACTGAACCGGTGGATGATGGGAGGCTGCTGGAGCACACAGGAACCGACGCATGTAGATAAAAGTCTTTGCCTTGTTGCCAAACCAGCGATGAGTTTGCCAAAAGCACTGATGAAAGATATCCCAGCTGCTCTTTTGACCAACAGGTTAATTGCCAGTTAGATTGCAATAGTGCACGCAAAATAGCATCCGGTCTGCAGTTTATGACAAGATTCCTAAATGGAAAGGACTTTTGGTGACAAATTTGTAACAGACTCTTATCAGGAAAATCTTAAAACACAGGTCCGCTACTGAGAATAACATTTTACAGATCATGCCATCCAACGTGCATCTGTATTCACCAAGACAAAAGGTTGAGGCATTTCCTGCCTCGAGGCAAAATGCTTTATTAAGCTTTTAACTGTCTTTGCAGGTGTATCATGTTCATGCAGGAGACAAGACCTCACAAGGTGTTCATGTGTGGAAAATAATTTCCTTGTTACTTTGAGCTGAAACTGGCTGAACGAGTTCACACCATTTTGGGGTCTCTAAGGCAAAGACTGCAGAAGTGGCCTTTGATGCTCTTGATAGGGTTTTTGATGTGTAGTAGTTTTACCAAGTGTAACCTGAAGCGTATACTCCTCTCTAATGTGATACATTGCATTAAATCCAGTACAGCTTCATTTCCAACCTCTTCAAAATACTCCGCACTCACAAACTGAGTTGATATTGATAATCTGATCTGAGTCGATATATGCTTGATGAAATAAAAAATATATAAAATATGGGAACAATAATTAAACAAACAAAGGTGGATATTTGTGTCTCCCTGTTAAATCCCATGAACTCTTTTCTTAAACACAAACTGATGAGTTTACCTTTAACTTTATTGTTATGGAGGTCGGTCACCCACTACAATGAAATTCTCTCTGTAAAAGAGTCCACTCAGCACTATAAAACACTTTATTAAAATCAGCAACAATAGAAAACAACTTTAACCGTCTAACATATTTAATTTTGCATTTAATTTTTTTCTAAAGAGTCAGAGGCACAGGCTTGTGATAGTCTGTAATCCACTCACTTCGACTCAAGTACGATAATTACTCTGACGCATACTATACACTGAAATATTATCACATTAGGAAGTTGTTACGCTGAGCTTGTTGGCAAACAGCTGCCTATTTGCACAGCCAGCATAGAGACAGAGGAATAATAACATTCATTTGGAGGTATGCCTCTGCCCACCTGATGACTGTAAATCCAATATTTACTCTTCTTACATTTCCAGTTTGGTATATTCCAATTTATGATAAAGATAAGCTACTTCAGCAGCTCAACGCTTCACTGGGCTTACCAGCGAACTTCATTTGACTCCAGGTTTCATCATAGTGGAACATAGTTTAAGTTTCAGATCAGACTTTCAGGTTTTATGTGGGTTCATCACTACGAGTAAATTATTTGATATGGCACTGCATTTGTACCATTGTTTTTGGGAAAATGTTTTTATTGCAATCTCTGAGCTCCTTAAATTACTTTAGTTGTGCATTTTTACCTTTACTATACATCCTCTCTGTTACCAGTTAACAGCTATAAATATATACTTGATAGAGGAAAAGAGATAGATATGAAATTATAAAATCTCTGTATATGAAATGAAATAAAGAAAAACACTATTGTAAGATACTGTTGTTTTTATTGTAGTGCCCCTTATATTTAAGATCTTTATCAATGGAAGTAGATAAAGTCAATCTTCCTTTGATCCTCCATTGCACTCCCAATGCCTCAAGCGATCCCTTTACAAAAATTTACCTCATGTTGCTCTAGTTTACGATGCATTTTCCATCCAGACAAATAAAATCTTTAATCTAATCTCCAACTGATTATGGATCTCCATTAACCAGATGGTGTGTGAAAACACACGTCTGCTTCCTGTCTCCAACTCCAACTGCACTACTTGACCCCTCTGACAGGCAGCACAGTTTGCTGTCTGTATGACGCTGGAGATGAGACAGTATGAAGAGACACGTTTGAATGCTGCCTGATTAAAATTTGGAGGAACAGATTTTCATATTAACCATTTCTGCATACATTTCACCATGCTCTTGTGTCAACCACTTTTCATATTTTTAGGTACCTCGACATGTTCCGTGTTGAGGTATCCTTCAAATCACTACAATGCTACCCGAGACAATACACCTGTAGCACTCTCCAGCTCATCTCTGCATCAAAAAGGATAAAGGTAGTGACAAATAGCATTAAATGTTTGTGTGTTTTTTTCATTTTAAGTCCAGTGTGAGCCAGTGAAACACACCAAAGACCTAAACCTTAGGCCACAAGCGAAATTTATCCAAGTAGCACTTTTGTGTGATATCTGATATCATCTACTTTTTTTTTTTAATTACAGCGTTGGTTTGGATGGTATCAATAAGGCTGAATATCAGCATCTGTCTGAAAAAAAGGCCATTGATGCAAATTGTAAGGTCAAATTGATTAAGTCTCATCAGCAGAATGGATCTGTGGCAATGTTGGTCTGCCTATCCAGGACTTTCAGTTTGGACTGAACAATCTCACAAACAACTTTTTAAACGCTTCACCAAAAAGCTTATCTTTGTGTTTTGCAGGTATTGCTATTGCAAGAGCAAAGTGAAACTTGGTGCAGACATTCACATCTGCCTCAGGATGAACTGTAAAAACTTTAGCGATTCCTTCAGATAAAGATCAACACCTTAGTTCAAAGCCAAACCCCATTCCCATCAGCCTCTCTATTGCTAATTAGCAAAGATCATCATGTCAAGACAGTTTACTTAAAGCCAGATGTGATGGTGGCACCGGAGGGACAGTTTATCTGATTTGGTCTCTGGGAATCCTGAATGTGAGCACCGATCTTCATAGGACGTGTCTAAACCTGCAGGTTGAAGTTGTGCCCATTCTTTGACAAGTGGCACAGGATTAATTTACACTGTGGGTGTGGAACTGCTGGCACTGCAGCTTTACAACCTGACTTGGTATAATTTAAGATATAAAGTGTAGAAAACAATAGGTGCGGAAAAAAATAATCATCAAAAACTAGTGAATCTTTCAGTGTTAATTTAATCATACAAATGCTTAATTATTGATACAGGGAAAAAAAGCTTTATTTTGACAATTTCTCTTCAGATAAATGTGCTGTTTTAGGACTATGTAAACTTTCATCTCATCCACACGTCATGCCACCCTTCTCAAGTCCATACATAGTCACAAACTAAAAACTAGAGAATGAATCCAGCAATGTTCAGATTTCCTCACCACCTCTCACACAAAAATACACATTCGCAAGCTCACAAGAGAGGGAAGCAAGCACACTCTTGCATTAAAAAAAGAAAACAAGAAAAAAGGATCGGTGTGACTAAAAGAAGCAATGCAGACGAGCAGAACAGTGTATACTGTTTGGGGAAACTCTCAGCTGACTCTCAGTACGAATACAAAAACAGCTGCAACAAAGAATGCTGGTGACATTAACACACACGTACGCAATCATGATCATAAACACAATGAAGTCTGAATGTGCAGAATAACGTGTGGATGTTCATAATCAAAACTGATAAATTAAAATCTTAAAAATCTAATCAAATACAACCTTACAAAAGAAACTGTAACATTATAGCAGTGTTCCATCAACAACTTTTCCACGTTTTATTTCTAAGCCAAAATACATGATCCAATTCATTGTCATTGACTTAATGAACTCAGCAAAACATTCAAAATTCAGATGTTGAAAACCTAAATTCAATTGGGTGTCAGTTTTTCTTTAAGATGAGGCAGTTGTGCGGCGATGAAAACACTGTTTAAGAGTGAAAGTTCATTTGATAACGAAACTTAAAGCTCTGAAGGACATAGGCATTTTGGATTGAGGCTGAAGAACGGAAATCAATCACTCTCTAGAAAAGGAATCCACACATTAAATAAAAAAAAAAATCACTACTGTTTTTTCCATTAGCAGTGGTGGACAGTGTTGTGCAAATAGCAGTAACAGATCATCAGCGCTAACAATGCTGATGCAAACCATTAATTTTCATAACCAAATTGCCCCACTATCATCCAACTGCAACTCATCACAATGTACTGTGTGTAAAGGCAAGTTTATGTTGGTCATTTAATTTTTAGCACCACCTGCTGGCTGTAAATGGGACTTGTTGCATCTGCATTGCACACAATGACAGCAAATAAATAACATCAGGGCAATTATTGAGTCAGTTCATCCAAACAGTGCTCAACAATACTTCAGAGGTACACACCTGTTAAAGCTCTCGCAGTTTCAATATGTTTGTATATAGATGTGTCATCCTTTGCCCAAGTAGTATACACCATTGTTGCCTCAGTTAAATCCAAATAGAAACCATTAACATACATGCACAGGCACGCACACACACAGTCACATTTATATATATATATATATATATATATATAGATCTACGACACACACTGTAGACATGGACTCACAACCTACAGTCACTCACCAGGCAAAACAGATTTAGATGGCTTTTTCAACCCTTCCTCACACCTCACTGGCTCAAACTCACTTGCATCCTTTTACACTTCAGCATGTCATTAAAGTGAAAACCCACCCTTAGGAAAAAAGAAGAAAGAAAACACTCACACACATTGTCCCATGCAGTCTGAAACAAGCACCGAGAGACTGTGTCATTTTATGACAGCGCAGATTAGTGTCTTGGTTCTCTGGACTTTATCTTTGGGAGAGATGGGGTTCCTACACAGTAACCACTGAGTCTTCTGCTAAGATTTAAAGACTTGAATATTCTATAATGTTGTGTGTCTGAAGGATGACTCCACACTAAGACTTCTTTCAGCGAGGGCATCTCTGTTTTACAGATGTCTTATGGATACATTTAAAATGTTGTGGTGCCACAGAATGCAGAGATTTGAGTGTTGTTGGGTTTTGTTTTGTTTTGTTTTTTTTGTTTGTTTGTTTGACAGTAGGATTTTTTGCACAAAAGGGACAATTCACAAAATATGTGAGTGATTAACGTGAAATGGCCGAAGCAAACACATCCACATGTGTAATGTGATATTGGTCTGCAACCGAGATTCAAGGAGCCTAAAGCCACAACTTACAGTCTGGAAAGGGGACACCAGTTTTGTGTCTTAGATGTATTACAAAGTTAGGTATTGGTGATAACTTCTATATTGGGAGCCATAGGTTCCATCACATTCAATTGCACAAACATGAGTGTAACATATGATTTTCAAGTATGTTTGGTATTGAGCTCAGCTGTTTCTATTGGGAAGGTGAATGTGTCTTTTTTTTTTTTAACTAGATTAAAAGTCGTTTTGAACCTTTTTGCAACTTGATAAAGCAAATACAGAAGATAAATGGATATCACATTGCTGCATTGGAAATTGTAAAATAAAAATTCCAGCAATAACTCCTCCAGGCATCAAATCTCAACAGTCCTCTTAATGGCGATCATATGGAGATCACCAAAGATGAGATCCATAAATTCAAACTTATCTGATGTTTCTGACTTGGTACTGGTAGATGATGCGAATGCTTGTGTTAACTGTATGGAAATGTAGCAAAAGCAAAAATTATTTAATCAAAGATCTAGAGCAATTCTGTGGTGGTCTTTTTTGAACTATAGTATTTATCTTTGGCCATGTGGCTGGTACATGAGGTCACCCACACACACACACACACACACACACAAAAAAAAAAAAACAAACAAAAAAAACAAACAAACAACTCCCCCCCCATAAAAACATACATCCCACAGTTTTTCAGTATTTTTAAAGGCCTCAAAAATTATCTTTGATTACTATTAAGTTTTGTAATGTGCTCCAACAATTTTGTAACCTTTGCAAATCTGTGTAGGAACCCAGAAGAGAACATTTGCCTCCAGGAATACCACGCTCTATGTCGATTGTTTAGGGTTGATTTTCCTTTAAATTAGCGGTGTGTACAGTGGAAATAAAAAAAGCAGTGTGTATCTATTTTTAAGGGTTTATAGCACTCTTAAATGAAGCATTCACACATGCGAATCCAGGTGTTGATGTCAGGTGGGATTTTTCACTGCAGCAGATGTAATCCATCACCTTGCTGTCATTTGTGTTTCTGTGGAAAGGGCCATGGGCTGGGCAGAGGATCGTCATGAGTCAATATAAAACAACTGTCCCCCTCGCCCCTCCAGCTCCTCTACATGTAACAACTCCCAGGGCGTTAAGGTCATCGTCAGCCATGGGGGGGTGGTCTTTGTCATTCTAGCTCTGTCCAAATGGATAGGGTCCATGAATACCCTGGAAAAAAGGAGAACAGATATTAATTTGTAGCTGTTTTTTTTTTTTTTTTAATTGCAACACATCAGCTGTGTCACCGTCTGCTTCTATAATCAGTTTCAGGGCAATACTGACAAAGCTAAATGGTTTTCATCAGTCCAGTTTAACTACGTAGAACAGACTCAGAGGTGTTACAAATGCATAATGTAACAACAACGTGGCCCCACCTAAAAGATTCATGCAGTTCAAATGAGTAAATGAGTTGTTACACTTACTGGTAGATGCAGTGAGTTCTTTTACAGAGGTCATAAATTGTGTTTAAGTGTTTCTGATGAATCGACGTTATGTATGACTCAACACTTAATTACACAACTGATATATGACCAAGATATGAAGAAATGCATATTTTCTGTGTAGATAAAGCATTTTGCACATCTTAATGTTTTTTAGTCTGTGCTAAGACAATAGTCAGGTGCTCATTATCAGCATTGAAACAGGATTGGCTTATTGTTCACCCTCTTGTTCAGGCTGGCCATTAAGAGATCATTTTCTAACTTATTTTAATGTTAATGGGGCTTCAGCTGAGTTCATCAAATCAGTCCTATTTTACTGTAACCTTGTTGAGATCTGGTATTATAATCTGTCTCAGGTGATCCTATCAGAAGGGTACAGATTTAAGTGCAGGTAAGAATTTACTCTAATCAATCAGACCACGTTCAGAGGTGGTCTGGGTCTCATGCGGCCTCTTTCTTTTAGGAGTGTGAACACGAATGCATCCAGGGCACACTGAATGATTCAAGAAAGTGAGATCTAAAGTGGTCACTCAAGATGCATGTGGAGATGAATTGTAAAGCCAGATGTGAACAAATGTGCTAAAAGCTGACCACTTGTGATTGGATCACTAAAGATGCATGTTAATGCCAGGTCTGAACAGGGCCTCTGTTTTAGTATGGAAGCCCCTCCTCCCCTGATTCCCCACAGTCTTCCCCTTAATGAGCACAGTAAAAACAGCAATCAGGGATTACTGCTTTTAACAGATTAAAGATCAACTAAATATCACCCTTTAAAATCAGTTCTATGTATACTGTTGCTGATGTAGCTATGCTCTAAATTCAATTAGTAAAATTTAAATACTTAACACATAACTAACATCCAATTAATTTGCATGCAATGTTCTGCATCTTAAACAAGTTACAGAGCATTTTAGCAATGCTCACTACATGTAGTTGAGGTTGGTATGAATTTTAATAGATCTACCAAATTTCACGACCTCATAATCTCATTTCTTTGCAGGAACTTGATGCACTCAGGGGGACACCAAGCATTTATAAAAATCAATTCACCAGACTTTGCAACCATCATATTGTATATTTTTTCCAAAAGAATAAAGATAAAAAAGAAAGTACAGCCATCCTGATTATTGTAAGACAGGTAGTTGTACATTGTACTCTATGTACTCAGTGTAGTCTACAGTCAGACTGAAATTGATTCTGTCATAAAAGTTCCTCATCTCTGCACCACATGATTTCCCTTCACTTGCACCTTATTGCTATAAAACTTTAATCACAACAATTCCATCTTAGATACTCTTCCAACTGTTTTGCTTCTGAACAAACAACAAAGCTAGATCTTTCTCCAATTATGGACAAAAAAATCCATAGTCATCGACAAGAAATGTCAAACTTCAATGGACAGACTACATTGTCACTGACTGAAGGCAAAAACATTCCTTTGAAAATTACAACCTATTAAATCTCCAAGCCACCCTGAGGCCAAAAACACTATTTTTTACACACATATCTCATTATGTCAAAGGCAGATTGCCATTAAACTTGCTGGGCACACCCTGGCTTGAAAAGGAAAATACATTTTTGATTTAAGTGAGCCTATTAAATTTCTGATCAAACTTTATAGTTGTAGGCAAACTTGAGTAGAAGGGACATTGGTACCTTTCATTAACACTTTAATTTTGTGCTGTGAATTGAACATCACAGCTTCCATAGTCCAGCAGCAACTTAAAACTTCAATCTTGTGTTATGTGAAAAGTGGTTAAATTATTACAATGAACAAAAGAATTACCTCATATATAGAACCAAGCAAACAACGCTATCACACCATTTTACTGTAGTTTCTGTTGAAAAGACATTTATAACTAATATTATCTGCATATATTGAATATTTTTGAAAGGCCTGTTCTTCCCTAGCTCTTAAAAACAGCAGAACAAGAAAGAATCCATATGTAATGTCAAAGCAAGTTCTACCGTACTGTAAGAGAAAATATTCTAAAATCAACCATAAAGAGTTGCAATTAAAGGAAACAGAAAGAAGGACATCAACAAGGTGAAATGTAAACTGCCAATCATTGCAAACTGTTTTTTCTTGTAATTTAAATATGCTGCCACAGGATGACTCATGTCATCATGGGATGTGGGATAAGTGGAGAGTAGTTTGTATAAATAATAAGTCTTACATTTTATGTATACATACCTGCCCATAAGTCACCACAGAAAGATTAGTTTGAAGACCATTTGACGCCCTATTAACAGCATTATGAGACAGTCCATTTTGATCTTGCTGGATTGGCTCTTGTGTACGTTCCCAGGCCCCACCAGGATCTCTGAAGCTGTTGTCAGTGGCGTCGTGCTTGTTCTTCTGAGGCGAGGCGAAAGGGTTGAAGTCTCCCTGCACGTTGCGTTGGGGTTGGGTGTTGAATTCTGTCTCAAATGAGGAGAGTTGCTGGGTCACACCGAGGAGACCACCAACTTCTACACTAAGGATCACCCAGATTACATCTGTGAAGACAAGGAGCACGTCCAAACATGGGCTGACTAAATGACTCACACAAGATAACAGTGTGCAGATTTTTCTGTGTTGAATGATGATGTGTATATTCATAAAAATATAAATCAAATAAAAAAATATATATATTCCTACCTCCATAGAATAATCCAGTGGCTGTACACATCCTCCACTGACCCTGGTACATGCCAGGAGTTGTGGGACTTCGCATTTGCACACTAACATCTGATATTTCCTTGGGGTCTAGAGACTTCACCATAACTGTGTTTACATGACCAAACTGATCACCACCAATGTACTTAAGACAGACTCCAGGCGGCCACGATTCTGCACCTGTAACATACAAAGATGGGTGCAATCAAAACCCAGTCCAACAACTAAGCCATGCTTGTGTCATTGTGCATCTTAGATTAAGGATTTAGAAGGACTCCTTGTATAAGATAAATGTGTGAATGCAGTAACATTTTTCATACCTGTGTTTTGTATCCTCCAGGTCTTTGTGAATGGTGTATCTGGAGGAACAGACTCTCCTTCTCCAATTGTAACATCTTCCACAAAGGACATAGATGGCGTGTTGACATTGGGACTTTCAAAGTCATAATATGCACCAATAGCAGCCTGAAGGTTCCTGTTCAAAAATAAAAGGCAAAGCATGTTTTAAAGAGTTGATGTTACCCTGGCAATTACAGTATAAACAATATAAACGGACAATCCCTGAGTCAGAAGTTGAGCCTTAGTCTCAGCAAATGAGACAGTTCTTTCTCATCTGCTTCTCCACAAACTATTTAATCACATATGACAGTCCATTCTTTTGATGCTGACAGTTAAAATGACAATCATCATCCCAAAGTTAAATTTTATGAGCCTCTTTCAAAAGAAAAAGGCATCACTAAAAAAAATAAAGAAAATCAAATAAAAAAATCAAGAGACTCAACAGTGGACATACAGAGACTACAAAGATAATATACTAGAGACAATGGAGACAATCTACTGTAAATAACTCTTTCATGGGAGATGGAATGTTCACTTGCTAAGAGTTTCTTAAATCTGATGATCTCGCATTTATAATTGTAATGGTAAACAAAACAAGCAATGTAAATGTTAACTTGGGCTATAAGAAACAGTTTATGGGCAATTTGAAAACACTTTCATGGAAATAAACATTTCCTCAAGGGAATAAGAGCAAGGATCTTATTTCGTACAGTGAATGCCAGACAATTACAAGCAACACGCCAACAATTTTGTATTGCACTTCAGAGACTCACAACTCTTTTTTTTTTTATATACATATACAGACAATGCTGACACACCCATGGCCAAGATATTCTAATGTCTAAGCAAAATCTTGTTTGCCTGACCATTTCTGAAGGCAAAAATCTTCATAATAAATGTTAATTCTTAATGGCAACAGGCCAAGACACGGCACACTATATCGTTCTCTCCTCACAGGCATTTACAGCTCAGCATTCATTTGTACACACACTAAGTGATGACAGGAGGACATAAACACTGCATACAAGTGTTTTTAAATTGCATACTTGAGGCATTACTAATACCGAGCTGAATTAAGCATTTACTTAAAAAATACCATATATAAATGTTTGGGTTTGTGAATGAAGTTGCTCATTTTACTGATGCTGCATTATAAATGCTTCAACCAGCATGGCTCCCAGTAGACCACATGCATACATACATATAACTGTAAATAACCCCTAGTCCCCTAACTCTTTATTTATTATTTACTTCACATTTTGCCCTACCTCTTTCATACCATATTAAATATATTTGCCTAATTTTTTTTAGCTCTGTGCTTGTGGAACAATTTAATTTCCTCATTGCAGGACAAAAAAAAATAATAAATTGAATTACAAACAAATCAGAGGTTCACTACTCGATATGTTGTTTATATATTGATCGAAACTTTTCATCTGTCTGGACACTAATTTTTGATCCTGTCCAAGAAGGGTTCCCCCATGATCATGTTTGTTTCCCATTAAGATATTCTCGACACTTTGACCATTTCATCTCTTTCCAAGCAGAAACTTACGAGGATCTTGAAAATGTGGACCTCTTACTTAAGACATGTGAGATCAAAACCCACTCGACTACTGATGCAGTAAAAGTCTGGACATCAGTTTTTTGTTTTTGTTTTTTTACTAACACAGACGCCACATGTTGGCGGCCGGTGATCGCAGTCGATCACGACCGGTTACGTCATCAGACTACAGTGAAGTCATTGGTTTGAGTTTTGGTCTTCCCGGTTTCACGGGCTCCGAGGTCTATTATGTAATATGGTAGATAATCACTGAGAGTCCCCCCCCCCCCCCGCTCTTAAATTAGCCCACCGGCTAGTTGGTTTCTATTTATTGGTCTCTATTATTATTATTGTTGCTGTTATTATTCCACCTTGATGTGACTCATAATGTGGCCAAACTTGGAACATTTCACTTCCGTTTGCTCGTGAAACCATCTTTGGGAGTTAACTATTTCATTTTGGCTTTAAACAACACCAACTAACCTCTCTGTGTGTGTGGCTCTATTTTTTCCCTGTATTTATTTATTTATTTATTTTTAAGCTTTTTAGAATATGCTAACTAGCTGATTAAAACAGGTTTTGGTTAGCGTGTTGTTGGCTGCCCCCACAACAGGCCCCTTCGCATCCCCGCCCTCACCAGTTGGTCATGTCCAGGAAGAAGGCGCAGCCGGCCGGGTTGAGCTGGAAGCCCAGCAGCCTCTGAAACTCCGAAATGAGGACGTCCTTGTCCGTGGTGCCCATGCAGCTGAACTTCTGCATGAGTTCCGCATCCACGTCCATGTCCGTGCCCTCCATGGGGTCGACGGGCGTCCCGTTGCGGAGACGTGGGGTTAGTCCCGGAGGGAGGAGGAGGAGGAGGAGGAGGAGGAGGAGGAGATGGAGGTGGAGGTGGAGGAGAGGGGCTCCTCTCTCAGTTTAGTCCGAGGCCTGCTCCAGCCATAACAACCAGCTCAACAACAACAAGCGTCAGTGCGCATGGCACGACCACGGGGACCGTGTTTGACGTTGCAACAGCCCGCGCGTCACCTTCGCCAATCACACGGTGGGCGTCGACGTCATCTGTTGCTATTTGCAGCCACGTTTTCATTGGGCTATCAATGAAATACAACCCGGTCCATTTTCTGTGCTCAGTGCCAAGAAATGAAGGTTTATGGGTTTTTTTTTTTTTTTTTTTTGGGGGGGGGGGGTATTTATATTTGTTATATCCTCTTGAGATCCGGTAAATAATTTTTGTCCTCTGTAGTGGAAATTTGTTTTTGCTTGATTCCTCTAATACTTTCGGCCGCACCTGACGCAGAGATAAAACAATCAAACATGCAGAGATTTCCTCTTTCCGTGTTTAGATGTTCTGTGTTTGGCATCAATGATGTCCTGCTGTCCACTGCAGTGCATGTGTTATAAAATTTAGATAGGGATGACAAGTTCCTTAAGTAGCTCATTTCAGACAGAACTGATAGTTTTCTGAAGAAATTCATACATTACGTGACAGTTCGAATTTATTCCATGGAGAACTAAGGTGATGGTTGTCCTCTGAAAGGGATTTCAGAGTGAGTTGTTTTACCATGTAAACAACAGTTGTCAAGCTGACTCATGACAAGGTTGATTCAATCAGTTACACATTCAGGTGTAGGCCATGCCTTTCTGTCTACAACGGCCCCCTTCTAATCAAAGCATTATAGAGCAATCAATAACCTTTCTTTCAATTGCATATCATACGGTTCTTCAATTCTAGTGCCAAATATTGATACTGCATCTTTTTTTTTTTGCCTCAGCTTTTACAATATAATATTTCCACCATCTGTACCAGTCTGTCTTTCATCATCCAAAACATTGTATTAGATAATAGTGAGGTTAAGCTGCTTAGGAAAGCAAGGAATCACCCACACATTATTAATTATGACGAAAAGTGAATATGTTTCGTTTGTATTAATAAAGAGTTTAAGAATTAATTTCTCAAATATCGTGCTTAGTATTTAAAAAGCGTACATAATTCCTCTGGGGACTATCTATACCTTATAATAGTCTATTTGCTAACATCTGTGTACGTAGTGGTTTATTCCTGAATCAACAATCACTCAAAGGAAACATTTTATCGAAATTCGCGATTACGCAGGACTTCCAGGCGGAACTAATTTAGCTCGGTCCCATTTCTGGACGGAACATTTATCTGTAACACTGTAGCCGCGCTCGCGCCGGTCACTGCTGCACAAAATGCCCAAGTAAGTTCACATTTTGGTTCAATTATTACATTCTCAGTCTCCTATTTCCATCTCCCAACTTTCTTACTTAAAGTTGGCATTTTTATAAACGACATAATGGCGCCAAATGAAAATGCGAAAAGTGAAGAAACGCGCTCCTTTCTTCCGGTTTAACGGCGCGAGCTTTGTTTTGGGGTCCGTCTATGTGCTGGGTTAGCGAGCACAGCTCCGTGATATCTAATCGTCTCGATGCGAAACTGAATCGTCGGAGTTACTCATTTACTGTGAGAAACGTAAAATTAAACCATATTAACTTAAATTACAAGAGAAATCCTTTCTAGTATGTTGCGGGGTTTGCGAAATTATCACACGACCTTCATAGCCATTTTAGTTCAGGTGGCGTCTATTAGCAGCACTTTGGTAACCTCAGAGACTTCACAATGGAAGTTATAGAGTTTGTTGTTTCTTAAATTATTGACTGTAGCTCGTGTTGCAGTTGAACTTTTGTGTTGTTTACAAAGATAGTTTTTGTCTTTCAGCCCGGTGGTTTTCAAACCAAGGACCCATTTCTGACTCAAAGTTCAGCACAGTTCAACACATTTGACAAGATTTTGTCCCCACTGATGAGATGTTTCTTTTTGTTGGATGACACATTCAGCCTTTTTTGTGTTACACACGACTGGCATATTGGTGAAAGTCATTTATTTTTCTTTTTGATGGGGAGACCCAGGAAGCTCTTCAAGGATGCCTGAGGGGCATCAGCCAGGGGCCCTAACCTACTTTTAGGACCTTTGATTGAGGACACACACACACACACACTGTTGGAGTGCGTTGGACAAAATTGTATAACAAAATGACCCAATGATGAATTCATTCAGCACCAGAAAGTGAATCCTCCAAAATTATAATAATGCAAGAGCTATGCAACAGTCTTTATAAAATGTAAAATTAAAAACACTGTAATGGTTTGATCTATTTTAGGACTTTTGTATTGAATTGTATTGTTCATATACGGTTTGGTGAACTATTTGATAAGTTGGAGATTTGAAATCTTCATTTTGTTTTTCTTTCTCTGAAAGATATCATTGCTCTCGGGTCACATGAAAAAGACATCTAATTTTTGGCTCACTGTTAACCATGAAATTCATAGAAAAAAAATCCATTATGTCTGCAGATTGTCTGTATGTAGGGACGTCCTGAATGTGATAGATAAGGACTGCTGGAATTTCTTAAAATTTGGCACAAATGATCTTGTGGGCACAAGAGGGTGCGGATTTAGATTTATTTGGTCAAAAACGAAGGTTGTAATTTGGAAGTCATAATGCTAATTATGACACAAAGTAATAGGTAAAATTAAAAAATTGAGCTGTGTGTGTGTGTGTTTGTACTTTTTCATTCATTCATCTTGTACCACTTATCAGTTTCTGGGTCGCGGGGGTTGCTGGAGCCAATCCCAGCTCACATTGGGCGAGGGGCAGGGTACACCAGTCCATCACAGGGCCAACACACAGAGACAGACAGAGCCAAACAAACGCTCATTCTCAGACCTACGGACAATTTAGAGTCACCAATGAACCTAAATATGATGTCTTTGGCCGGTGGGAGGAAACCCACGCAGGCACGGGGAGAACATGCAAACTCCACATGAAAGCTCCCAACCCAGGAACCGAACCCCTGACCTTCTTATTGTGGGGACACAGCTAACTACTATGTTGCCGTGCTGCCCTGTGTTGTTTTTTTTTTTTTTTTTCCCCCACACAGATAAGTGTCAACTTGGATCTTATTTTTCTCGTTTTCATCGTTCCACAGGTTTTACTGTGATTACTGTGACACCTATCTTACACATGACTCGGTAAGTTTGTATATACCAAATCAAATTGTTTAATGCATTTTATAAAATCTTTTTTTTGTGTGTGTGTGTATGTGTGTGTGTGTGTGTTTTTCTCCTGTTAAATACCCACACATTTATTCCTTTTTCCCCCCTAGCCATCGGTGAGGAAGACCCATTGCAGTGGCAGAAAACACAAAGAAAATGTAAAAGATTACTACCAGAAATGGATGGAGGAGCAGGCTCAGAGCCTGATTGATAAAACAAGTAAGTAATCTTTTGCTATAAATTTGCTGACTACATCTTTAAAAGTTCTCAGCACTCATCCAGAAGCTGAATCTGTTGTCTGGGACAGCAAACGCTTTAAATATTCTGATTGACCTCCAGCCTTGGTGGCTATAGAGACATTTAGCTGAGTGTAAAACACAGTGATTGAAGGAACCCTGTCATTTGAGCTCCAATGGAGCCAGACCTTGGGATGCTTGCATGTGCTGTAAATTTTGTTTAAATATGAAAGTGACCTCTGGTGGTCACTAATAAATTATCATATACTACTGATAATTTATTTGGTTGAGTGCTGTCAATTACAGCACTTTTAATGTGGTCCCATTATGCTTCTCTTTTCAATATTTCGTGCCCTGGTTAGATGCGGACACTGCATTTGACGTTAGAGTAAAGCCTGATAGATAGCACACATGAAGCATGCTTATGCACTTGTGTGGGATTTCCAAGCTCTCTGCCTAAAGAGTGTGCAATGTACACCATCTTTCTTGGGTCCCCTCTGAGATTATAAACCACTAATCCACATAGGAGGTGCAAAGCCAATATTGCCTGGTATAGAATATTTTTTTTTGTTTTACAGACTAAACTCCTTTCAGAGTGTCAAGAAAACTAAACAACCGTTCTGTTTCAAAGCAGACAGCTTTTTTGGTATTGGTGTGTTGTACACACCACTGACTGATACTGTTCGTGGAAAATCTCTGAGTGATTATGAGTGTCATGTTTTGTCGTCATTTCTTTTTTTCCAACAGCGGCTGCCTTTCAACAGGGAAAGATTCCTCCCTCACCGTTCCCTGGTGGCCCTCCCCCGGGTGAGTTCAGTGTCTTTCAGCTCTGCAGCAATTTAATTTACTACAAGATGAATAGTGGCTTTTAATAGATCCATTCATTAATTTAAAGAGATAAAAGTTCTCATACAGCTTGATGCAATAGAAACCCAGTCCTTTTTGCTCTGCTCTTTGTTCATTGTGTAGTTCTGGTGATTACTCTACTATAACAGATGCAGGCAGATCCAGCTGAATATAATATTTTTTTTTATGATTAACTACTAAATCGTTGACTGGTCAAATAAAGCATAATTCAGTATTATTCACTAGGTTTATAATAACCATAATTTATGTGCACATGTGTAAATTTTATTAACATTGACTGCATTATGTCCTGATGATGCAGGTGGACCTCCTCGCCCAGGCATGCTACCAACACCCCCCATGGGAGGTCCTCCTATGATGCCCATGATGGGGCCTCCACCACATGGGATGATGCCTGGTGGACCAGGTGGGGCACTTTGGCACTTTGCTTCTTTGGCATTGGTTCATTTACTTCTAATCTGTGTAATTTAACATTTAAATTTGCTCCCAGGGAGAGTGTTTGGATAGTTGAAGGTATTTCAGACAAGCTGGTTTTGTAATAGAGCTACAATTCTTAGTCAGTGCACTATTTTGATACTGAAGTAACTGGAGAAATTTCAAGTATTCATTAGCTCTGTTGAGTGAGCATTTGATACTTTTCACTGTCAGATATACTGCAAACAAAATATCTTTCGATTTTGGTCTGTTGGTTAAATATAACAATCGCAATATTTTACTTATAGCAGTTGGAAATTAAAACAAATATTTTTCACAATTTTGTCAAAAATTATTTTAGTAAAGAAATTAATCGAGAAAATAATCATCAGAGTTAATAATACAGAAAATAATTGTTAGTTGCAACATTACTGTCTAATCATGTTTCCTGTTGTTAAAAAAAAAAAAAAAAGAGCTTCTCACGTATAAAAAGTTTAAACATAATTTGTAAAAATTATATTAGAAAAATTAGTCACACACTAATGGACAGGACAACAGGCTCTGAAGATACTAAAAGAATATCTTTGTTCCAGAAAGACATGGGTGAAAAAATGCATGGAAGAATTGATAACATTCTAAAGTCTGCACAATTGACTTTTTAAAATTATTGCTAACTATATGTTTAAGCTTTGTTTGTTTCTATTGCACAAAATGTGAAGATTTGCATCAGCTTTTTAATACAATTTTTTTAAGTTAAAATAATGAAAATTACATCTCATATCGTTTGTTTTTTAACTAATTCCCAGCATTTTTAGATGATACAATGAATTGAAATGTCTTGAATATAATAATCTTTAATCCATGATTAAAATAAATGTTCACTGCAGTCCTCTTGGCTGAGTAGGTTGAAGCCAATCATATCTAAATTTGCAGACAATCAGAAAGCCAAAAGAAAATAAAATATTTGACATAATTAATATCAGAATAAAGAGTATTACCTGAAGTTATACCTAAAAATATTGATGTGAGTCTTTGTTTAGAATTGTCCTCAAATCCCAAATCTAACTGAAACTTAAGCTGTTCACCCCTTTTCTGTCACTACAGGAGGGATGAGGCCGCCAATGGGAGGACCCATGCAGATGATGCCAGGACCACCACACATGATGCGCCACCCTCGACCGATGATGATGCCAGTCAGGCCGGGCATGATGCGCCCAGACAGATAAGATCGAGTGGATTTTTTCTGGTCTTTGTTGCCACGAACAGACATGGTCGAATTTGAACACTTGGTTGAACACTTTGGTTTATCAACATGACTTTTTAAATACTCACATGCCCATTCTCTTCAGCCCTGTACCTGAAGTCCCTGAAGTAATTGTGTGATATTTTTGTATAATTACTTTATTTTCTTCCTTGTGGTATTTGTGGTATTTATTTCTATTCAGCTCATTAGAATTCATTTCAGATTGTCATTTTAAAGGATTTTTTAATTAAACAGCCTTTCCCCATATTTGTCAAGACTCTTGCATACTGACTGTCACAACACTTAGATTTAAAACGTTAAGGTCATTTTTTTTTTTTTTTTTGTCGGTTTGCTTCTATGTTTTTACTTTGATCATGGGTTTACATGTTTGGTTTTGTTTTTTGTTTTTTCATATTTTATTGCATTGAGAAATAAAACGGTGATTTCAAAAATGCCTCTTTTAAATGAATCACACAGTTTTATGTATCATTCACAATGCTCATATGATATCGATTGTTGGTGCGCTATGGCCACGTTTCATCTTTCCTTGGTGGGAAAAATCCAGTGTTCTTGTCATCTGAAGTCTTAAAAGAATGAAGTGCACTTTTGGAAAAGAAGATTGAAAAATGTCTGGAAATGAACTAAAATTTCTCCGAAATTATTTTATTTACCTGCCATAGTGACGGCGGGTTATGTTGCAGGAGGTTGTTCAGGCTCAGTCAGCACCATCTGACACCCACTACTGCAGCAGCAGCAGCAGCTGGAAGGCTCATTTCATATACAAGTGAAGCAAAAGCTTAAACTAAATTGATTCATCTATTCCTTTGCTGTGTCTCCAGGGCCAGTTTGGATTAATTACCTAAACTACGTCATTACATAACCGAAAAGAAATTGTAATTAAATAATTTGTCATAGTCCAAATTATCCCTCCTGGCATTTCTTAAGGTGGTGTGATTGTCAAGTAGGCATTCAGTTGCATACTCTGTGGTATTGACATGGATTTAAAAAGTAGTTTAACTTAGTGAATCCTACAGAAACTGGAAATACAGTTTGACATTTGCTTCTTTGTTGATAAATTTTAAAGCAGCCATGAAACATATTTATATTAACAATGTAAAGTAGTATGGAGCTCCAGTAGTTGAACTCAGTTAAAAAAATGCCTTGCCACTAGAAAATTTCCTTAGTTAAGGGGAGGACAGAAGGATTCTTGCCAAAACTGACTCCATGCTTAGCTGCAAGTGATTTAAGTATATCATTGTAATTCATTCTGAGGTTAAAATAAAATGACAAATTCAAAATTGTTCAATGTTTGCTGGCAAAGTCTCTCCATGAAAATGGCAGTAATAATGAACTCATGGCCACGCATGAACTATTTCGTGCCTGTGCATTATTTATATTTTTTATGTAATATCACCAGATGGGCTCCATAAAGTAGAGACAATAGCACAACAATAACCAGACTATAATCTAGCTGACATTGGGTTGGGATGGTGCACACCAAGCACAGGTCAACGTCCTGTCACAAAGCTGACACATTGACTCAAATTCACACAATTCAGAGCTGCTAATTGATCTGACCCTAACGCTGGTCTTTGGACTGAGAGAGTAAGATAACCGTAGTTTGTGTAGAAACACGTGCATGTAGTCTAAATAATATAGCCACCATTTATTTATATTTTACAAGTGACGGATTTGTATCTAATTTGTAGGTAGAGTTATAAGTTTTTTGGTGTTACAGTAATATTACAGCAGGATTGTTCTGAGATTATATGACTGAGTAACTTCATCAGAGTGACAGGGTCTTAGAAGGAACTGTTCTTGTGTTCCTTTCAGAGGGCAGACGTGGGAGAAGGTTGAATCCAGGTTGTGAAAATTTACACTCCTGCTTCCTGACTCCAGGGGTTTTCAAGTCTTGGATTTCTATCTGCTTCATAATCTCCATCATAAATTTAGCACAAGGTTTAACCTTCAGAAACCCTCAGCTTAAATTTCCATTGCTTCGTTAGCAGCGATCCTGTACAGTAAAAAGGTTTGAACCCATCCCAACCACTTGGGGTTTTCCTGCACGTGTCTGACATGTTCTCTCTGCCCAAAGGTGTGAATGTGTTCGTCAAGATTGTTATCCCTGTGATAGACTGGAGACCTGTACAGGGTGTTCCCTATCTTCTGAAGATGCTGGATATTAAAGGCATAAACAGAAAACAGATGGGTTTTTAAAATAGTTTAACTAGACATATGAGGAAGTTGACCCAGCCCTCATTAGTTCATCCAGTGGAGCGTGTTTGAAGAATTACATCTGTTACATAAGAATCTGTGGCTGCCAGTAAATCATTATCTCAGCTGACGTGTGTCGACAATGCCTTGCAATAAATCACTGCTTTCCTTTTGCTACATTTTTAACTTCTGTATCCATCCAATCACAAACGCCCATAATTTTGAAAACCTCTCAACAGATGGAGCTAGAGAGTTGTTAAACTTTGCAATTAGAGCCAAGACAGTGGAATGCTGTGCAATGACTGATTATGTGCTTCCTTGGACTGTCAAATGTCTTTGTATCTCACACTCCCAGAGGACATTTTTTGTGGCTTTATGGTTTAGGAAATTTCTAGGCCACATATAAAAAAGAAACAAATTTGTTGGGGGCAGTAGCCATATGCTTCACGCTGTGTTTGCCAATTTCTATAGATGTAATCCGGAGGGAACGCAAAGACAATCCCAACTGTTACAGTGCTGTGCACCACATCAGATAACTTTTGGTGGCTTGTCAGTCATGCATGTTGCAAATTGCGATCTTCAGAGAGGCTTCGGGAGATTACAGACAATCTGATGGCCCCTCTGAGGGATGAATTCTATCAAATGCCCGATAAGCATCCACTGTCCACATCAGGGAGACAGGAATAAAACCATGTTAATGCACATTTTATGCATATGTGGAGCAAAGGCAGATACCCTTGTGTCATTTGAAGTCAGGAACCTTTATGAATATTCAATCTAGCCATGAAGTGGAGGTTTGCCCTGAAGGGAATAAAGTAGTGTGGGCTAAAGTGTTTGTGATTACAGCATAGGAGTTGAGGAAATAGGCCTTGATCATGAGAAATAAAAAATGTGTCATAATTAATCTTTTGAACAGTCACTACAGGGCGTGGGGCTGATACTTTGAATATTAGATGAGTAAAATTAAGTCTTGGAAAAACCTTTCACAGATATGTTGAATAGCAAAAATTCTCATGAGATTGTTTTTGCAATGAAGTTCCAAAACACAAGTTGAATTGTTTTCGATGTAAACAACGATTGCAAGTTTGTAGGTACGCTAAAATTTTAAGTAGCTTCAACAGAAGTGAAGGCCTGATAAATTGCCCTCATTAGGACCACTCAATGTTTATCATATATCACAGCCCTCTTCGTTATCTATAATCTGTGATCAGTTCATGTTTTTTCATTACAACACTGTAGGTGAATGGGGAAGTCATTTTCAAATTGGATATAATTAGATAAAAACAACATTAACACCGATAATTGTCTCATGATCATTATCAGGGATCCTGAATTCATATATATTCATTCATCTTCTACTGCTTATCCAGTTAGGGGTTAGAGCCAATCCCAGCTCACATTGGGTGAGGGCGGGGTCACCCTGGACAGGTCACCAGTCCAGGAATATGTGTCCAAACCTTTGACTGGAAGTGTGTATATGTCCCATTATTCAAAATATAAGTGCATAATAATTACATTATTTAAATTCAACTATTTACTCTTAAAGTAGGGAAAACAGAAAATCTAAAATTATACCAACTCACAGGTCAAAACCTGTTTTTGGCTTCTAGGGGTCAGGGGAAAGAAGCTGGGAGCGAAGTGCTGACATATTCACCCTCTAGATTGATATTAAGCAACATTATTATTTATTTGGAGTCACTTTTTTTACCTGGTGAATGTTAAGTCCAATATTCGCTCTCCTTTTGCTGCTTCTGAACTCTATTCTCTCTTTAGGGAAATATCTGGCTCTTGAAGTGCTCCACTATCTTTACCTGCTAGTTGCTAAGAGCTTTTCTGCTGGCTTATATAAAGAACACTGATGACAACTGTGAACCAGATCTGTAAAGTCAAAGGCCAGCAAACCTGTTATTCACTGTCCCAAAAAAAAAAAACATTAACATAGCTACATTAATAAAAAAGGGTTAAATGGTTTGACCCAAAGGTCCTGAAGGTTGTCGATAAAATTGACTTGACTTTTTAATTTTTGTAGTGCAGCTCACACTCACCTCTTTGATATTCTCGTCATACACATAAACGCATTAATGTCCTGAATATCAGCTCTCACAGGCTCGCAGGAAAAGCACTCAGAAAGCTATTCTCTGCAGCTCCCAGACCCATCAACAAGGCCAGGGAGGGGGGAGGGCTTCAGGAAGATTTCTGATTGATTAATTGTTTATACCAAACAGGCTTGACTGCGATTGACAGCCGGCCAGATGTGCCCTGATTTACACCTTCCGAAGGATCATGGTGGACTCTGTATTCATGACGATGCATCTTCCTTCGCTCCCAGCAAGCAGTTGGCATTCTTACCACCCAACAGCCTTGGTTGAACGAAAAATGAAAATCCCCCCAACTGCCGATTTCTCCGAAGCCAATTGGCTCATAACGGCATGAAGACCGGGATGATGCTCGGGAGTGTGGCATGCAGGAGGATGACTGCACAGCACTGCCGGGTGGCCTATTGATTGAAAGAACCGCAGTGAATGATGGCAATTTGCAAGGGAAAGATTTTTGGTAGACTTTCAATACCTCGTGTATCTGCTCTTCCTCCAACCTTTTGTTTCTTCCTCCATTTCAGTTCCACCTCCTCTCCTCCATCTCTCTATTGTCTCGTTCTCTCCGCTGCCCTGCTACCAACACTACTTTGCAATTTAATCCATTTAGTCATGGCTCCAGATCAATATCCATTTTCCTTGGCCTAAGGGAGAGCTTCTTGAATCTGCTTGTTTCAAACGGTGATTTTGTTGGCCAGCAGGGGCTCCCATGGGCCTACAGGCTGATACAGATGTAGTACGCCAAACTATATGAAAAAACAAACCAGCACTTACACCTGATATCTTACCAACCTGCTGCTCAAAACACAGCTGCAGGTGGTTTTACAGTTGTATGTTATTTTCACATTTTTACAAACTCTCTGTACTTTGGTTGACTTAAAATCAACGACTGTTCTTATAAATCCTGATCATACTGTTCTACTTGGATGTCGAAATGCCTGCCTGCTTTGCAAATGAATGACGTCAACTCAGATTTAATTAAGGCTAATTTGATTAGTGGGCCTTGTATGTGACAAGGATGAAAGACGGAATTATTATTTTTTCTCCCTCTGGGCTTGATTTACTGTTGGCACCATGTAACATGCTGGCATAGCAGCTGAAGACTAGTTAGCTTTACTATGCTGCAATATAGGGTTCAGTAACTATTAAAAGGCTGTGTGTCATGTCACCAGCTATAAGTCTAAATGTGAAATTTGTCACCCGCTGTCGCTGGGTGATTATTCTCAGCATGTATAATATTTTTGGCTGCCCCACTCCGGCACAAATTGTCTTCAGCCCACCCGGCGGTGGCCTGCCATCGGCCAGCTGTGTGCTCTGCGGACACTGACGGTGATTCTCCTTCACCTGGGCCACTGTTTCGTCCATTGCCATGTTTTATAAATAACTGTGTTAAATATTCAACTGTCAGCATTTGCATCCAAAGTATTTTGCAATTCACAGTTTAAGTTTCGTAAAGTCAAAAGGACAGGCAAAGAATTTACACAACTATTTACTGGCACGGTGCTGAACTCGAGTAAGACATAAGAATGAGCTATGACTATACCAGAAGGTCATATCGAATTTAAGGTTTTACCTGCGGGTTACTTACAGGTGTTGGTGCTCATGTAAGTATTATACACTGCTCAGTGACAGAAATAGGTCATATGGTTCATGCACCGGTTAATATTTCTAAATTTACTACATGGAGAAATTGAATAAGTGCTGCTATAGTAATTATCGGTTCAATAAGCAGAAGGTGATAGGCTTCCTCTGTTTCATGCATATTCTCTCTGTGTTTTTTGTTTTCTCCACTTCTGAAAGTCTAAATTTGGAATAACCCGGCTTGATAAATTTTTCATGTAACCTCACCTCTAACTAAAGGACTTGAATTTTTTATCAGACTCCTCATCACCTCAAACATATGGTTCTTATCCATACATGCATTACAAAATCGCTCCCCTGCCTTGAGAAATATCATTTCTTTGTCTGCCTTTTTTCTGCCCAGTGGGTTTATGTCACGATGAGGATGTTTAACCTGAAACACTTTGTGTTACTGACCTTTGTTTCATTTGTTGCTTTTATGTTCTGGTTTGTTTCCTAGTGCCATTGTCTGAAGGTTAACATTCAGTCATTATGACAGTAAATTAAAGACTGCTCAGCCAGAGACCATAAATGCTGTTTTCAATCCATAAAGCCAGAAAGCAATAACTACATATCTAGTCAAAATTGAATTATTGACATCTGTTTCACCATGTGATTCAATGTGGTAAAGCCAACCTTAAATCTCATATTAAACTGTATTCAGTGGTAAATGAATGTATTGATATCCAATATGTTTATAAATAAAGATATAGATGATTAATACAGAATCAGGATAAAGTTTTTTTTTTTTCCCCTTTCTGAATAAACATTTTCCCCTTCTTTTCTGTCAAGGTTATTAGAGAGCGCAGTATCTTTCATTTTTCAGTAAAAATACTCAGCATAAAAAGTCACAAATGAAAGAACTGGAGAACTTTGTATCTATTATTCAGTCTGCCAGCCACTCTAAAAACTTTAAATGCTTTTTTCTCTGCTTTGCTTTTGTACTTACTTTTAAAATGCTGAAATAACAATGTGCGCTGTACTAGCAGAAGAAGTCATTTGAATGAGTTTGAATGGAATAAGACAGGTGTTGTTGCTGTACAGGCATCAACACACGAGGCCCTCTGCCCATTCTTACTCCATCTCCCGTCTCACTGGAAGCAGCATGAACAACTTTAAAGCCTTTTTTTTCAGCCCCTTTCTCTTGTACACAAACGCACAACATGATGAGTCTACAATGGAGGTGCATAAAACTGCCATTTTGTCTACACAGATAATAAAAGATTACACACAGACAGAAAGAAGTTTCACAAATGACTTCCTTTTCAGCCTCGGAGACGTACGTGAAACTGCCTCAAGTATCCCAAATTGTTTATATCGGGAAGCTGTCTCTGCAATGATGTGTTTCTCTGCTTATCTCCCTGCAGAAATGTCTGCTGTTGGCTTCTGCCAGTCAATATGCACCCAAGGTGGAATTGAAAAGCCCATCATCTGTTGCCATCTCATTCATGCATGTAATGGTGTTTAAGACAAGAACTCAGCTCTTGTTGGAAATTAGCAAAACTCATCTTTATCACGCCGCCCACTGTTGGTTTCCTACTTTGTTTTGCTAAAGATTTGAGTTAGTCAGCACTCCACTAAATTAACCTATTCAAGCTCCTAAAACAAAACCAAAACCATTTCCCGGCCCATTTTTTATCCATTTTCCGAGAATTAACTGGCATTTTATTGTCAATAGAGTCGGTCTTGTTCATGTCATGCCTCTCTGAGCGGTTATTAATTTCCATATTTACGGTTATTACGGACTAAACTCTACAAAATTTACATGAAATGACACACTTCTTTTACGCAAAACAAGAACACCTTCTCTTTGTAACAATAAGAAGGACTAAGGCTGAGATGAACCAAAAATATAAATAAATAAAAATCTCCAGCAATGTCACCTTTTAAATCTGATGTAGTCGTAACAGCGAGCTGCTTCTGAATACTAGAGTGCCGTCTTGCCTTTTACTCCAGCAACAAGTAAAATTGCTTCTAAAAATGTGCTCAATATGGATTGAAGGGCAGAGTCTATTTTTAAGAAAGGAAAGGATTCTTGGTCACTAAATTCTATGATGTCCAAAAGTTAAAAAGACTAAAAAGCAACATGATAGTAGAAAGAACTTCCTGTGTTTTAGAGCTTGAATATCTGCAATCTCTGGATTTTCCTTCAAAAGTGCCGTTGTGTTATGGAGGTGGACTGTCAAAGTATCACTTCCTTCAGAATAAATTTCCTGACTCACGGCTGGATATATTGAGCATGTCTAATTGATTCATGACTGCCAATATCCTTGCTACCATTAAGACATATATCTCTGGTTCTCTCTGGATATGGGCCTTGTCAAGGGCAGCTATTATGGCTGTGTTACACTGGGACTGACCTGGCTGTGAACCGTCAGCATTATCTGTGGATTAATTGCCCTGCCTACATGTCCTCGCTCTACCTGCTCTCAACTGTGACTCTCTGCATCCTTTGCATGCTTATTCCCTTTATCCTTTATTCTCTTTGAATTTAAATGCATCCCTCCGTCATCCTCTCCCCACGCACTTTGGATAAGATGCGGTAGATTGTCCGTTATTAGATTAAATTGTATATTCTAGCCTGTTCCTAGTTTATTTGCTTATTTGTTTATTTTACCTCCAAATTCTGTGCCAACTGCAATAAAGCTGGGAATACGTTTAATCTGCCAGTGGCCATTGTCATCATCACACCCCCTGATGGGAAATTCAGAAACATGGAGCACTGCCCATTGTTTTCCCAGAAAGCACCACAGAGAGCATTAACCCAACACAGGAAGCTCTGTGTGGCTTTGGCTTCAACACAGACACTTTTCCCTGCGTGCGAACATACACATACATAAACACATAAACACACGCACATGTATCGCTCCATGAAAACACTGCAGGTGAACACACACCTACTTGTAAATAGATTCCTTTTCGCACACAGGATATCAGGCCACCAGTTTCTCACCTTGCATACCAATGAAGGAACCACAATTGAATTCCATGTTGCATGTTGATCCTGATCTTTCCGGCATGCTAAATTTATCTGTTACATTTATCTTTATCCTTGTAGCCAACAGCAGTTGTTGTGGCAAATTATGCCACACGGCATGGTAGAAAAGAATGAGCAAATCCCTTATCGCACTCGACCCCCCCCCAAAAAAAACAACCCCAAAACTGTTTTCGTTTTAGAAAGGATGCAGTTGAAATGCTGCAGTAGCCTTTTTTCAAGGTGAAAATTCACAGTGCAAGAATTCCCCCCCCCTCAGGATTGACTGCTCTCCATTTTACATTTTAATACGTGTCTGATACACAACACATATAGTTCAAAGGCATCGACTATTTATCGACACTTTTTTGAGCCTTCGAATTCGAATCACATCGTATTTATCCAGTAGCATTCACATTTACATTGATTAGTAAAAAGGAGCGCTGAATTTCACTGACTGCTCCTGAAAAAAAAAGAAAAAAGAAAAAGGTGCCCGCTAAAGGTTTCTCAGTTTAGGAAGATTGTCATTTATTGTAAAGACAATGATGTTTCAATGGATTTCTAAACGCTTTTGCAAAGCTGCCAACATGACCACAAAAACAATGCTAACTTTACATCAGCTGTTTAGCTTAGTTTTTTATTCTTCACCATGTTCTCAGTTACGCCTGATATTATGACCATACTTAGTAATGAATACTAAATTCAAAATTCAGTTTAGCCCAATGTCATCATATTTTTTCATCAAAATTCTGACTGATAAAAAGTCAGGAGATTACGAAAATTAGAACAATTCTTCCTGAGGGTAGCATAAAATGTTTCATACCAGGTTTCATACTAATCCATGTAGAAGTTTGTTTTTTGTTTCAACTTAAAAAGCCCAAAATAAAAAGGACAAAGTCATCCTCCAAAGTTGGCAGCATTTTAGTAGAAGCAGCAGAGGTAGATATTTTACCAAGCTTCATTGCAATCCATCCAAAAGTTCTTGAGACATTTCTCCATTGCCAATAAAAACAACAACAACAACAACAAACAAACAACAAAATTGAATAAAACAGCAGTTAACCTCATGGCGATTTCTCCATAACCAGATGCTGCAGATGTTATTAGGGGAAATCCAGATTAACCCAGTGAGATTACAAACTAAACCCAGTTAGGCATTGAGAAAAAATTGGATCTCTAGGCTCAAGTGTCTGTTTCGTTGATGGATATGCGGCGCTACGTCTTCACTCGGCCATGCACACTTGCCTTCCCATTTCCCCGCAGAGAGGTCAGCTCTGTCTGTGTCTGCTGGAAAGCTTTCCCAGGCGTCGCATCTTTAGCCATTCGGAGCTAACAGCAGGTGCCTTTTCTGTGGCTTCACTGAAGTGATTCATTTCAACCCTCGACTTTGAAGTGACTTACACTGAAGCTGTTTTTGAAGAGTCTCTCCACAAAGTGAGACACCTCCAAAACAATGCAAATAGATCGCCTTTCCTTCATATGAAGTTTATTTTGAATTATATTATGTATACAGTAAATGGAATTCGCTGTATATGACCTCTGTCTTCTTCCAAGCATCACTTGATCTTGTATATTGTTTTTTCTTGGATTTTCCATCTTGTCCAGTGATGGATTGTATGAATTCCCACAGTTTAAATTGATATCTCGGATGAATGGCCTTGGGGAAATGATGGCCTCTGAGGTTAGCTTCAGGGCATTCTTGTCCACGACTTTCAGGTTAACGTCCTTTCTGACTCTCCAAAGAGAACAAGCCAAACACAGAGCAATGGCACTTAAGAGAGTGACCCATATGACTGTCATCTGCACCCATAGATTCCCAAGCACACAGGGAGTTGTACGGCACATTTTATTGTATTCACTAACTACTCAGTTTTGTTGCTATTTGCAGAATTGTTTGAAGCCAGCCTATCTTCATGTAATAGCTTCCTGGGTTGATTAACTTTATTCGATCTTTACCCAGTGGCCTCATACTCTGTTTGCATAAAACAGGCTTATCAGGTGGGAACTGGAAGGCACCAAATTGCAGAGAAAGATAATGATTTATTGGCTGAGCGATGAGGAAAAAGTGGTTTTAGAGAAGTTGTGCAGTGTTATTAAATATGTCAGCTGTGGGACACATAACAGCAGGTAAAGAGCAATATCACAAACACTCACCAGAATCTTGAAAAGGCAAAAACAATTCATGTGCACACAAGTGACACACAGATACACAGACACACACAATCAAACAGTGTGTATATGAAAACGTTGCACTCCAGTATGTTTGTGTTTACTGTATGCTCAGCTCCTCTGTGACTTACACAGTGTGCATGTCTTTGTTAGAGAAAAGTGTTCATGAGTCACCGCTGTCTTTAGCCTGAGGCTCAGCAGCCAGCCAGCTGAAGGAGGGGATGCATGTTTTATTTTAGTCGCTCTAATGTGCCATGAAGACATCATTATCTGGAAACATGTTGAATTCTGGAGCCTCTATTGTTTAAAATGGCACAGAAGATGTGGATAACTTCAACATTTTTTATCCTCATCATAGCCATACAGCCATAATGAAGTGCTTCATTTGATGTGGCTTTTGTTGTTGCCAGATAAGTGGTGGGTGACTGCGTGAACTCTCCTTGGCAAGCGAAGGATGTTATCTTTTCTGTCATGCACATACCAACGCTGCCCATAGGGGAGAGGTGAGCATGCAAGGAACTTGGCTGATTGAGGGCACAGGGCACAGAGACACACTAAGCATGGCTACGATTGCCTTTGAATACTAACAACATCTCACAAGAGACCCTTTTGTCACCATCAGGTCCTTCTGAGAAGTGTCATGAATAGCATGGAGCGTGTGAGATCTTTTTTCCTTTCTGCTTTCTTTTTTTCTTAACCACTCTAGATCCCACAACTTCCCATTTCCCATACGTGCGTCCACCCAACCATGTCAAAGAAAACAAGAAAAATAGGAAAATATTTCCCTTCAAATGTTTCACAGAAAAATAGAGATCAATGTATTCTAATGACTTTGGCATCATTTCACCACTGGAGAATATCACCACTTTATCCACAATAGGATTGTGATAATAAAACATGTATATAAAAGCCTATTAGAAATGAATGCCCTGGTGATACACAATTTTAAGGGTAAAAATAGATTTATTATTAGGGATTTTTATGGAAAGATGGATGGATGTGTGATGGTTTAAACACTAATTCAATTATTGTCTGAAATATTATTTCCACTACATCTGCCATGCAATACGAAAACTAAACTCAACTCAGTAACCTCAGTCTCCTGCATAGACACACACACAAACACACATTTACAACAAAGGAAGAATCCTGTCTGTCCCTCTTTTAAATTGGAGCAGTCACCCAGTGCATCAGTAAACTGATTACCCCAGCTGTCAGTCCGAATAAGGCCGGGCTTTGCGATCCTCTCGTCTTCTGATCCTCACTGTGGGACAGCGGTGGTCCGTCCTGAAGAGTCTGAGAACAATCTCAGAGCAGGATGGTCACAAATTCACAAGGCAGGGGAAGAAACGGGGCTAAATAAATCAGCAGGTAAGAGGACACAATGATGAAGATTATTATTATTATTTTTATGTCCTACTGTGAGATTTTGTCTGTTTGGTTTCAGGTGAGTGAGTCGAGTGTATCTTAAAGTACAACAGATTTAATGTAAGAGTGTGGTATTAGCTGAGGATCGTCTCATTTAGATGCCCGTAGATTTGTATTTTTGCTTCAGCAGGTTCCAGTGGGAATAATTCTCTTCCGGGAATTGTGTGACCACTTGAGACACGTGGCCTAATGAGAAAAGGAACTGTAGGAGTATCAAAAAAGTCAAAGCTGAGAAGATAAAGGGGGGGGGAGAGCTCTCTGAGGCAGCCAGTCACTAAGGGGAGGGTAACAGGATACAACTGGTGGGTGGACCTTGATGCTTGTTTCTGTGCACTAGTCCCTTGCTTAAATGC
Source organism: Remorina albescens (assembly GCA_034769265.1). NCBI lineage: Eukaryota > Metazoa > Chordata > Actinopteri > Carangiformes > Echeneidae > Remorina > Remorina albescens. Next base: position 23,563,584 of record CM068494.1, read on the forward strand.
TCCCTTTTCCTCCAAACAATAGCATGAGTTTGAGCCATTTGGAGGGAAGGCAGACCTTCTCAGTCCACAGTACTTATAGTTTCCTGTTCTTTCAGCACTACACTTGACTGGCTTTCCATCACCAGAAGTTTTAAAGCTCTGCAAGACCTTGAATGACCCCCCGGATTTCTTAAGCATATCAGACTACTGCAGGTACCTGAGGATCCTGAGCTGCACTTGGCAGCTCCAAAATCATGGAGGACACTGGCCCTCCCAAGGAGATCCAACATCCAAAGCCTGCCACTAAGGAGACAGGTGAAGTTTCAACTGAGTCTGCATCAGCTGCGACATGCAATGTCAGACCTGTGGACCTGGGGCTTATTCGAAGCTTGTCCAAGTCAGACTCTGACTTGTTGGTGTCACCACTTGGAGAAGAGGATGGAGGTCTGGCTGGCCGCAGTGGGTCAGTGTCTAACTGCAGCTCTGGGCAGCCATCCATGAAGCGCATGCCTTCCTTTGCCTCTGAGTGGGATGAGGTAATGCTCGAATTCTCGGGATGGGACACAAGTGGGATGGAATAGAGGACAGAGGGAGGGGCACTTTTAGTGTTGAAGCATGGTCAGACTTTCAAGTAATGTGTCTTCAGGTCCTTAAGAGAGGGTGTCCTAGACTGTATCAATGTGTGATAAGAGTTGCAACTGGGCATTATTGTGAAAAAAAAGGAATGGGTGAAGCAGCACATTTCAAGAGAGAGAGAGTGGGAGAAGGAGGGAAGGCGAAAAGCGGAGGGAGCATTATGAGAGAGAGCAGGAGTCCGGCAGAAGCATTGGTAGAGTAACTTTACCAGGGCTGTCGGCAGAGAACGCCTGTGGGCGAGTGCTTGAATGCATGAATGGCTTGATCACTTGCCCCGACCTCCCTGTAGCAACCTTGGCAACCAAGACTAATTGGGCTTGTGCTGTCATTCCACATCCACTCAGTATATGTCTCAGGGGCCGACCCACGCTTCCACTGTCTCCTCCTGCACTCCTCTGGCTCCTTTGCTCCGTCTTGCGCCATCTACTTTCAGAGCACACTAAGCAGTCTCCCACACTCCTACTCCCCGTTGCCCCCAAAAGCCTGAAGTTGTGATTTTTGAACACTGTGGAGCATCAGTGCAGGATATTCTACAGCCCTGTAAGGACATTGAAATGAATAATCATTTATTTCCAAAACCTCCAGAAGCACTTACGTATCTGTAACCAGTGGGGACAATGGGTAAAAACTGTTAATATATTATTATAGTGTAGAGCTTACAGGCAAATCTAACTTTTTTTTTTTTTTTTTTTTTGGCTCAGTAGAAGATTTCTGACATTTTCTGCTCATTGCATCTTCCCAATCTCAGTTATAAGAAAAATGGTAAGATCTTGTTCAGCCCATGCTGTTGCATAATGCAGTATTTTGTCATTCCCAACCCATCTTACGGCAGACAACCAGTTATGTATCATGAAAAGTTAGAATAATGCTGCTTTATTTCTGATGAAATACATACATTTTTATACTGGACATACTGCCAACATCAGTGTAGGGGCAGCTGGTGTTTATCTGATGGCTATTCAGCGTTAATGCTGAAAAATGACTTGAACAATGAATCAGCTATCAAAATATCAAAAATATTGCCAACTATCACTCTGTCAATCAACTAATCATTTCAGCTGTAGGTTGTTGTTTGGGTGCCCAGGGAATTAAGGACACTGCCATGCATTTTCCACGTCAATACGGGCACGACAGTATATTTTGGCCCCAAGACCACCAAGGAGGTGACCGATACCTTATGTTGTGATTATTAAGCTTTTTATGTCTTAGACATTTTGGTGTCACTTCATAAGACTCTTGACATCTTGAAGTTTTACTTGGCGTAGTGTACTGTCTCTTTGTCATGTCTCCCTGTACTGTTCCTGCTCTCTGCTCCACCCCTTTGCCCTCTGACAGAAATGTTTATTCAGGCCATGTTGGGTGGAGTGTCCTGTTCGCAAGGGCATCCTGTTTTGCAACTGTTCCTGAGTGTCTGTTTCTCTTCCAGATTTCAAGGGATTAGTTTGGGTTTGGGATATGGGTGTGACTATGTGGGAAGGTGAAAACTGACCCTGGCGTGTGCGCACATGTCATGAAGCAATCAACCACCGCTGTCAACATTAAATTGACACATGAAGCTCTGGGGGAAGCTTAGCTCAAAGTCAGAAACATAAATGCACTCTTACGTCAGTGCATGCATACACACCAAAAGCCAACATACTGAATACAAGCGTTGGCCTTTGGGTATCATTATTGAAAAAGTAAACTAATATTTTAAGTGCGACCTTTAATTCCTACATTATGTATCTTAAATTTTATTATCTCTGGCAGGTTATGTAACTACTGGCCACAGAAACAAAAGAATCAGTCAATCTGAAACAGTTTTTTCCCCCCAGACATACTCAACAAAAAGCAAACATGGTCTGGTTATGTGGTTTAAACGTTAAGATGTCTGGAAGTGTCATTAAAATAATCAATGCTTAATGGAAAAACCTCAAAGACAAGTAGTACATTTATTCTCAGTCCTTTAAGTAGCAACATTAGGAGTGTTTCTGCCTTTCTAATAATCCTGATTTATGAGGGTGCATTGTGGTGTCCTCCACATGTCAGTTTTTGTTGGATTAGTAAAATATTCCTTTGGCTTCTGATTTGCTATTTCCTTCTGTATTACTTTTCAATGGTAAATGATTAAATTGTCACGTTGCCTGTTTGTACACATTACATCTTGCACAGAGTAAGAATAATTTGTAGTAATCCAGTACCCAGCATGGTGTTGCATATTTCACTTGACAGGGATTTTTCTACCTAAGGTAAGGATCCATGTGGGCTGGCCTTTTATGAAAAGTTATTTTTTGGATGATCGTCAAGGTGACATAGATAATAACACAATAAAATAAATATGCACAGTTTGGTTTTAATGAATTAAAATGCTGATACATCGGCCAAAAAAACGGATTTAAAGTTTTACCATATTTGGAATTCCGGATGTCTAAATTACGGGTAGCGCGGTGGATCAAAATGGATCAAACGAGGAAGTGCAAATAACTTAAGCGGAATAATCGTGACGCCGTCCACGGCAGCTTTTTACATTCTTTTTTTTTAATTTTATTGAGATACACAATATATCCTGATATAAAAATAATTATTGTTTCCACTGACCGGCCGAGCTCAACGCAACACCGGAAACAACAACAACATGACAACTGTTGTTACAGCTGCGGTGAGGTTTAGCCGTTCAAACTCCGGGAGGTCTCAAGCTAAGTGTTTGTTTTTCAACTTTTTTTCCCCCCTCCAGTTTAATTTTAATTTTATGATGTGGCCTTCTTTGTAACATTAACTTCCAGTAAAGTGTTTGAGCTTTAGCTAACGTCAGCTTCGTTGCCTCAGCTAAAAATCAACACGAGAGCAAAGAAGATGGTACAAAATGGCGCATGAAATATGAGCGGTAACGTCCACCTGTGCTTTGTTTGAAAATTATTTGTTGTCTCTGGTATTTAAGCTATTCTTTTAAAATATTCAAATTCAACAAGATCACTTTGAAGTAGCAAGAAAGTAAGGTAATGTTGAACAGGGCTCAAAACACAATAAAAAATACTGAATTAAGGACTATTGAGTCACCATAGGAAGAGGAAATGATATAAGGGCTAAGTTATTATCTATTTACATTATCGATTGATCTTCTGATTATTTTTCGTAATGTTTGGTCTGTGACAATGGCATATGCTCATCAAAGTAACCTGCGGTATCAAGAGATTGGATGAAATCTTATTTTTTCTTCAAAGAACCAACCAAACTTTAAACATATTTCATTTACTGTAAGATCAATACCAGCTGAAAATTATTATCATATTTGACAAAAACAAAACTTGAACAGTTAATCAGTTGTCAAAATAGCTTGTGATTGCTACTCAAATGAATAGCTCTTAACTGATATCTTTAACTGTGATCTTTGTGAAGTACTTCCTATCTTCGATGTAACTATACTTTATTTTTTACTAGTTTAAGTATAAAAGGGTTAACAGTGATGACACGGTGTGTTCAGTCTAAACTACTCCACATGGCTCACATGCTAATGATAATAGTAATTTTAATGAGGTAGATGGCAGCACGGCGGGATAGTGATTACTGCTGTTGTCCCACAACAGGAAGGTCCAGGGTTCGGTTCCCAGGCCTGGGACCTTTCTGTGTGGAGTTTGCATGTTCTCCCCGTGCCTGCATGGGTTTTCTTCCCACCGTCCAAAGACATCATATTTAGGTTAATTGGTGACTCTAAATTGTCAGTAGGTCTGGGTGTCAGTCTGAGATGTTGTTGGTCCTTGTCTGTCTCTGTCAATTGGCCCTGTGATGGACTGGCCACCTGTCCAGGGTGACAGCGCCCCTTGCCCAATGTGAGCTGGGATTGGCTCCAGCAACCCCCGCGACCCAGAAACAGATAAGTGGTAGAAGATGAATGAATAATTAGGTAGACTTTAAAAATGCTTTGCAGCTACAACCTGCGGACATTAATGATGCAGTCCACCACAAAATAGTATCCATATAACTGCAGATTATATCTGATAAATGAGACCATCTCAATTTTTGCTTTAATTTTGAGAGGCTGTTCTCAGTACCAGACATTTAAGCCAATGTAATTCTTTCTCCTCCTAAACTGCATTGGAGCCCCCATGGAAAAAGTCATCGTCCTCTTGTTGTTGTTTGGCCAGTTATCTTCAGAAACAGAATCGCCTGTAGACAAGTGGACCAGTGAATGCAAGGTACAGCCACACAACTTTGATAACGTTTTTGTGGGTTCAAATGAATATCACACCTCAATTGACCTTTTTACGTAAGATGTGCATTTCAGTGACCAGTTACGTACGATACTAATAATAGAAATGGCATACATGATTAAAATGATTGACGTCTCTACCACATCTGTTCAATACTCATAAGGCAAAGGTTAACACAACCCCATGTTACAGATGCTTGAGTGGCTCTGTTCGTGTGTGTACTCTAAATTTCCCAGCTGTATTCCCGAGGTCATTACACATGCAAGCTTTTAAAGTGCATACAGTATGTGTTTTTATATGCCTCTTCTCTTACTAATGCTTATGGTTTTACATAATATACCTAGTTTGTCACGTCTAATGAAAATACTTATATCATGATTATATTAACTTGTGTCAATATCAATTACTTAATATGTATTATGTAATATGTTTTCTACACCTTTGTAATATAATGATTTTAAAATGGATAATTTGAAGAAAACTACCATGGTTTCTCATATGATTTGTAATCACAATTAGTATTCAGTATCTATGAATTTGAAATAGCCACAGAGAAAATAAAAAAGAATTGCCATACAAAATGTTTTCTTGTAGGCAATTCCATTTGATAAAAAGGGACTGTTTTCAAAGTACATGTAAGCTGGTTTATAATTCATATAGAAAGTTACGGCAGAGTGAACACATCTCAAGATCTGTTAAGACAGATGTGGTACATGAATATGAGAGTAGTGGTAATGTTGGGGGTGGGTGGAGGGAGGCAGAGCCCTCTTTCACCTGTCACATTGCTTGTAACATCTCTCACCAGGTGTAACATATGAGACCCCACAATGCAACCAGTGTTATTCCACATGTGCAAAGGCTGGACCCGTCCCATACCCGTTGTGTGCGTTTGAAAATGCAGGTTTTGCAGTTTGAAAATAGCAACATGAGAACTGCTTTATGCTTACAGTTGTATTATGGTTTGTTTTTTTGGGGGGGAGTTGATGAAAAATATTGCAGCTGCTCCTTTGAAAACTCAAATCCTTCTTTAACAAAGAACTGCCAGTTTTGACTATTTCACCTTTTGGATATCACTTTTTGCTGGAAACATAAACTAGAGGTGTTTGGAACAGGGAAGTCTGAGCTGCCGGCTGTGGGCTATGGTTGTAATCTTGCCGTAGGGTGCATATCTTGTTCTGCACTGTCCCCCCTCTCCACTTCCTCTGTTTTGATGAATGTTTGGATTGTGCAATTACATAATCAACATATGTCTTTTCTAATTTCCTGTGCGGGAAATTAGTTATTTTAATCACAGTGCTTGCCTCTCCATGTGCAAATGTTCCACCAAAGCAAGCCCCCCCCATACTGCTTTGCAGAGGTACCATTACTGCATTCTTGGCTCAGTACCATCCAAAAATGAGTGTGATTGGTTGAAAGAAATGCAAACAAGTCATAGAGTTTTTATCCCCAGATAGCAGAATGATAATGGGTGCAGCTAGTTCCCCCTTGAGTGCTTTGGAGATGTTTTCCTGGGTTAATGTCAAGGGCAAAAATCAGAAGTGGCTGAAAACAAGTAATTAATTCTTTTTTAAAGAGCAAATCAATTAATTATAAATTTTTCAAAGATTAACATAATACATATGCCTAAGTTATTTAAATGTTTTTAAAGCATTAAAATTCTGCTGTCATCCATCCATCATGTTTATAGCTGATCTCTTTTTTTGTTAAGGTAGTCTGCGCAGGCAAAGTAACAGTATATCATGCAGACAATATGGCACTGATATTTGCATTTACTCTGAAAACAGCACACTGTGCAGACTACCTCGCTTTACTTTTGTGATGCTGGGTGATTTTCTTAATACTGAATAGTTTCAAAGCTGTCAAAATAATGAAAAACAATCTAAATCATGAGCACTGCTGGATAGATGTGATCAGGGTCTTGCATCTTGTGGAGCTACTGGGGACATCTGTCTTTATTGATGAAGATACTGAGGCGTAATTCTGTTTCCAGACCAGAGCCAGTGAAGCAGGCAGCTTTTTTGGTTAGTTTATTATATCCAACATTCATTTCCATTATCTTTCCTCTTTGGGCTCACAGCCATCATTTATGTGCAGGAGACATAGACTCAGTGGACAACGCTGTGCTATTTTCTCTGTCGTATTTTCTCTTCACTATTAGCCAACATGCTGTTGACTAGACTAGAACGAAGTAAGGAAGAAAGGCAATGGCATGCAAAAAAGATGACAAGCAGAATTAAAAATGCATAGCCTTTTTATTACTACTATGCTGAAAGAAGAGATTATCGGTGATGTCAACTGGAATTGCATATCCCTCAAAGGAAACCTCCCCTGTGTCCCAGTTCCATACTTTATAAGCCAGGTTTCAAAGGAGTGTTTATTACACTGTTCTCAGATACATTGGTATTTTTACTAAGTTACCTTTTTTTTCCCATTGGTATATTGATGAAAACACATAGCCCTGTAATGCAATCTACAAATAAATTGTGAAACAGCTCAAACTTGATGGCAAAACAGCATTAGAAAAGTCATGTAAAACAGAAAAGACAAAAGGAACATGTTTTTTCCCCAATGCAAATTTCCAGTAGTGCTCAAAAATCAGCATAATTGACAGCTCATGTCTCAATCAGTTACTAGAAAATGTTAATGTGTAGTCATTTCCTGTTTGTTAATTCTGAAAAAGTGTAGAGTAAAGATAAGGATTGTGTATTTGGGATACATGGCCACCTGGATATCATTTGCATGTGTTAGTTTATTGATCTGCTTTATCAGTACTTAGTGTCAGGTAAATGTCTCCCACTAGCTGTGACACATCATGATAGAGTTGGCATACAGGTTGTAGGTCTAAGTCATTTTTGTTGATAGTGGCTGCTGGAATTGAGTGTCTTAATAAGTGGCTAATGTAATTATTCTACAATCTTATTATGTCAGCACCATCAGTCCAGATCTCCTCTCTGTGCCCTTTTGTTTGGTAGTTTGATAAAGTGATCAAGAACGACTGTGATTGGTGGGTTGCTGTGCATGCAGAGGCTGCATGTCAGCCAGTACATCTGCCAGGCCAATTCACCAGCCAAACTGGTACTTGTTTAAAAAAAGCAACACAAAAATCTCTAGACCAAAACAGAGAAAAATCCCACTGCATCTTGATCCTGTAATAGTTGTACACATTTGGGCTCAAGTCCAGAAAAAACGTTCACTGTTTGTAGATCTGTGCCACCAATTTGTCTTAAGCCTGTAATTTTTGTCTTTACCTTATCTAGCTCCAGCAGGGAAAATTTCCAATTCTTTCTAATTAAATTAAAATTTTCCATTCCCTGCTGCTTTGGTATTTCAGGATTTAAAATTTTTTCTCTTGGAGCAGTGCCACAAATGTATATATTCTGTATATTTTTCAGGGGCAGTGATGCATATAATGACTGTGGGCATAATAAGAACTGGAGGAACTTGCTAAGGCTTGCTAAGGAGGAAAAACTGGCAAAGTCCTGGCCAATATGGAGTAAAAAAAAAAAAAAAAAAGTAACAACCACAGTCTTTGACATGCTAAAGCTCAACTGATTCAAGTCAGCTATCTGTTGTACTTGGATTCACAGAAAAAAAAGGTGAAACCCATGTTGCTCATCTAATCTTTCTGGGGTCTTTTAGGGTCTGATCAAAATCACAAACCCACGATCAATCAGCAATCGATCAGCCATTTAAGTTGGGCCCAACTTTGTACTCAATCAAGTTGTACTGTAAAGTGTGAACCCATTAACCGTTTTGGGTCAGGTCTCCTTTTGGGTTTTTTGGGCCTCAAAGTTATTTGAAGACCTCTAGTAAATGCAAAGGATTTATGTCACCTGAAGTGAAATAATCTAACCACTAGGGAATGTCATCTTACCCTCTTAAATTCATGTAGCTCCTGTCCATGTGTAATACTCTAAGATCTATCCTCAGAAGTGCTGGAATCAAGCCTCTGGATAAAACAGAGACCATAGAAATGCTAAAATACTTTCTATTGCTGTGCTAATACATGAAGAGCACACCTCAAAACATGCCAGTCATAGCGTAAGTCATTACTTTAGATTGGAGATAATTCCCTAAAGAAAAAAAGAGTACCTCAAGGCTACACAGAACAAGACTGGTGCCAAGGACTTCAAGTAATCACTTAAATTCTTTTACCGACATGATTTGCACTGGAGAAAAAAAAAAAACTAAATTATTTCACCTTTTAACTTTTTTTCACAGAAAGACTTGAGCTTGAAAAGGTGTCATAAAGTGATATTTTTGCAGGAAGTGAAGAGCAGATCAACCTGCATTAACATGTAAATCACATCAGGATGTAGTGCCATTACTCAGAGCTGAACACCACTAATTTAATGATACTGTCCACTCCGAGTCTCATGTGATTCATAACTGCACTATCAATTACATTTCTGTGTGAATAGATCTTCTTAGTTGATTATTTCCATCCTGCTCCCAGACGTTCACTGGTAGCGCTTTGTGTCAAATTAATTCCCGCTGAGAGCTGACTTTCAGGTCAGACTACCTGGACCTTTTCCTTTCTAATACATGTCCAACTAGCTTGATGCTTGAGTCAATTTCATGAACACATTGTGAATTGACATAAAGTTATATTTGTATGACAAAACTTTTGTCAGTGCATCCCAGGATATTAGATATTTGAAACCCCCCTCAGTGTAGGAACTAAAAAAAAAATCATGTCTTTCAGCAAACACTGATCATTGAAACCTGCAGTAATCCTCATGGAGGGATTAACCTGCAATAATCTTAGAGGTAGGATTATTTCAAATTGTGCCACTGTTCATTAGTCTTAGCTAGACATGCCTCATAATTTGGCAAGAGTTTTGGTGCCACACAGTAGTTGATCATATATTTGATTCTATTTCTTGTGGTGTGAAAATTCTTTCTAAACCCCAGGGGAAACAACAACTTTCTCCTTTGAATTCCAAAATTATTTTCATTAAAGTTAAACTGAGGAAGATTAATATGTCAGTGATGACTATCCTGCCTGTCTTGACCAATATAACTAATGATGCTGTATAAATCACCGGTGGTGAAAGGGCAGCGGCCGTGCTATTACTTATATTGCTTTTGTATAAATGCAGGGAAGTTCCTTTTGCTCTTTAGAATAACCTTCAAATTTACAAAGAAAAGCAAACTGCAACCTTTACAAGGTGTTATATGGAATACATTTCTAGTCACAGCCAAACATCAAGTTATAGGCAGTGGATGAGGCTGGACGTAAATGATGTTGAAATAGGAAATATATCAGCACTTTAACGATGTTGATGCTGGTTTCCTTTTGGTGACAGGTTTTAATAAAGGTGCACTTAAGCTTAGATCTAATGCAGTGTGTGTCTGTCTGTGTATGATATAGAATGTAACTGGGTTAATTCAAACAGTAATGTGAGGTCTGTATTGCTGGAGGCATATGCCATGCGTCCCACGTGCCTGACTTCCAAATGAATCAAGGCTTTTCTGCAGTGTTGATGCCACTAGCGAAGTGCATAGGACTTTTTCAAACACTAAATATTACATCAAATAAGCCAGTCTGTGTCTCTGGTGTCACCAGTGAAAGCAGAATCAGCTTTTCAAGCTCACAAAATTTTCATTGCTGATTGAGAATAGACTACTCTAGTGGTTCTAAATTTAGTTCCCAGCCTGATTTGCATTAGTTGGCGCATAAAATTGTAGATGACCTCTGTCTGCTAATTGTCTTGTTTAAAGTTGGAAAAACATGCACTTGCATTCACTTTCTTCTCCAGCACCTAAAGAATATCAACCACCATTGTTTAGTTATCTTTATAAGAGGGTGAATTGTACATTTTTCTTTGCACATCAGGGGCTGTTGTCCTTGAAGGATGAGGTGTCAGCACACAGTGTGGTAGTCTGTAGACAAATAGCTTACATTTAAACAGTCTGATTGTTATTCAAATATGCTGGACCTTCGATAAGCCCCAGTTTATTTCATTGAATGTTACATCATCACTTATAAATATACAATTATGTATATTTATAGGGCAGCACGGTGGCATAGTGGTTAGCATTGTTGCCTGTAAACGGATAAGTGGTATAAGATGAATGAATGAATGTATATTTTTATTGAAGATAAATGACTAAATAAATTTAGTGATTCAGAATGAATTCTATTATTCCTGTGGAGCTGAACGAAATCAGGTAATCCTTGTGTTTGAATGTTTTATTAAAAGTGAACAGAATTGAGACAGATTGGCATAACGACTCCTCCCACACCTTCTGTAAATGGCCCCATCGCTTTCAGTTTTCAGGCTGTTGTTTTATAATAAACTGTGGCTTGTTATAGGAACTTACTAATCGAAATATTTTTCTTCCAGCACTGATACTCTTTTGGCATCTGTGCAGAATTCAGTGGAATAATTTTTAATAAGGTAACCTGAGGCTAGGCCTTTTTCCAGCACTAAAGACTGAGTTGGGGGCCTGCCATGACTGGACAAGGGTGTAAACAGTCTTATAAAGACATCGACAAGGACATGACAGAAGGTATACTGAATGATAATATTAAACTTCCATATGGGACATGTAGGACAAATTAATTGGCATGTGTTTGGAACTTGATCTATTCTAGGGATTTAAAGTCAGGATACCTTGGCCTACACTGCTAAAAATGTAATAAATAAAATAAAAATTACTCTTTTAATACACCTTTGTGAAAGTGCGATGTTTGTCACTCAAATGAGGGGTGGTACCAATAATCTATCCACTTCATAAGGTTAGCATTCAGTAAAGTTGGGTTTCGATCGCTGGGTTCACTTAATCAATCTCTTAAAGAACCTTTTATCACTCCTTGATATTTTTATTTGCTGAATTCAATGTAGCAAGTATGGAACATTAGCAGACTAGCAGATTAGCAGAGTTTTAGCCAGCACTGACCATTACTGATTTAAATATTCATGATTATCAGCAGTAGATTCTGTCACCTGTTGCTGATTAATTTATTATTTAACAGCTACACTGAAATGTAATAATCTGTGAGTAATGTGCTATATATCTGTTTGAAAAAAGACACATCAATATGTAACATCATACTACAACAACATAGTTAATCTGTTAACCTCCAATAAGGACCTTTGTTACATGGATCAAGTAATTTTGTAAAAAACTGAATGTCACTGCTGCTTTTTCAGTGCATTGGTACAATATAACCCATCAACAAATAACCCAGCATTTGGCCATCACAGATCTAAATTCAAATGTGACTTGGAGTGCTTTATTTAATTTCAAATGGTGAAAACCTAATGAGATTCAATTAGGGATTTGAAAGGATTAGGATTTAATACTGGATTTGGATTTGATAAAATGCTGTCAAACACTAACCCTAGTAGTGGAGCTGATACTGATTTAGATGATTGGCACATCCCTTTTGACAAATAAAATGTAAATTAACAATACACATAGCTTGTTCTACTTTCCTTATTCTGTATCTGCTCTTCGTACAATGTACTGTATCTGGCACTGAAAAGACTTCATTGGAGCTTGAACTGCTGTTGAGTTATCCACCAAATAAACAAAAACGAACAAACAACCTGGAAATGTAGTTTGGATCTCCTCGAAAGTCAGAGACTGCTTAAATAAACATTTTTGGCTCTAAGCCCCTAAAGAACTCTTCTCGGAGTTGCTCTGTAATCTCCCGCATGCAGCATTGTGCTCACTTAACCTTGCAGTAAGCTATTGCTTTATTCGCTGAAGCTTGAATAAAATAGGGCTGAGAGGGTAATCAAATACTAAGAAACAGTCGGCAACAGATCTGAATCTCCTGTGGGTCTGTTTGTACTGTTTGGACTTGGCTACAGGACTCCAATAGGCCTCAACAACTAGGAGTTTCAAAAGCTTTGAGATTGTAATTCATCTTATCACCCTGCCGTGTTTTTGCTGAGTGGTGGGTTCGTCATTGAATTGCTGTCCACATTGGACTGTTTCTTGTAATCCATCATTGCAAAGTAGCCTGCCTCCTTCCCAACACTCCCAAGTCCTCACCCAGTCTTATTATTTTATAACTGGTTTGGCTAGAGTGAGACAAGGAGGTTACATAAATATTTGTGTTTTACATTGAAAATATTTTACATGTTTGTGTGTATACTTGGATAAATGATTTCAACATTCTCCACAGTTTTAAATCCTTGTTCTGTATCTGTAATCCTTTAAATGCAAGGTTATTTACCCCCCGTATTTCATTTTTATTCTCTTTAACAGATCGAGAAGATCATGAGCTTGATTGGAGCAGGCTTTGAAACGTACAAAAACAAACAGCCAACACCAAGCCCAGGTAATGTTTCAGCACCTATTTTGTTTAAATGATCATTTACTTAAATTTTTCTGCAGACAATGGCATGACTTTTTTTAGAGATATGACTATGCAGTATGTAATGTACTGGCTGGTTAACCCGAAATGACAACTGGCTCTTGGGAATTGAGCAAAGCTTATTCATTAATAATTTATTAAGATCTTGCTTTGGTGCTGCATGGATAATAGTACCATAGAGTTCATTGGATGGGAATTATGTCACGTTAGCAGCAACCAAACATTTTACACCCTGTAACTGATTCCATTCATGAGCAACAAGAGCTTTTAAAAGAGCTGATGTTCAGTGGTCAATTACATTTTCAAAAAGATGGAAAGTAGTTTTGTTATCTTTATAAACCACAGATATTCAAGTTGACACTTTATTGGCACATCATTGTTGGTATCTGTTTCCACTTTATGGGAAAATTTAATTCTAAATTGCCCTCACTGTTATATTTTCTTTTTTTTTCTTTTCCTGGAGTTCCTGTATATCTCAATAGGGCTTGAACTGATAGTACGCTTCATCAAGAGTCCTTCAGGCAGTGCAGAGGGAGAAGCCAGCTGGCATCAGCTCAGTTTGTTTAGATAACACTCCTGAGTTGATTCAGTGTAAATGTACCTCCATTAGATACTCTGCCATAAGGATGTTTCATCATACAGGGTTGTATAACACCTTCTCTGGGTCTGCACAGGACTGCTTTTTACAGGTTTCACCAGATCTATGTAGATAAATTTTCATTAATTATGTGCAGTATGCCTCATGGACTACTGATCTGCTGACAACAGCAAGGTGTAGTGCCACCCAAAAAAAGAAACATAAAATACATGACTGTGGTAAAAGGATATGAAGCAAAGATGCTGAGAAACAGAAACAAGATGGCATTGGAATCAGGAGATTTAAAACTGTTAAATTGACCATGTTTGACTTTGTCATCATGTCTTCTTGCTGCATTGTTTGTCTGTGTAGTTCAGCTTTCTCTGTGGGGAAAACTTAAGTCAGTTTGGCCTGTGTAACCAATTAAGCTTAATGCTGAGAAAAAGGACATCAACTCATTCAGTCAACAAATTTAACTCTGGGAAATGTGGAGGAAGATTTTTTTTTTTTTTAATCAAGATGACTATGGATATTCTCCAACTTAGTGATATAACAGTAAAATAAAATGGGACTGTTCATGTATGATGTTAACTGTAAATTGACTTGCAGCATTTTTAGATTAATTGCTATCTTAACAATTAAGACCTGGGGTTATTTCACATTACATAAGAGAAAATATGTTGTTTGTTTGTTTTTTCTTTCACACATAGGTGTGTTCTATTTATAGACCTTGTTTGAAGAACGGCATACTGAAAGTGTCCCAGATTCAGCTGAGTCATGCAGTTGCTGCTCTGATTTTAATCAAAATTGTGCACAAGTTGTTTGAAGGTTGGAAAGATGTTTTTTTTTTTTTATTCATTTATTTATTTATTATTTTTTTGGACATGCTAGTAAAGAGGCCATATTTCTTTACATAAAGTGTACTGAAAGGAAACAAAGGAGAGAGGGTACAGGGGGGAATTAATAAAAAGATGAGAAAATAAATTGTCGCTTTTAATCCAACCCTTATCTTTCTATTGTGACAGAACTGTTAAAAAACCTGTTCTTTGTCCCTGTTGTCATTCTAGCCACCTTTTCCTTGTTTACTGTCATTCTCACATCCTGAGCCAAGGGCAACCGATTCATCTTCAGGAGGCAGGTTTCTGAACATCAGATTTTTGTGGCTACAAAAACCAGCCCTCCAATTTTGTGCCAATTTGCATGTTTAAGGATGAGAATGTTTGTGTTGTGTGCCCATCACGAGTGCCTCGATTGTGTGCTAAGAGAGCACTGAGTAAATGAGCTTAAAAAGAGAGAGGGAGTGGAGAGAAAGCTTAGCTAACAGCACACAGGAGGCATCGACTCAGTTTGTGTACAGGCACACACTGACGTTCAAAGGAAAAGAGTCCGCCTTCAGTTTCCCTGAATTAATTCAGCTTTGGGGCTCATTTTCTCCAGTGCTTGGGTGTGTTGACAAGGAGCTAGCGCTTTTCTCCCGCTCTGATAAAGAGGCACGGCTTTATCTAGGTACAACCTCTACCTCTTCCTCTGTAAATAGGTCTTTCTGGGCGCTCTTTGGAGCCGAGTCTAGACCTGCTCAAACAGTACAGAAACCCACTTGGGTAGATTTGACAGCTTGGCCTGTTTAACAGGGGATAAGACAGTGACCTAGTTCCCCCCCATGGAGGAGCATTGGATACTCTGTCAGTCAGCAATTAGGTCGTACTACCGTGGGAGGTGTTGCTGTCCCAAATGAATGGAAGTAATTGGACAGGGTGGCTGGTATTTTTAACAGTCTTTTTCTGGATTTTGTGTTGTAAGAGGAGACTTTGGTGTGAGGCTGAGGAGGAGAGCGTAAAGAAAGAGGAGGAGGAGTTGAGGGATCTTGTAGTGAATCATAATTAGTCCAATTCAATCCCTCTTACTTCCTGGTGATAAATTTTTCCATCTTTTTTCATCGCCTTCTACTCTATTAGTCTTTTTCCATGTCTTATCAGTCTCTTGCTCATTCTCTCACACTCTGTTCCATCATTCTTCTCCTCCATTAGAACAAATTTGTCAGAGGCTCTTCATCCTGATAACGAATGATGAACACTGGTCCTTTTGGATGACTGACAGGTCACAGAAACCTGACCTGGCCTTTTACCTAATTGTTACCACACCAGAGCAACAGTGGTAAAGGCGGCCAATTATGGAGGCGGTTCAATCAATAGCCCTTCACTATGCCTCCCTCTGTTGGCACCTGTTCGCCATGCCCTGACTGCCTTCCTGACTGGCTGACTATCCGTTTGGGAATGTACGAGGTGATAGCAAGCAGCTTGAAAGCCTGCATAATTATTGCTCTGCCTGCAGCTGTACCCAGATAACACCAGTGACGGACGCAGTGAGCAGCCCTGCATGGGTGGGTGCTGAAGTATACAAGTCCCTTCTTTCAAAGTCAAACAACACTGTGCACTGTGTCACACTCTTTACTCAAAAATGTAATAATAATAATAATAATAATAAATTTTTTATTTGTCAGGGTGCCTTCAAGGTTGCCTTACACCAAGAATAAAATACAGCAAAACAAAAATGCAAAAAATACAAAACAACATACATCATACAAAACACAGCATACAAAAAACATCATACAATTACATTAAAAGGGTGGGCAAGACAGTATAAAAACACGATGGATAGAATCAGATGGAGTGGATGAGTCTGAACAGATGAGTTTTGAGTTTGGATTTGACCAGATTGACAGATGTGGTGTTGCGGAGGTCAGGGGGGAGTGAATTCCAGAGCTGGGGAGCAGAGTGGCTGAATGCTCTGCTCCCCATGGTTGCCAGGCAGGCGGGGGGAACGGAGAGGTGAATGGAGAAAGAGGATCTGAGTGTGCGAGTGGGTGTGACAATGTGGAGGAGGCCAGAAAGGTATGGAGGGGCTAGGTTGTGAATAGCCTTGAAGGTGAGCAGTAAAATCTTGTATTGTATTCGGTGAGTGATTGGCAGCCAGTGGAGCTGCTGCAGGATGGGTGTGATGTGATAGATGGATGGGGTCCTTGTGATGACTCGAGCCGCTAAGTTCTGTACCGGTTGAAGTTAATGGAGAGTTTTCTGAGGGAGACCAAACAGGAGGGAGTTACAATAATCAAGCCGGGAGGTAACAAGACTGTGGACCAGAATGGCAGTTGTGTGAGGTGTGAGAAAGACGTGTGAGAAGCTGACTGGGTTATGTTGTTTATATGTGATGTGAAAGAAAGTGTGCTGTTGAGGATGACACCCAGACTCTTGACTGTGGGGAAGGAGAAATAGAAGAGTTGTCAATGGATAGTGTGAAACTGAGGGATTTGGATAGGGTGGATCTGGTGCCGATGAGTAGCATTTCAGTTTTGTCACTGTTTAATTTTAGGAAGTTGGATGAAAACCAGGATTTTATTTCAAGGAGGAGTCAGGCTTGGTGGAAATATGGAGCTGGGTGTCATCCGCGTAGCATTGGAAGTGGATGTGATGTTTCTGGAAGATGTGGCCAAGGGGGAGTAAGTAAATGATGAAGATCAGGGGCCCCAGGACAGAGCCCTGGGGCACACCTGTGGTGACTGGGAAAGGTTGTGATGTGAATGACTTAAGTGGAATGAACTGAGAGCGGCTGGAAAGGTAGGATTTAAACCAGTTGAGGGGGGAGTGTGTGTGTGTGATGCCAATAGAGAGGAGACTGTCCAGGAGGGTGGTATGTGAGATGGTATTCAGTTATCTACCACCACACCTGTTTAACCATTGTTTTTTTTTACCTGTTAGTAGCTTCTGTGGTGTTCTAAAATCTTTGATGTGACATGAGCATCTGGAAGTACATAATGGAATTTGCCTCTTTTCTTTTATGCTGTGTAACTGGGTGAGATGCAGATGGACTTGAAGTGTGTCTCTCTTCTTTTTCTTCCTTCCTGTTTGAGCACATTAGAGACTTCTACTGACTTGAATCAATGCTGCCCCCCCTCGTCCTATCATCATAGTAAGATGTAAATGAATTAAAGCCATCTGCTAATAAGCACCAGCTCGAGGAGGCTCTTTGTTTCAATATCCCATGTTAGCCCCCCCCCCAAAAAAACCTGGCGTTTCTTCTGCCAAACAGGATTGTGTCTCTGTCATCCATTTACATTCTAGTCATTCTTTACAGAAAAAGTCTGATTTCAGGCTCTCACTGCTTGTTCCTTTTCTCTGATGGTGGTGTCCTTTCTGCGCTGCCAAGATCAGAGTGCCTCTGTGCAATTCTAATCAGTGCAGTGGTGGTTGGGTGGGGGTGGTTGTTTGGGGTTGTGGGGTGGTGGGGGTGTCACATTCAAGAGCTAGTATGTGTGTATTTGTATGAGAAAGAAAGGGGGGGCACCATAGAAGGGGAAATGAATGGAGAGACAGATGCTGAGGACGGGTACAGTGTGTGTTTGCATCTGTCTGTGCGTATGAGAGCGAGAGGCAAGGAGCGAGACAGAGTGAGGGAGAGTGCAAGCCAGTAAAAGAGAGAGAGGCAGAGGGAGGGGAATTGATATAGTGGTAGAGTGAGGGAGAGGTGGTTACGTGGAGCAGCACCCCACTTCATCAGGCAACATACGGCAGCCCTGCAGTGCGATCACACAGTATGGGAAGGGGGCTATGAGATCGAGAGCAAGAGAAAGAAAGCAGAGAGAGGGACAAGTGCAAGGGGGGGGGGAATTAAAAAGAAGAGCTTGAGGGATTTGCTCAGACGAGACGGGGGAATGATCACTGAGTCTGTTGGCTGTCGTGGATGTGGGAAGAACGCGGCAGCAGTGGCTGAGGTTGAGGCAGATCTGTGGTCTCCTGTGTAGAAGCAGCCGGCGTCAGGACGTTATGCCTTATGAGCAGTGAGGGGTAACGTGTGTGAGCCAGGAGCAGCTGCTGTGACTGCAATTGCACTGCCTGCATGTCTCAGATAGGCAGGGGATGCAGCAAACCTCTGCCCTGAGCGCAGAGGCTACTAGCTGTATCCAGCAAGGAGAAGAACCAGGTGGGCTGGGGTGGGAGCCGGGGGCGCCTGCCTCAGGAAGGAGCTAGCTTAACCTGCACTGTGATCCTGCAGTGATCCCCGCTTCAGAATCGAGAGGCTCACCTGCCGTTTAATGGATCTGAACCTGGATTTACTGCTTTGAGAGATGAGAAGCACGTTCTCTGTCGGAGCCATGCAGCCAGCAGCCTGCTGAAGTGTGTGAATGCCGGGCAGCACAGTGAGCACTGGCACCACCAAGGACACCAAGCCTTTTCCCACCGGCAGACAGCTCACCTGGAGTTTTATCAAGGAATCTATACTTGGATTTGATAATGAATTGAGGAGTTTGGAATCAGCACACTGTGGAAATCCCAAGCCAACATTTCTTTTTTTGATGTAGGATTTACAATATGTCTACCTGACTGTACTCTGTGTGGCTCTGGAGTAAGGACGAAACATGATTTAAGCAAATGTGTATTTCTTGATTTAAAAAAAAAAAAAAAAAACACAAGTACCGCAACAGTACTTTAGAATGCTGCTACCTTCATTGTATGAGCCGTGTCCTAGCTCTCAAAGAGATTGACCAATGAAGCCATGGGACTCAGCCAGAGCTTTACAAGTATGTGGTGAAAACCCTGACAAATTTATTTTGGGGGAACTGAATATTTCTGTGTTACACCCTGAGGAAGTCATGTCTCAATTTCGAAAAATGACGAGGATAGTTTTAGCAGAGTAAATATTATGTGGTTAATGAAAATGTCTCATTTAGTGATAATTTCCATTCTCTCTCAGCTTGAAAATTATATAGTCACTTGTACACTTGTAGTGTTCAGTATTGTTATGTTTTTGGACTAGAAGGGCATTTGTTTTTACACTCGCTCATCTGCTCACTAAAGGAATGTTTAGTGAACCCTATTTGTTGGAAGATGCCGTAGTGGGTCAGTCCAACATAACTTACACTACGAAGCTGCAGATGGGCTTCCTTCCCTGCACTACTTCCACCCTCGCCTGACATTTCCAGTCAGTCACACTAACACCAGTGGGTGTATATTAGCCTAGTTAGTCCCCTGCAGAGCTTGAGCTGGGCCTGCAGCACTTGCTATCCTCCTCCTGTGTTTGAGTTTAGCTGGGCCCCCGCCTGTACCGTGGGAGCCCCTCACCCCCGGCCTGGACCCTGTCTCCCCCCCACCCTGCCTGGTGCTGCTGCACTCGGCTCTGCCTCTGCTGGCCGAGGATGATGTGGCAATGCCATGTGTCGTCCTCTGAGTGCCGCTGCTACCGGCTGAACGGCTTCTCACTGCTGAAGCGCTTCCCTCTCTCGGCAGATGGGGCCTGTGGTAAAGCCCTGGACCAGCCGGTGGGAGAGTGGCTGGAGCACGTGGGGCTGCCGCAGTACGAGAGCAAGTTCCTGCTCAATGGCTTTGATGACCTACGATTCATGGTGAGTCACCTGCAGCACGCCCTCTCAGGGTTCGGTTCCACTTTACATCACTCTGCCTCTCCCTCTGTCAACCTCAGCTGCATTTGTCTTTTAATGCCACTACTCTCACTCTCTCTCCCCCTTTGCTTGTCTCTCAGTACCTCACACAACCCCACCTCTCCAGCATTTCTGTTCTACTCTCACCATTGTACCTCTCCTTTGCCTCCCCTCTTTACCTCTCACTTCCATAACTCCTCTTCACCTCTGTGCACTGCTTGACCCTGCTAAGATTTATGGCCCTTCCACTGAATCCCTTTAAAGAATATGGGCTGTCACCAGTGGTAAGACAAGTGACAACCAAAACCCATTAACTTTTTCCCAGCATTCCCAATCATGCTATCTAATTTACTGTACAATTCTATGGTCACCTCCTCCCGCTAGAATATATTCTCTGATTTACAGCCACTGGACTTGACCTTAGTGTAGATACAGTCAGAACATGGACAACCAGTCCTCAATCTGAGCTCACTGTTGTCTATTCCTAATACACTTTGCATGGTTGGTTGCAAAATATCACTAAATCTGCTACCTATCATGTTCTGTGCTCTGCTTGTGGTGCTGTGAGACAATCTTGCACAAACTGCACAATGTATGATTACACTGCTGCAGCATGCAATAATCTTTTGTGTGTGTGTACACACATATATATATATACACACACACACACACGCACACACATGCTGACATTTATGTTACAGATTATTTCCCATCTAGGTAAATTAACAAAACCCAGATGATTTGTCAATGGTGATGCAATGTTGGAAAAAAAAAAACCATCAGACAGATAGATGAGTGTCTCTGGAAGTCATCAGCTCAATTTGCACAAATGTTTTGCAGTTTTTAAATGCCTCCATCAGATCTTATTGATAGAGCCATTTAACTGCAGCCCAAAGGATCTCTACGATCTGCTTTCCAAAAAGAAGATTGCAAGGAAACTTGATATGACATTCGGCAGTGATCGTAAAAAGCAGCATTACTTTTTCAGTCCCCTGGTCATGTTTCTGCGAAAAACATGCATGCACACTGTACATAAATAGTCCCAAAGGGTAAACACAGACATTTCAGACCACGGGGCTGCATTAACACTGTGGGCTTTATGTTACATCAGTTGCCACAGGTGAGGTCAGTAAACTGAGACCAGTCAGCTCGAAGGGAAGGTGGTTGGAATCGCAAAGTGCTCCAGTTGAGAAGTGCTCCTGTCTGATCTGTTTTTCTCTCCGGTAAAACATGAGATGACAATGCGATGGGTGTCCTTTTGATATTGTGATCACTACCAGTATGAGGTTCTGTGCAGATAAAATCTTTGCACTGTGATTTGTATTTGGTTATGAGGTGACACAAAGCCTAAAGGAGTATAATGTGTAGTCTCGATAGTCGTAGTAAAAGGGCTGTGCATTTAGGGCTGTGCAATGTGGATAAGAGCTAGACAAATCATCCAGGCAGATATATCAGTAGATGTTAGCTTATTGTACATATACTGTCATCATATATATGTTAAACAATACATTGCAGTACAGATACGACAAAGATGGATTTCTTGAAAGCATGTCTATCAGCATATTTATTTAGGAATGAGCCAGAGAGTTGAAAGAGATGGGAAAGGAAATTCAAATAAATGTCCTGAGCTAAAACTGAACTGGCAATGTTATATCTGTCATAAATATCATGTGCCAAAGATGAGAAGAAAAAATCATTGGGCCGTAATATGAATAGAACTTATTTTTATATTTATATGTTGAAATAGAGCAATAGTGCACGGATGAAATGCAAATTTGTTTTCTTTTGTTTTTTTTGTTTTTTTTCAGAAAAACCTCTAAGCTCGAATCTCAAGCTCTTTACTGGCTGATACATTGTTATCATTTTAGGTATTTTATGTTGCCCAACACTAGTGTAGTTATCTGGGGAGTAGTTGAAAAGATTACACACCAACTTCGTTGTCTTTACAACTGGGTTGGAAGATTCTATGTTGAACAAGATTTCTGGGCAATAATGTGATGAGGACTATGGGTCATTAGGCATTCTGATGTTCATTTTCATGCCACCACTAATGTGTCTTCTGGACTTGATGCATCAAGGAGATAAATCATTAGCTTCACAAGGCAAATTACCCATGGATATTTACAAGGATGTGGAGGTTGCAAGCAAGGGAAAGGTCAGAGTAGTCAGACAGACATTGTGAATGTTTAATATTGTGCCCTTTTAGATTCTGCCGGACTTGCTTCAGATCTCATCAATCTAGCCGAACTTGAACGTCAGAACTTGTTTGTGGGATTCGTTGCAAAGACTAGGAGACCGATCAGTAGAGGGCAGTACATTGTGGCTCATTTTAAATTCTGGGTGGTGCATTTATGCAAAGCGCAATGACAAAAAAGAAGTATTAGGACATCTAGATATTTCGGAGACACGCTGGATATAAAAACAAGATCAGACTAAAGCTAAAGCTGATTTTTTTTTTTTTTTTTTTTGCACTCTGTATCATTTGTGAGCCCATAGTAGGATAAAAACCCTCTGCTAGCTAATTCTACTCTGGCAGGGATCTCAGCATGCAAGCCATACTGTATGTACAAACCACCGCTGTCACAGCTGAAGATCTACAGTGCTGCTTGGAAACTTTCCTTTGGCCCGCCCACCAGAGCAGGAGAGCAGGCACTCTCATGAGTCGGCAAAGCTCTCTGCATGTGACGATTGCTCTGAGATGCAGCTTTTGAGGGATCATAAATTATGAACAGCTGTGTGCCCATTCTCATAATTTTTACACGATGATTATCATTTTGTGCTCCTTTCATGCTGCCAGAGAAGTGGGGCGCCATTCTCTTGGCCTTTAGGCCTGCACATTTTATTTACAGTGAAAGATTCCACATGATTTCTTAAATTTTCTATTTTCGCATGATGTTTTGTTGCTCTGATGACCAGACTAATGTTGCAACGAGGCATATTGTCTAATGCAAAACATCTTAGAAGTGCATTTACATTGCATCTCTCCTGCATTAATATTGCATCACTTTCTGCAGCCCCCTTTTCCTCAAATGTTATAACATGGTATTGAACATACATATTGTAACAGACAAGATTCATATTTCTTTTCTTTGCCACATTATTTTTATGCTTGCTGACTCGTGATAAAGAAACAAAATTTGATTTTTCCCAAACAATTCCTCTGTGGAGCAGAGCAATAGAGCAATTCTAATTCACTGTTGCATTGAGTCAGTGCATTTTGTAAGATGAAGGACTTCTACCATGCCTACATCTGCAAGTCGTAACAGATAAAATCAAACTACCATAGCTCATAAGCTGTGTAAGTAAGTACTGAACCATACATTTTTGTCATGTACAAATACAGTACGAAATAGTATGTTTGCAGAGCCTCCCGAGGCATCATCAAACTTCATACTGCGTTAATAAAAGTAAGGAATCTATTTTGGGTCTCCATTACATCAGACCCTACTTTATTTTGACCTTTATTCAAGCGATCACCAAGTAATCTCCCAACTACACCCTCTTACAGGCCTGTGAATATTGCTGCATTGTGCTCTGAAACCAATCCAGTGAGAGCAGATTGACTAAAGACTACAGAACATTTTAACATTCTTGGCCAGGAAGAATCAATCTGCAGCAGTCCACGGGGAAAAACGCTTAGCTCCGCATTTTCAAGGTTCTCCTTGTATCTTTATTCCTGCCTATAAACTGGAATAAGATGACAAAGCAACAAGGAGCTGTGGATATTTACATCTACATGAAACCAACAAGAATCTGCTTGTCAGTCAAGATTGCAGGAAGTGGCAAACGATTAGAGTTCATTCTTTCTGTGCCCTAAAATAAGAGATATTGAGAAACTGTAGTGAAATATTTTTGGTTCTTGGACTGTTTAGTTTCCCTCAATGAAACACAGCAGCAAAGGGATTGTGTAGATGCTGCTGTAGTTATGAAAGCTTTGTTCCCTCTGAGTCGCACCAGATCAGATTGATTCCTCTTGGCATTCACAATTTATTTGACTTCATTGTCCTCCCACTCTGCTCTTACTGCTTGTGTCAGAGATGTGCGTATTCTGTGTGTGTCTGCATTTTGTGTATGTTGGAAGCAAATGTGTGTTTGTACACTTTGGTAGTTACATTGTAGAATATGTCCTGATACTTTTATTGACCAATGTTCTCATAGCTATTTGTCATGGGTCAGTCTGTATTGGGTCTTTAATACGGAAATATGTATTTGTGTGTCATCTGAGAGTGATACTAAACGACAGGTTGCTCATTTATTTTCTGGCATTGTGCTTTTGTATGTCATATTGTATATTGTGTCTGTGTGTGTGTCTGCATATTATCTGCTTGCATTCATGTGTGTTTGCGTATGGTTATGTGTGTGTGTGTGTGTGTGTGTGTGCGCGCGCCTGTGTGTGGATGTGTTTATTTGTGCCTGTCTCTTGTGTTTGTCTACATGTAGGGAAGTAACGTAATGGAGGACCAAGACCTCAGAGACATTGGGATCACTGACCCAGGGCACAGAAAGAAAATCCTCCATGCGGCACGCAGCTTGCCTAAGGTACTTAACCTCATAACTTAACCTTGGCACTGGGAAGGGACAGTGACTGACAGTGTTTCACAGAGTGTGGGATAGATACAAACACCATATTGTTAACCTGATTAGTGGTTTGCGAAATGAAAAAAAAAAAAAATTTGAAGGCAGGGGCGCTTAACATTTTTGGCAAATTATTATTACAAATAATTATTCCCTATAGCTAATAATGTTAATTATTAGAAGAACAAAGTGCCATATTTCATTACATTAATTGAATTTAACCATGAAATATGTTGCCATTTTAATGAAAATGTTCTCCCTTGTGCTGAATAATGGGATAATAAAAAGACAGGTCTAACTTATACTGTTAATGAAACGTAAGCACACAGGGTGTAAAAAAGTAATGAAAACATTTATAGTTTCTTTTATACTTTCCAGACTTGGCAGTGTGGATGTTATTGAGTGTAGTGTCATGTTAGCAGCTGTGTAAGATTATACAGCAGCGCTTTGAGCTAAACGCTAACATCAGCATTTTAACATACACAGTGATAATGCTGACCATTGTTTGCTCCACAGTCGTATTTGTTTTATTGTTGTTTGGGAGTAATACAAAGATGGAACCAGATGATGACTCTATATCAAAAGCCGGGGAATTACCGAAGGTGTGTACATTTTTCTTCAAGGGATTTTGAATAGTTGTATCATATTTCAGTTTCCAAAACACCCAGGAGCTTTTGCCATATTGAGTCAAATCTTAAAACTATCAACCTGCTGGTGGCACAAGAAGTAAATTCATGGCTTTAACAAAAACAGCAGGGTTCATCCTCTGGGAACCATGAATATCTGGGACAAAGTCAATACACAGTGGCTAGGTCGTGGCTAGTTCAGTGGCAATTTATAGCAACAAATGGAAAACATGCATACATATGCTATATATTATACTATATAATATACAGTATACTTTATATTATTTTTTGAGTCCCTTTCTCATAAAAAAAAGTAACCGTATTTGCTCTCTTATTGTTCTGCAGGTAAAAGCACTGGGCTGTGATGGCAGCACATCTCTTGCCTCTTGGCTGGACGGCCTCGGCCTGCACGAATATCTGCCCAACTTCCTTTCAAGCGGCTACCGCACTCTGGAGTGTGTTAAGAACTTGTGGGAGTTGGAGATTGTCAATGTAAGAAATCATCACTTACATCACTTATCCAATACATTTTTTATTCTGAGCTCTTTCACATGATGGGTTATCACGTTATTGCTCAGTGTCTCATGCTGACAAAGATCCATGAATGCTAATGGCCTCGCAATCTGTTTCTCACTGGTCCAGTTCTCAGACTTGTCTCTTTATGGATTGTCATTGAGGTTAGGAAGCAGTTAAAAACGCAATGCTAAAATAACAATTAGTAATGAAAGTATTAATATAAAAGCATAGCAGCAACATTTTTACTGAGTAATTAGTAGATAAAGAACAGATAAAATGTAAATTAATGTGGTGAATGATGACAGGGAAATATGGAATGGTTTGATCTTTATAGAAATAGTGTAATTACAAAGGAGGACCAATTTTATTTTGGGCTAAAAGCTGTGGAGGTTATTGAAAATTTAACATGTGCACAAGTTTCATTGTCTGTGTGTGTGTGTGTGTGTGTGTGTGTGTGTGTGTCCGTCCTTAGAGTGTAGCGGTGGTAGATAAGCCTGAAGGTTAACAGGATAGCACAGTGTAAAATAACATTATCCTCTGCTTCACTTTCCCCCTTATTTTTCATGTGAAACACTGAATTGATTATTTTGTCTGGCATCTAAAAATGATTTGTATGAACCGAACAAAGAGTAAAACATCACTCTTGTTGACCTTTTACTACATGTGATGGGTGGTGTAAAGAGTCAGTGTTATTTGGAGTCTCAAGCTGAAGATGTTTTGAAACTACTGAGCTACAGGAACTTTACAGGCATCTTTATTTTCTTTTGCAATGATTTTGCCTTTATAGTGCCTTTCTTTTATTTTTGCCGTTATTGTGTAGTGCTGAATAAATTTGTAATATTAAGAAATAAAGTTAAACACCACTGTATAGCCCAGTGTTAACTTGTCAGCAATGCTG
The DNA here is from genome assembly GCA_034769265.1 of Remorina albescens. Lineage (NCBI taxonomy): Eukaryota > Metazoa > Chordata > Actinopteri > Carangiformes > Echeneidae > Remorina > Remorina albescens. The sequence continues at coordinate 23,590,346 of CM068494.1, forward strand.
TCGGTTTTTCACGATTTCACAGTTGGCTTAATTGACAACCATCTGTCATGTAGAAGGTAACATTGTTTAGGCAATGGCAGCGAACCAGGCAATCTAAACACATAATAAGACACTGCAGAAGGCAGTGTAGGAGTAGTAGATCAGTATGTCTACAACAATCAGATGTTTCCCCACTTACACCTGCATATCCACGTGTGTTTAATGTCCCTGTTGTGATCCACACAAAGAGAGCAGTGGCTAAATGGCACTAACCAGCAACAGCTGCAGTGACATCAGCAGCTGCAGAAAAGCAGCAGCCCGGCAAAATGTATTTGCAGTGTTTGAAGGATGGTGTCCAGGAGACAGCGATGCAGTACAGAAAGATGGGTGTGAGTGCAGGGCACATTACTTTTAGTGTGCAGAGTAGCAGAACTGCCTCTGAGCATCTTGGCAGAACTTACTTTGCCCATTACATTTCCTACACCCTCTTCAGCATCTTTCAGTAAATGGCATCAAGCATCAAGTTGATTTACGAGCTGTGATACATTCCTTTACAATCGCAAGGCTTCTTATTTCTGTTTAAATAATCTTAGTTCACACACTTCCTGTTTGCTAGTCTCACTGGGACTTAAAAACATGAAAACAATAAAATCAGCACCACAAATCCAGATCACAAACCAGTTGCCTCTTTTGCCTCTGACTCTAGCTTAATAAATAATTGAAATCTTCAGACAAAGAATCATATGAGCCTGTTAGGGAATATTTTGTACTAGAAAGATAATTGCAAATGTATCATTAATCACTCAACATCCACCTTTTACTGGATGAGCATGAATGTTAATAGCCAATTATGCAAATATACAGAATTGAGATAATGAGTTTTGACTGCTTAACTAAGGTTTTCATCCTCTGAGGAGTTTAGCCACACCAGATGAAATTGTAAAAGGAAGACACAGAGAGTCTGATCAATGAGCAGTTGAATTTACAATTTTAAAATAAAGTGTCGTGAATTAAAAACAGATTAATATTACCCAATGAAGTGGCTCTGTGTCATACAGTTATCACTAAATTCTAATATGCTTATTTTCAAATTACCTGTTATCATCCTATAAATTCCCAAGTTCTGTTTAATTTAAACATCGTGTCCAAAAATGGATTGTGAATTATAGAGTGTCCCTGGATGAAGACAGTGCTGTACTTTAAGCTTATGGCAAAACAGATTGAGGCTGAATTATTGACGAGAGTCATTTCTGTTTGCCTGTGGATGCCTGCCAGTGAGGGGCGTATGCCATCAACTGTGTGTCCATGTGTTCTGGATACATCTCTATTAGCTCTGCCTCGGAAAAAAAATCTTGTGTATGAGATATTGATGTCACAGTTCACTGGAAAGTCAGCTTCATATTGTGCCCTGCTGCTGTCCTCGTCAGGTTATTAAGATTGGTCCCCTGGGCCACAGAAAGAGGGTCATCGCTTCTCTGGCAGAGAGACCATATGAAGAGGCTCCGACCAAGTCCCGCCGCCTGTCCCCAATTATGGTAAGACTAGTGATGTTGAAATTAGTGTTGTTCACATTTTTAGGGCCTTATTTGTTAGCTCTTCAATTTCTGTTTCCTAAAATCATCCCATAACAAATATCTATAAATATATAACACAACATTTGGAAAGGACTAAAATATATTTTTCAATCTGATTTAGACTTCAGTAAAAACTGGCTTGAAAATACCCAGTACCATTTTTCTATGTCTGATGTTGTATAAAATTTAAATGAAATATATTACCTTTAATTGCAAAATCCATAGAGACATTATTAGTTATTTGATTGTTGATTAATTAATTATTACAATAATTTATGTAACTTATTAGCAATATTTGAAGAATCGGATGTTTTTCTGTGTCGTCAAATAGTAAGCTGAAAATCTTCGGGATAAAAGAAGTGATCTGAATTAATAAGAAATTCATCGGCATATTAATAAATAACAATAATATGAGGATTATTGGAATTTGCAGATGTAAGTCTGTCAATTTTATATCATGGTAATAATAGAAATTGTTGTTATATGCAGCTGATTCATGTTTGTAATGTTAAGGAGTTGATCTCTGCAGAAACCATGATCATTAGATGACACAGATTTGTGTGTTTCTACTAGAATGCACTAAAATAAAGCACAATCAAAGAAGAATGTTTTTATTTAAAGCATTTTACTGCACCAGGAGTGTGAATCAGACTGCAGCAATGTTACTGTTACTATTTTCACCTCTGTAGTGCAGAAACAGAGTCAGCACTAACTCAGTAACAGATGGAGTGCTTAAAATGCCCAAATAGGTAGAGAGCGAAATCAGAACATACTATAAACATATTTATTTAATGATGGCTTTATAAAACATATAATCTTTTTCATTTTAAATGTTATCAAGCATGTCAAGAAAAATGTTGAAGTGCTGAATATTTCAGTAGACACTGATGATAACACTTTTCTTATTGAACAGTAATAAAAACTGAGCCGAAGGTGGAAATTTAAACGGCGTCATGTGGCAAGCTGTATTTCTGTGTCAACATCATTTTGTGAGAAAATGGATCCTTTTCTTTCAGCAGCAGATTTCTAATTTTGGAATGAGATTCTTCAATATCATTATGTTCACAACAGTTAAATACTCAGGGCTGATTTCCCAGGCAGATTAAAGTGGGCTAAAAAGAACGGAGAATCTCCACGGAAGAGGTTCTTTTTTCGAGGATTAAGCTTGGATGTAAATCAGGGAAAGCAGCCCATGTAGACGCTTCTGTGAAATCATTAATCTGTGCTGTGTTTGTGACTGCTCGTGTGTGTTTGGCAGTTTCACGACCTGCTGTCCCAGACCACGTCCCCCCTCAGTCAGATGGACCCCTACACCAGTCGCTCCATGGACATGCTTCTGCCCCTGACTGAATCTGACCGGAGGCGGAGAGGAGTCGAGCAAGACTGTAGCATATCTCTTCGGTCCTATAGTGAGAGGCCACGCTCTGTTGTGAGTTCCTCAATTAACTTTTATCAACTTTAGGGAAAAACCTCCCAAATCTTTTTCAGTGAGTAACCAAATGAAAAATAAAGGGAGGAGCCTGTGAAAATTTTAATAATGAACGCCAGTGGGCCCATATGAATATATTCACAGCCATTGATTTTGCTGTGTTGTTCATACAGTATGTATATGTATGTGTGTATAGTGTTAACACATTCATAGGTTTTTTATTTTCTCTCATTTTGGACTGTTCTCTACATTGTTATACTGAATTCATGTGCCTTTCTATGTGTTCTTCTTTAAGAGAATGCACTAAGAATAACTAGGTGATGAAATTCTACCATTCGCTAAAGGTCAAATGACGACACATACACAGTCAAGCTGGCGTGTGTGGTGTGTAACTCACTGAGGCCAGAGAAAAAACACAGAGGAGCCTGTATAAGGAAAATATTGTAGAGCTGCACTTCCCACAGTCCATGATATGTAAAATCAATATTTATACTTTTTATTAAAAATGCTTAGTGGACTATTGTCGTCAGTATATTTTACTCTGACAAGTGATTAATGAAAGAGCTGAGCACAGCCTACATTGACCTAATGGTCCAGCCAAGAGCATGAATATTTATGAATTTACCAGCAGATCAGAAAGAATATAAATAAATGCTGACCACGCACACTTCTGTTGCCTTCCTACTAATGTACAGCAGTCAGGAGTCTTTTACCTTCCCAGCTTGATTGAGATCCAAATTTGTATTTGAGGAGAATTTACTTTTATGTTCTATTACAGTGCAAAGCATACTTATAGTCACTGATGTCTGAAAGGTAGATCTGTCATATTTCTGATTTCTGACTGTGTTGTAGAAGAAATTATTTAGTTTCACGTTACAGGCATTTGTTGTGTCTTCTCTCTTCACTACATTCACCAATCAATGATTTTACATCTCTGCAGGACAGACAGAGTGAGCGACACAAAGACTCACGTTTAAACCTCCGGCCACCGAGCCACTCTGCTACCTATGCCACAGTGTCCGCCTGGCATCACCAGCCTGAGAAACTCATCCTGGACTCTTGCGGATATGAGGCAACTGTAAGTACTGTTTTAATCTCTCTACATTTCAGTAAAACTGTTCTTCTCTACATACACAGAAGAGACGAACGCCAATAAAATTGTATATGTAAATTGACCCAACTGTGGTGTGTTTTGTTTTTTAATTTTAAAATTTTTATTTCCCAGTACCTAGGATCAATGATAATCAGGGATCTACGAGGGATCGAGTCCACACAAGATGCTTGCGCTAAAATTAGGGTAAAAATCGCTGAAACTCTTCAACTATCTTTTTTTGGTTTACTTCATTTGTACTGACCTTGTGAGGGGCAACAGAAAAGTAACAATGGTAATGTCAGTAATGAAATAACAGTGTTAAAGAAAAACCTGTCTATAAAACACAGCTGATTTTTGACTTAAGAATCTTTCCTTTGTAGAAATCAAAGGATTCAAGAAAGGGTCCAGTTGTTATACTATCCATTACCTACAGGGGGGTCAAGTTCATTGATGCAGCCACGAAGGTAACAGGAAAGCGTGTGTGTGTGTTTCTGTGTTTATTGATCTGTGCAATCCAAGCATCCAAGACTCAGCTTCCATTAGTGGCAGATCTTCAGTCAGCACTCACGTTCTTCCTTTCTCATTTAGACTATAGTTGCAGAGCATGAGATCAGAAACATCTCATGCGCTGCCCAAGACCCAGATGACCTCTGCACTTTTGCTTACATTACCAAGGATCTGAAAAGTGGCCACCATTTCTGTCATGTCTTCAGCACTGTGGAAGTGGTGAGTAATACATTTATATTCTTTTAAAAAAGAAAAACAGGAAAAAAACATTGCTCTGAGAAAGCAACCTTTGCTTTAAATGTAATCTTACTGAGAAAACAAGGCAACCTTTTTGGGATATCAGAAATATATAGTTTAAACTGCAGTTAGCTTGTGCGGGACCACATCTTGTTGATTGGCTCGTCAAATTGTCTGTGACATATGAATCACCGTGGAGTCAGCTGTAACAGTAATAGTCAGGTTTTACAAGACTCAAATATAGATTTTAAGCCTCAGTTATTTATGTTTAGGAAAGTCACTTCATGTGTAGTTTATTTTGTGCAAAATTAGATTCAGCTCCTCTCTAAAAATGTGTTTGATATTTAACCAAGAGCCAGGAAATGATATGGCAATCCAAACAATGTGAAGATGCAGTATCAAAACAAGCATTTACAAAGTATGAAATATTAAGTCAGATTGGGAAAAATTGTTTTCGATAGTATAAGTTACTTAGTTGTAAAGAAAAAGTTGAGTCACCTTCGTGAAAACAGGATTTACCTGAAGATTCTTTTAGGAATCTGAGCAGCTTAAGATTCCAGCAGTGTCTCTAAAGGTTAATGTGACTGCAGTTCAAATATATAGTTAAAAATCAGTTTATCACTTAGACCATACTTTATGTGTTGTGTGTATTGATGTGCAGACTCTTAAAAGGATTTTTTTCCACAAACAGACACAGACCTATGAGATCATCCTCACACTTGGACAGGCATTTGAGGTGGCCTATCAGATGGCGATCCAGTCCAGGGCAAGACAATATATCCCCCCTTCATCTCTGGGCTCAGAGGTCATAGAGACCAAAACCAGCCGTCCTGTATCTCAATCATGGAGCAGCATGCGGAGATCAGTAGTGAGTATCACCCTACAAACCCTAAAAAAAAAAACGTGTATCTTTGAGTGAGCCAAAGTGTTGAATTTGCTCTACTTGGGAGGGCCCTGTCCTGCCTGCTGCAATAATTATTACAGAAAAGGTACACGGACCTCATGACAGAAAATTTCCCAGCACTGAATGCCCCATGGGCCACCTACATAAAGACTTTCTGTGTGTGGGGCAGAAAGTGATGAGTCAGCACTTTGGTACCAATTTCATCTCACCCAAACTCCAACTCTGAGCCTCTGCGATCAAAGGAGATTTTCTTTTTGTGCATACGCGAACCATGATGAATGAACATTTTCATTTGTTGCTTACGAGCAGGTATGGGATTTTTTTCTCTAGGGCTCCGCTCTGGGCTCAGCCGGGCTGTTTGGACCCATTTGCTGCCTCCTCACCACTGAATGAGTGTGTAGAGTAGATTTTCATGTATACCCTGAGCTACGCAGTGATGCATTGACCTCTCAGGGTGCATATATTAAGCATTCAGTGATCACTGTCACCTGAGAGAGCTGCACGCTGCCGTACCACATGCGTATGCAGAGTCACAAATCACTTTGTTTTACTACCTGTCTGTAAGGATAATATATGGAGTAATCACAGGGCTGCATAATGAATGTGGCTGCTTGTTAAAGTTTTAGATTAGAAGAGGGGCAGTTTGTTTTTTATTGCTTAGTGAAGTCCACCAAATCTACTTGATTAAAACAAAAACAGCCAACTGACTTTTCACTAAATCCCCCCACCCCACGCCCCCTTATAGCCACCCCCTCCTTTGGAAATATAACTTTGATTTCTTATTATTTTCTGATAAAATTGTTACAATGTTTTTAATGCTGTTGACTTGTTTTAAAACACAAATCCAAAAGGTTCAGCACTCTCGATGGCTACATGCACAATATTGTGCGAAAAGACTGAGCCTAGAACTAAAATGTCCCCGTCAAAATGTCAGCATGGAAATAAATAACCAGCATTGTTCCTGGAGCGCGGTGTAAAGCTAGTTAAATTTACTTGGCCAAAAGTTGTAATATCAATACTTGTCCCGTTAGTGGGAGAGATTATTCTGTCAGTTTAGATATCTGTTCATTTGTTTATTTTTCTAAAAATATCTTTTACATGACAGGTGGAAAAAGGTTGTAGTGATGAGGACTAACCCACAGAGTCTGAAAAATAACAAAAGTAATGGCTGGGTCTGCTGGGGTGTTTGTCCATTAGTCTGATTAACAGGAAGACACTCTGGGCCATCTCTGGGCTCTCACACAGTGGTGGTATGTTACACAGAGTTAGTTGCTAGCTCATATAGCCATCACCTAATGCAGAAGTAATGCTGGGTTGCTAACGGTGTAGTTGTAAGCAAGTTGCCAGACGTGCTAATTAAGCAGCTTCTGTTAGAGTACATGAAAACAGCATTTAATCCGTTTCTCACACTTTTTCTTTTCTTGTGTTTTTGGTTTGTGAAAAGCTAAAAAAGACAAGACTCCCCGAATTACTCAAATCCAAATCTTGACAGCCATGCATTGTTACCATTGCTAAGCTATAATTGGACAAGCACTGATTTGGGGGTCGGGGTTTAGCAAAGGTGAATTAGAAGAACGTAAGCAGAATAATTTTTCCGAATGATTTCCCTTCTATAACTGAACAGGTGATGAAAACCTGCTGCTGCTGCTGATATGGACTTCAGTTCATTTGAATGCTCTGTCCCTATTTTCTCTCGTTTTTTTTAACATGTCTTTGCTCTTGTCTTCTTGGTCCTCCTGCTTCCCAGGGTGCCCCTCTGCTCGAATGCCGCTGCTGTCACTGTCACACGTGTACTACCCACCGTCCTTCCTTCCTCCCGTTGCACTCTGTTAGCCCTGGAGTCCAGGTCCTTCTCTTTCCTTTCCTCTATTCAACCCTTTAACCATCACACATCTGCTTACACACCACTCCCTCCCCTCTTTCTTTTTCTTGGTGTTTTGGGTGCTGCAGTGTACTTTGTCCCCTTGGTCCTTAAAATTTCCACCATAAACGTTCTCCTCATCCCTTTACTTTCCCATCTTTCATCTTCATCCCACATTTATAAAGTTTAAGATGCAGATAGTCTTGGGGTTAAACACAGGCAGGAAACACGGGGCTTCCCGACGTGATTGACCTTCTCTGTATGAGGACTGTGGGCTACATTGAGCCAGTTGAAGGTTTATTCCATAGTGGTCATAAACACGATGGTTGAAGTGGTCTTTGTTGGATTGTTTTGTTGTATCCTCTAATCTTTTATTAAGACATGTTGAACTGAAGGTGTCATCCATAAACAGGGAATATAATATATTTTGTAGTTATTTTATAATCTTATGTAAGTAAACTGAAACAGCGTAGTGTAAATAGAACGGTGTGTACTGACTGCTCATGCTATGACACGAGCCGCTGGTGCTTCTGAACTGCTAATCAGTATGTTTTTAAACTCCCAGAGGGTGGTAACTTTTCCAGGTTTACAGCAGCGGTTTACGCAGGCTGAGTGTATTTTCTGTCAGACATCATCCATGTTGTGGATTGAGCCCTGAGTGTCTGTGATTATAAGATGATCACTGGACTGTACCTCTAATCCACATGCACGTGTGTGAGCTGAGGACTTGTCAGTGTGGCGCAATGGCCTCCACTGCCGCCCGTCTCACGCCCTCCTCTCGTCCCTCCTCCCTCCCTCCCCCCGGCAGATCGACCCCCTGGAGATGGATGCAGACATGCAGTCCCTGGGCAGCACCACCTGGCTCTTGGACCAGCGGGACTCCACCCGGCGCCCCGTCAGCACCAAGTACGAGACCACCATATTCTGAGGCCGGATCCCCACAGCCGTCCCTCTGCACCCCCCCTCGTACTTTCCTCTCCCTTTGCATCCGGTTCTCCATTTATCTCTGTCATATTTGCTCCCACACACACACACACACACACACACACACACACACACACGCACTCACACACACATACATGCGAGCCCCGTGCCTTCTCACTGTGATGGTATAGCACCCCTCAGGGCTGCCTACTCCTGCACCCCCTTTTGCCCCGCCCCAGCGACCCACACCAACCTCCTACCTGCCATGACAAGCACTCCTGCAGCTCTCCCGTGCCTCCCCAACACCCCTGGCAGCCTCCCTCGCCCGTTGCTGCTGCAGCCAATGGTGGAGCCCTGGAACGGATGATCCCGGACTGATCTCATTTTACAGTGGCCCTGCTCTCTCAACCAAACTGCCTCTTCCTCCTCATCCTCCTCTTCCTGACAACTTGCATCTGCCTCCAAATCCCCGATAGCCCCCAGAGGTTGCACCTTTATTATTCTTTCTCTATCAAGCCATTTATTTAAAGAAACAAAGAAGAATTCTTAACAGGCAAAGCAAGCATGATCACTTTTATTTTGTTCTCTCAAATTTATAGGATTAAGTAAATTCCAAGTTTTATTTGTCATACCGAAGGGGCCAGTGAATTACACTGTTAAAGGAATAATTTGACATTTTGGGAAATACAGTCATTTACAGTCATCGATAGAAGAGTCGAGTTCGTACAGCAGACAATGTAAAGCTACAGCCAGCAGCTAAGCATACAAACTGGCCTCCCTGGTTTCTGTCCAGCGGTAATAAAATCTACCTCCTGCCACCTCTAAAACTCACTAGCTAATATGAAGTTTGTTTAATCCATTGAGAAACCGGAGTGTAAAAATGACCAATCGCTGCTTTACGTGTCTGTACTGTATAAGCCAAGCTATTTCCTGCTCCTTTTTGTGACTGCGGGTCCTTAATAGCTCTTTTTGAGGCTGCCTCGTTATAATTCTTCCTGTTTAGAGCTCATTGTTAAAAAATAATTAAGATGTCTGACACAGCTTCCCGTAAAACAGAAATTAGTTATCTTGTAGATGGAACAAATGAGATACGTGTTAATTATTGAGTCTTAGAGGAGTTGACGGGGGGTTGTCGTTACCTTTGGATTGATCAGACTGACTGTTTGGACCATTTCTGAGTTAGCCAGCTATTGATAGTCAAAACAAGAAAGCATTTAGCTTTTTTTTTTTCTGAAAATCTGGGCCTTTTCTTGAATGGACCCCTTTGATATCTCAAAATGTAGACTTCAAATCTGTAAATATGATACTTTTCTTTTTCAGTATATATTTTTTTAATTTTCTTTTTATTTACAGTCTTATTTGATTGTTTGCTTGTTTTGCCTCAAGACAGTTATTATTATTTTTTTCTTTCTCCATCTGTAGCCTGTCCTGTCTTACCAGGCATCTACCACTGTGAGGCACTATGAGGAGGCTGCTTTGCTAGCATGGGATGCAAGACGGACAATTAATCAGTGAAAGACAAAACAGCAACATGCAGCAAACAACCCGTTTGTTTTTTGTTTTTTTTTTCTACGCATTTGTACAATACTCATCATATCAACACGATGGATGGTTCATGAATTTATCACTGATGTCTGAACTCAAACGGACCAAGAACTACTGAACCTTCGTACAAAAAAAAAAAAAAAAAAAAAAAAAGTCGCACACAAACACACACACACAGGACGACAACTTTCTGACACTTTACTGAGGCCAACAGCCTTACTTCATTTCGGGTTATCTATAATCAACTAAAGCCCTAAAGCCCCCCCCCCCCCCCAACCCCCATCCCCTCCCTGTATACCACCACCACATCCAACAACTGCACGCCTTCCCCTGCTTCTAAAAGACTAAAGGAGGGAAAAAAATAGACAACACTTCATTTCCTGGTGTTATTAAATCGACTGTGACTGACTGGGATGACGTTGTTCTTTCGATGGTACAGTTCTGTCCAGATGAGAGTCTTTGCTCTGGCCTTGTGCTGCCCTGTGCCTCTCAGCATTCATTGAGAGACTACAAATCGTGGCATCTTCTTCTTGTCAATTAAAAAAACAAACTAAAACAAAACGAAACAAAAAAACACTGTGTTAAAATATGGCACTATCCCTTTTAATACCTTCTTTTCTTTTCTTACGGTGCAAATAGGACGTTAGTGAATTTTGTGATACCTTTTGATAGATGGGGGCTCGCTGAAATATGATTGAGATGTGATTATGAAGGGATCCCGACATTAACACAACCAGAGGCAAAAAAAACAAAAAGGATACTACCACAAGAGACAAAAATCAGATGGAGTGCACTGACTTTGGTGCCATATTTACATGAAAACGCTCTCAACAAGAAGTAATTTAACTCCGGTATATTGATGGGCCCTGAGCTTTTGGTGCACGCTTCCCAACATAGCATCTTATCGTGATGATTACATGGGGATGCTTCCCTGCTCACGTTTCAACATCACGTCTCAAACCTGTTTCACACCAATTAACAATTAACGTACAGTACACGCAAAGTATGTCACTTGAAAATAAATGGCAGTGAAAAGACTTAATTCCACCACATTAAAAGAGCCAAGAGGAAAATGTTGCTCTGGTGTGATGTTGAAGCGAATGGATTTGTTATGCTGAGAACGTGACACAGTTTTTGTTTTATTTTAAAGAAGTCTCCTCCTGCACTGTGACTCAGAAATGCTCTTTGTGGAGTCGACACATATCTGTGGGTTCTCCCCCGTGTGCACTACCTGCTGTGCGTGCTGTATGCCTTGTTTCTGTCTGTCCTCATGGGAGTTTGGACTGTTACATCACTGGCCACTGTTCTCGTTTGTGTGTGCGCTGCAGGAGACGTGAGGTTTTGAGCTCGTCTCCGGAGGACGGTGTGTGTCTGGAGACAGACTGTTGAGCTGTAACCGGTCTGTGTGCGGTACCGTGGCTGTGTCATTGCCACTGTGTTCTGACTGTTAACCGTTAGCTTTCACTGACGATGCATGTCTGCCAGTGTTTTTTGTGTTTTGTATCCTTTGATGCACTTGGCCTGAGCAGTGGTTGTTTGTACCGTAGCAGTGTCTCGTCTCCTCTCGCTCACCTGCCACCTGCTTTTTTTATGTTCCCCTCTTTGTTACACACCAATGCAGCGGTTCATCCTCACTCCTCCCTCATGTCTCCATCGCCGTCACTCCTCCAACACTTCTTTGTCACGTATGTTCTTCCATTTTGTGTGTCACCAAAAAAACTGCTGTAGTCTGGATGCGTAAGATAAAAGCATTACACTTTAATGAGCAGCAGCTATTTAAAGCAGGTTTTGGTGGCATGTTATGGCTGTGCATGTACCGGTCTGTTTTAACATTGGTGTTTTCCTTGTGTAGCTCACCCCAGCGTTCAAGTTTCCGGATACCAAGCTGTGAGTTGAAGGGGAGCAGCCGATGCGAGTGTGTTTGCGTGTGTTGAGTTAGTGGACAGAGCAGTGGAAAAGAGATAGAGAGAAAATGAGAGGTAAGCCTTACGCAACGTGCAGGGCCAACCAGTGCTACTCTGACATTTAGATCTCACTCTGTATATCCCCCTGCTCCTCCACTGCCCCCGAAATGAATCCCAACACACTGACAAAAGGTAACCTGTCCCACGTCACTGGCTGAACAGGGCCGGGGTTTCACTCCTGTCCTGAGAAAGGTCAGCCAGAAAGGTCCGGTCTATTTCCTGGCCTCCATGTGACTTTCTGATTTTGTCATGTAGGTACTGTAATGTTTAGAGCACTGTAGACCATTAATGAGCATTTCTATTGATTCAGGTCTATTGGAGAAAGATAACTGTGGGGATTATTAAAGGGTAAAGAGAAATGTAACTAAATGTAGAGAAAAAAAACAAAACTTTACCAGCATACAATGCTTTGCCCATGTTTGTGGACAGAGTATGGTTTGTCAATGAAAATGTGATACTGTTTAAAATTTCAAAGCAATATTATATTCATGAAATTAAATAATACAATGACAAAAGAAGCCCTCTCAAGTCTGTTGTCAGCATTGATTTTGTTTTCCAGTTGAACAGAATCATAAAGTTTACAGTGACAGTGATAACCACACCATATTATCGTTCAGTTCCACCATCAGTGTTTCCCCGACATTAGAGATTAGTGGTTGGTGCAACTTCTGATCCAAAGTCAGTCACTTTCAGTTTGTGCTTCTTTCGTATCACTTTACGAGCGAACGATCTTTATCTCAGTGTTGATATTTTCAAGTATCCTCACAAACGTTTCCAACCACCTGAGTAAACGATTGAAAGCGACCTAAAAAGTTGTATCATAAAAAATATAGTTTCATTTTATTTCCCCAAACGATGGCTTCACTAAGCAAAAAGTGTAGCAGAAAATGTATCAAATAAATGTTTCAGTTACATTTGTTTATAGTAATATTTTTCATTGTATTATTTTCCTTTATGCTTAATTGTGTTAAATTTGGAGATAATATCCCTGTCGACATGAAGAAGTCACTGTGTTGAGGAATCGGGGAAATGGATTCATATATTTTAGAAGAGTGTTAGAGGATCCTGGATTACAGACCAAACACACACAATTTAAGTAACTGAAATCACAAAATGACAGCTTTTTAACAGACTAATCTGTAGTACGCTGTGAAACATGTCAAACAGTTTATTCTAAGTATCCGTGTGTCATGGTTTGGCTTAAAATTCAACACTGAGAATTGACTGCTTACAGCCGTTTTTTGAATCCCTGCTTGAAAAATGGCAACCAATCAATTTGGGATTGCTTTACAAATAAACGTCTGTTCACTGCCCCGCCTTCCACTAATACCAACTATTGCAGGGGAAACATTGAGGATATTTTTGGTTTGTATTTAAAAGAGAGGAGAGAAAAAACAAAAACAAATACCATAAACTAAGATCAGAAAAAAGTGCAAACTGTATTTGACAAATTATACATAAACATCTGTTAACATAAAGATAAGAAACCAGCTAAATATTCCATCTTCAACAGTATTTACAAACTATTAGCATATTTTCTTTGGTATTTAGTTTTTCCTGAGGCTGTTTACCTTCAGAGTGAAAGGTGTGAAAAACAGGGATGGTTTCCAGGCAATGGATTATTTCAGCCTCTCAATTAGTCTTGACTAAATCTGCCTCTTGCAGATTTTTCCCATTAACACCCTATAAACTATTTTTCACTCCCTAATTTCCTCTCACGCAATCCGTTTCCGAATGTTTTGTGCTGTTAAAATTGCACTCTAATAATAATTCATAACCTTCACAATTCATGTGTTGATGTAAAAACATTTCCTTTTCAGCAGACGTTAAATGTTTCTTATGAAAAAGAAGCATCAGTCCACTAACAGGACGATGCCCTTGGCTTTAATTCAGCTGCCTTTTGTTTTGGCAGCTAAGTGTTTATAGTTTGAAGTCTCTTGACTGGGATTCCCTTAAACATTCTCACGGACTGCATTCATACTAAAGCTACATGTTGAGTGCCACATGGCAGATTCTGTTAAGGTCACCGGCGGTCATCCAGGTCACGTTCAGTCTAGCGTGAATCCTCCCCAGCCGCGGCCTCTCCTGGTGGGAACAACAGTTTCCTGAGGATGGGCGCGTAGAAGGGACCAAAGACGGTTCGATTGAAGTGGACGATTCGCCCAAAGGCCGTCCCCAGCTCGCCGAGCTCAGCGCTAACCAGCCTGAGGGCGGGGGCGAGCTCTGGGCTCCTTTTAGTGGGGCCGCCCTGCAGCATGGCCTGGAGGAAGCCCTGTACCCTTTCTCCTACATTTGATCCAGAGGGAGGGAGGAAGTGAGGGGAAGAAGTCAGCTCTCTGCAGCAGCACACATTCAAATTTAAAGGCATGTGGACGTAGGTGACCGTCACCAAAGATTAGAGATTATTATGCATGTTTCTCTTGTTGAGGGAAAACTGATAAATTGCACAGATCCAAATATACGAGGCTTCCTGAATTAAAATGTAATTCTAAGCATTGAGGTTTTCCTTTTTTTAATCACCCTAATATGTTTGAATTTTCTAAACTACATCTTGAACAAAATGTGAAAACCACCAACAAAAGAAATGGCATCAAACAATAAATACTTCAACTGAAATCTAATATGTGAACATGTGGTTATTTCCCTGTAGGATTACTGAATTGAGTCACAGAAAATGAATCTGTTGCAACTATTTTGATAATTTATAGTAATGGTAAAATAACAACCTGTTGCTGCAATGTGATAATGTGCTGGTTTTCTTTGTCACGTGATAATAAACTGAATAACTTTGGGTTTTGAACTGACAGTATCCAGCAATAAATTCCATAGATTGTGAACAGATTTGGTATTTTTCCTATTTGTGCTTCCAAACAAACTAATCAATTCACAAAACTGAAACCTGAAGACGTCGACTTGGCCTCTAGGAAATTTTGTCAAGCAAATTAAACATTAGTTTCAAGACATAAAAAAAGGAATGAGAAAAGAGACAACACAACAACCAATATCCTGCGATAAGTACTTGTGTCCTGACCTATGAGTGTGCGAACAGGGTTGTCGTGTTTCCACAGGTCAGATATTTGTCCCCTCAGCAGATCCTGATTCTCCCGAGGCAGCGCTGCTCCTCCCAGGCCGCTCAGAGCTTCGTTCACCTGTTGCACTGCCGTCTCCCCGAGCCCCAGCAGCGCCCCCCTCAGGTCAGCGTCCCTGCAGCATCAGACAGCAACATTAAGCACGTCATCAGTAGCTTAGCTGTATCTCATGCTAAAGGTGTTGAGCAACGAGTCCTGGGAGTAATTAGATACAACAAATAAAGGTTAATAAAGACACAATGATTAGGGGAGAAATGGCCTGTTTCACATTTTTTTGCAACTTGGACCAGAGCGTGTACAGACCTTGGATGTCGCATGCTGCTGTTCCACATTTCTGCACTAATCATGACGTAAACAGATAGAATGAGGTTAGTTGGATCCGTTCTGACAAGCTAGTTGCCTCCTGTCACCTCCATTGGCTTCCTTCTCATACACTACCTGTTCCCTTTGACAGCGAGTACATGCATCACCACATCTTCCTCTTACCTGGTGTGACTGCCCTCCAGCAGGGCAGTGACAGACCGCCTGAGTTTGCCTACAAACCCCTGCAGGGAAAAAACGGCGCTCCCACACTGAGCGTGGATCAGCAGCAGCACGGCCGCCTCCAGGACCAGCACCTGGAGCTGCTGGCCCAGGACATCCAGGCGGGCCCGGTCCATCAGCACAGTCTGTGGAGGTCAGGATCAAGGTCACACGTTTAATCACTCGGGCTTTTCAGCATAAATACAAGCAAAGAAAACCCCCAACTGTGTCCAGGCAGGATTTGGGTTTTGGGTATGAAAAGCTGCACTGGATATAACGTTGTACAGTTGTCATAAGGAACGTGGAAAACAAACAAAACAAACAAACAAACAAAAAAAAACCTAACACTAAACAGTAGGAGAGTTTTGAAAGCTACTTAGCTCAAACAGATGGATAAAGATCCAAATAGATAAATAGTCATAAATGGAGCTGCAGACACTAGTTTGATAAAACACATAGATACAGAGAATAAATGGTTGAAACTGTTAAAAATGGCCTGATGGATAAATGGGTGAATCGTTTTCAGCCACTTCACCGTTCAATGAATTAACATTATTGTAAGCAACAATATAAAATGAATTTTGGCAAACGAGCCTTGTTAGAATCCGTTCAGATGAATTTGAAACACGACGGGTGATGTTGATGAAGGCGTAGTTGATTTAATCTGACAGGTCTGTGTGGGTGCGTTGAGTTGAATCACTGTGCTACAACACCACATGAGCTCTAATGTGTTGTCACATGCTGTAATATGCAGCAGGGTGAGGAGGAGTGCATGGGGAGACTGAACATTCCCCAATAATCAATAAAATATCACTCAAATGAAAGGCGTAGTGTGATGTAATTTTGCAGGCCGTGGCTGACCTCGGGATATTTCTGGTCCTGCGGATCCCAGTGTAGCAGATGTACGTAGGCCCGGTTAAGGACAGCGGTGGCGTTGACAGGATCTTGGCTGTCAGTGTTGGGAGAATCAGACTGAGCGCTGATGGCCGACGCCTCTTCTGACGCTGCTGTCTTGAGCCAAGCGATGGTGTTATCCAGGGAAGCTGATGAAAAAGGGAAAATTACAGAGATGCATAATGATTTAAATTCATTTCAATCATGATCGTCGAGGCAGATGGCCGCCACCCCGAGCCTGGTTCTGCCCGAGGTTTCTGCCTCTTAAAGGAAGTTTTTCCTTGCCACTGTCGCCGAGTGCTCGCTCATTGGGGGTTCTGTTGGGTCTCTTTAAATAATTTTATAAACAGTTTGGTCTAGACCTGCTCTATATGTAAAGTGCCTTGATGTAACTTTGTTATGATTTGGCGCTATACAAATAAATCTGATTTGGTTTGATTTGATTTGATTTCATTTAAGAACTATTGATCCACAGGATGCTTTTAGTGACACAGGTGTAAATAAAGTATCATCATGTTTCCTTCTGAAAAACAAAGTGTAAGTATAGCACTAAAGAAAAGTAGTTTTAATTATATAAATTATTATATTTTATGCCAACATGCCTAAAATTCTCTGATTTCAGCTCTTCAAATGTGAAAATTTATAGTACTTGAAGTTTGACGATGTTCCTTCACACTTTGAAGAGTTTTCATTGTTTTCTGACATTTTACAGAACAAATGAGTGATAATCAAGTATTATGAAAACCTTTAGTATTTTTCAAAAATCAGTTTGATTCATTCATCCATCATACTGAATGATGAATGAATTTGTTTCAAAACATATTTGGAGGACATAATCAAGAACACAAGTGATTCTCTTTCTCATGAGAGACATTTTGTCCCCAGATGAAAATTGAGCATTGATGGCTTTGACCCTCAGATAATGACTGATTGAACCACTGAGATTAACTTGGACAGAATATCTGAGCCAAAGTGGCAGTTCATCTCCCAATCTATGAAAGGCTGAGAGATTTATTGAACTGAAAACTGCACTGGCCAATAATCATAAATCCAACATTCACACGATCGCCTTCTGTCTGTGACTGACACTGTAGCATGTGAGAGATTTAAAAACATTCAGGTGACGTCCCTCACACTCACCTGGCTGCTTGTCCAGAATCTGCTGAAACTTGACCCTCTCGTACTGCACGGCCTGTTGCAGGAGATAAGGTCTAAAGGTTTGGATGGTGAAGTTGACCATGTCAGCATTCATCAACCCAAGGATACGGAAGATCTCCCTGTGAAAGTAAAAGTCATCTTTGTGTGAAAGTTATACGTTATCTAAAAACCATAAACTGTAAGTTAAGCAAACTTTATAATACAGTAACTTTTGAAACAGAAAGTGCTTTGCAGAGGAGAGGACACAATAAATGGAGAACATTGCATCAAAGTTCTGAGAAATTTTAGTATAATTGACAGTAAAAACAAAAAGAAAAAAAAGTCCTAGTTTTCATTGATTGTGTGTAAGAAACTCAAAAGTGTATAGTAACTGGGCAAGCTGTCCATTATGCCTGATGTTGAGCATTTCCTTGAAATATTCAACTCTACATCAGAATAACAAGCCAACTAAAATGTATTTAATTATTTAACCACACTTGCAAGTTGACAACTCTGCTGCCTCAGTCAAACAGGTTATTAGATGACAGCGGTCTGGCCAGGTGCCATCCTGCTGCTCACCTGAGAAGCTCCACAGGGTCCTTGAGATCTCTCAGTGCTCTGACCTCTGGATCACGGACCGGTGCACACAAAGCTGCCATGGTATTGATGATGTACCCTGCCCGCTTGTGGAGGTCCAGAACTCCGTGATCGACCTCCTGCTGGATCAGCTCCATGTCCAAGACCTCATCCATCTGAGATCGCAGTCTCACTTGACCGGGCAGCAGCAGGGACTGAAGCATCTAATGGAAAACATGAAGGCTGCATTAAGTGTATTTTATATGCAGCAAATGCTCTGTTTATCCTTTTATGTGTCTGTGTGAGCTTAACTCTTTTCTTCCACACATACTGTTTATACAACGACGTTCAGTCGTATAATTTAACCCTGGAAAATATTTTCACAGCAGTTTTCAGACAATGTAGTTCACATGTTTATGCTTCATCACGTTTAATATTCAGTCACTAGATTCAACAAGTGAAGCAGACAATGTGGCAGAAGTTAAAAAAAAAAAAAAAAGTATTTTCTTTTGTATTCTATCTGAACTGTTCACAACAACAGATCAAGCAAAACCGGTCAAATAATTAATTTGTATATTTATATTCTCGACTGTTAGTTGAAATCTGAAGGAACTGTTTATCTTCATGGGCTTGATATGGGCCCAGCGGTCAGTCAGTTTGTGACCAGTGTGATTAACAATATCAGCATTGATAAGTATTTGAGGTAACTGAATGCAGTGGTTTTGCTTCTGACTTACACTCTTGACCTCCTGCAGCAGGATGACTGCAGGATTGTAGTTTGGGGGGTCACTGTTCAGGTGCTCGCGAAGACTGTCCCAAAATGCCTGATGAACAACCTCTATCACTTTGCCCTCCAAACTACAGTGAGAGAGAGGGTAGAAAAACCAGCAGTTAATTAGGTAAACAAGAATAACCAATTTCCCTCCTGCTGTGTTGGAAAGTTTTTCTTGCCTGTCTGTGGGGGGGCTCCTCGGTTTGAAGCAGAAGTCTGTGTTCATCACTATCTCGTGCGCGAGGCTCAGGTTGGAAACACAATTTTCCAGCTCCATCAGACTGGATAATGAGGCAGTGGGTGGGCTCCCTGACACCACAGACAGGACACACACACCCACAGATAATTGAAACTACCACTGTGCTAATAATTCAATTACTTACGTTCCCTGGATGTGCCTGAAAACAATAACAGCTATGATGAAGCTCCATACCTGTAGGAGAGTCAGATGTTTCCAGACGGGGAAGGTCAGTGGAGGAATCATTAGCTACCTTGTCTTCCTGATCACCCATTTCAGCAGCAGTCTAAACATTAAAATAACATCACAACTAGTTAACGCGTCCTACCAATGACCGGGGAACAATGTCTGTCATTAAACATTAAAAATACAACGACCGCTTGACTCATAAATTGGTCAACTCATTTGATATTTGATTAATCATTTTAGTAATTCCTCAACTAAAAACACAAACATATGCCATGGTTGTGTCTCAATTAGCTGCTTTTTACTTGATTGACAGAAAACTGAATACATTTTGAGGTGATAACTGTAAGCCTGACCAAACATTTGAAGGACTTTGCTGTCTTTGTTCTGGGTGATTGTGATGTGCTTTTCTTTTCTAACATTTAAAAAACAAACAGACAAATGGATCGATCCAGAAAATAACCAGCAACTTAATCAACAATAGAAAGAAAAAAGAAACAAACAAAACAACTTATCCTTCGAGAAAATTGTTTTAATCAACTAACTCCACCTCAAATGCTCTTTGACAGTTAAAGCATGAGTATTAATAACCTGATGACATTTATCATATATCATTAAATACAGTCTAAGGATCCAATGTTTCATAACGAATCAATTGCTAAAACATTATTTTAGTAGCATCGTACAAAAACTGCAAAATGTGATACTTCCCTCCATCTTTAATACTATAAGTGTTCAGCTGTTATCTAAATATTTCTGTCGATAATGTGGGGAAAAAAAATCCCAATAAAATGTTATTTTAGATTTTTCCTCCACTTCAGGTGTCTGTAAAGGAGAACAAGACAAACACTTCACACGGAGGACAGGAAGAAGTTTCAAACGGCGCTGTAATGAAAATATTACATTTCTTAGAGGTTTAAATTACCTTTTGTTGTTGTTGTTTTTGTTGTTTTGGGGAACAAACCGGAAGACTGAGAGCGAAGTTGTCAAGTTCAACGTCAACGTTTTATTCTGCAGTTTAAATTCCACGCACAGTGACGTCATCAACGGTCGCGTTCAAACGCAGGCCAAACCATTCGGGTCGATTTTACGGGGGGGGGGAGTTGAAAACCACAGACTGCTGACTTTTCAACAGCAGTCAGATCCATTTTCGCTTCTCTTCTGTTTTTTTTTTTTATATCATCTTATTTTATGAACATTTTCTCACACATGGAGTTAAAGTTTTTTTTCTTTCCTGTTCTCGTGGTTCCTTCCGTTCTTGAATCAAAATAGTGGGCGTGTCCGGCAGGAAGTCGGTAATCACAGAGTTCACCTGTCCGGACTCCTCCGCCCTAAAAAAATTAGTCCTCCAGTGTTTTCCTGGGCGGACAAAAGGAAAGCTGTCGGTGTGTTTGTGGACTCGGCCCGTTGTGTCAGACATAATGTGTAAACATCTGGAAATGTCCTGCTCACCCCTCACACCAGGAATGTCTAATGCTAAAGAGACCAAACAGGAAGTAGGTGGACATGATGAGTGTCACTAATGTGCACGTGTGTATGATGAGCAAATAATAAACCCTCAATATGATAATCAATAAATTTTGGTTCTCTGTCTGTGTTTTATTGATGAGGATCGATTTTTCTGTAAAAATCTTAAAACGAGCTTTGGAGACATTTGCTTTTCAAAGACATTGTTGAAAAACTTCTTAATTGATTTTTTTTTTATTCATTCAATTAACTGATTCATTTATATAAGCGTTTGCACCATCTGAATATATATTTTACTTTTGTTCTGATCATTCATATAGTCTCACTTAATCTGTCTTGAAATGTTATCATATCGCTAAACTTAAGAAAATCAGTTTGGTGGTTTGCTGTATTTCCCCGTGAGGGATCAATCATTTGAGTATTTTTAGTTCTGAATTGACAACCATTGATTATTGTTACTGTTTTTCAGTCATCACGCAAAAATGCCAAACATTTAACAGCTCTTGTTTTTCACATCTAACAATTTCTTTTTTGATCCAAGAACAGTCAGCTATCATTAGATTTTGTATTATTGGTTACCCTCAAATATTGTCTAAGAGGCTGCTTAAATATAAAAAAAAAAAATAGACAAGTTGAGCTGTAGATATAAAAAGAAAAGCCCACTAATAAATACTTCCTGTAGAATGACACCCCCATAAACTTAAGAGTCATCAGTGGAGATGAGGTAAGGATACAGCTGTTGCAAAAAGAATTACAACTCAAAAAATGTCCCAAGACAGAGCTGTACTGCAAATTATTTATAATTGCAAAATGTTGTGTAACAAACCGTTTTGATAAATACAAGCATATAACAAAGCATAATCTAAAAAAGTTGACCTTCCATCACAGCCACAAAACACAAATAGATATGATCATATAAACATTAAAAAACAACTCTCAGGCCATGATATTTATATATTTGCATATTTCAAAATATTGAACACCATTAAATTTCTGTTTTAAAATAAAAGGGATAACTTAAAAAAAAGTCAGTTTCATACTACAGTCTTTTTCCTCACTTTCAGCTGCTATGTACATATAAACGAATGCCGCTATCACTTTACGTGTCTCATAAGATTAAAGCCAATGAAAAAGAAAATAAGTGCCAAAAGCAAGGCTGTGCAGAAAGCAGCATACCCAAATTGTTCCTTGGATAATTTAGCATCCTATGAAACTGAGACAAGAAATCAATGTCACATTTTCGTAAGTCATTTTGAAGACAAAAAAACAAACAAACTTAAAAACAAAAAAATAAACAAAACAAGATTCGTAAGCAGTTTAAACCTGCAGGAGAAAAGTGGCGAGCTCCTCATGAGAGGAAAATCAATGTCACGAGAGCAGCTGCTTTGACGGTTTCTCTGCATTCAAGCTTTGTATTCCAGAGCGGTGAGAGCCCTATTGTGAGAAAAGGCAAAGGACGATCTACTGAATAAAAATGAACAAATTAATGAACGCAACTGTCTGTTCCCAGCAAGTCATTTCTCTCATTTAGACATTAACAAAACTGTACAAATAACATGTCTAATAATATAATAATAAATTCAGACTTCACTCGTGTGTCTTAATATGTCAGTTCAGCAACGACTGCGTTGCAGCACAATCCAACCCAGGCACAGCTGAGCAGGTAGTACACTTTGGCACTGCTTGTTCGTTGAGCCTCATGTTCTCCACTGAACCGAACCGCCTAATTTACACCCGCTGTTGTCACACAATCAGTGTTTACATGTGCTACCTGGTTAATGGCGATTGATAAAGGCCTCTTGGCCACTTGCAACCACATCTGCTATTAATATGTGCTCTTGTTATGTTAATTGTTCACATCATGATTAGATCTTTCAATTTAAAATTGGTACATGACAAGGGATGTGAAAGCAAATCTGCTGTGTGAGCTCTGCTCACTTTTCCTTTTCAGAAGAAGAAGGGGATCTCTGTAGCTTTGTAACAGATAGCTTGAGATAACAAGGACAAACTTGGTAAGGTAATCTTTCACCTTGCTCAACTTGAACATCCTTTGCTGTGTGTTTTCCCCCCTCAGCTCTCTTTGTACCTGTCTGAGATCTGATCACAATGCGAACCACACCGGCTAAAATTCTAGTCTGGTTAAATGAGTGTGATTGCAATGTGTTCTTCATTCATGTGCGCCTGCATTTTCACAGGTTTCTTATCCACATCAAAGATCTGGATACAGCTCATATGCTTGAAAACTGTCCATTCTGCCACATCATTTAAAGTTATTCCCTCATTTAATGTAAGAATCCAGACTTTGGAATTTGGCATTGCTCACATTGTGCTTCTGATTTCATTTCAGTCCACAGCCTACATTGTTCCCAAATGAAAAAGAACCATTTAATTCACGAGTGCTTGTGAACACAGACTAAGAACTTTGATATCACACTGCAGGCCTGTGTGATTCAAACGCTCCTCCACTGATAACACCAGTCTCAGTCCTGGCAGCCAAAGTTTCAAGTCACATTGAGCTGATGCAAATGAGTACGAGCAGTTTGTGGGGTCAAGTCCAGCTGAAATGAGATTCTGTATCAAAGGAACCAGTCTAATGGAGAGGAGTCATGGTCACAGTGCTGTCAGTACTCTGTGCTGTCAGTGCTACAACGATGCATCCTTTGCCCTGTGCCAAGGTTTTGCGTACCACTCTCTTTCATACACCCACGCATGCACGCACACAGATGCACTCAGATCAATGCACGTATACACCCCTGCTATGAGTCCTTAAGCATTTTGATGCGCGCAAAGATCTTGAGTGCAGGTCCCAGTTTAATGTTCATGGTGCTCATGAGGTGGTC
This sequence comes from Remorina albescens, assembly GCA_034769265.1. NCBI lineage: Eukaryota > Metazoa > Chordata > Actinopteri > Carangiformes > Echeneidae > Remorina > Remorina albescens. The sequence continues at coordinate 23,614,084 of CM068494.1, forward strand.
CTCCTTTAACAGGAGCAAGGCCTGTCCATCAATCTCCTGAGACCGAAACTCGTCCGCTATCTCCTGACAACCTGCATAAACAACAGAGGAAGAGTGAAAGTTGCAGTTAATCATTGTAAAAATAATTAATAAGCAAAACGGGGCTGTAAAGCTGGTTGTTTCTCTAATGAAAGCTTTACGACTTGGTTTCCAGGGCCTCAGTTTACTCCACTGACCTGGGAGCGAACGAATAAACTCATAAACTTCTTCCACATTCCACTTGGCAGGGTCGTTGGGTAAGAAGCGCTGACAGAGTGAAGGGGCATCTCTCCCAGCGCAGCCCTCTTGGTCCGAGACCCGGCTTGGTTGCCTATGGATGGGGATCTGAGTTGGGGCCGGAGCGGGAACCAGGGGGCCGGAGCTGGCAGCTGACAGGGGAGAGGGTGGCTCCTCGTAGCTGGACATGTCCGAACACGGGCTGGACTCCTCCTGACTGGGTTGTGAGGGATGTGGTGAAGATATGGAACCGCCCTGAGTCTGCTGCGGTGAAGGGGACAACTTCTGAAAAGGGAAACATTCCAGTATGGCATCAAGGCTCAGCTTTTGAGAAATGAATGATTCATTATTAAAACACTGCGGGTACAATTGTCGCAGCAAGGACTGAAGGGGTATACGTGAGATTTATACTACAATGACTTCAAATGATTGTAATGTACCCACAGGAAGTTGATAGAGGTGTTGGATCAATATCAAAGCCTCAACAAATACTAAAGCACCCCCCAATGGAGACTCAATATAGCATATATGCATTTGTCTTTAAAACATTGAAAGATGGTGTGTGAGTCAAAGAAATTATATATTTTTCAGTTTCAAATATTGAGATATGTAATTCTAAAGCCTCTAATGATGCAAAGCTATATTAAGTATTGAAGGAAATATATAGATGCACTATGCATAACATAAATTGTCTACATAGCAGATGCAGGGAGCAGAAAATCTCGACTAATTATTTCCCATTTTTGGTGGTAACCGATAAAGGCTGACAGGGATCGCAGACAACCTAATGACCCTTTAAAAACAGAGGGAGACAATCAGGCCCCGACAGAAATAATGCTTAAATTCATTAAGAAGCATGCAGTGTGAAATGTGTAGGGTATAAAATCTGCAGTGTAGGCAGTATGTGATGGGATATGAGCCATTGATGATGAAGTTTTCACAGAAGGGGTGTGTGTGTGTGTGTTTGTGCGCATGCATACCTGCTTCTTAGCTTCTATACTGGAGCGACCCTGGGATCTTCTACGCCAGCGATTTGTTGGTTTACTCCTCTCTGGACGGAAAAGGCCTATCCGCTTAGTACAGCCCACATTGTACCTGTTCACAAAGAGGCATTAAAATATATTCAATTCTCAGAGGAGCAGCTAATTGCAAAGCAATGTTTTTTTTTTGTTGTTGTTTTTTCGGACTTACCGCTTTGCACAAACTACAGAGCAGAATCTTTTAGAGCCCTTGAAGGTGTAGGCAAAGTCGACCCAGCCGCAGTATTCACACGTCAGCTTCGGTTCCTGCTCTTTTTCTGTGGGAGGGTAAACACCATGAACATGACACATGCTACAGTAAATGTAAATGTACTGTAAATGTTCACTGTTCAAATTCTGCTGTACATCATGTACAGCATTACACAGCCAAAAAGAAATAAACATTTGTTTTACATGTCTTGTATTTAAAACAAGGCTTTGGGGTTTTCTGTTTAATGACAACGACAATGTAACATGTTTGAAGTTGATGCCAATTTACCACATCCTGCATGTGGTTCTTCTGTCATGTCATAGCAGCAGTGCATCCTCAATGTGAAAAAGTGTAAACGATGACTTTGCAGACCCTGCAGTTAGCTAATCAGATCAAATATTTACTCAATATACACTGTATTAGATACACCTGTGAAAACTAATGCAACACACCACAACAATTTGGTCTAATTAACAACAATGTCCCATACACGGGGGAATATTCAATAGGTCTAATTTCACATTTTTATTCTTTGCAGTTCTGCTACAGCTCTGTTGTTTTCTACCACAGACTACCACAAACTGGCGGTGGTATATAAATATTACTGGCAGACAGCAGGTTGGAAGAGGAAAATAATAGACTCAAGCACCTTCAGAAGCAGATATACCCAACCTACGGTACAAGCCTCACCTGGCTGATTCACGTCCTCTGGCTCGGAGTCGCTGTTTGCTGTGTTGCTGACTGGAGTCTTGTCAGGGTCTGAGGAGAGCTGATGATCGAGCTTCTTTGGGCTGTCGATAAGAATAGGTAGACGCTCCACCTGATGTCAGGTAAAAAACATTTACAAATTAGTTTGGCAATTTGTTGCATAGAGACTATTAAAAAACTATTTTGATCATCAACTAAACATTAACTGATTGTCTTGGCCTCTATGAAGAACAAGATCATATGGGTTTGGGACTTTTGTCATGACCAACAAAGATATTTTGGGATATCATCTTGGGTGAACCATTAGATGGTTGAGTAATGTCCACCTGTAGCTACAATGTGTTAATGATATGGTTTTAACACTTTCAGTCATCATTAGTCTTATTCTGTTGTTGTTGCTGTTGTTTTTATTATTATATTCTGAGGGACTTATAAGGCTAAATTACCCCCAAACAATTTCCACATGAAGCATTGTATTTTTTTCTTTTTGAATACATTTTTAACATTTGAAATTGTGGACAGAAAGAAGCAATGTTTGGATTGTAACACCCCCAAGCAGCAGTCTAGATGGGATGTTTCAGAAATTTAAAATAAAATAGACAGCAGCAATAACTGATGGCTTACAGCCTTTGTTGAAAGTTAGTGTGACTTAGTGAATTTGACCTGGAAATGAGAGGCATTATTTGTGCTTATTCAGCCCTGGATGCATGTAGACACGGAGAGCATTTACATCAACTGTCCAGTAGGAGGCAGTGAGCACAAAGTCTAGAAATCACAATGAACATATTATTAATGCCCTCACAAAATGAGTAGTTTAATGTTTTTGTATTTTAGCTGGGAGTAAAGAGCTGTTGATATGAATGCCAACAACAGGCAGGCACGCTGTTACCCTGTATAATCAATGTAAGATATAACATCATATTTAAGGGAGATCAGCTGGGTTAAAGAAAGTGCTTTGCTCTGAGAAACACAACGTGGCTCATTATACACCTCCATCCATCCGTATTCCCTCACAGCTAGATAGTCCATCCTCACTATAATTAATGACTGAATCGAACACAAACTGTGTCACTATTAGTAGTAACAGGGGGCTTGTGCGTCTCAGCTGACAGCTCCCTGCAGGCATGTACACTGGAGAGTGCGGTGGATGAGGGTTGTTTTTCATGTTTCTCTCCTGGTAAATCTGACATCAGGCACTTACACAGACTGGAAACGGCTCCGCTCCCTCCTGGATGACAAAGCCTTCAATAACATGTGTGAGGACCTGGGGCTTCACGATGGCCTGGGGGGGTTTGTTCTCTCCGTTCTGCGGCGTGCTGCCCGTCACGCTGGGCACCTCGCTCTCATTTCCTGAGGTCATGGCTGGGGGTGGAGTCCCAGGTGTAGCACTCTGCCTCTTGGTCGAGACCCCTCCTGACCAAGAAATAAATACAGTAGCACCCAGTTAATGAACTGCAAAGAAATGCATTTCATGAAAAATTTGAAATCCTGTGTTCAATTTGAATGAAATTAAACTACTTATCAATTCAGCAACTGCCACACATCTCAAATCAAACATATGATGATTTATTTACCATGTAATAGTATTTTTTTGGTCTCAGCTTTTCAAACATGAACATTTGGTGCTTTCCTTGTTTAACATCATTATAACATTACAACATTATACTGAAAAAAATCAATTAGCAGAGAGTGATAAAAACCATTACTAGTTGCTGTTGTTAATAAAATCACAGTAAACAATCCTATTAGAAACCAAAAACATGGAGGAAGTTAATCTTTTTTTTTTTTGTCATCAGTCTATTCAAATTACAAAGTCAATCCTTATAATGAAACCCGATTAAATGTCTATGAATTTTAAAGGAACAATTTAAATCAATGCTGCTTCATCTGAAATAATCTGATAGGAGATCAATGATCTGCTGGAAGTCTAAACACAGACAACACATTTTGATTTGAACTCCTGTCGGCCTGTAACAGGCAGTAAACCCTTCACCCATCAGATCCAACATCACAACAAGGTCTGCTCTCGTTATCAACAAAGCGAAAGTAAACATCCAGCCGCCGCCATGCTTTGTTTAATCCCTCACAGCCCCGGTTCGTCTCGCGCTCAGCACTTCTCTTACCGCACCAACTTCCGCTCGGCTTCAGACGCAAAACATGTGCGGTTCAGTTTGTGTTTGTGGCTGCAACGATCACGACAAACTGATTCCGAGCTGCTGCTGCTGCTTCTGTTGTTGTTGTTGTTGTTTGTGCCTGACGGACTTTGGGCTGCAGCGCCGCTTCAGATCCGTTAAAGCGCCCCGCAGCAGGACCCGCCTCCCGGTTTCCTCCCACCGCAGACGGCGCTGCCCGCCCGGAGCCTCCTCCAGCAGAAGGCGGCTGCTGCATGTCTCAAACTAAAACTGGATTTTCTTTCGCTTTCGTCTAGTTCCAGTGATAAAAGTTCATTTATTTCCGCATGATAATGAATTAAAGCCTCAGTTAAAGAGACATAATAATGAGCAGGGGAGCAGCACAAAGGGCTGGACTTTTAGGCACCTCAGATGAGCCCAAATGATCTATTTATTATTATTTTTATTATTTTAAAACTGGACTCACAATTATGATTGCATGCTGTTCATTATAATTATATTTCAATAAGAATATCTACATGCAGACTAGTTTCTACTAGTTTCTGACGTTTCATTAGGGAAATACAGTTAAAGCTAAGACATTCAAATATAATAGTCCTTTATTAAAGTTTAAATGGTGTAGTTTGTATTGCTGTTGAATAGTTCTGTGAGTTTCTAATATATATATAGTTGGAGGTAATTGATGTAATAATGTTTATGCTGCTCTCTTGGCCAGATGTCTCCTGAAAAAGAGAGGCTTTTCCCATTATCCATCAGCCAGGCTATGTTAAATACCAGAGAGCCCTCTCTGTATAATTTAGGGGCAGTTCAACAGCATCATGAAAAGCAGCCTCGAAAATGACCATACAGTTGAATTAACATAAAAATATTTCAATAGAAACTGACATTATAATCTCCACTGAGGTTGGGTTCATTCCTGGACAGGACTGGATTAGTTTTAGCAAAGTGTTCTAAATAAACTGCCACCTCAGTGAATTTTTCTAATTGTGGCTCTGGTGCATCATTTTAGAGGCTCATTTTGTAATAAGAAGCATATGTTATCAATTCAAGACTTTTACTTGTGGCTGATCTTATATAATAATTATCTTTATTTTATTTTCTCCCATAATTATACAACTCCCAGTGCAAACCTTAGGCCAGAGAGGATGTCAATTTTTTTGGCAACTTGTAAGAACTGGGCGTGATTTAAAAAGAGGTTAATTAACCTCAGCAGTAACAGAAATACCAAACTAACAAGCACAGATGAGGAGTTAATATCACTGAAACAAATGCAAAAACAACTGCTTACTTATTTTGCTGACGGCAGCTGTTATAGACTGAAATGAACCACTGCCTGTATTTATTTTGTAGCTCAGTGTGCCACCCAATTTCAAATTCTGAAGTGTTTTAATTCAGTTTGCATTTCCACAAGTCAACATTTGGATTCATTGCTGGTTTTGGAAAAACACTGTAATATAGTTTTTGTATAAAATAAAAATTTCACACTTTTTGCCCATGAATACTAGCTATTAGCAGGCTAAAGATTACAGCACAACAGAGGATAGTAAACAGAAAGGTGACATGCAGTTCACACATGTCTAGTGACATTAGCACTGTGGGAATTAGAAAACAACTTTGTGTGTGTGTGTGTGTGTGTGTGTGTGTTGGGGGGGTTCAGACATTACAACAACAAAGCTTGACTGCAGGTAAAATCTATGGATCTGGATGAAACTGCATTACATGACTCAAGACGGAAGTACCTGCACTTGTAGTTTTTTCTGTGTGGACGTTTGTTAAATTCACAAATTCTTTAGTTTCTCAAAGATGTCAATTTATCTAATTTAATCATATACAGTGGTTAAAGATAAAGGGACAGGAATTAATAACTGTTTTCACAAAGACAACCATTGGATTAATAAAAAGGTAAAGAGCAAAAATAAAGTGTTAGTTACAGATGCTCACACATCCTGTCGCTGCATTGGATTGAGAAAATCCAATGCAGTATTATGATGTCAAGCAAAACTTGAGACAGGTTCAACTTTTTTTGATGACCCTGTGGTTTCTTTGTCCAAGCCTTCACTTCCCCACTCAAAACATATTTAGGCTCCTACTGTACTATTTATACACCTCAATTTAAACCATTCACAGAGAGGTGACATTTTCTCTGAATGTCTGCTAACATAGAACATGTTGGAAGTGCAACCAATTCAATAAACTATTTTTGTCTCAACGCTTTCCTATCCAATTCTTCTACCATGAAAAAAAACTTGAACTTTAGGTCCATTTTATGTTAATGTGCAGACAGTGGATTACCAAAATAGTTTCTTGCACTGGTGGTGAGCAGTGCACCTCTACAGCACATCATATCCAAACTCATTGGCCATAAACAGCTATTTGGGCTTATAGAATGGTTCATTTTACAAACAACTCAACATTAACACTGTTTCCAACCATTTGGGGGAAATGTCACTATAGAAATCTATGTCAACGTTTATAACTTACACCCTAAATAATTTGTGCTCAGCAAAAGACTATAGCTGCTGCACGATTATCTCAAACAAACAACCTATAAAGAGTGTATTTATTACTTCTATTCAAATCATCCCTCCACTGAAGATGGTAAGAGCTGACAAAATGAAGTAGAGTGGAACAGATGTGAAGCTATATTTTCCTCTGTCAAGGTGAAAAGTTGTAGTTAACAGATTTCAAACTGCTACCACTCTTTTTATTCATCTGGATAATTGGTATAAGAGTTTATTGACCAAAACCTTTTGGTGCTCAACAGAGTATTTTCCAGATGAAAAATTATTACCTTGTGGCTGAACTGCTGGTGTAGCTGTGTCAACTTTGGGCTGCTCAACAGGCTTGGGGGGTTGTGATGGCAAAGGTGCAGGTTGTTGTTGTTGTTGTTGTTGTTGTTGTTGTTGTTGTTGTTGTGGTTGTGGTTGTTGCTGTTGTTGCTGCTGCTGCTGCTGCTGCTGCTGCTGCTGCTTCTGCTGTTGTTGCTGCTGAGTGGAGGGGGTTGGACACGTCTCTCTAACCACCAGTGATGTTGGCTTATCTTTACTGTCCTGAACCAGCCGAGAAGCCTTAGAAATGCATTAGGGCCAAGAGGTAAAGGGAAAAATGTGAGAAAGTACATCAGAGACAGTCATGAAGAAGCACACCAGGGACTGTTAGTACTTTTAATATCAATGACTCAAAAATTGAAAACCGTTGGGATTGGAAAATACAACACCAGTGGGAAAATATTAGACCAGGAATCCCCAACTCAGAGGAGACCTTCTCAGCATGTATGTCTTGGATCTGAAACTGATACTGTGGGAGTTGTTGGAACTGTAGTTTTTGTTTCGTTGGTTACCAATTTTTAAATACCAAATACACATAAAGGCAGAATGTAAAGTAGGACCATGCCCCATCAGGCTGACAAATGTGCCAAATATTACGTGTTTTCAAAGTTGAACTTTACCCTACAGAAGCTCAGTCATTCAAAATTTTCAGTTATTTAGATCTTGGTGTGTGTAACTACTCACCGCTGGCTGTATTTGGAGGTTGATGGCAGTGAGCTGGACAGGCTGAGCTTTGGCATGGCCAAGAGAAGAGTGGAGGGCATGGGGGGAGATGGTCGAGTGGAAGATGGTGGCCTGCTGGCTTGGTGTCGAGGGCTGGTGTGGAGCAGGTTTGGGCAGCACAGGGACAGGATGCTGTGAAGGCTGGATGGAGGCTGTCTGCAGCAACTGGCCTGTAGTCTTCTGGGAACCCTGACCCTGATGGACCACAAACTGCTGCTGCTGCTTGTGCTGTTGCACCAGAGAGTGCGGCTGAATCTGGGTGTACGCTAGAATGAGAACAACAATAATGCAAATTATGAAATATTCGTTCATTCATCTTCTACCGCTTATCCGTTTACAGGATGTGGGGGGTGCTGGAGCCAATCCCAGCTCACATTGGACAGGTCGCCAGTCCATCACAGGGCCAACACACAGAGACAGACAGAGACAAACAACCACTCACACTCACAGTCAGACCTACGGACAATTTAGAGTCACCAGTTAACCCAAACATGATGTCTTTGGACGGTGGGAGGAAACTGGAGTACCCGGAGGAAACCCACGCATGCACGGGGAAAACATGCAAACTCCGCACAGAAAGGCCCCAGGACAGGGGACCGAACCCACGGTCTTCTTGTTGTTGGGCAACAGTCCTAACCACTATGCCGACACGCTGCCATTCTCTGTCAGTCTCTCTGCTCATCACTGTACATTTCAATGACAGATCTACAGACATTTGTGAGTTCCTTTCGCTATTTTACACTGAAAAGCTGATGCAGTCTTTTGTTCCATGATGTTCCACTACCTGCATTTCAACCACAACAACCTGAGTGTAAATTACATACCAGGAAGACATTTTTTGCCCCAAAAAGGACCCTGCTCTTGCAGCGCTTCAAGCACTTCCCGTTGCATCGTTAAATGTGTAAAAGCAGCTCTAATGTTTAAGTAGTATGGCACGTTTATTATTCAAAATTTTTGCTGAGTGAAGTTGCTAAAAACCATGAAAATGATTGATTTCATGTGTATAGCCAACTGTCCAAAGTTATGAGTGCCCACAAGATACTGTAGCTCATAAAGAGTGAAAAATGTAGACGACATCATAATTGAGCATGTTTTGCAACTTTCCCTTCACCTATATGCCCCTTATTGACAGGATGTAACATTAAAAGCTTGTTCAGAGGTGCCGCTGTTGCAGTTTTGGCTTGAGCATTGCTCACAAATTGTTTCAAAACAGCCTGTCACCACCTGTCAGTGCTGTTATGGGTAAAAAGACATCCTGAGCTCATAGTTTGCCTCAAAGCCCAGGGCACAGCACATCAATCTTGTATTGTGAGAGCATGTGTGAGCGGGAGAGTGTTCAGCGGATGTAGTCAAATATGAGAAATGCCTCAGGAACAGACATGCAGAACCAACTGTCCATGACACTCTTTTGTTGACTTAACGTTGAGTCAGTAGGTCCCAGACCCTCTGCTGCCTCCTTTATCCCCAACAACTCTCCCAGGACACAACAGCAACTGATACACTCAATCTTACCACTGAAACCCAAACAAGAAATGTGTTACCCCTGCAGAGAAGTAGTATACAGCAGATTCTGCTATATGAGCCATGTGAACGGTGGGATTTGTTCGGTGATGTTAATAAACCTCCCCAATAAATCCAAGCATGGAAACCTGCCAAGTACATCAGCATTTGTCTTAAATCCCCATCGTCTTCACCCTCCTCCTTCTCCCCCTGTTCTTTTCATGATGTTTTTTGTGTGGGATAGGCTCCATCTGGTTTCAAAGTTTCCCTGTGAGAGACTAACCACAGTCTGTACCCTGCTGTGGAAAATGTAGATATTTCTATCCCGCGGAGTTTGCATGTCATTAGTCCCTTTAATGCTACAGGATCTGCTGAAAATTGTTTTCTTTTTCACATGGTGGAACACACCAACAGAAAATTTGGTTAGCTATGGCGACAGAGAAGGCCTTCAGTCAATTTACAACGTTCAGAGCAGGATGGATATGGGTAGGTGGATACGGCCAGCAGCATGATAATCAAAGACAGTAGCCATTACGATAAATTACGCTTGCTTAGAAATTTTAACAGACACTTCCTCTCTCTGATGAATAGCACCCATCAGCAATTTCATCCAATAGTTGCAGAGATGTCTGGATGACCGCACGGACTGACATTGTCTCCCAAAAAACCAGATATCACCTTCATGAAGTCAGGGTGCAGGAAACATTGTCACAATTTTTCCTTCTGGTCCTGAGTTACATTATTAATTAATGGCTAGAAGTCTTTATGCAGAGTATTATGATGTCACAGTGAAGCTGACCTTTCACTGGAGAAAATGAGGGACTGAATATATTTTTTATTCATTTATATACTTCATGTTAAAATGTGTCATAATTACAATTTGAACTCTTGAGTTTTAGCTGAAACTGTGTTCTTTAGGTTGCAGTGACCTTGACCTTTTATTACATTGGTGAATATTCACTCAATGTGAAGAAATTCCCTCAAGACATTTCAATATATTGTAGTCAGAAGGATGGTGCAGAAAGAAAACCATTTTTGACCCATGACTGTCTGGTGGAGGCTTAAAAAGCTGGAAGACCAGAAGATAGTGATGAAATCCTGACAACTACTGAACTCACACCTCAAAATATTAACACCAAAACACCAAATCTAGGTCCAACCTTTGATTAAACTAAATAGTAACAAATACTTCAGTTAAAGGTGGCAACCTTGTTACTAGAGTATGTTGATAGCATACATCAAGCTGCAAAGGTTCTGTACTCAGTCACTGAAACACCTGAGATTCTGCTAAATATAGCAAACAGTGGTGCTAAAATGAAACCTACTTGTGTAGCACACACACTGCACAATAACTTGGAACAGAGGTAAATGCACTTGATTTCATTCACAATGGATATTAATGAGTTGTTGATCCAATGTGCCAGTAAAATATGTAAAACTATACATAAAAAAGTGCCTAAACAGGCAAATTGCAAAAAGAACCTTTTTTTTTTTAAACTGCATTACAGACTCCTGCAATCCAATTCAATCCAATTTTGTTTATAGAGCACATTTAAAAAAACAACCTAGTTGACCAAAGTGCTTTACATAGACATAAAAATACATAAAAAACAACATTAAGTAAACTATAAGAACACGCCAAATAAAAGCAATTAAAAGAGTAAAAAAGCAGTTGAAAGTTCAAAGACAAATCAAATTTCAAGGTAGCTTGAGAACTGCAGAGCCAGTCTGAGCAGAGGAGGGGGGATTCCTGAATCAGTGCACACCGGATACAACCAGCCTTCCCATGTATCCTGACAACTTTCTCAAGGTCTTAATGAGGAACAGAGAGAAGTCTTGGAAGAAGAAGAAGACAGGGGAATTTATGCAACTGCTATTCCCCCTCAAGGTCTAAGGACTGGAATGACTCAGGCCTCCACGCCTACACACAAATTCATACCATCCTCAGTATGTCAATCTGGTGTCCACTTCCTTTATCATGTGCACATAATTAACTGAGCATAGTTGGGCAACGTCGTGAGGTTGAGGACAGTATATGTTGCTGATGAGGTTGAAGCGTGAGGGCCTGGAAAATCCCTGAGTTTCCACATTTGGACTGGTTGCCGCTTTGGCTTACTTTCCTGAAACACATTCCAACCTAAAACAACAGAGCGACAGCAGTACTTAGACCATCTTTCCTCACTTCAGTATAATTCAAAACCAGATACTTTATCAAATAGTGAGTAGAACACAAGTTAAATTAGGGTAAAAAAATAAGATGGCAGGCCCTTTCAACTAATAAAAGTAACTGAAGGAAGTCTCAGTCTGTCAAGAGTGAAAAAAAATAAAAATTAGGGAGTTAAGTGATGAAGTTAATTATTCAAGCAGTGGTATACTGTACAGTGTGTGCACAACATAGGTATACCCTGACTCTTTCAATCCTTTGTCTAAACTAACAGACTGGATGCTTAAAAAAAACCAGAGCAGAATAATTTATTTGTACACTAAGAATATTTAATATGAAGTTTAAGTCTGGGTTGTCATTTTGAAAAACAGTTACTTTAGCATTTTAGTCTCTCATCTTTCCAGGCTTTTTTGTAATCAAATTCAAGTGAAATTGGCAACTTGTACTATTGGTAGCAGCTACATGTCATTGCGAAGAGGCAGGCATCATGTGCAGATTTTTTTCTTTAATCTATGTTCATGGCACTTTTGGGGGTTCCCTGCTGTGGTTTTTATAGTAAGGTGGCTCTTCCCTGCCAACTGGAGCCAATTAAACACTTACTGCAATGAGCCAGGCAGCCTCACATTAGTTTCCAGACCAGTTCCTATTCCAGGAAAGTGACCAACTCTTAATGTTAGTGACACTGACTAAAGAGAAGGACTGCTCCAAAACGATCAGTCATTTTTTTTGGATTGCTGGATGAAAAATGATCACTAAAAATAGCAAGCATAATTGACTACAACACTTCCATATTTGCTGTTCTCTCAGATCTGGTCAGTGAATTGTCAAATGATTTTTACAGATAAATCATGCAGCATTTAAATGTTGTAGTTGGTCAACGTGGAGTGTATTTTAACTTCTTAATCTATTGTTGGGTACTAATCTAAGGTTTTTATAGGTTATCTTTGTAAGTCTTTGTAACTAAGCTATCAAACGAATATCAAATCAAATCAGATCTATTTGTATAGCACCAAATCATAACAAAGTTACATCAAGGCACTTTACATATAGAGCAGGTCTAGACCTGTATAGTGGCATAACAAATATAAACTAAGTATAAAGTGGCTTACAAGGAAGATACCCAAGAACAAGTACCTAAAATTTATTTACCGTATTGTCATAAATATATATAATATTTATGACAACACAGGACACGCTTTCTCATTCAAATGAATACGAAAGTGTGTTCAAACTTTTGACTGGTAGTGTATATTAAATATATAATTATGGGTTTAATGCACAAACATTAGCCAATTAGGAGATAAATGTGGCATCTTAAAGGGATGCAGACAATATTTTGACTTTTTATGCCAGGAGTGTTGGCTTTGCTCACAGTTCACAGCAATAAATGTAAATACAGTACAACCAATTTAGGATGGAAGGCAAAGTAATATGGTAAGCTAATGAAGTAACTCAATGTACTTCTTTGCAGTAATTAGCTGTGTTTGAAATGTAATATATGTATGAGTAATTTCCTATACTTTAATGTCATTAATTGACTGATAAGTCTTATCATTATATTGTATGTACGCATTAAAGCCAAGTTTAGAGACATGGAGTGCATTTACCACACAGCACCAATCTCTTGTTTTCCTGTGGCTAAATTACTGGTTTGCCCCTTCAATTAGCTAGAACAGAACACTAAACATTAATTACAACTGTATCTGGTGAAACGTTGGATTAGCAAGAGACTGTGGCATTATCAATGATTTTAACCCAGAAATCTAAGTGTACAATGACCCAGTCAACCTTACTGGGTTGGCTTCAACCCAGTAAGGTTGAAGCCAAGCTTTTTATCCTAATCTGAACCCTATGAGTGAGCCATGTCGCCTCTCCTGTTTCCGATCCAGAGTGCACAAACTCCATAACATCTTATGTGCACACCTGACCCTCATGGCCCGCTGCTATGGCAACTCATGATAATTTTTTCAGATATCATGCAGGCAGACTTTCAGCTTCCATACTCTCTTTCATTTTATGTGAATCTATTACTGCAACAAAGAAGGACATAGTTGTGCGCCAAAAAATTCAGATAATCCTCCCCTCCCAGACAAATACTCTAAAATACACACACACACACACACACACACATTTAAGTAGGCAGACAACAACAGCATGCATTAAAACTGTGTACAGCAGTGTATATTAGGTTTACATTAATACAGCTACTTCTCTCAGCTGATAAACACCCCACTCATTATATGTATATGCAAATCTTACACCAGAAACTATTTTGGAAAACATGGTCTCTTATCAGGACCCTCTGGAAGATGCGGTGGATGATAAACTTATCTGGACCTAATCATCTTGTACTGCTGGCATATTCACAACTATTTATTATCAAAAAGTAAAACAAAACAAACAAAAAAACAGCTGCTGACTTCCAAGTACACAGTAAGTGGTTTAAAAACACTCCTTCGTGGCATTGTGTCTTTCATAGCTTTTAGCTCACAAAGCAACTCCACTGTCCCACACACACCCCAAGACACCATCTTTGATACAACTGGTTTAGCACCTTCATTGTGTGAAGAGTCATTGAGATGCAGGCCCTGACATATCACACAAACAACTGTAATAAAACTATTAAAAGTGTTACATGTAAAAAGCATCGAATCCTACTGAAAGAAGGAGAATACTCTTTTCAGTGTCTCCCCTACCATCTCCTTGTCCCTGACACTGCCCCAAGCAAAACCAAAGGGGGGTGCTTACCCAATTTAAGTACATTTGTTTCATTTTAGCTCACAGTGAGAGACGCTCCTGCTGTTTGCTATCATTTACGGACATGTTTCTCTTCACTGCTCTGCATTATGTTTCACAGTGTGTGTCCTAACCCCTCTCCACATACAGGTACCAAAATGCAGGAGAAACAAGTTGACAAATAATCACATTAAATGCAGTATAAACTCTTCCTCAAGTGTTATAATCCCTCTAAAACCAAGGGTGGACAGACATCAACCACAAACATCTGAAAGTCAGGACAAAATATCAGCTCTTGTTTTTAGAACATACAAAGGCAACAGTGCCAGGATGCGAACGGCACTGCTGCTGATGCCAACGAAGCTCAGGCTGGCCAGAGCACTAACAGCTCTTCTGCTGTTAGAGCTATAACCCCTAACAAGCACAGCCATCTTGGCTATGAGAGAAAATACTCCTTCTGGTTGTACTAGGCCAATATTGGTAAAGCTGTTAAAGAAGTTAACAAAAATGCATCCTGTGATGTTCACAGGTCCACATTCATGGTTTAGAGCAAACATATACATTCAATAATTTTTCCACTTGAACATTTTATAGTTTATTATTTGAACTTTTCAAAGCAGTGGGATTAAAAGGTTCACTTACCTGGGGCAATCAGTGGCTGAGCACTAACAGTCGTAACATTGCGGCTCATATTTATAGCTCGGACTTCTGTGACCGCTGCACCATCTCCCTTCTTCCCTACATCAGATGGACTGTCAGAGGAGTTGCTCTTCCCTCCCGTGGCAGCTTGGGTCCCTGGACTAGGATTCTTGATCAATGAGGTGGGCTGGATGGGCACAGGGCTCTGCTTTAGGCTGAGAGCCTGCAGAGTCTGAGTTTGTGAGGAAGACGTTGTTGCCCCCTGCTGGCCACGGATGGCCAGATTCTGGACCTGATTCTGAAAAGAATTAAGACACATTCAGTTGATTTAATGAATTTATTTTATATGTTTGTCTGTTGAAATTGCTTTCAATAATTAGTTAATGAAGCAAAATGAGGATGATGCTGTTAATATATACCCAAGTGCAAAACGTTTTTTTAGTTCCATTACTCATCAGCTAGATGAGTGAAGACTTTCATAGTACCATGACACACTACCTTGTCTAAAACGTTATGCTCACATCTGCATTTAAATTCACATCTACAACTTGGGACTCAGTCCAAGTTGTTCTTGATTAAAGAGTGTGATTATTAGTATTAGATTTGCAGTTAAAATAACTCCCAGTGAACCTACCTGTGAAGAGGCCTGCGTGGAGCTCTCTGACTGGACGGCCGCCACTGTGGCTGTTGGTGTGAAGATAAGCTGAGGCGACAGAGGAACGGCCCGGCCAAGACTCCTCGCAACCTGCACCAGGTTGCTCTGCTGGGCCTGGAAAACATTGCACACTGGATGAACATCAAAATACTTTTTTGGCAAATTTATAGCTTTAGGTTGATCTTTATTATAGTTTATACTATAGTTATAGTTTATACTGAGGAGGTGGAGAGGAAAAAGCAAAGGAACTAGTAGTAGGCAAAGAAACAGAAGAAAGGAAAGAAATAAATGCAACATAATGCATCTCTGAAGCATTCCAATGTTGCGTCTGTCATTTTGGAAATTCCACTTGGCCATGTACATTATATATATAGTTTTGAGAATATTCTGATTATACACACATATATAATCAAAGCTTCAAAGCTTCCACACTTTTGAACATCTAGCCAATGAATTTGGGGGAAAACAATCTATGAAGAGGACATGAAAATCACTGTGTGTCTCAATTTAGCAGACATCTGTGCCACAAAAATTTAACACCAAAATACTGCAGCATAAATAAAAGCCATGGCAGTGACAAGTGACAAGTTCAATTTTCTACCAGCCAGTAAAATCAAACACATGTGTGGTCTCTGTTTGCTTGGTCATAAGGAAGTGGCAGGAACAGCCTCTTTGCCAGCTGTGCAACTGACTGCAAATTGAAGCCGACACGTTACTCACAGCCAGCTGTGAAAAAGCGGAACAATGACTTTCTATTCCTTTAGCAACACTCTAAAAACAACCGGATCTTAACCTACAGCTGAAAGAACACCTGTGACCTAAGAAAAATGTTTTCTGAGCATCCATGCATATTTAAAGCATTCCCCTCTGTATTTGTAATAAACCCTCTGGGGCTGGACAGATTATCCTGACCACATACTCTGCTAAGAAGATGACAATAAAGCAAAGCCATTACTATGGCAGAATATACATGCATGCATGTCACACACACAACAAGCCTATATCACACACTTAGTTTGCAGAGGAAAACATCTAAGCTGCAGTGTACCCTTTTATTCAAGCAGTATGTGAATGTGTTCGTGTTCGTTTATGCATATATGCACACTAATGTGAACGTGCCAGTGGCAATACTCCTTGTGACGGCAGTCTCACCATCTGTGCACGCAGGTACATCTGTGCCTGGCTGGCCGTGAGAGTGGGGCTGGATGGGCTTCCCAGCAGAACAGCCTGCTGAGAAATACTGGTGGGGGTGGAACTAATGCTCTGAGCCCGGCTGATTAGCTGAGCTGCGGCTGGGGAGGTGGTCAGGTTGATCTATGGAGGAGAAGATGGCCTTATTGGGTTACACACCGCTATATCTCCACTGACACCAGAGAGGGATAGAGTCACTGATACATGGATTAATATGAATGCATCAGTTTCTTTCTTTAAAACAGAACTGGAAATACACAAGCCTCACAATATATTACACATTTTAGCAATATATTACCAAAAGGCATTTCAATCTTTTTTTTGTGTTAAAAAAAAAAAAAGGAACAGCATGCAGATTGGAGAGTGTTGGCACCAGTTTTCCAAAGCCACCTGGTCTTAAAATAAACTCAGCTCCCCGGTAATCTAATGGGTGAAGATAACTTTAACTTATGAGGCTTTTAGAAAACATGCCCAACACTCAAAACTGCATTTACCGTAGCCTGAGTAGATCCTGTTTGCTGAGATGAAGTGCCATTCTGTGAAGAGCTTTGCCGCCCAGCTGCAATACTGGCCTGGTACAACACAAGAAAGAGAGACAGGAAAGATCTACCAATTTCTGAAGCAGGTCTTACAGCAGGACAGCATTAACTGCCATGATCATCTCTACACAATGAGAATCATTCTTTCGTGACCGTTTCCTGACCTGCTGTACAGCAGCCAGGCTCTGGAGCTGTGCGGTGCTGAGGCTGTGCTGCTGCTGGAGGGCTGCAGTTTGCAACATCAGATGCTGCTGCTGAGCAGCATACATCTGCTGCAGGTATTGTGCTGCTGTATTAGGCTGTCGGTGTAGAGCCTGCTGGAACACCTGAATATAAATGCAGACATGACAGACAAACAAATACAGTTCAGTAATGCATTCTGCAGAGAAACAGAGCTTGCATAAATAATAATAATTAAAAAAAAAATGGACCAGCGTGTAAAATCAGAAAACCAGAGAGTCATATTCAGATACATGTGCGTGCTTAGTGTATTACTGCCCACATTAATATTGTTTCTGTGTTATTTACTGGTTTATTTCGAGCCGACAGAATTCATCAGCTAAAAAATATGGCATTTTTAGAAAACAAAACAAAACATACAAAAAAACATTGTCAAGCTGGTACTTTTTCACATGAAAACTGAAAATGGTTGAGTTGGAAAAAATAAAAATTTCCCATCGGACTTGAATAAATTACCATAGAATTCATCATGGACATTAGACACTGTCTTCTGATATTTGCACAGATTAATGACGGCAGTAGTGCATATTGTATTCATATTCTGCAAGGGATGATGTTAAGTCATTAGTTGCAGGCATAATTTTGTGTCAAAAAACAATCACAAATCATAGTTGAAACAAATTGTATCAGATCAGTATCATGTCATACTGTCACATATGGTAGCTCAGATCATGGAAAATACAAGTCGTCAGGGACAGAAAGATACACACAATTATTCTGAGATTCTAAATGCCTACATAACAGACACACACAGCATAGACCTAATTATAAAACTGTAACAAAGCTAAACCTCCATTGGAAATAATTTAATTGTCCATTCACTCACTCATTCAAGTTTCCTCGCCTGGTTGCCAAGTAACCAGAAAGGATCTTGACCTGTGGTCCATGGTGTCAGTAGACCATCTGAACCCAACCCTCTTGGAATGAGGGTTAATATTACTAAAGATGCAACACATATATGCATTCAGTTCTCACTGACCATAAATGACCATCAGTCTGTTAAGCTCAGAGGGTGTTTTGATAACAATAGTGTTTGCCTTTTAACTATCACCATGTTGAATACAACAAAAGGAGGGCTAAATGCAACAAAACCCTTCTGCCAAAGCATTGGCACTAAAAGTTGACTGGAGCTTTTTCAAGGAGAGTAAGGCTGTGTAGAGGCTTATCCCATGGTCAAAAGGTCAAGAATACTTAAAGGCTTAAAGAACTTGGAAAATTGGAAACTTGGAAAGATCCAGCGAAATTACCATTTATTTGATTTTACTTCATATGTACATTGATTAGAAGGGAAAATATCTTCTATTTCTTTTGCTCGATGCAAAAAAGGAATAAATCAAACATAACTACAGGAATCCACCAGAGGCCTTAATGTGGCCTTTTGTACACCAACAGAGGGCAGCAGAACAGAGGAAAGTGTGCTACTAAATGTGCATTTGTGTGTGTGTGGTCTGCAAATTGTAAACAATATCACAACTTAATATCAAGCTGTCAACAATTCTTAACGAAAGCCAAGAAACTCACTTGCACTGTTTGCCGGTCAGGTATCCCGCTGTAAACAGATATTTGAGGCACCGTCTGCCGTCCTGTTGTAGTAATACCACTAGAGCCGCTGCTAGTGTTACTACTACTGCTGCTGCTACTACCATTACTACTGCTGGTGGGAGTGGTAGAAGTAGTAGCAGTAGTGTTAGAGGTACTACTACTGCTGGCAGCTATGGTGCTGGAGGAGTTTGTAGTGGAGGTGGTGGTCCCGGTGCTGCTGGCTGTGGAGGCAGGGGCCCCTGGCTCACTCTCCATGGTGCCCTCTGGTCTTCTCACCTTTGACCCCCGGCTCTTCTGAATGGCTCTCCTGTGCCTGGAAGAGAGAAAAACAGAGAAAGGGGCACGCTATTAAGTTGCTTTACACCCAAACCCAAAAATTTGTGTTCTGTCCCAAAAAAAAAAAAAAAAAAATAGAAAAACTGAAGCGAAAAGTACTCTGTGCATGGCAGTCACTAAACTGCTCAACCTCAAGATGTGACATCACCAAACATACACACACATAAAATGTCAAGGAGGAAAATTAACTACATCTGATACAAAAAATCATGTGATGTTTGCAGCAGAAATTAGTGTGCGTGACTATAAGTATTTGACAAAATAATAATAATAATTTTGCATCGTAACTAATTTTGAAATGCAAATGAATACATGCTCTGTCCTGCCAGTGTTTTCTATAACTAAAGACATCATCCAAAGTTTATTCAAACTTGTAAGTACAGCCGTGATAAGACTAAGGAAAATGTTTGGATACATTTGGATATGAAAATAAAATCAATTTGTTGATTTTTATGGTTGAACAATTTTGTAGAGTAATTGATTGAGAGAAAGATAAAATTCGAAATTCAACGTTCACCAATCTTAAGAATTACCTGATTATATTTCAGTTTTGATTTGTTGGTTAGGGGCCAAGACACTACAAGACCATACTACCGTGTTTAAACAGCTTCCTTACACATCATAGACAAAATGAATACATTTTATATTTTGATTTAATTATTTATTTAATTTAAAATAAATTCTTGCTTAACAAAAGAAACTGTGAATTAAGTATCAACTGAAGATTCACACATTTTCTGACTTAAATATTAATGGTGAATCAGAAAATACAACTGCAAGGGTATCCTCAAAAACTGGATTAATTTCCAGAATTTTGTCGGGGAAGTCAAAGATTATCCAATCACCTTGTACTTATCAATTTATTAAATGGGTCCAAAGTAAAAATTGCATTATTTCAGTTAAAGCCACGAAATACAGGTGAATATTTACAATTTATCTGCAGTGTTTCCAATACATGGATTCATCTGTGATAGCCAAAAATAGAATGTACTTCTGTGGAAACACAATACTAGGAAAACGCATCTGCCTTACCACAACAGTCGCCTCCTCTCTTCCCGGCATATGCCATCTGACTGCAGGCAACAACAAAACTGTAAAGACACAAACCTCTCGTATCACCTGAGCATCAACTGGGAAATTAATGATTACTCTCAATTCTGTATATTTTCATGCCAAGAACATAACAGAAACACTACATCAAAATTTCATAACCTGATCAAATAAACAAGTCTTTCACTCCTCCAAGATTACCGACACAAATTCGGAATCCAAAAGTGCGGCCATGGAGAGTGAAGTTGGTTAGAGAAGTACACAAAAAAAATTGGAATGAGAAGTTTGTGGCTCTAATGAAATACAGTGTATTTATCAAAAAGTAAGTTAAGCTATCTAACATTTGTGGTCATGCTGAATGACATTCAACACACACATTTAACGAAACACAAGATGTGCATATTTGGCTTAAGCTAATTGGAATGACAAGCAGAGGGCGTTTGAAAAGATGATAGAAAACTATAAAAAAAAGCCATGAGCCAAACACATCATCATCTTTAATGAGCACAGGCCCTTATTGCTCAAACTGTTTTGATTGCTGTTCTGGCTCCTTTTTTAACAACAACTAGTCTATACAAAAACACTGTGTCAAAACAAAATTATTTATGACCATTTATGACACCATCTCAGATGTCTGTATCCATCAAAAAAAAAAAAAAAAAAAAAACCCACATGATTTAGGCCTCTTACTAAAGAGCCTTTTTAAAGGGTTGGTCCCCTGGTGCTCTGCTATCCATTAGCAAAGGACGAAAGGCTCCAGAGCTCTCCAAGCGGATAAGATGTAGGTTAGCACAACGTGAAGTAAAAGAAAGTGAAGGCAGAAAAATTATATTAAGGGATATGAAGAATGTTCAGAAGCCTTTGATGAAGCTAAGTCTGGATGGGAAAAAAGTATATGAGTGTAAGAAGCAGCAGCAAAAATTTGAGATCCTCGTGGAGGAGGGAGTGGGCTTAATGTCTGTGTTTGAGAAGGGGGATTCAAGCTGCATGACAGCTGATGTAACAGGGCTGAAAAGAAAAGGCCCAAACAGGGAGGATGGAATTTCTAGTCTTGAGGTTAGAGGTGTACACATTAAGTGATTGTGAGGGGGGGCAGCTGCAGGGTCCATGTGTGGAGCTGAGGTTGGGTGAGCATGCTAAGGATTTAAAATGGGCAGAAGTAAGGCAAGGGTGTAATGGAAGTAATTAAATAAGGAGCAAAGCTGCTGCCATCCCGCAAATTGTGAGCTATTTCCTCCTCCTCCTCATTATTCTTTTGAGTGGATTAGGGGCCAAAGCACTGCTCTATAGCCTACTTGCTCTAAAAAGCAGACTTGGAAACAAACTAATCTTACTAAACCATATGCTATTCCTTAAAGTGGCAAAAGCCATAAATTGTTCTTGAGTAAATAAATGATTCACTGAATGAGAAAAAGATGGGATTTGGGTTTGCAGAACTGCATATGCTCTAAATAAAACTTAAAAGCAGAAACCATCGCTGTTAAACATTAAGCATTAATATATCAATATCAGAATTTTAAACAAACATCTAAATGAGAATCCCACCCCAGGCAAAGAAAAAAATTTAGAGCAAAAACAATTTTAAAAATCCCAAATTGAAAAATTATAAAGATTAATGTAACTTCTAAATAAGTAAATACAAATAAAAGTAAAACAGATTACTATGATTTCATGGATTTAAAATTTCATAAATGCACTATTCGTGTCCCACAAAAAGCTGAAATCCAGTCAAGCTGAGTGGGTTCATGGTTGTAAACAAAGCACCACTGCTGCCAAAGCCTGCCTGCCTTTATCCAATCATTAGCCTACATCCCAGAGTCTGCATCCCATTGCCTCCTTGTGTGAGACAGCATGGAATCCCCTCTGGTAATGATGCCTTCAGCCCCTGTCTCTCTGAGAGGAGTCACCCATCCATCAGTATAGGGGTTACGATGGAGAGCCCCCCCAAACACACACACACACACACACACACACACACACACACACACCCACGTCCACACAAAGTCCTTCACCTCACATCCACATCGACAACTACAATTAGGCATTCAGTTGATTTTAGAAAAAAACTGTGATACCCATGAAAACTAGTAGACCCAGTGTTTGTCAGCACATCAAAGGAGCACAAGAACCCTGCAATGCATTGCAAAGCAACAATCAACACCATAACAACACAATTTTCAACTGTTTGACCCCTTCTGAAGAGGAGACACTGATCTACTCGTACAAGCATTAAAAGACTAGAAGAACCGACTGTCAGATTTGTCTTCAGTTTTTGCATAGCCTACAGGAAGATGAGAGCTGTTAAGAGTCTGTCAGACAGACTGGCTGTCTCTTCAGGGCTTAAGTCACAGTTAGGAAGTGCAGGAGCCTCCATCAGTTTGCATCCTTAAGTCCACATATAGGAGAACTCTGATGACCCCCATAAAAAAAAACAAAAAAACATGAGAATACATTTGTCAGCTGCAAAAAATCGATTGATGTGTGATAATGGCTTTAATAGTCATGAGAGCCGCAGACAAACGCATGCCTGTGTGTATGTGGAGGCTACATTGCTGCTGAAACAAAGCCCCCCAACCCTAGTTTTTCCTACCTCCTCCGGCCCCCCCAACGCGATGCAGGGGTATGATGCCCCATCCCCCGGGAGCGTGCTTGTCCTCCTGCAGGATATTGGTCTTCTTTGTCTGCCTAACTGAGTGGCTGGCTGGTTGGCTGACTGAGTGAATGACTGAGTGTGTGCAAGTGCGTTTCTGTGCTGTATCTAAACCCCCAGCCCCTCTTGTCTACCCCCAACACACAGCAAGCTCGTCGTCCCAGCATCAACATCCCTCTCCACCAACCAGGCCACGGCCTGCCTCCTGATTATGTGGTATCCTAGCGACAGCCAACTGGGTGCCTATGGATTCCCTGTGCAGTGCAGCATGCTGATTGGACAACAAGATCCTCTCTAATGAAGATGATGGTAATGATTTTACTCTGTCTCTCCCCTCCCCCTCTGCTGTTGCCTGAATACTGATGTTTTTTTAATTTTTTTTTTAAGGATACATTGACCTTCTAACATAAAGTAGGCCATGGTCATCACCTTAATTATTTTTTTAAAAGCTACAATTCCAAGGTAATGAGATATTTCATTAAAATGACAGGGCAAAGACGGCCTTGATTTTGCTTAGTCTTGGTCTGGACAACTGAAAACTCAAGGTGTCATTTTCATTTCAGTACCTAAATTTGAAGACTGCAGGTTTCAACCCATCTACAAACAAACCAAAAAACCTACAAACTCTACAAACCTCCATTTCCACAGCTGAGTAGACCAACTTTATAAAGTATCGGTCTGCTAAGGACAAGCGCAGTGACTTTTGGCCAGACTGAATATCCAAACCATTATCTCACTAGCAGGCCAGTAATCAGCCTCAATTTTGTAACATAACTGACACTGAGGCTGGAGAGCATAAGAAAAGAAAAAGGAAATTGTTATCCCCCAAGATGGCCATTACCAGGTAACTGCCTGCCATGAAGTAATGGTAGATTAAATCTTCAACAAAATTTAACCTTAAGCTCCTAAAACTGCACCATTAAAGCTCTAATTATATAAATCTGAGCCTATTAGAGAGATAGCAGCCAAATCACAGCAGGAAAGCAAGAAACCACCTACTTATAGCAGATATGGAAATGAAATGCAAAACAAAAGTAGGAGATTGCACAACCTTTTCTAAAAGTTAAATGGGATAGCTTTACAGTTGTATTCAAACTTTAATGATGACAGAACTCATTTATGTTGAATAGGGTAGATAAAACCAGAGGATAATAGCATACTTATGATGTGGCCCACCACATTTACACACCATCCAACTGTCTGGCTGTATGAAATGTAGCCATTTTAGTCATTTGCTGGTGCAATGCGGTATTGATTGGGGCCAACCATGCACGAACCTCATTGATTATTATCTTCTCATTAGCATATAGATTAGCTGGCGGTGCAGCCAGACACACAAGCCTCGAGTCTCACACTTGGCTAACAACACCATGCAGAAAACCGGGGGGGGGGGGTCAGAACAAGATGGGAAAAGGTTGCTGTGACTCAGCTTGACATGAGGTGCTTGATATTGGACCTGACAGGCCAGGACCCCAAATGGCTTCAAGAATATTTGCTGCGAAATGAGGTGTAAGTGGTTGTGGCTAAATAAATCCCCTTCACCCAGCAAGGGTCTTTAAGACAAACCCTACTCTTTTTTTTTTTTTTCCAAAGGGCATTCAGCTCATTATCAATTTTAAGTACATTGATGCATAACGAGCTCTACTGGGGAGCCGATTCAAAATAAATTATCTAGGAACCATATGAGGCTGCCTATTAGATTTGTACATCAAAGACTTTGTCAGCAAATGCACTAAAACCTTGAATTGAAAATATATCAACTTCATATTTATTATGATAAATAATAAATATAAAGTTGATACATTTTCAAGTAATATGATAAAGTCTGAAAACAAAACAATGCATCTCTGGCAGAAGAAATACTAGAGAACAAATTGCAGAAGCTTGTTATTTTAGCACTTATGGGGCCAAATATATTTATTAGCTACAGCTGTCTGTGTCTTAGCCTGTTTTCAATTATTTTTTTTGGCAGGAAGTGAGTATTTATATCCCATCTGCCTGCCAGACTCATCAATTTTCATGGACAGAGGGTTCAACAACTGTTTTGATAGATGAATAGTAATTTGTATTAGGTAAATATGATAAACATTCAGCGAAGCAAATAGTGAAGAAGTGAAGTGGGAAATTTTCCCTCTTCCTGTTTCAGTTTTATATGATTAAATTAAATAATTTCGGGATTTTTGAACCTAAAGCAACAAACAAACTAAAGATATTACTATATAACCTTTAAAATTGTGATGGGACTTTTTGTTTTATGAAAGTTTATTTATTGTTTATTAGTTTAGCATATTATCATTAGATGAGTAATTTATGTGCATATGTTCAATTATGCTTATTATGTTGAACTAGTCTGAATTAAGGCTCAAGATGAAGTCAAAAAATATAATATAAAAATAATTATAAATATAATGTTCTGACCATTTTATAATAAATAAAATGGTCAGAACAGAGCGTGCAGACAACAAGACAACAATTTAGTTAATGACATCCACACAAAATAGTAATACTGAAGGTAGAAGACTACAATTTATAAAGAGTAAGATAGATGCCATAAAATAGACAACACTACATATCTCTTTCTTTCTCCTAATTTCTAATGGATGAGCTGGTCTTGCTAGTGACTCTTAATGTAAAAGTCAGCTTCCACATCATGCGCTCTACAAAGGGGCACTTCCTCTGTGAAGCTGGGGTCACCCCCTGAGGCTGATGATGGTCGATGGATCTTGTCCAAACAGAGCAAGCTGGGCAGTGTCTTTGTTAGACACGGTAAGACAGAGATACCCTCTGATCCTGAGGCAAGATTGGTCGGCTCGTTGTAATTGAGCCGTCAGACCCACACGGACCTTGCCTTCCACAGCTGAGTAGACCAATACAAAGAGACTCTGGCTGCTTTCCAGGTTAGGTCTGCTGAGCGTGTTTGTACCATTCCTGCACATGTAGCCTCATGCAGTGAAAATACAAAACACTTTCACTTGACTCTCCCAGGAGACCTGTGGTCTTTTTCTTTTTAGCTTCATTTAGCAAGGCCGAAACTATCTAGGTGCAAACTGTTCCATGGATTCCAAAAATTGCTTGGACAGTTGACAAGTCTCAAAATAAACATGGAAAATGATGATGGAAAAGCACAGAGACAGATTGAGCAGGGCAGCAGACTGACACATAAAATTAAAGATTCTCCTTCTGATCTATAAATACCACAGTTAAATTGTTCTGGTAAAACTTGCAGATTAGCAGCACAGTTAAATCCCGACTGTTCCATCAAAGCAGTCTCTGAGGCATCACTCTCAGACGTCAATCGCATCAAGAGGGTCAAAGAAATAGGTCAGGTATGAGATGAGCAGCAGCACAAAGAAATGTAGTGCTTCACAGCTTTCATCAGAAACAAGCACTTTTAATTTATATCAATTCCGGTAGTGGACTGACGAGGCATCAAAAGTCCAACAAATAAGCTTCTGGGTCCCAGACTTAACTATCAAAGCAGATTGGGGAGTGTACTATAAGTAAATATATATTAGCTTTGTAAAAAAAAAAAAAAAAAAAAAGAAAAATCTGCATGAAAAGATTGACACACTTAATTTCTTCTATTAGATCAAAAGTTTACACTTTTATTTATAGAAATACCAAATTGTGAGTAAACTTTGTTCACACACTCAACACTTCAATGTAGGTGCAAAAGTCAGGCTAATCATCTACTAACCTATTCCCTGAAATTATCCCTGGGTGAGTTTTCTTTAACCTGATTTCACAAAAACATGAGTAGCTCTGCTCTAATTATCTCCTTAACTTTATTCATATGACATACCAAGTGTTACAACAATGGAATTGTATGAAAACCTTTCCACATTAATAAATGGCCGTACTATTTACTGTACTCTCATGACTGTGCTGCTTCATGCCTTTAAAGGTAACTACAAAAAAAAAAAAACACCCACTGCTTTATTTGTACCCGTACTGATTATAATGAATCTGTTTCCAAGACTATCTCATGCATGGAATGCACTATTCATGCACTAGTCAGCACGTGACACATTTGTTAGAGAAAAATATTTTCAAACAGCTCCTTTCTTGTATTTCTTGCATAGCAGGTATATCTTTGACAAGCTTCTACGTATCATGCTGACTGTCAGCAGGTTACAACAAACGCTGTACACAGTAAAGAGCAACTCTGCTCACTTCAATAATCACCATGTTTTTAATCAGTGCAAAGCTAGATGTTGACTTCACATATCCAGGGCCTAGATTGTAACTTTCATAATTAAAGACTATAAAGACTAGAGATATAAAGAGACAACACAATTTTGAACTAATGATTGCTGCCCCTTATGAATTGTCACTGCATACTCAAGCATAATTTTCGTATCAATCTCGAGAACCTATTCCAGACATCATGCATGGCTAATGACAAGCTGTCTTTTACTACAGGTGTTAACACTGACTAGTGCTGAGACAAAACCTGGCAACTTGCACGTACAGTAGCACAGCTGGCAAGTATCTTGCCAAAGAAAACACTTCCTGGCATGTAGTTTTCACCAAAGAAAAATCAAGCCAAGTATTTCTGCTTAGTGAATTCTTCAAGCAGCTCTGAAACTGATCATAATTAACTCGAAATGATAAAAACACAGGAGGCCAGTAAATATAAAAGAGGTATAGATGAGGGAAAACTGGTGCTGGCTAAAATGTGAATGATTGTGTCCAGAGAAAAATTTATAAAAATTGTGTACGACCTTAAGTCTTTCGTGGCAATAAATGAATCAGCCTTTTCATGACATTCAAATAAAAGGCAACATAAATAAATTGAATAATAACTTCCAGCATTGGACCAGCTGTCCATGTGATCTCTGGTTTAAAAGGAGTTGCTGTAGTCTATCATAACAAGTTATTGTTCTTTTAAGATGATAAAATAAGCCCTGAAATAACTTCAGCAACCTTGAGAAAAATCTAGGAACTTCTTCATTTAGCCTGTAGATACTTTTTATTGATGAAATAAAAAAATTACTGGAAATGAAATGACCTTCTTGAGTGCAGATAATTCAAGAGAAGGTGCGAAGTATAGGCAATAAAAAGAGTCGGTGAACTAGAGATTGTGCCGCCACGGCCATTGACATGCTGATATTAGGGCAATATGAGTACAACCCATGAGTGTGATAAATACATTTGCCAAGGTAGGATTTCCTTCAGAAAAGTTATTTGGTCCAGATACTGGACTCGTTGATGAATTTCCCGCTGCAGTATGTGTTTTCGAACCAGATTTTGCCATGAGAACATACGAACTCAAGAGGTGAAAACAATACCAGCTCAGCTACCAGCTGGCAGGCTCTTGTGACTGTTAACAATTAGCTGTACCAACAGATCAAACTTACCTGATGAATGGTAACATTGTGCAAAAGACTTTTGTTCATGCGTATAAATAATTTAGTGTTATAGTTTCAGTTTCAGTGGTTTTATACATTGGTAGAAATCACATCATTTTGCATCACCTTGTAATCTGACTCTTGCAAAATTCAATGAAAAAAAACCCTAACAATAACTTACAAATTAAGGCTATTTCAAAGTAAGTTAACAACTTCTTTTAAAGATGATTAACAACAAATGAAAAAGACAGCCATTTCTTCCAATGGAGTAACAAATTCATGGTTAATAGTTGTAACTTTAATGAAGACCCCAAAAAAATATTTTTTTACGAGACAGAAAAATAGCAAATCCTATCATTTGAGAGGTTGGAACAAGCAAAGTAGATGCATGTTTTTTCATGACAAATTCAACTAAAACGAATAATTGACTTGCACAATAGTTGCCCAAGTCGACCAGTCAGTGCAGCTTCACGCTGTGTCATAACACACACACTGAAAGGAAGTGTGTGTGTGTGTGTGTGTGGCAGACTGTGGTGTTATTTTTGTTATTTTGCCCACAGTGGGGTCACTGGGCGGCCATGGCCGAAATATTCCAGCTCAACAAAAACGTTAAGACCGTTCACCGTTATGACCCACCCACGACAAAGTCTCCGCATCTGTGCCAAAGGTCATGACCTATGCAACTTTTTTTTAAGCTAACTTTAGCTCAGAGTATATCAGCTGAATAACAGATTATCAGTGATCGGAGCTATTCTTCTAAACGTTTTCCCCATACGTTTATTTTTCATTCATAGCTGTTTCCTCCAATAATAGTTAGTAGTGAATGCCATTACAGCTGGAAGCTAACGCTGTTAGCCCTCACTTGGACGTGCTTTTGCCACCATGTCGCGATATATATATATTTATATATATTTTAGCGAAATAAGATGTGCACAGTAAACTTCGCAGTCAAACCAAACGTCAGCGTTAGCGGGCGAACTAAAAGCAAAAAGCTGCTCCTGCTGTTTTTCTGGGGGAGGGGGGGGGGGGCGGTTAAACGTTAGCTCGTGCAGCCGTTTAAGCTCACGCGTTCCGACTCACGCGCTATGACCCCGGTGCTGAACCGGGCCGAGAAGTGAAGCAGACCGTCGCCTTACCGGAGTCGTAAGTCTGGTAGCCCGGGTCTTCTTCCTGGCCGTTTCTGCCTGATATCCTACTCCATTTCTGGAAGGAGGTTCGCTGCTGAGCCCGAGCAGCGGAGAGCAGTGGGGGGGGGAGAGGCGGGGCCATTCCAACTCTTTTCGTTTGCGTTCCAAAGCGGTGACGTCACTCAACTCGAAACCAATGAACGCCGGGCGTTTGTGTTTTGGTTCCCGCCCCCATCGTCTCCCTGTCAGTCAAGTGTGCCCCACCATCCCCCCACGCGACTGTCAGTTGGCCGTGGCTGTCCTCGTCTCCATGGCAACGGTGGGGGATTTAACCCTTTCTGCCGATGGTTAGGTCTTTTTTTTAAACCGAGTATAAAGTTGTATAAAAAAAAATTAAGTTTGACTTTGGAGCAGAAAAAAAGGAACTATCTAAATTTACTCAAATGCTGTACCAAAGAAGATTGGAGGAAGGTAAGTTATTTGGTTGTACTGAGGTGCGATGTTACTTATATATTGTGCTCCACCTTTACTGTACTTTACGTCAGTATATCCATTTTACGACACTTCATACATGTGATTTAAAGACGGAAAAGGATAACCAAGGGTCCCAATCATGTTTTTTTGTTTGTTTGTTTGTTTGTTTGTTTGTTTGTTTGTTTGTTTTTCATATTAGAAAATGAGACTAATTTCCCTGGAAGTTGTAATCTTGATCGGAATCTGAATCAGAATTATTTTATTAATCCCATGGAAAATTTCGGTTTATTACAGCTGCTCCAGAATAGAAACAGAAATATTACTAGAATTATGTACATACTTTAGAGTTGTAATATAGATATATAAAAATGCAAAGTACAAATTAAAAGATAAAAATAGTGTCAATAGGCTGTGTGTAAGTAAAGAATAAGTGGAGATATCAAAATATAAACAGCGCAATATATACAGTTGAGTATTAAGTTTCGTAAGGCAGTATTGCACAGTTGTTAATATTATTAGTGGTAGTAATTCACATTGCACAGTTGATATTATCGAATCATAATAATGCAATGCATGATGAGAAATCTATATGAATATCAATATTTTATAAATAATTTTAATGGACTTAAGCAACATTCCATCTGAAATGTTGTGAAATTTATAGTTTGTTTTGAAAATTAACAAATTTAGTTACTGAGATATTGTAATAAAAGAAATTAAACAAGCCATCCCCTCCAACCTTGTGTGACTCCATAAAACATAATATGACCTTCTCCTTTTCACATTTCAGGTGCCTATGAGTCCCCCCTTGTGGAGACAACTCCAACAACTGAAAATTGATTTGTGAAGCAAAACCTATTTTCTTTCCTCTCTTCATCCAAATGCATCTGGTATATGTGTCATTGTATGGTCAACCATATTTTATATTTAATTTTTTATTTAAAATGTATTCAGTTACATGTATTTTACATATTCATCTGAGAATTCAGTACAGTAGAGAAATGCAAGCACAGAAGAGGTTTTAAAAGGTCATAACAGGAAACAGAGGTGGAAGTTTATGGTTATATCAGTGATGACCCTGGTTCTGGTCCAGTGAGATACGCCTGTGAGTGAACATAAATTTAACCAAAGCTCTGGAATTGAAATTGAAAAACAAGTTTTAAAAAAAGTTAGTTGTTGTTATTCAAATTCAGTAAAATCATAAATACTAAGGCCTAATATACGAGGAGGACAAAAAATAAAACCAAACCATCGTCTGATATGGATCTAGCTTGATTGTGTTGACTTTTCATTCATTAAACGATTATATTTCAATGAGGAAAAGATGCACTATTTGATTTCATTTGACAGGGGAAAAAAATCAAAACAAATGCTACCAAACTAATACACAACCAATTTTCTCACAATTTTTTTCTTGTGCTGTAAAAAATTGTTTACAAAAAGATTCTTCAGTTAAATATACCCATACTTTGAGCTATTACCATCTCAATTCAAGATGCTATAACATTGCTTTTCTGTATTAAACCCTTCTGTTTTCGTCACTGAAAATCCATCTCTGCATTTTTATGGTTATGTTCCTGTTTCACCAGTATTTTTTCTATGCCTTGCACATGAAAAAATCCATCAACATTATCTGAAATTGTGCAAGACAATGTTGTTCAAGCACTGAATCTGTAATGTGTATCCAGATGGAAATGACAGAGTAGGGCAATAAAATGGACAGCAATGAATTGCTAATATTTCAGTGAGTCATTATTGTGCTGCCTGCAATATGAGGAGGGAGTGCTTTCATCTGCCTACAAATACTGAATAATTAATCAGAATATGACTCATTTGGTTTGCCCCTGAGTTAATTATCTGGTCTTTCATAGCTCCCTTGATACCTTGCTCATAGCATCAGCTTGAGTACTGGATCATTCCAGTAACTTTGTTGATCCCCAAGGAAATGTTATGGGCTGGCAGCCAGGCAGAGTATGTGGTATTAATGTTGTTGAGGAGGCCACCCTGAAGTCAAGCATCACTCTGCTGGACCAGAACATATCTTCAAAGGAGTGTTCATGCGATATCATGGTCCAAATGTAATGGTGTGCAGATTATACATGCAAATCTTCATGGAATATTTATGTGTGCTCTTGTTCGGCTTGGTTGATCCTCCGTTTTCACCAAAGCCAGGGAGGGGTGTTTGTTTCCTGTGTCTCCGCATTGTGGTTCACTGTTTTTACCTAGAACAAGATAACATACAGTGTAAACCCAGTACTGATGGAGTAACATTTTTCAGCACAAATGAGACAGAATTTTTATTTATTCATTTTTTAATTCATTAATTTATTGAGGCCCCGCTAGATAATGAGAAACTATTTCTGTGTGTGAATAATGTTAGTACTGACATTAATATTCATTAAACATTTTAAGCCCACAGAAAACTACTCTGTCTCTGTCTCTGTCTCAGAACATTTAAGAGCTATTGCATCAATGGCAAAAAATATTGTCTGAACCATTTATCCATGGAGGGTGGAGTCGGGGTTGGAGCCACTCACCAATCCCAGGGCTTTTTGTTGTGAGGTGACAGTGCCAACCATGGCAAAATGCAGCCTTATCAAAAATATACTATAATCACTGATTATTATTATTTTTTATAAGTGAATAATGTCCAGGATGAGGGAAACTGTGGCAGTCAAGAAATGTTCAGCTTCTGGGGAAGAGATGATTCTCCTAGTTTGAGTTGGGCCTTTGAAAGAGCCTCAGTTCAAGTTTTTGAATGAAACATATAATCAGCAGCATTAGAGTCAGAATGAAAGTGAAATAAGGTATGTAGAGGTTCAGTTAGTTAGTAACTTTGTCTGAGAGGACAATTACCTTGTAGTTAAGTGGACCACTGAAATGAGACAAATAGGCTGTGACATTTATATGAGTCAAAGCAATGTGCCCCTTTTTTCTAGTAACTGCTAATGATCTGATGCGTAATAATATGTAATGAGTCCCAAACCTTATGATTCATTTTATTTGTTTGAAACTGGTTAGGTTGCAAAGTTGTAAAAACAAAACAGAGAGATTACAGTATCATGACATGCAAACTTCATGAACACGCACTAATACACACTATAATCAGACAACTGTACATTTAGAGAGCAAAATACACATGAATGACAAGCTTTTTTGTTTTAAAGTTTTAAAGCTACACCACAGATTCTTTCACCCACACAGTGAGACATGAATGAGTCACATAACAAAAGCATTAAAACATTATGGCACTGCCCAAGATATGTGTTAAAGGTAAAAGGTGTGAACTTCCCTTTACCTTTACTGATCCAAAATATGCAGCAGATACTTCCCTCCCATTTGAACATCCCCCTCCTCTATGGCTATGCTCACAGCTACCAAGGCCCCAGACTGTATTTACAATATACTATTTCACATTATATAAATCAGCCACCTTATTAGATCATATATGTGGATTAAACATCTTCTCTTTTCCTTTTTCTTTTTAGTAATCATTTACAACATGTTCTGTGTACTGCCCTTCTGCTTGCTCTTGTGGTTTTGGCACCTGAAGTTTACTCTAGAAAGCCACTATGAGCTTTATATTCTTGTGAACTGACCTTGAAGATAGTGAAAGTGTGTTTTGGGGGCCAGGAATAGGGGTACACGTCACCCTGCCATGCAACCAGTGTCGGCCAGGATTTGTTAGCACTTGAAGCTGTCAAAACATCTTATATATGACACCAGCTAGAACAGATAGGATAAGTGAATGAAGTGAATTTATGTCTTTTTCCATCTTAAGCCTGTGCCTGTATTTGAACCTGCATCTGTGTGCTTCTCTTCCTCTAAACTGGATTTTTGCAATATTAAAGAGGTAATTCTTGGGTTGATGTAGGAGTAAACAGCTTTAATGCTATTGCATTGGAAAACCACAAGAGGGAGGCAGAATGTTACCAGTTAGTGAAGGATGGTTCCGGCTCAACCTCAAATCCATTTTGATTTATTTGTAAAAGAGAAAAACCTCACACCTCATTTCAAAATGTTGAATGAAGTCGTTGTAGTTGGGCAGAATCAAACGATGAACCACACACCACTGAACAAAAACGATTTACGTGATTATTTTCATGGAAAAAAAACGTGAAGTAGTGAAATTAATAAAAATACATGTTTGCTCATTGCTTTTTCCTGTGAAACTCTGATTTAGACATGTCTCGACAAACATATGAAACATAACTGTTCGCTCAGTTGTTTGGTTTTAGCCTAATTTGAAATGTGAAATAGGCTTGTGAAAATTTTTCA
This sequence comes from Remorina albescens, assembly GCA_034769265.1. Lineage (NCBI taxonomy): Eukaryota > Metazoa > Chordata > Actinopteri > Carangiformes > Echeneidae > Remorina > Remorina albescens. The sequence continues at coordinate 23,648,432 of CM068494.1, forward strand.
TCAGTTATCATCATTCACACTCAAAAAAAGTTGTTCAAAATAGCATCCAGGAATGAGGTTAATTGTTCACGTGAAACAATGAAAACTCCTGAAGTCAAAGGCGGTGGCTTTTGCTTCCCCACTGGCCGCTTCTGTTGTGTTTGCTTTTATTAATCTCTTCAAACAAAGTTTAAACCACCACCTTGATGCCTTTTTGAATAGTTTTTTTTTTTCTGCATGAAAGAGCTTGGAAGCGACGACAGAGTGGCCTCTAGCATCAAAGTTTGCTTATTAGTTCAAGAATTTCTCAGTTTTCTCCTCATTGTAGATTTGTGTCACTCTGTGTTTGTACAGCAGGGATGACTATTGTGAGGAAGGATATTTAGTCTTATTCAGCCCCAGCAGACATCCCCTCCCTGCTGTAAAAAACAGACTTCACAAAAAAGGTTTGAGCATGACAGACATCCTGTATATTGACGTCTGCGTCGCACACTCACTCATGGTGCACCAGCACTACTATTCCTAATATTCATTCTTGTGTTAAGCAATTAAAGGAAAGGAGAGTGACGAGCTGCACGTTTTCCCTGTACATGTAATTCAACTGAAGAATGAACGTTAGTCCAGATGTCAAAAAGAGCAGTGGCTCCTGGAAAATGCTCAGAAACATTTCCTCTACATTATGTCCCACTTCTCTGTTCACTCTGTCCTTGAGCAACTACATACTTTTTTCTTCTATTTAAGAGCAGGTAGTTCTTTGAACAGTGATTAGAGGAAAAAAACCTCAGTGCTGGTAGCAGAATTACAGCAGCTTACAGTGTCTCCACCTTCACGGAATAAACTGAATGGTCAAGTACATCGAACACACTCATTACTTCAATTCTTTTACACCCAATCAAAATAATAGGATTTTTGCCATTGGCATTACAACACACCAGGTAGTGTGCAGTGATGTGTGAGGAAGAACAAAGGTCCAGTGTTATGAAACACATTTTACTGCCAAAGAATGACCAATGCAAAAGTTTGTGTACTGTGATGGCCCGTGCCTGTGTTTTGCCTTTTGGCTCAACTTACTCCTCTACATTCTCCTCTCAGTAAATCATAATCAAAATTACTTTTCTCAGAGATGCAAGGACTAATAAGGTGATATGTTAAGAGACACAAAATATAAATGACGACGATAGTGTTGTTTGTCTCCATAAAAGTAAAACCTGAAGGTGTAATATTAATCAGTCTTAACTGCCCCCTCCTGCTCCCCCACTGATTAAATACCATTCATTCCCTTCTATGCACAATTTCAACATGTGATGCAAGCCGGTATTTAAACTGCCATTGTCCATGTGTTTCAAGATAGATGATAATACATTCACATTAAATACTCATCATCTTGAAAAGGAGATAACAATTATTCACCTGCTTTGCTAAACCACCTTTAAATGTGAAGGGAGCGTTATGGGAGTCGGGCACGTTATTGTCTACTTGAGAACTTTTTGAAACAGTAATATTACAGGAAACATTGTGGTAGCAGTTTTGCTTTTCCTCACAGTGTGCATATTGGTGATGCTCAATGTCACTTACATGCCAATCAAAAGTTGTAGGCCTACAGCTCAAAATATGAACTGAACACATTTAGCAATCTGAGAATTTTATTATTTAATTATGATTATTATCATGAACTTCACCATCTTAGATCAAATGTTTGATTATGTGGGTTTGTCACTGTTGAAAAAATGAAGCACTTTAAATGTTTATTTCCTCTTGACAGCTGTGCAGGCACACGTGGATGATATTGAGTTCATTTGGAGAGGAGTGCAGACAACAAGTGTTATTTAGTGCCTTGGCTGGTAAAGCACATAATGTCGCAATTGGACATATGACAGACAAAATGCTCAGTCTTGGATGGCTCTTTTTTAAGGAACTGCTAAGCGTGACAGAATGAGAGGAGGTGGTTGAAATGACGACAGTGAAAACGCCTCCTGAACGTCAAAGCTTCACAGACAAAAGTGACAGCTGAAAATATTTTGAGACACTTGAAATTTTGAAGGCTGTACCCTAACATAACCATTTAATGAGGTCATGCTCTATACAGTTCGATCTATCAGTTTGATTTATTATATAAGTGATGACATTTATCATTTCTCCTTCATTTAATTCTTAAATGTCAGTTCAAGAGAAAATTCTGATGTTTAAGTTAAGTATGTGAGAAATAAAACTTTTGTTTTTCTTTCTCTTATTTTAGACAGTTTCCAGGAAAAACATACTAAATTAGGTGTTGGCGATTTATTGATTGTTGGTCATGAATGTGTGTGTGAGAGAGGTTAAAGGAGGTGACCTTACAGGAACTGAGTAGGCGTGACATGAAAACAGCACTACCTCGTCACACGCTGCAACACACGTGGTGGTTTGACCTACATTAGAGCCTTATCGCTTTCAGTTCAGCTGCCAGATCACACTGGTAAAGGCTAGCAAACAGGTGCTTCATTTGCATGCCTGTTTACAACGAGTTTTTCTTCTGCTTTTTCTTCTTTTCTTTTTTAACAGTGGTTTGCTACAAGTTACCGAGTATATTCAGCATGACTGCTGGCATGCACACATTTTCTATTTTCAGTCAGCCACTGTGAGAGAGTGTCGAGGATTTAAACCACAACCCTGTGATCTGTGAAGAGAAGAAGTTTATAAGTGTTTGGTAGTCTGGCAACCATCGATGACTCACACTGGAAAAATGAGTTTGAATACAAGACACAGTGCACGTCTGCAATGGCGGCCAGAGAGAGAAATTATTGATAGAGTCATTATTTATTGGAATAATGATGACCTATGCCAGCTCTCGGTAATTTATCATCATTAATGCTCAAACAACAAATTGCTTTGGAAACATATGTGAAATTGAACCATAAATCTCACTGTCTGAAACTGCATCAAGATGGCAAGTAAGAGGAATTACACTGACCTGTAAATGTACAGTTTACTGGAAGATGGTTTGCAGTGGGCAGGGTCACACATCTAGCCACATGCATCACACTTTTAAAATTAGGAGCAGGCTCTGAAACTTGTGTTGCACTGCATTTGTGATCCAGTTTAATTTGACAGACTTGCACTGAATGCATGAACTGGTGTAAAATTGGTTGTGGCATCGGCCCAAAGTGGAGCAATGAATATTATCTATGTTAGTCACCTTTTGCACATTATTTTAATGACAAAAACAGGTTTGCTCCGTCCACACCTTGTCAAACCTGAAAGTATGCAGCTACTTAAACTATGAAAGAAAAAGAGAAAAACCATTAGTTCCACAGAATCCACACATTCAGGTAGAGACTTGGATAGATGGGAGATAAAAGAGGAGAGTGGAAAGTGGAAATTTAGAGTGAGAGAGAGAAACGGTCAACCCGGGGCGAGTCATGATCACATGCCGGTGTGAACGAGTGCTGTACTGAAAGAACCGGCTGCTGCACTGTTTCCTCTTTAACCTGTTATTGCTGAATAATGTATCAGCACTCTGAAAACAACAGCCGGCCTCAGGTTTCCCCCTGTGTTCACATTTACACGACCATCTCGCCTGCCGATAAAATGGAAAAATACCAAATACTTCAGTGTAGCTTGTGGCATGGCCTGGAGATGGTGATGACAGTCATTAAGCTGAGAGATGGTCAGTCTGTGCAAGACTTTGGTACATAGCTCCTCTGTAGTTTTGACCTACTGGTCTGTGTGCAGTATTGAATAGTTACAAAGACGTGAGAAAATGGGAAGGTTGTTCAATCAGATTGTGAAAACCACAAAATGTTGTCAAGCAGGAAGTTTAGAGTGAACTCATCTTTCCCTATCTTAACCTTTGGGTAACCACTTGACTTTTTTACTGTAACACAGAAATCAATATGGTGAATTAATGTTAACATAACAAGTGGCCACAAGTGAGAAATTAAGATCCACATTTGTCCTGTAACTTTTTTCCAGTGAACCGTTTACTTCTTGATTTCTTCTGGTGGCACATCCTCAAGTCAATAGTCAACAGTCAATACTTCCCTTTCACCAACAAAGTCATCTATAACACCAGAGTTTCATGTATCCCCTGAATGGAAACCAGTGTTTTGGTAAACTTGACTTACATCCTCACAATAAAGGGACATGTGACAGCAGACAATAGTTTTTACAGTAAAATAGTTGGTTGAAAGGAGTATGTGAAATGATGGAATAGAGTCAATTAGCTTGCATGTCATCAGTTTAGCTGAATTCCCCCCTTACCTCATTTGACTCGGGTAGCAGACCTCAGAGATGCTCCAGTGAGTTTCAGCCAACACTGCAGCATCGCTCTGATGCCATGTGACAATATGTTTTTCTATTTTGCACGGTTTTGAAAGCATCAGTGGGGGTGACAGTTTTGTAATTGGACTTAATGATGAAGACCTTCTCGTTATGGGGCAACAACACTGGGGGGCAATAGCGCCCTTATCCAACATTTTCAGCTAAATTATTTTGTAAAAGTATTGCTCATGCATAACTTCCCCTTACTCCTTTTTTTCCATCTGAGCTCACCATGCGTTTCTCTGAAGTACTGCTTTTCACCTGCCTTCTTTATTACTAATCATTAGTAATCTGTGATTACTAATGATTAGTAATCTGTGATTAGTTACCATGATGTACTAACTGAAGAACACAACAGTGAAGAATACAGTCTTCTGTATTCTTCACTGTTGTTGGGGCACCATTTGGTCAAAACCTAGGAGATGTTTTAGGTATTCCCTTTTTCGTTGCAACAGAGCATACAAAGTGGCTGGATGGTCCCAACATGCATTAAAATGAGACTAGCGGCTTCTCTATAGGAAGCCTTTCTCTTACAACTACAAAATAAATCTCCATCTGAGCTTTTGTAATCACTCGTAGCTTTTCAAATGGACGTCCACAAACGAAAACGCATTCACTAATAACTTTGTAATGTAAGTTCCAGACAAAGTCAAACAATGGCACAAGGGTCATGGGAAAGTTTACCACGAAACATTTACAATAAAGTATAATATTTCGTACCGCCTTCCTTTGTTTCTGGCTCTTTAATTACTGTGGGATTAGACACTTTTAACACTCCCCAGCTCCATCTCCCCTCCACACACCTCATGGGTGTCTTAATTGGGACAGACTTAGGAGGCCCATGGCTCCAGGGGTGCAGCTTTTGTGGGCCCAGCAAAGAAAGGAAAGGAGTGTGTCAGCGATTTAACTGACAGCTAAGGCCTTGTTTGGCCTCTTGCCCGCTCCTTGGTCAACTGACGTTCCGCAGGGGCACCGAGCAGTCACACTGCCAGTTACAGTGAATCAAGACCTTGTTAGACCAAGGTGAGTTTGGAAAGATAGAGGAGACGAGAGACCTAACCTTAACCCTTTAATCCCTGCGTCTGGTTTTTGTCAGCTTCTGAAGCCCTTTTTTCTGGTCTGTTTTTGGGTTACTCAGTGACCACAGTGCCAAAAGCTGGAGAAAACTTTAAAGCTGTTTGTTGCTTTTGTCATGGTTTGGTTGGCTCTTTGTTGGCAGAGAGGTGCAATGAGTCAGAGTAAAACATGAAGTAACCTCTTATTATAAATAGTTTGATTACATTTTTCATGAAATTGAGATTGAATGCATTTTCTATTGTATGTACAAGTAAATGCAAATTGACTTTAGAGGTTTCAGATCATTTTAGATGAAATGTTGAGGTTGCAAGATGCACAAGTAGTGGTACAGAAGCTTTTCGTTGTGCTCTGCATACTAAATAACACACACACAGATACCAACGTAGAATATGTTCATTGTGTGTTATGTTTTTACTTTTACCAACATAATGTATATAAAAAACACACATTAATGTAACATGTTTGATTTATTTAGTGTTTGTTCATGATACTTTGGTCCTATTTGAAGTGCACACAGTTGGTTAACTTGTAATTCCTTTATCTGTAAGCCAGCATTGGGCACAAGGATGGATGCCAGGAAGCATGAATGAATAAAATTCCTGCCATCGTGGGGAGGGGGAACTGTGTAAGTGTTTTATGTTATCCCCACTGTGAACCACTGGTACAATTCTTCAGTATTCATATCCACATTTTATTTTGTTTTTTTAAGGTCAGTTGAATCTTGTTCGATCATTAGGTCCGTTCTGTTATGTGGCCGTATTATCATAACCTGTGTTTAGTTCTTTTCACTTGACCTCCGGAGCAAAACTTTAATGCCGTTTCTGTGTAAAGAAAACTACCATTTTCAAAAACACATTACTCCTTCTGTCTGCCAGCTCAGTTCCTTATAGCATGACTGATAAGATGGCAAAGTGGATAATTTATGAGGCAGAAAAATGTGAGAAGCACTACAGGATATAGATACACAGTCACGAAAATTACAAATGAAAAGAAAAAGTGGTTTTTCAAAGACCACACAGTGATTTTTAGCATTTTCTCACACAAGATCTTTTGTGAGCAGCTGTGCTCTTGAAGTTTCATGACATCTCAGGTGAAGGGTGAAGTCAAAGGAACACATCCCAACTCTCTCTCCAACCACCGCACACTTCAGCATAGTGCACCACTTGTTGTCTGTTGCCTTAGTGATGATGCCTGAATGTTAATTTGATCACATCTACGATGTCACATTTATTTCACCTTGTTCAACCTGTTTTGCGAGATGTTTGTCCACTGATATTCACACATGGGTGTATACAGTCATGTGCTTTATTTATAGCTAAAATTAATCTCAAAGGATGAAAAAATTAAATGTTTATAAACATACTGTTTCTCTGTTTATTTATTGAGCATCGTTAAAACGCCAGTGATCCGGCCCATGACCATGAACCCCAGAGGTCTGAACTAGTCCGAATCAGTTGAAATGAAATGTTCATGACGAATGAAATGTCAAGTTCACAGTCATTAAATAAAATTTAATATGGACATTCATTCAAAAAATATTCAGTGAATTGATTAATCAATGAAGAGTTTTGTTTTAAAATCTTTTTCAATGACAAGAAGATAGAGTGAAATATTATTGCAAGTCATCAGGATATAATATAATTTGCAATCATACATTATTTATATTTCATAATTATCTAAAAATACATCAAAGTTTACATATTTGAAGTTAAAAGGATTGGTATGAAAAAAAGATTTACCATACATACTCACTGTTTTTGACAGAGTACTGTGTCAGGTTTGGAATACTACTTTGATGTTTATATTGGCCATGTTACAACCATCTGTCTGAAAACTTACCACAATTGTTTAGTCAAATGACAAGCTAGTTTGACTGCAGTTTGTCTCACTGCACAGAAATCTTAGTCATATGAACCACCCTTTTGATGAAATCTGTTTCCCGTTTGGTGTTGTGTTAAAGGGGTTGTGAGTTGATTCATCATCTGAGTGTAGTTGACAACCTTTTCACACCCAAACTTCCACGGAGAGTATAATGCAAATTTGACACCTCATTGCTTCAACAAAGCACCAGCAGGTTTTGTATCAGCTGCTGTTGCTATTGGTTCATTTCATTGTCGTAGTGGCTGCGTGTCCAACAAAGATTTTTAAGCTTCACATCTCAGCATTAAACGGAAAAATCGCAACAGAAAAAATAAATAACCACCTTTTTTTTCCATATGTGTGTAAGCAGCCATATTGTATATGTATCTGCAAAACTATGTCATGTTTAAAGATTGCTCCTGGGTTTTTTCATCATCCTGTTGTCGACTACAGAGACAACGGCCTGACTGTACAACCCTGTCAGTGAAACAGCAATAAAAAGATTTTTAACGAGTCTTCACAGGTGACCAGCCTTTTACTGTAGAGCTGTTAGAGTAGATTGCTTTGTCTGTTTTTATCTAATGTAGACCATTAACCACCATGAGAGAGGTAGAGAAAGATCTCATACACAGCTACTCAAAAACAAATGTATGAGGACAAAGACAGTCTCTGTGTTAGAGAAATACGAGCTTAGCGGAGTTTGAGTAAACAAATACACAAACAATGGCCTTGTGTTCCCATAGGATTGCATGGCCACGGCCACAACAACTGATATCCGAGAATGTTTCAAACAATGAGATTCTTCTCACCTTCAGCAATGTCATAAATCAGGACGCTTTGTGGAAATGGAACAAAATATGGTTTGAAAAATATTTATTAGTAATTAAGCGACAAATAAAACAGGAATAAATGTGATGATTTCAAGATGATTTTTTTCTTATTGAAAGCCTCAAAATAAAAATGGCACAGAAATGACAGCAAAATAAAAAATGTAATAAAAATTATATAAGAGATAAGAAATACACATTTATGTAAAACTGAGTATTTGTCCTTTACTGGGAATCAGATATTGGAACAAAATGTTAATTGATATCACAAACTAGTGCCTATAAAAGCACAATAATGCAGCACAGTACTTGTCTTGTGCCAGCATTTGTAAAAAAAAAGAAAAAAAAAAAAAAAAGCCAATGCACCTGCCTGAGAATGCAAATGTTATCATACCTGGTCGGAATAAACAATCAAAGACGTGATGATCTAGTGCTTTCTCTGAAATGTGACTTCCTTTTGAGTTTCTGTGAGTTGTGATCCAAACTTGATTAAATCAGCTGAAATCTACATGATTAAAATAATCATGTAAATTTAGCTGCTCCTTGTGTTAGAAATAACTCTGTTCAAAACACCAGACAACCACCTGACTGTGCAGTGACTTGGGGTTTGTTTTCAACAATAGTAGAGAGCAGTAACTCTCCAGCTTTAACCCTGTTACATCATAAACCGCAGCTTTAGCACAACTCATGAAACCTTTTCTTCTTGCCAAAGGAGATCATAATATTAATTACAAGATGTGCTAAACTGGGTCCCAAATAAAGACAGTGGTGGTGTGGAAATTACAATGGCATGACTGAGCACAGGAAAGTATTTTTTATATCATGCTTAACAACGTATCCTCATGTAGACTAATAACTTCAAGCTGGTAACACCTGAATGCGCACATTTTGGATGTCAGGGTAAATTAGGCAGACGTGAGCTTACATTGTTTTGCTGGGAACCTGATTTTCACTTCAGTTATGTAACAAACATATGCATTTGTTAATCCTGCATGTGGAATAATCCCAACGTGAAAACAAACAGACAGTACAAAGTTAAAAATCTATATTTCTTTCTCCCGCTCTCCACAAACACCATTTGAAGACACTTTGTTGACACTTGGTTCTTACAATATGGTATCTGGGCTTTTAACCTCTACATTAGCTTCTTGGAAGAGGGCCACCGTTATAAGAAGTTGAGAGGGTTTCGGATTAGCATGCCACGGCTTTAGAAGGTCACAACAAAGGTTCAATTGTAAAGTGTTTCTGAGAGGAGTAGAGGATTAAATCAAAGAGAGCCCTTTTTGGAGCAACCCTTTCTAATTATTTGTTTTGCAAAAGTTGTGAAAGCATTTTAACGTTGTCAGCTGAGGCCAGGGGCAGAGGTCAATGGGCAAAAGGTTATTCAATGTCAATATTGTCAAATTTAAAATGATTCAATCCAGCATAGAAAACTAGTTCCCAATAGTATTTCCCAAAAGTCTGCTGCAACACAGAACAAGTTATATAGTGTTTAATAAGAGGTCACAAGTAAAACCCAATGAAAACTGCAGCAATGACACAGATTATCTAATTTTTTATTCTTCCGAGTTCATTGGTTGCAAATGCTATTGTTTCAACGCTTTATTGGGGCTTTTCTTTTTTTGTTGGGTCATTTTGACATGGCTTGTTGGCTGGTTGGTTTTTCAAAAACACCTGATGGCCAAGATTAAAAAATATGATCTTCTAACAGGAAGTGAGTAACTGTGAAACATTTCTCATAAAAGAATGTCACTCAGTTTTCCTGATCATGACTCCCCCTTTCTTATTGCCCCTGGATGTTAATTCATCACCTCTTTTTTTTTTTTTTTTTTTTTTGCCACAGTGGCCCCTCTGGTCCAGATCCAGAAACTCCAGACTGAAATATGAAGTACTAGATGGTTTGCATCGTATCTTGTTCACTGGGGATCTGTATTGCATGTAATTCCCCATATCTCGCTATTTTTATGCCCAGTAAATAAGTTCTGGGTACTTTTATGCCTTTGCACAGGCTTCAGATAGAGTCAGAAGCTCTATGTTTTTGATTTTTCCATTTATCTGATTCTTGTTAATTCTTTGTTGATTTTGCTATGAAATTAAAAACATTTCTGGCCATTACTCGAAGCTGGCTGTTACTTGGCTGTTTGGCAGACACATCCAACGATGAGTTGGCAATTCTAGTTTGCTATTATTAGAAAATGCATTGTAGAGAGAGAAGTTCACAGTTGGTGCCTTAACCCAAAAGCCCCCAGAGGCCCAATTTACAATGATTTCTCTAGTCATGGTATGGCATTAAAGAAATTAAATGTTAGGTTTTCAATTTCTTAGTTTATAAGCAAATGTGCAAAGAAAAAGTTACAAATGTCAGCAAGCTATATTATTATCAAAGCTAATCATTGGGATGCTAATACTGTGAGCAATAAAGCATGCTAACATTAGCATGTAGCAGCTTTAGCAGCCTCACAGAGTTAGTGGCTTGTTTCACTGACACTTAAAACCATTGTCCATAACAGAGGCTGCAGCAGAGAGCAATGTGCAATTTAAATTGAGCAAACAGTCCAAAACTTCACTTTGTTTCCTTGTTGAATGTAGATATATCTTATTGTGTTGACTCTAAGGAATGTGGCAACAAAGTGGATTACTTTTAACATTTCAACAGTAAAGATACTGGCTGTATTGGTGGGAATATGGACTGTATGCTATCTGTCCCTGCTGATAGGCATGCACTACAGAGATTAGTCAAATAGATGTCCCAATTTTAGAAGTGTTGGTATTGTCCAGCAGCAGCAGCTCGGGTTTCAGAGCTCAGGGGAGGTTGAATGAGGTGAGAGTATGCCACTTAGACACACCTTTTTTTTCCTTTTTTTTTTTTGCTCTTTATTAAATTAAACAGATTTCAAACATTCACATTTGATTGAAGGCATAAAGTGAACATTTGTGACCCACAACCAGGAAGTGTTGGTTCTGCAATGGACTGAAATTTTATTGAAATCCATTCTGAGCTTGTTGAAATATTTCAGTCTGGACCGAAGCGAAGTCCCAGCTGACAAACAGACATAATATCCTTATCAATGCCACAAATGTGCCTTAAATAGATTGTTACTATGGTTCATTTTTCTAAGTGTAGCCTATATATGTGTTTGGATTTGTTGTATCCATGGTTGCATAAGCGGCTGCATAAGCAGTGCCCCCAGGAGTGACGGTTACAATCTATACCACCATTCAGAGTCCCTATATTAACAGGGAACAGCAGTAAATCCAGCTCGGCTTGGCATGAGACTCTGTCGGCTGATTAGATTCCAAATACTTTAAAAGATGAATGACAAGACAGACTATGTCCTTGGCCTACAAGACGGGTCAGTGATGAGCCAAGGGAAAACTCTCAACTAGGAAGCCAAGTCCATAACTCTTCAGCAGTGGCAGCAAACCAGGTCCACTGGAAGTTCACTGCTCCATTAGAAGGCCTCTGTGTTCACTACAGCCTCAATAATGGAGGCTCTGCAAGTGTGACAAAATAGTTCAATCTTGCAAGCCACCAGGGAACATGACTTTCTGTGGCTTTGTGTTGGACTGAAATGTTGGGAGGATCTGGGCTGAAAATTAAGTGATGACAGTATACCGATGCACCCATAATCAAAATATCTTATTAATTATTATTACTTTATTGCTGATTTAAGACCAGTGAGAGCAAATCTGAAATCTTGGGATATAATATTGATGCAGTGCAAAAACTAGCCACTGGAACAACAGGCACCAGTGATTTACTGTTGTGATCCCACGATGAAAGACGGCCTTTGATGCATTTGTGTTCCTGGAGGACCACAACCCAGGCTAAAGGAAACAAATGTTTTTTGATAGAAGCCCAGGCTCTTGGGAAGGGCTGTATTGCGTCTGCATGCTCGGTTTACGGAAGAGCTCCAGCAAAGATGCAACATGCCCTGAACATGTGAACGCCGTAACGTGCATCCTGTTGTCGTTTTCTGCTCACAGACCACCTACCTTATATGTGCTCATTATCAATACGATCAAATTATGACATTTAGATCATTAATATGGAATGATGAGTTCAAGAGATTAGTTACTTTTACCGTAGAGGAAATGTTTAGCATTTTATAAAGGTTTATCACCTTCCTGCTGATAAGTAGAAAAGAAAGCCGATCCTATTTTCATATAGCTGGTTAGTGTACGCTGGCAGAAAACCTAGCACTGCTTTGCGCAAACATTATGATGAGTTTCAATCCTGATAATTTATATTTTGTAAATCTTCCAAAGCTGCCACCCATACCAATACCCTACCGGTTCACACAGCAATAGTGGACAAAATCAAAACACATGATCATTGGTAATCTCTCAAGAATTTTCAGATTTTGGTTGTCACTTTTGTGTTCCACTTAAAAAAGGTCAGGTAAATTAAAAATGTATGAATCAATTTTACATTGTGAAGAGTTCTCACAGCACTGGATTCTCATCTTAAGAAGAGCATTAACGACACAAAAGGCACTGATGCGCTTTGACTCGTGAAAATAACATAGCAGGGGAGCCTACGTGCACGAAAGCAGAGTCCAGTGGTCTCATTGTGAACAGGAGAATTTGAGCTGCAAGTTGATTCAGGTGAAAATTAGCCCGGGGATTCAGAGGCAGTTTGGTGCATGGGAGGTCAACAGATACACCAACAGAGGCACTGAGGGGAGTTTTCGACATGAAATCAACAGTATAAAGACAACTGAGCAGAGCAGACATTTAACTTCAAAACCACTACTGATACAAGACATTTTACTCACAGAAATATTTTGACATTTTGGTCAATATACGTGACTTGCTAATGGTAGGTTTTGGATGGATTGTTTTTTCTGAGGTATTGTTACCCTCCTAAGGCAGAATATATTGTATAGAGAACAATATATGCATTCAAATATTAATTGATATATCAGAAATACATTCTCACTTAGCCTGTAAATAAACCTAAGTCTGGATTTGTACAAAAATCTGCAGGAATGCCACTATCTCCCAGGCATATTTGGCATGGAAACAATCTTGTCTCTGCCACCACATCAGCCCTCTGATTATGCCACTGTTCCTCTGTCGGGGGCCATATCTTTAACATGTCAAGGCCTGAACAATAAGCCGTGGAGAGACATATCACAGGCTCCGTCACTCCAGGTATGATTTGGCCTTCTGTCTCTCTGGTGGGGAGTCCAACAATATTAACAGATAGGAACAAATATCCACTACCACTAATAATCAGTTCCTCTTTTGAAATTTGCCAGGAGGGAACTATCTTCTCCAACCTAGACCTGCATAACATCTACTATCTGGTGTGCATCTGTGAAGGCATGACTGGAGGACTCAATACCCCACAAGAGCCCCCCTGCCAAGGCTACTTAGTGATGGGTTTTGGCCTCATCAGTGGCTCAGTCTCTGTTTTCTCTACAACGAAGCTCACTTCTTTGCTTTGCTCAAACCCACTGCAGCTTTTGAAATGACATAGATTTTTAAAAATCATGTTATTTGGGATCCCCTTAGATAGCGCCTCCATCCAAGGTCAAGTTACACCATTCCACCATCTCCATAACTACCCATCTCATTTCCACACATTAGATTCATCTCAAACCTTCTACCTCCCCATGAAATCGGTGCAAGTGGAGATGTAACTGCCCATAAATATGTTGGAAATGTTTCAATGGGTGATTTGTCCAATCAAGCAACTGGCAGGTTTATGACAGATTGTTTGTTTGGGAAAATTATTATGTAATAAAGGCTGATATGATCATTTATTTTAATATTTTATTCCTGTTAAAAGAATAGTCCAGAATTGGCATTGTTCAAATCAAATCTGAACAATAGCATTAACTTTAGGAGAGTTGAGTTTTCATTCTCATGTATTACACGACACCTCTTGCTGTGGGTCAGATGATAAGATTAACAATATGTTAATGAGTGTACATGAGAAGCAAGAGCAAGGCCTTGTACTCTTTGTTAAATCTCAGTAAAAATCAAAAAGTATGACACTAAACTAAATTTCAATAATTCCTTATATAGCATTTAGCATGTATGGTGTCATTGGTATCACGGTATTGGTATGGCTTATGGAAACATCAGATGAACACGCTGACAAGGTTCATAAATGTTATTTTCGTCAGAGTCTCTAATGATGCCATGTGTTTTTGCGCAGGAAAAACTTTGTCTAAACAGGAGAAACTTGGACTCCTTGTGACTGGTGTCCTGAGTGTGTGATTTAATGCACAATACCATCATTCCAAACACTCGCCCGTGCCTTTGTTTCAGAAAAATGTCTGTTATTGTTTTCTTTGGCCTTTTCAAAGGATTTGCATGTTAAAATCAAACCTAAACAAACTGTTCCATAATGTGTCACTTTTTCCCCGTTGTCCCCCTGAATCTGCTGCCGTATGAATGCAGACGCTCTTCCTCTTTTACCATCCTGATTATTTTCTTTCCACTTCAGCACCACCCCACTTGTAACAAAAGGCATGTGCATCATATGGGAACTCATGGAGTCACCTCTTCTTTTTTGTATTGTATTTATTTTGACACGTAGTACGTTGGCCAAGAAATACATCATTTCAGACTCAGTGCATGAATTTGATCTACATGTTTAATGAAATCTAGATAATCATTTTCGATCCTGTTGAAATTTTTCCTACATGGTCTTGTTTATCATTACTACAAACCCAACACATAGTATGTATAAAGGAAATCATATAAGTCAGTACAGTTGGATATTTAGTCCAAATTTTAACTTTTTGCAATAATCTTTGTTTCAAATTCTTTATTGAAAGTAGGTAATTGAAGAAAAAAAAACAACAACAACAACAACAAATAAAGAGTTCTGCCCATTTGGGGTTCACACTCAACCTCTTCCTGACTATTTCCCTGTTATTGTCTTCCCAAGGTTTCAAAGGTAGAAGATAAAATATGATGAGAAAAAATCTAACAAATTCATGTTACCCTCCCATGCCTCTATGCTTTGACTGACTGTACAAACACATGCAGTTCCTTTTGGGTGCTCATAATTATTTTCTTTATTTTTTTTGACGTACACTTGTACCGGACACCTCCCTTCAGTCCTGAACAAAAGGTAGTGCGCAGATTTCATTTTGAAAATTTGTTTTTTTAAGTCTTTGCCAACAAACATCCCAGATCACAGGACAGGGGTTGAATAAAGGGGGGCCATGTCATATCTCCGAGCTGGTTAAAGATCACTATATCATACATGTGGACAAATTCAATAACTTATTGTTTGATGGCTGAGAATTTATGGCAAATCCATAGATTGTTGAAAACTATTGGAAAAAAGGCAACAAGAATGATCATTTGAGTATTGACATAGAAATATGTCTTATATGCACTATCTTTCCAAATGCATCTTTAAAATGAAGCAAAAGAATTTGATTTAACATAACATAGTAATCTTTAAAAGCCTAGATATAAACTCTGATATCATAGATTACCACTACATGTAAGCATTGTGCTATAATATTACAGTCACTGCAATTACCCATCTCTACCTCTAACCTCTGAGGGGATAACCTACAATACCTGTAAGAAACACAGTTAACGTTTACAGTGTTTACACTGGTATTTAATTAGAAAATGTATAACTGAGTATTTCCATTTCATCCTGCAATATAATTAACTCTACTTAAGAGACAAATCAACTGAGTGATTGCTATGAATATTTATTTGTGAGCACCAAAGTCAGTGGAAGGTAAGGAGGGTTCTTAATATGAGGATTTTATGTTTGTCTTTGTCCATACTTGATTATTTTCATTTTATGCTACTTCACACATGTACTCCAGAACATTTCAGAGGCGAACACTATACATTTGAATTCACTACATGTATTTGACAGTTGTTAGTTACTTTGCAGATTAAGGTTTAATAACAAAAGCATTAGCATCACAATATAGACTACGTTGCTACTTAATGTGTCAAAAGTTAATGAGGCCCTTAGAGACTTCCCCATAACAGAATAACGTATATCATATTATTGTATTATAATCATTCATGCATTCATTTCCAAAGGTTTATCACATGAAACCATATGGATTGCTGTAACGGTTTTTGGTTAACATGAACAAATGTTTATCCATGATGTACACTAGTCTTGATTTTTATAACCATTGTGGAAAATTAATTCATAATTAATTAATGAATTAATTAATTAATTAAGATCTTTTTCCTTAGTGAAAGTTGCAAGACTGCAATGTTAAAATAAATGTTCTATTAAAGTAACAATTCAACATTGAAAATGCCAAGTAAAAGTTTATACTATTCACTAAAATACAAAAAAATTTAAGCTTCTTTACTGTCATTAATCCTGATGCATCAATGTCCATGTGAGACTTATAGCATATATAAATAACACATATAACAATGCATTACATGTCCTAAGCTCCTCCCACGTCACGTCTTTACGTAGAAAATCTCTCACATAACACATAGATGATTTGCCTAATTAATACAATATTTGTATAATAACACAATATTATAGCGGAAATAGCAGAAAATGTCTATGCATTGATTTAATTTTTATTTTTTATGTTAACTAAAGTGGTGCTCAGTTGCTGTTTGCATCATGAACATACCTCCTCTTTGTAACGCTTTGGGCTGTGGTGATTGGCTGGGGCAAAACCAAGCCTCCACCCCCCCCCTCCAAAAAAAATATATATAAATAAAAATCCTGTGTTCATAAAATGCGTCACCGGCAGGTTGCTGTCACTGACAGAGCGAACTAAAGGGGGACGGTACAGCCCGGAGAGACTGAGCCTGGACACACTGAGGTCCGAAGGGACTCAGCCCACATCCTGGAGGACTCCACGTCCACCGAGCGGCGAATTTAAGCTGCTGGGAAAAAAAAAAACCAAAGAAGAAGAAGAATAAAAACAGCCAGCCGAAGTGAAGCTGGTGGTTTAGACTGAAAACAAAGACAGAAACAAAAGGAAGAAGAAGAAGAAGAAGAAGTAGTAGGAGAAGAGGAGACATTTTTAAAAACACTGGACTGAACTTTGCAGCCGGGATGAGTGCCTTCTGAAACACGAAGAAAAATTAAACAAAACAAACAAAAAAGGACGAAGAAAACCTCCCGACAACCCCCCAGCAGAGGAAGCTCATTCGTCGTGGTGAACTTTGACAGGAGGAGAGAAGAAAAAGAAGAAAACACGAAATAAATTGTTCTCGCAGTTGCCATCATGGACTCAGGAAAGGTAACTATCACCCCTCTCCGGGACTGCACTATCCGGTCCGACCTGTCCGGCCGCCCGATGCTTTTACTTCCGTGCTGTCAGCCGGCTCGGTTGGTTCTAATTTTAACTAATACATTAATTTTTATTTAAATTTTTTCTCAACACGAGATATTTCTTCCACATGTGCAATGACGCAGAGTCTGAGATAGATGATGTTATCGCGCGTTTTTTTTTTTTTTTTTTTTTTTTTTGGCGTTATTTAAACTCAACTTTGGCACTTGGAAAAAACAAATCCGCTTGACATTGATTTGTGAACTCAAGATGAGTTTAGTAGTCAAATTCCCATAAAGTTTGAAAGTGGGAGGAGAGCCGTTTGGTGCCTCGTGCGGTATGACGCAGTGTTGTGTCACTGTGGTGGGCATGCTTAGGCACGTGGACCCAACCCGGCACTTGTGCACTAATATTCACTATTATAACTAATAAACACTAGTATCACTAAAAACAGGCTCCTCTGAGTCCCAAAGAAATAACAGTATATCAGTTTGTGTCAGCTGATAAGTAAATTTTTTGTTTCATATTATAACATCAAGCTGGTGATAGTGCTCACCACCTAAAAGTAGTGTTATATGTTATAATATAAAATAATCTGTGTCTACTTGCTAATCAGACTAATTGCTACCCCCCGCAGTATATAGTAATTGTAGTTAAGGTGGTATGATCCTGTTGGCGGCTACTTGACTAAAGTTTGATGCTTACTATTTATATAGTGTTTTATAGCAACCTTTAATGACAGTGTGTCAGCAAGGTAGTTAAGAGGTTAGGACTTATATGGCAAAAAGAAACAAAAAAAAAAAAAAGAGGGGTAAAGTTTTGCATATTCAATTGCAGTAAATAGTATACTTAGCTGAAATTATGCAATATAAATGTAGCCACTAGCAAGATGATTCCAATCATTGTTGTAAATTTATATAGAAATGTGCTGAAATTTTATCTTTATTTTTTTGTTTCATTGCTTAATTGTTAGTCCTAAGAAACAGTCTGAAGCACATAGTTGACTGTTATAATACAAGATGAAGACAGAACGGAAATCACGTTTGAAAAGTTGGAGTTGGACTTTATCTACTAATCGAGTTATCAGCTGCTTCTGCTTGTGCTTTTGGACAGATGGTTGGACGATAAAGGACATTTGAAAACATGACGTATTAACCTTGTTGTGATGGTCACGACAATTCAGAACAGAGACAACAAGCTTCATATTGTAGTTTAGACTGTGAGGCTGGTTTCTCACACAGTAAATAGGACATATCTTTTATGTGATAAAGCTGTCTCTGTGCTGCAGCTAGTGATCACCCTTAGATAACACAGATACACAGCACAATGAGGCACGTACACCAAAGACTTGAGTCAACTTCTTCCTCCGACTTTGGGGCCAATTAAACCGAGGGCACAGTAATTTCTCTAGTTGGGTTTGTTATATGTCTCCATAGTATTTCTCACCATGTGTCCTGTGCTGTCATGGCCCTTCAGCTGGTTGGTGGGTGTGGACGTGATGACACAGCCACAGCAGATTTCCAATGAGATTGAGAGACCAATTGAAAAAATGGAAACAGACCTTACCTGTTTAAATTTTTTTGTTGCTTTCCAGTATCGCTGAGCTGTTTGTGCAGGTCTGTAGTTTAAAAGTATTTGAGCATGGGCTACTTAACATCTCGTGGTCAGGATTTTCATAGCTTGCTTATGGTTAGGCATACAGATGGTGTCATGTAAATGATACTACAGCAAGTAACTCAGTTTGGTGAAAAGCTACCAACTGAAGGAAATGGTATGAAGACCGCATGATTTCTATTGCAATTAAGAAGAATTAGGAATATCATAATTAGTGATTGAACTTGCACTCCTCACATGACAACCTGATTTGGAGAGGCAGCCATTGTTTAGATAAGATGTGGTCCTTGGCATTTGTTGAATGACAGATTCTGCACTGTAATATTTCTAATATTCCTTCTTTCAGTGCACCTGTTTTCAAATTATAATCCAGTTATTTGCATAAATTGCACAATGATCAAAAATGACACTTATGACGTCAAACTGAGCAATTATGCCATTTTAGAGCTTATTTCTGAACAATACTAAGCTGTCTGGGTCTGAAAATGCACCTCAGCTCTCTAATGCTAATAATGCAAGTAAAATGCTAATTGAGGTCAAGCATGCAGTTGACCAGCTCTGTTTTTAATCAAATAGGCTCTTAACATTTGATTCCTGACAGACTCAACAGCACAGGTATGTTGATTGGGAGTCTAGAGCCAACAAGGAGCCTCACATTGTACAGATGATGTATGGGCTTAATTCCTTTCCATTCTCTGCATGACTACCCCGTTCAGTATGTCTCAGAGCGTAACTGTCAGCCATATCTTAATGAGGCAAAATGAGGCTTTGCTGCAAAAGTTGGGATTAAGAGATCTAGAAGGATTTTAATTGATACGAACAAGGAGGCAAAATTCCATGTTTAATTTACTTTTTCCAGAAACTGAGTGGCTTTGTACTGTACTGTAGCGTTCTAAATGTTTTATGTGAAGTTTGGTTTAATAAATCTCTACTGACCAAAGGTAACTCGATATGAAACTAATAGATTGTTTAGGCTGCAGGATTCCTATATGCTGGAGTTGTTGGGAAATGTACTTTGTTGACCTTTTAAATTTTAAACTAGATTTTTGATATCCGGAAGCACCAGAGTTTTATTGTTTGCATTAGTGAAACTGACGTTTCCAAAAATGGAGCCCAAATGTAGTTTCATCTGAATCTCACTGTGATATGCTAAACCTCTCTATTGCTATAAGTCGCAGAACTGATATTGGTCACTTTACTCAAAGCTTACTTGAGAAAACAAGACAAGTTTTGATGGCAAATTTCCCTGTTTCTTTCATCTTCTTACTCACCAGGGGTTGTGCCCATAATTGGCAGTTGGAAGATATTCATTCGCAGAAAACACACTTCCTTCTATCTTCCTTGGAATTTGTTATAATTCCACTTATAATTGGTTAGGTAAAAAATAAAAACTGAGAATATTATAGACGCAACACGACAAATGACACAATTCAATAAAAGGTATAAATCAATCATAGTACCTAGGCTTCTGCTTGAATAACCTTATTGACATGGGTCTGTCTTTGTTGTGGATTTTAATCCTCTTTGACCCTTTAAAATGCTAAAACCCATTTAATAATTATTTGTTCAGCTCAGGCCAGGATGCGGAGGCTTTCAGACTGAGTAGAGAAAAGTGGTGGGGGTGAGTTTGGGAAAGAATATTGGATTCCCCACAGCTGTGTAAACTGAGACAGAAGTGGTGACGTGTGGTGGGACGTGATGGTTGCAGCGTAGGCCATTGCCGTGAATCTACCACACAAAGACAAAGTGAACTGAGTTGAGTCACTGAGAAATGACTGCTGCTGCTTTAATGTATAAAGTAAGTTTCATACTGTCTGACTCAATTCAGTCTTACCTAAAATCTGTCAAACCTAGTCCTGGCAGAGTTTAAAAAAAAAAAACAAGCAAAAAAAAAAACAACAAAAACAAAAAACAAAACACATTACAAAGCTGTTACTCGTAAGAGCAGAAACAGGAGAATTTCTCAGCGCTAAGCTGCTAACATCTACCTTGCAAAAAATAAGGTTATTTGGGCAGCAGATTATTATGATCCATAGTTTATTTTTGTTTTTGGGTGTTTGATTCCCATGTGAAAGAAGCAGTTTATGTGGTTTTATCATCCACGACCACTAGATGAAGTTACATGCCTGTTTATTTTTGCAAACATGACAACAAAGCACGTCTAATGTAAAAGACGTTCTTGTTTGAATCCAAATCTCAATATTTTCCTAATTCTAACCAAACCATGATCATCATTATAATAACTGTGACAACCAAGGTCTGGTGTGCTTGCTTCTGCAGGGGTGCTGTTTCAGAAAACATCCCTATTGGACATATCAGAAAACTACCAATGTGGTTGTTTAAGTTGGAGGACTGAGTTTTACAGTTTCAGTATTTCTTATAAAAAAGTGTTTGCATTTTGAATCCAGCCATTTTCTACCTTGGTTATCATCGCATCCTCATGCTTGAAAGAATTTGATTCACCCGTCGGAAAGCTGATTTTGTTTGTCAACTTAGTTCCTTTTGGTTCCCTGTATTTAAATATTAGTTGATGCGTTTTACTGATAAAGAGATGACAAAGAATCATGTTTCACTGTTTTGGTTTAAAGATTTTGGATGTGGCTTGGTTCAAACCTTAACAGTGAAACATTGGCTGAAATTAGCTGTTGTGGATGCATATATTTTAATTTGGAAAATATTGCTCTTCTACTTAATGCTTATTGCACTTTTCTGTCATTAATCAAATAATGCCTGTGGTTTATTGGACTAATTAACTGAGAAAAAAGATACCATGAATGAATGTGAGCTGGTGTATAAATGTTTGCATGGATCTTCTAGTTTACATGTTTTCTGTGTTTTATGAATGTGCTCGTTATCAATCCTCTGGGCAGCTGGTTAGAAAGTAATAGTTAAGACACTGTGCTGGGCAAGTGAAGCCAAGTATCAGTATTATTCCTGTGCATGTAATTGCTTCCTCAACATTCATGCAAAGTAGACATATTTGAATGGAAAGAAGATGCATTTACATGAAATAAAGCCATAGAAAAAAAAAGGAATTATGTCATGAATGCAATTGTATCTGATACTTTTATATAAAGATATTTTTTTAACAGGACCTCTACATAATTGTCTGCGTATTTAGTCAGAAAAATGCTCCACACTGTTCATTGATTCAGTCTTGGAAGAGGTAAAGTTGGGTTTCATGAGAGGAGTGGGAAAGTAGCACCGAAGTCCAACCAAATGCTGGTGGAATTTGGCAGCCGAGTTTGTTTACTGAACCAGCATTTCCTTAGTGCCAGCAAGCTTTTGTTCTTTTTTTATAACTTTCATTCGAAATTAATCGTGAAATAGTGAGAATGAAAATGACTAAGACTTGTATGGGCCGGGTTCCATCAGCAATTATTGAGTTTTCAATGTGAGCAGTTTAGTTACTGCTTAGTCCATTCTATTGAAGGTTTCATTTTAAAGGGAGTATTTACCTGTGACCAAGTGGTCGCTCATCGTGGGAGCTGTTGGGTTTCTTTCTTTAACACATTACTGTCTTAAGGCCTTGAGATCATATATGTTATGTAATATGTTAAGGTTTGGATAATATTGAACTGCAATAGCTGTAATTATTCGACCTTTTAGCACCCCCATCTATCTTTTTAACAGAGTAAAATTCTGCTGCTCTAATCAGATTTAAAATTACATGGTACGCAGTGTAATTCCAGGTCCTTGCAAATGGCTAACTGAGTCATCATGTTTACATAAACAAACACAAAAACTTAAAACTGCAGCTGATGGAAATATGCTTAAGGTATCACTGAATAGAGAATCTAAACACCGGATAAGGACAGGTGACAGGGGGCAGTTTCAAGGCTCAGAGAATCAGTCTCTCTATCATAATTTTTTTTTTTTTTTTTTTCTGGGTGTGACTTCATTGTTTCCTCAGTAAGGAAGTCATGCATTGTGTTGCTGCCTCTTGCTGGCTTGCAAACATAATGCTATTGATCCCACCTATATTTACAAATGCGTGGAGCAGGTTAGACCTTAATCAGTGTTATTCCTGCATATCCACCTAAAACACATTGAACTATTTGAGTGCTTTCTATTCACAGAGGCCCGGTTGAAGGAGGTCTCCCGGCATTTAGGTGAAAGTTAAAGACGTCACAGGGGAGTTTCATTTCGCATGAGCACACTGGCGTCCCTGCTCTTGCATCTGGTTTACAACATCAAATTTTGGGGGGGTGTTCTTCCAAATAATTCCAACTATTCCCCAGAGGGGGAAGAGGAGAGGGACTTGCACAGGCTCCACTGTTAATTTCTCCCATTGGGGACAGACAGGATTTCTCTTTTTACGCTTAGAAGCAGCTGGTACAAAAAAAAAAAAATGTGGTCCTCATTTCTGATCAACAGGAGTCAAAGCATCGATTCAGTGACATTAGCTCGGGCTTTGCTGATCAGCATCAAGTTACATGTTGTGGTTGTGAGTGTGTGTGTGTTTACATTCTGTGACTAAACAGTCCTGTCATGGACTTGTTGACCCTCCTTAACAAGAGGCTCCTATTGGCTCGGATTTGTGGGTGGGTCTTTAGTCTCTAGCCAAGCCCATTTTTTTTAGACTGAGCGTGCCGGAGTGACAGCCTCCAAAAACACACACAGAGCTTTTCTTCCTCTTCTTTCTACGCTCTTCCTTCGTCCTTATGCAAGGGAAAGATTTAATCCTGTGGAAAAACTGGTTTAAACTCTGTTATTAAGGCAACTCCTGTCAAAGAAGACAGCTATTTAAAAGTAGCCTGCAGCACTTTGCTGATATTACAGAGGAGAATACAATCCTCTGAAATGGTTTTAAAGGACTGTCCTTTCGATGAAACCGAAACCGGGTAGTCTTTTTGTCTAAAGCTTTCATGAAAATTTCACAGAATCCCCCCCAAGACAAAATAGAAGTAACCACTTTGAATTTAGCCAACATGAATCAGTACATCACTCAGCTCTGCTATTCCACCACGTTCTGCAGCTTTTTTTTGGACTAACTTTAATATTAGTTATCATTTTCATTATTGATCAGAGCTTCTTTTTCTGCCCCAATAAGCATTCAATGCACCTTGAAATAAGCAAGTCCTCCCCTTTAAACTGATAAACAGTAATAGCACATTTATAAAGGTTCAATTTTACACCAGTCTCCTTGTGCAAGTTACAGTAAGCAGGGAGTGACTTCTCAGTGTTTTGTTTAAGGACATATTACCAGGATGTTGGTTGTTTATGCTGTAATTTAGTGGGTTGATGGATCAGAGGACTTTAGGTTTATGCACACTCATGCTGTGGTCCATGAAGTAAGTTTGCGGGTTTCATCCTGGTAATAGCTTTTGATGGGAAGTAACATTTCTTTTAATTTTGACTGAGCTTAACAAAGAGATTTGAAGGTGACACCAACTCTGGTTAAGGATAGTTCCTCTGTTTCCATAAGATTGAAAACCTGTGCAACCTGAGTTACTGGCAAAGGATTGTAATATAAATCACCTGACAGGGTAAGGCAAAACATTAATCATCTGGGCCTGATGACTGATTAAAGATTCAAAATGTAAACTACTCTGCTGTTCATCTTTCTCTAAATTTAATCTGAAGTATGTCCAGTCTCAGACAGACACATTTGAATCTCTGATGTACACTAGGAAACTCAGACAACAAGCGCAAGTAGAAATGATGATGATGGGTTTAGCTGGACAGCACCACAAAGGATATAATGTAGCTCGAGGCTGTTTGCCTGTCTGAGAAAAGGGAATACACGGCGACATACTTGTCTCCGGTTTATTAACTTTCTGCTATGAGAAAAATCTCTTCTAATCTACTGGGATTTACTGAGCTCAAGCTTCAAATGAAGTCTCTAATAACAAGAACAGGAACACAGTCAATGACATGGCAGAAACGATGAAAACACTTGGATCTGATCAAGACCTATTAGAAAAGTAGATTTACAGTTAATATGCTGAGTGAGACAAAACCCCCTTATATCGACTGATATACAAAGACACTCAGTGTTTCAGTGTTTTATATGGGAAATGGTGCCCCTTTAAACTCATGTTTCTTGGAACAGGTGTTTTCTGTGTCCACTAAAGATAATTTTCTCCTTTAATGGGCTGTCCATTCTTAACACATTTCACACAACACAACTTTTTTTTTTCCAAATGTTTGTGGATACTTTGAGCAGTGCAGACATTGTATTGTTTCTGAACACATACTGAAGATAAAATTAGACGCAGCCCAATCTGAACATCTTTTTAAATCAGAGTATTCCAGACCAGCTGAAGCACAAATATGGCTAAAAAATATAATATATAGTAGATGCTTTGTTCTAAAAACCCATTTGGGGCTTTTATGGTATAATGAAACTTATAGTCCAACCGACATGATGATGCAGATATGAAACATGCTGTTTTGACAAATGAAACCATGTGTTCATTGGATAAAATGTTGATTAACTGGTCTGGCTGCTGTTTTCACTGACATTGCTCCCTATTCTCTCTATTCTTCTCTTCTAGGAAATAACCTTCCCTTTGTTGCTGAGTGTTGGAACAGCTGTGATTGGCTCTCTGCAGTTTGGCTACAACACCGGCGTCATCAACGCCCCTCAAAAGGTCAGTTACTGCCAGTTTGTATATATTACTGGCTCAAGCAGCATAAATGCATTTTCGAGGCTTCCTGTAGCCTACGACAACACCGTTGGCTGCGAGTACGAATGATATACATGCTATGTTTCATGCATTGGATCACTCACCGTGCAAACCTAGTCCCAGTGCTCGCTATTCAGCAGCTTGTTGGATTGAAGAACGAGATAAAAGAAAACAGTGGAGGGTGAGGGGGGTGGGATAATAATAGCTACATGCAGGCCAAGGTCCACGGACATCTGTGTTGAGAGACCCTGATTCCTGTGTAAAAGAACGTGTCCATGCCCAAACATGGAGCTCTACTGACCAGCCAACAGCCTGGGAAAAGCTAGACATGGAACTTAAGAGGAAATGAAATGTAGGAGGTAGACAGTCACCCACCCCCACGAAGAAGCAAGGTAATAGAAAAGATGTTTTCATGCCCCCTGAAGATTAAATCTAGAGTAGGTTATATTAACAGACGGATATAAAAAATTTCATAAGGAATGTCTTTATTGCATTGTGTGCAAATAACTCCTCAGTTTGCGTTGGTCTGGACACACCTTGCAGCTACACAGCAGTCTCTCAGGTCACAGGTGTGTTGCCAGACAGGCCAGAACTCTTCCTGCTGTTTTCATTTCCCATTTAACATACTCCGAATCCTCGGTGCCCTAAAGACCGACGGTCACTGTGATCTACAGTCACAGGAGTTTGTGTGTATGAGACCGGATGTTCATCTGGACTGCTCACCCACTATCACCATGCTGTCAAAGCTATGCGGCACTTTGACGTGAAGTACCACTTCTGAATGAGGGCAGCTCTCATCAGTCAGCAAAAAAAAAAGGGGGGAAACCTTCCCTTATTGTATTTGATAAAAAATAAAACAAGTTGAAAAAGACAGAAGAGGGAGTCATTTATGACCGTTCATGCATTCCCTCTTAAGTCATAAAGAGATAATGTGGGAGGGGAATTTCAGTCTGTGAGAAATAAGTGAAAAGTTATCCAGTTATCAAGAATTGCGCAACAGCAATAGTGATGAAACTCCATATTAAAAAGTCTTTTGTGATGTTTTGTAAACTGATTATAGATATAAACAAATATACAGCGCCAATGCCTGCAAATAATAATTATTATTCATTGCCTGTTTTCCAGACAAATCAGTTAATTGTCTTTTGGACTTACAGTCCAAAACTTAAAGACCCTCAGAGGTTTCATAATATGTAATCTTGTATTTTGCCTCAAGAAAATAGTAAGTTGTTGTTCAAGCAAAGATTTGACTCCCCATGAAAAAAGCATGTGTTCCTCTTCACGGAGCTTATGCACCGAGTACATTGTGAGTTGCTGAGTGAGGGGCTGCACGGTGAAGGGAGGTGGAGAATATGTCGTCTGTTACACACTGAGCTTGTATAAGCCTATCCTCCTGGCTCTGTACCCCCCTGCCCCGCTAATATTCAGCCATAGACTCACACACACATGAACCCCCCAGGTCTGAGCATGTGCAAACAGTTCAAAACTGAGTGTGCTGACAAATAATTACCCAACACAGGCCCTGTATTAGTTAACAACCAGGCAAGAGGCTTAAGAGGCTACAATTGTACAAATACAACTTTTATATAGAAACAGCACTTCAGATAATCACCAGCACCCCTCCCCTTGTCACTCCAGCATGTGATAAAGGCTGCAATGATGCCGCTGCTGCCTTTGACGTAGGACTTGCAATGTTGCAGTGTCTCAAACACTCTTTCAAGGACTTGAAAGAGCCCTGTCCTCCTGATCCAAATTCAAGAGAATTTTTTTAACACATAAACTTCCCTAAAAATATAGTTTTTATCCGTTAAAAGATCCTGTCCTGTAGAAATATCTCTTCACTTGTTAGACATTTGCTCTGTGCGATGAATAAAGTGCTCACCTTGAAAATCTAGACATCATCAGGCCATACGCTGACAGTCTGACAGCATGAATAGACGGCTTGTTTCATTGTGTGGTTAGAGCCAGCTGGTGGTTTTGCACTGCACAGTCTATTCAGATTAGACTTTGGGGGGAGCGAACACAAAATAATGATGTAACGCTTCGAAAGCAGCCATTAATTCCCTCGCTCACTGTAGCCAGTGAGCCAATCCAGCTTTCAGCTCCACTGTGGAGACCAGAAACGTCCTCAAAGGCAAATTTTCAAACTTTAAATTAGATTATTTTACATCTTGTTGCTGACTGGCATCACCAACTGCACCAACTGAGCCATCTCATAAAATTCAATATTCAATATTACAGGAATGGAGCCAAATTTTTCTCAAAATTTGAAATGTATGTTCATATGGAAACTGGTCTTAGATATCTATTTTGCATGAAATCTTCCATTATGTAAACACAGCATGATGTCACATGTTCCTCTGTCCCTCCAGCTTTTGTAACATAATCATTGCAATTTCTCATTCAGACACAATCAGTGCAATGTATTTCACCAGTCTTTGAAGCACTTAAAAAAGAAACACACAGTTAAACATATTTTCTTTCATTAAAACATTACACATGCACTGTCGTAATTTAGTTTTAACTCCCCTTGTTGTGTTCTTTCATGCCTAGAAATGTCTTGAAAGATTCAGTCCTCTCTGTGCTGTTGGTATTGCAGACATGGCTGTGCTAAACTCTGCAGACTCTGCAGTTGATCATGGTCTCATTTTTTGACCCATGACATTTAGCCTGTGAACATCTGGGGCTGATGGAAAAGAGTTCATATTTAAGGCTATAAAAACCAAAAAAATTGTTTTGATTAAATAAGAACATCACTTTTCAAAATGCCACCAGCCTTATCTAAACAAATGAACACAATAATATTGTTGAGAAGGGCTCTGTTCTGGGCCGTTTATAGTTATTAGCATAGTTTCAAATGTCATAGTGAGTGTTTCTTCCTTTCAGCTCTTCCTCACAAATATACAGACTGTAAGAGCAGTTGCTCTAAATAAAGCAGGTTTTAATTAAAGGGTAGATGTGAATGTGAAGGTCGGGGGCACAGTACACTATATGGTGATACACTTATGTTATCACTAAGTGAGGTCTTGTGAGTGTAGGTTGATAGTGGATATATGTGTAAAGAGTGTCAAAGTGTCACTCCATATGTATAGTTGCACTATAGGAAAGCTCTTGACAAGTGACAGCCTTACTATTCCAATCTGGTTCTTGCTGAGTATTTATTCCACATAATACGCACTGAGCTCTAGCACATGAAGAGCTTTGACACTAGGCCAAATTCCAAGTGTTTCACAACAAAACTGGGTGATGTTAGGGGCGCATGACAGAGCTAGAGTTAACATTTGGTAACAGAAGTGTTTTTAGTGGAGGGTCAGAGACATACTCATGAAGCTACGATGTCATGTGGGGTGGCAGAAAGGGTGGTGACCTTTCTGAATCATTTGAGAGGTATCACAGTGACACACTCATAAACAGAGACAGACTGCTTAGTCGTCACTAGCTCTTCAGGGTGTGTTTGTAAATATAACTGCCTGTAATGGAGACAAGGGGGTGGAGGGACTTAACCATGGCTGGTAAACTTCCTGGTTGCCAGGAAATGGTAAAACGGTAAATGGTGATCATACAGTGATGCTGCCATCAGCTGGTGATGGTGAAACAGCACCATGTATGGGCCTTAACAAGAAGACAACATAAAGCCGTAGTAACTGCAGCAATATTGCAGTATTAAAACTGTGACATGGTTCCATTTCTATTTCTATGATTCTCTGTCTGTCACAAAGTGTTTGTGTTCATTATGCAATAGGATGAAATGATGTGGTGGCATTTTAGCCACTTCAGAGGAAATGTGTTGTACAAAAACATTCAATCTTTGTCCCTTTTTTCTTTAACTATCACAGGTTATTGAGGGCTTCATTAATGACACATGGAGAGATCGCTATGAGACACCCATCACCAAAAGCTCCCTCACAGCCATCTGGTCCCTGTCTGTCTCCATTTTCTCTGTGGGTGGCATCTTGGGCTCCTTCTCTGTTGGACTCTTTGTCAACACTTTAGGAAGGTAATAAGATCTTAGATATTTCAGATGATGGTAATTAACTAACTCAAAGTAGTGAATTTAGCCCAAGTGTTGCTTTTTCATATTTTAATGATATTTATATCTTTGGAGGGTCCACGTAACTATATCAAAATGACAGGCATAACAAGACCTTGTACATGACAGTCACAAAAGAAAGACGAAATTGTGAAATACAGATCACAGATACATGAGCAGTATCAGAACAGAGTTGGAGCAATTCAAAGAGACTTGTGCTGTGACTTTATAAAGACACGTGAACAGTTGGTTAAATATAGCTTGAATTTGTTCTTTAATGCTTGCAGAAAGAACTCCATGCTCATGGCTAACATCCTATCCTTCGTTGCATCTGCTTTGATGGGCTTCTCAAAGATGGCCAGCTCCTGGGAAATGCTCATCATTGGGCGTTTTGTGGTTGGCCTCTACTCCGGTCTCTCCACAGGTTTTGTGCCCATGTATGTAGGTGAGGTCTCCCCAACATCGCTACGAGGAGCGCTGGGCACCCTGCATCAGTTGGGTATTGTCCTTGGTATCCTCATTGCGCAGGTTAGTGGAGGAAACATTTTCCATTTTATGGATTTTTAATTCTGGGACATGGATAATGAAGTCCATTCGTAAGGCTTTACAGGAAGTTCACATTTGGGTTGTGTGTGTCTGGGCTGGTTTTAGGTATTTGGAATGGAGTCCATCATGGGCAATGACGCTTTGTGGCCACTCCTCCTGGGTTTCATCTTCATCCCAGCTGTGATACAGTGCGTTCTGATGCCTCTGTGCCCTGAAAGCCCCCGCTTCCTGCTCATCAACAAGAACGAAGAGAACAAGGCCAAGTCCGGTGAGTTCACAAGCATTAAGTGCATCTCTCTTGTGTTATGAAATGCCCTCAAACCTAAAATTCAAAATGTGACTGCAAAATTTCAAGTTATAGAAGACTCCAAATGAATTATGGCCCCTGATGTGTTCAAAGATATAAATGGAAAAATCAAAGTGAGAAAGAAATACATTGCTGTACAGATTAAGAAACAGTGTAGCTTGCTTATAGTTAACATTTTGCTCTTTGTCTGCACCTTTCAGTGCTTAAAAAGCTAAGAGGCAACAGAGATGTGAGTGCTGACATGCAGGAAATGAAAGAGGAGAGCCGGCAGATGATGAGGGAGAAAAAGGTGACCATCAAAGAGCTTATCATGTCACCCCTCTACCGGCAGCCACTCATCGTTGCCATCATCCTGCAGCTTTCCCAGCAGCTGTCTGGCATCAACGCTGTGAGTTTTAAAGAGAATGAAGACCTTACTCAGTAATACACATACAGTGGAGTTACATGTCCATATGTACTGTTTGTACCAAGATAAAAAAAAATAATAAAAAAAAAAACAAACAAAAAAAATTTAATTTTTCTTCTTTGTGGCTGCTGAATTTTTAGGTATTCTACTACTCTACCCGGATCTTTGAAAAAGCTGGTGTTGAGCAGCCTGTGTATGCTACCATTGGAGCCGGTGTCGTTAATACAGCTTTCACTGTGGTGTCGGTGAGTACAGTATAAGTTCACAGTAGAATGTTTGCAAATGTCGAAGGGAAATTAAAATAATAATACATATTTTCAAATATTTACATTATAGAAATATTTTTATCCAGAAATGATTTAGGGCTTTTCGACATACATTAAGATGGTAGCTGGTAACGTTTCTTCTTTTTTTTTTTTTTTGTTAGCTATTTGTCGTAGAGCGTGCAGGACGTAGGTCTCTGCACCTGACGGGGCTGCTGGGGATGGCTGGATCTGCCATCCTGATGACTATTGCTTTGGCTCTACTGGTAGGTCAACACACATCTGCTCATGACAACTTAGATATACGGTGGTTCAGGTAAAAATTAATGGTCTGTTTTTTTGTGTTCTGTTTATATAGGAAAAGGTCAAGTGGATGTCATATTTGAGCATCGTAGCCATTTTTGGCTTTGTGGCGTTCTTTGAGATCGGCCCGGGTCCCATTCCCTGGTTTATTGTGGCAGAGTTGTTTTCACAGGGGCCCAGGCCTTCAGCCGTTGCTCTGGCTGGTTTGTCCAACTGGACTGCCAACTTCATAGTGGGAATGGGCTTCCAGTATGTGGAGGTGAGTAGAAAAAATGCCCAGAGAACACCTTTGGATGTGGATTTGGGTCATGTATGGAATATGGAAAATGAGGCAATGATTATGATTCATGGAATTTATAAGCACTTGTTTTTAGAGGGATAACAACAGTTCCATTCCAATTAATTCACCGACATTGCGAAATGGAAAACTTAATATTCAGTATTAGCTATAATAGAATACAATTTTATCCTGCAGGAGGAGTTTCACTAGGAGCTATGCTGAAATGACAGACCTGTAGAATCTTATTTGGACTCCATTAAGTATATGTATATGTTTCTCCTCTTGCATCTCTTTACAGGAAGCATGTGGCCCCTACGTGTTTGTCATCTTCACTGTGCTGCTGCTCATGTTCTTCGTCTTCACCTACTTCAAAGTGCCAGAGACCAAGGGCCGGACTTTTGACGAGATCACCGCTGGTTTCCGCCGGACAGCTGCCGCAGGGGGAGAAAAGCACTCGCCAGAGGAGCTCAACAGCCTAGGAGCTGATTCTCAGCTCTGAGTGAGCATTTTTTTTTAGATTTTTTGTTTGTTTGTTTGTTTGTTTGTTTGTTTGTTTTTTTTCTGCTGCCCCACAAAGATATGATAACTCATTGGGCACTGTCTCACCTGGCAGATGTAGAAAGGGCAGTTGAGGAAAGATGGTGATGGCTTTTAATATTTTAAAGAAGGAAAAGCTGTTTCTACATCAATCAACAACCCTTTTTCTAAATTCTAACTAATGACATTACCAATTCACCAACAAGTGCTTCTCCTCTGTTCTTTGTAGCGTGTTACAATACAATCAGCTTGCTGCAGTTAACACAGTAGCTACTGAGATCAGTTTACTGGGTAAAAATACCTGTTTTTATATGTACTGTAAAAAATTAATCACTGTGGACTCTTTAATACTGTAGATGCTGCATAGCTCCATTTTCATCTCTTTCCACCAGATGGGGCTTTCCCATCAAAAACAAAATAAGTTGTTTTGCACCATTAAAGCTACACAGGGGACGCATGGCAGCATAGGGGTTAGCGCTGTTGCCCCACAGCAAGAAGGTGCGGGGGCCTTTCTGTTCAGAGTTTGCACGTTCCCCCCCATGCTTGTGTGGGTTTCCTCCAGGGTCTCCGTTTTCCTCCCGCCATCCAAAGACATACATGTTTAGGTTAATTGGTGACTCCAAATTGTCCGTAGGTCTGAGTGTGAGTGTGAGTGGTTGTTGGTCTCTGTCTGTCTCTGTGTGTTGGCCCTGCAATGGACTGGTGACCTGTCCAGGGTGTACCCTGCCCTCGCCCAGTGTCAGCTGGGATTGGCTCCAGCACCCCCCACGTGTGGTAGAAGATGAATGAATGAATGAAAGTTACACAGTCTCTCACTGTGACGAGTTTTACTGTTACTGAAATTAAAAATTTTAGATATTCCATATTTAATAACATTTAGAAGTTAATCAATTTTATTTCCACTCCACACTTTCCTATTGACACTTATTGTCGTTTTTTTAATTTGGTTTATTTTTGGTCATGAGGACAAAGTGACACCTAAATATTAAGAATTTCATTCATTATTCGTGTGTTTTTATGTCATTCCTCTTTAACGTTACAGCCAAAGGAATTAATACTGGGTCTGTGCATGAATGAGCAGCATCTGCACAGCTCAGTGCCAGATTCAAGACTTATAAACAGTCAAATAAATGCATCATTCACCCATTTTATTAGGACATGAGATAAGTAGCAGCCACAGAACCAAAAAAGATCATCTCGCCAAACCAGCATATTCGTGAGTTTAGGTGCCTGTCCAAAAGAATCCAGCCTTATTGCCTTCAGCATTTGAGCCTTATTACGTTGCAGCAGTTTCAGGTCAGATCGGCCTAAGCGAGACCGAAAGCTTCTGTCAGTGGACACTCTAAATAGTTTTTGAGTTGAGATAATCTGCGGAGCTTCCACAGTCTGGTGAATTGGTCTGTCTGGATCTTTTCACACAAACTGCAGCTGCGTGCTGTTTCTCTGCGACAACTGCGAAGCATCTTCAGAAAAGTGAGAGGAGAAGAAAAGAAATAACGGGGACCAAAAAGATCGCTGGCCTTTGGAAAGGTTTTCATTATCTTCAGGGTGCTTGTCACCCATGTTGGGTCGAAGTCCCAATGTTCTTTGCCTTCCTTAATGTCCATTGTATGTCATAGGAGGTGTACACTTAATGCTCTGGTCTAAGGCTCATTCTGTGCCTTGTATTTTGTATTCTTCAGTATTGTGTACCTCTTTCTCTGCCTCACTCTCTCGGTTGTGCACTATATTGCACACAACAGCTGGTGGGGAAAAAACACGTCTGGCTCACTTTGCCTGGTTGATAAAGTTGCTGTCTGTAACTGCTGTATCATTAGTTTCTTCTTTTTAATAGGCTGTACTCTGTTATTCACAGTGATACTTCTTCGTCACTACAACACACACTTTGTTTTTTTCAGTGTGGAAAGTTTGTAACTGAAGAGAGACTGAATTACTGCTGATTGATTACTTGATGTTTTTGAAATGTGTGAAATTGTGTCATATGTTCATATCTATTATTTTGTATAGAGCACAGTTATCCATGTACACAAACAGGTCTGTCGTGAGTAAAAATGGCAATAATCCAATCAGGACGAATCTAACTTAGTGAAAAAAAAGTTTTAATCATTCCGTAATTGGTTGTTAATTGTTGTACATAATAAATCTTTAAAGTGGTTTTCTTTTTTTTTTTTTTTTTTTTTTTTTTGGGTCATTTTTTGAGTCACCTCATCTGTCCTGGAAAGCACTGTAACATCCACCTTCTATACCCTTTTGGCTTTCACACATCTTCGCCAAGAAATATGGGTATTGGCATCAAGAGATGCTCTTCCCCTGATGCCTCCTGC
Source organism: Remorina albescens (assembly GCA_034769265.1). NCBI lineage: Eukaryota > Metazoa > Chordata > Actinopteri > Carangiformes > Echeneidae > Remorina > Remorina albescens. The sequence continues at coordinate 23,682,964 of CM068494.1, forward strand.
AAATATCAGAACTGTATTTTATGTACATACTGTAGATCCACACCTCTGCTCGGGCATTTAATTTTTAATGTGGCCTATAGCTGATTAAATTCTCCCCCTATGGCACAGGTTAGTGGTCTAAACACATGGAAGGATGTAAATATAAAACACACTACAGACACACACACTTCAAATTTATAAAATATTTAAATTTTAGAAATTTTGTTAATAGATAAATAAATTTTTAGCACTGGATTGTTGAACATCTGTATGTATTTAAACCCCCGCGGTTGCTTTCTTTGCCCTCTTCATATCTGAGGATCTGTTGTGGCCTAATAAACTTAACGATTCTAATTCAGATTTCAGATGTAAAGATTGTTTCAGTGAGAGGCATTCTGTAGTGTTTATATTTTAGTGCACAGAATATATTTTAATGTTTGTAATAAGAAAAAGATCTGTGTGTATGGTGCTGGAATGTGAACCTTTGAAGGGAAAGTATAAATTGTGATGGATAATAATCTGAGTGCTTTTCCAGTCTTGATCTTTTTTTAGCGGCTGAATAAAATCATACATACAGATCTGGGTCAGCTTGTTGCATTTTGTTGGAATTCCACCTGCATTAACAGAGTTTTCTCACTTGGGAGCAGCAGACACAAGCACACAAGCAGTAAACAACAATGATGACATTTTTTTTATTAGGATTTGAGTAGGAGTGACAAACATCATAAGGCAGAGACACACATGATGACTGAGTTGATTTGGACTGTGACAGCTAATGGGATCAACCTGAGGCAGGAAGGACCTCTTTTTTTAATTTTGATGCTTTCAATTGTATCTCCCTGTTTTCACACAGTTAATGCAGTTGGCTCAGGGGTCAGCACAAGTCTCCCATTAATCAAGTGTTTATATACGACCTGTGTGGAAACATGGTTTAAGGAGCTTAGATGATCTTTTCACAATAAAATGAGACTTTTACCTCCAGGCACAGTGAGAGCTTGATCAGCTCGCATACAAACAGATGATGATACCGAAGCCAACTCCATTCACTGGAGGTGGGACTTACAAATCATTTGGTCATAATTATGGAACCGTTTCCACATGTTAAAAAGAAGAGTATCACCGAGAAGGTCAATCTGGAATCCAAGCATTTTACCAACAAGACAAAGTAAAATGTTCTCTATGTATCTAACTGACCAGATATGATTATCTGGCTTCAAAGACATCTGTGAAGATCACACCTCCAGAAATATAATCTGATCACTGTGACTGAATAGACTTTTTTTTTCATTCACTTGAACCTCTTTATTTTAGATGCAAATGCAAGGCCTCACATTTTCCTCAACATTTTTGGATACCATTCCATCACCTTTTACCTGTAAATATGACACTGATGATGGGTTTAATCTGTCAGAAGGTGAAATGTTAGGTCTTGAGATCTGCACAGAATGTGGTCCGTGCAGGACTGTTCTTGGCACAGCAAAGTCAGTGAGGAGGGAACAAGATCGTGTTAGCCTCTGTGGATGACTTTGAGATGAATGAAATTAGGTTTTCCTTTTCTGGGACACGCTTCGCTTCGCTCGTGTCCTCTAGCTGTCTTTACAGGGCAGGAATCTCACTGCTCACTCATGTGCCTCTTCACAGACATCTGTGTAATCTCAGCGCGGGAATATCTCATTGTTCTGTTTTCACTTTATCAGCAGCCACACACCTGCAAACGTTAGAGGGTAACAATCACCCATCATCTGTGACCTCTCAGATTTTACTGCCGAGAGCAAACAACCAACAACTCATTTTTAAGGTCTTGGCCCGTTCTTGTGGATTTCAAACAATCTTCAAGGTTGCCAAGAGCAGCATGCTGAATAATGAGATTCAGGAGAGACCCAGGCAAATGCAAGCATTTGAATATGTTTGATCCTGCACTGGCACTTGATGCGTTGTAGCCCCAGACAGAGAACAAGGCGGCCAGAACCTCAAGAGCGGAAAAAAACAGATGCCTTCAACATCGGGACCCTGGGCGCAGCTTCCATCTCTCCCTCCCCTGTTATTATTGTACATATAAATCCCTACCCCTTCCCTTTTGGATGGAGGGAATCAGACAGTTCAAAGGCATTTTTTGCTGTTAAATGTAACTGTGACGTTGCTTCATGTCCTGCCACTATTGATTTCAAGCAAAGGGGGTAAGAAGGGAGGGATGAAGGATCCTCAGAGGGGAAGAGATGTGCAGTACACAAGGTCAGTTGACCTCGATTAAAAATCAAATTTCTCTTATTTTCACGGATCACCTTCGATTGGTGCATGTGTAATTGTTGTGACTGCTGGAGCCTGTGCCGCCTTTGTCCCCTCACTCTATGCCAACATATCCTCACTGCCAACTGCTAAGGTAAAAAACAAAAAGAGAGAGAGAGACAATCATAAAGTTTGAAAAATAATCCTCAAATGTTTGACTGAGATGTCGATTATGTAACAGGGCTGCAAATCAATATCAGGCAGCTGCAGGTGCCATTTTATACATTCAGCTTCTGTTCTGTGTATTAGCCCACACACAGAAACAAAACCCACAGCTGTGGGTGAGAGGAATAAGATTTAACTGATGATGAAAATTAGGCAGATACTAGACTGATGCATAAATATTGATAAGGTGGGATGCATGCGAGGAAGTATAGGTGTTGACTAAAAGTTGATTCCCTTTGATCCTGTTGCATATGAGAATAGACTGTATCCTCTATGAGTGGGTGTTTTTTTTTCTAAAGCTTACAGAAAACTTGGCTCTGACCAAAATACGGATTATTGGCAAAACCTCAAAAGTGAACAAGAGTCGCTCTGGCAATTAGGCTTTCAGCAAGAGGCCCCATCTGACCCCCGTTTCCTCCGGGAGAAACTCTTCAGCAGCCATTGCTGATGGAGCCGTGTTTTCACAGAAGAGTGAACATCAAACAGGTTGATTCTGACAAGTGAATCTGGACTCAGAAAAAGCTTCCCAGGAGAAATAAATGCCAGACAGAGAGACATTTTAGAGAGAGAGAAAGAAAAGAAAGCATAACAACTGCAAAACAGAAGTACGACAGAGCAGCAGGCAGGATGGAAGTGTTACCTGATATTCATGCATCATATTGTTCATTTATTTTGAGAATTGGCAACTCTGACTCGGAGTCCAGTACAAACCTTTTGTTCACTTGTTGTTCATTTTGGTCTTGTGTGATATGAAGAGACCAGTTTTCCAAATGAAATGAAACCTGTAAAGACATTTTTCATTTAATTTTTTCCAAGAAAGCCCTTCATATGTGTAACAGAAACATTATAAAACATATCCTTTTACTAAATTTGCTTTAACATACTTTACCATATTTCTCACCCGTCTGAAACTGTGATGAAAAAGTTTAAAGTCAGATCTTTGCAAGCAGGCCAACAGGAAGTGTTTGTAAAGAGCAATAAACATATGACTAGTCCCTGTTGTATTCTGCTCACCTTACCTCACAGCCACGCCCACCTCACCTGGACTCCTCCCCTCCCCTGCTGCACACAGCTGCTCCTGATCACCAATCAGGTCAGTATATAATCCTCTCCTGCTCACCTGCACACTGTTTGCCAGATTGTTCTTAGGCCTCATGCAAGACCTTCCAGCACTTTTCACCCAACTGATTCCCCGTTACCGACTGTGCCTGCCTCACCTGTGCTCTGGTCCCTGCCTGCCACCCACCAGCATGGTTCCCCTCCACAGAGGGCCCAGCCTGTTCAGAGCCCCCACAGTCAGCACCGGCTGCAGGTCAGTGGCATCCAGCTTTTGGGTCCAAACCCAGAACTCTCACAGTAAGCACAGCAGCTGTATTAGTGTAGTTTTGTGTATCGCTCACTGTGAGTGTCTCCCACGAGTCTAGCTGTGTCTTAAATCCATATTTAGTGTGTTGTGTATATGTGCACTGATGCATTTAATGCACAAAGAAATCAACATGCCACTCTGAAGACGTTTCTTCCCCCTCCACAATATATTTAATCTCTTCCCATCTGTGAGCAATTTTGTTTGTTGTGGAAGTCTAGTGCACTTCATGCTCTGTCTTGTGCATGAACGCACTATATCAGCAAAAACCTGCTGAGCATTAGCCCTTAGCATGGATTTGGGACACACTATCTATGTGAGTAATGACTTTTGTGTACTTTGTGAATTTTCATTCTACATGTAAAATTTCATCTTAAAGCTGCAGGCCAATTTTCGTCTGATATGATAGAACATTTGATGATTGGCCAAATAATTCCTTCTTTTTGAACTTTAAAAATTCATCTTTTATTGGTTCACCTTCACAACAAGGATTTTTCTTGGCACAGTGCCCGAAGTCAGAATCTGTAATAATTAGCAGACACAGGTTCTGAGCCACTACACATGAAGAGGACTGACAAATTGCACTAATGATACACCTTTAAGCTGAAATGCTTCACTGGCTTCTACCTCATCTGTGACTCTGTGCACTTTTCCTCTATAAAGGTCACCACACTCCATTCCCACATTGTTTTACATCAAATCCTAAACTGTAATAGCGGCCCCTATTCTCCTAGAAGTCAATCAAAGCTTGCAGCAGAATGAAAGGAAGTATAAAGATCTCCCTAAACTGACCCAGTGACTGAATATTCAGGATTTAACAAATGCTTTCAGAAATCTGTAAAAGTTAATAAAGCCAATACATTCTACACGGAATGAATAACTGCAGATACTAACTGACTGATATGAGCCCAACTGTTTAGGTGAAGGCCCTGATAATTTACAAGAGACAGCCGAAGAGAGCAGTAAAGTGAGCTACTTTGCTGCCATCTATTGGCCACCATCTTAAAAAAAAAAAAAAAACCTTTGGGAAGATGAATGATGAGAAATTAATTTACAAAACTTCCACACAGTAATTCAAAAGTTGCTGTATATACATCATAATCCCCCAGATATAAAATAAAATGTTTCTTGCAGACTATATCATCACTGGGATCACACGAGATTAAGGTAGTTATTATGTGATATTTAATATTTTTCATAAGAAATAACAAAGTAGGCCTGAAAAGAGGTTTTGTGTTTTGCTGAGCCAAAGCAGGATAGAAATAAATGTGTTTATTCATTAATGTGTTTGTGGATGACAATGAAAGAGAGAAACATCATCGGCATACAGATAGATGCAATAATTTGTGTTTTTGCATGTTGCTGATGTTATAATTGAGGGTACTGGTGGATCATAATGGATGAGTAGGTGACACAGATCAGACAAAACAGACTGGAGTATTAATGGCACTTTTATCATCGTCATCCAGTTGTTCCAGACTCTGCCTAACAAATGCCGCAGCAGAGGAATTGCAAAGTGCAGAGACTCCCAGATGGGTGACAAATATAAATCGACAACAAAAAAAGAAGGTTTGCAATATTTTGTGCCCTGGGCACGACAATGAGTATACAAGCACAAAAACATATGGTGATACACCAAGGACATGACAACAGATGTACAGTCAGTCATCTGGAGTCAGGAGCTGAGCCCTCCTGTTATTGTTATTGTTGCTCCTCTGGCATGTTCATTAGCTCGGTGCCCTCAGCGACTGTGCCATCTCTTAGTCCTCTTGCCGCCTCCTTGCTCTCCCCTGCCACAGGCGCTGTCTTCTCTGTGGCACTGGGGATTTTCACACTGATGAGTGAAGGGGTGGATGATGATGTCAGGTCAAGGCGGTGAAGAGAACTGAGACAACAGAAATGATAAAAAAAAAATGCTCATTGTTCATAATGGAGGTGACAGCAGGGTAAAAGAAAAAGTTTTTGTGTGTGTGTGTGTGTGTGTGTGTGTGTGTGTGAGACTTTATTTATTTATTTATTTTTTTTCAGGAGGAACATTTTACAGAAGAGGAAAAATTTATAAAACACTGGCAGTGAATTTGTATTCAGGCCAGTTTTGCTGAGCTCCAAAGGAAATAACAGGTTGAAATGTGTTTTAGATTTAAAAAAAAAAAGAAAAAAAAAAAAGAAGAAAGCTGTGCATGCCCACTGTGGTGCATAATTTTCTACAATATCAAAAACCAGCTATCAGCTTGCAACTATTTGCCATGAATATTATTATAAGTGAAAGCACTGCTTATTATGCACAAGTGCAGGAGAGTGTGCCTCTGACTATTCTTCTTTAATCTTCAAGTTCCCTGAGCTGAAGTCAGCGTTTCATACCCTCATGAGAGTACATTATAACAGGGGAGACTGCTTCCCATTTAGAAAATTCGTCAAGTAACATTTTGAAATAAATTTTGATCAGGGTTTAAATTATTTAAAGCGAAAACATCCTTATATCTATCACTATGATGCATTCGAATCAGTGTGGCGCCCTGGGAAGATGAAATATAATGTTTTAACGACCCAAAATGAGATAAACAGAGACAAGAAGGCACAGATGAGCAGAAGCTTTGTGAAGAAGCTGGCTTGAAGTGCGGACTTAAAGTATCACATAAGGTAGTGCAAGCAACAGTCTGCAGACCTATGTATGAAGAAATTATGTTTATGTGCTGGTTATTTGCTTGTTGTGTTGGGAAATGTTGACATTTGAATATTTTACTTTGAGTGTGTGGAAGTATATTTAGACGTGACTTTAAACACGATCTCAATCTGCAGGTTCTCCGGCTTAACTAGAAAGGCATGTTGGAGCAAAGAACAACTGTGTAACTGAGGCTTAGTAATGTGCATGATAACATTGTCCTCTGAAAACAGTCACATCACTGCAACAAGGCCAGGTGAGCCAGGTTGTAAGGTTGACATTGGTTATGTCAACATCTTTGTTTAGAGTTAAAGCTGAAAATGAGTTCATCTTAACAGCAGTGTACACACGGCTATTGGAGTGCACTATCATTAGTATGTTGGCCATTGCTTTGAAAATTACACCCAATTATATATATATATCATAAAAAAATGTATGTATGCATGGAGTATGACTTTACATCAAACGGACAGCTTTGGGTGCAAATGCCAAATGTAGTTAATGTCCTGCAGTTTTGTAATTATGAAATATTCATTATTGAGTCACGGTCGCAAGCTGTGTGCAGTCCAGTCCGGTCAGTCCACACAGAGTAGTGAACTTTTTCTGTCTGGAGAACAGCGTGTACACGAGGTGCTGTTTATGTCAGCTACAGTCCATGAAGGGTGAAGGGCAGGATCGAGGGCTCTCTGAACATTCAGCTAAGTGTGTATCTTCATGAGCAGCGTGCACTTATCTGAAAAATCCCCCTCCTGGTACCAATCGTTCTCTCTGTGTGTAATCAAGGCTCTGTTATGCAAATCCCAGATTCCTCGGGGTCATACAGCCCATGCTCCAGTGGCTTCAGTCAAGATGGAGCTGCTCTTTGGGTTGAGATTTACCCCCTTTTTTTGGACAATAATCTACAGATACCAGACTGTTATTACCACAAGCCAAAAAACAAATTGACTGAAAATGAAAGGTAGTCGGCTGACAGTACACGAGAGTTAGAGGAAATCCTTGAGGCCTTGTATATGAAATTTCCCTGGAGTACCAAAGAAATGGAAGGAAATGAAACTCTGTAGCTGTTTGATTAGTGTGAGAAAAGAAATGCTTTTTTTTTTTTTCTGAATAGAAATCATGAGCTAATTATTTGTGTTAATCAAAAAGCGAAATCATTAAAACCATGACGGGAAGGTTAGGACAAAGACTTGTGACAGGAGTTGTGACGCTGCTATATTTCAGGCATCGAAAGAACATAAGATAAAAAATAAAAATCCATGACCAGAATCAGACAGGCTGTTTTCTCAATTTCATTTTTCATACAGGCTATGTTGACTCAGTTTTGTTTTCACCAAAAAGTTGCTCATGTTTTAGGATTATTTCTTGTCTGGGTTAAAGGACACGCAACTACCACAAAACTTGTGTTAATTTTTGAAAGAAATTTAGATTTTTGATAGAGCCAGATTGTTTCCCTTTGCTTTCAGTCTTTATGCTCAGCCAAGATACCCAGCTGCTGGATGTAGTTTTATGTAGATATGAAAGTAATATCTGTTTTATACATCTTTTTCCAATAAGGGAGTTCAAGTTTAAAGGTTTTTTGTGTGTTTTCTCTGCTGCTTCTTCCGGGCATCATTGTCACTTGACCAGTGCTTTGGTCATCATTGTGTTTACAACACAAAGGGTTATGATGTGCCCTCTGACCTGCAACATGTCCTGCGATCATTGAAAAGATGTTATAGCGGGCTAATTTCAGTAGATGTGCAAAGATGTGAGAAAAGAATCGGCATTATTTTTGCTTTCCGCCACTGGTGAGTAGTTTGTCTACACAACCAATATTCTTATGGAAAATAAGCTGCTGTTAATGCTCAGGCTGGTTATGTAGAGAACAGTAAAATCCAAACTCACATAACTATTGCTGTACACATTAAAGCCACAAAAATGTAAATCCCCTAAATCCTAATTTCATATGTATGAAGAAGTTTCAAACAAAAACAATACGGAGACATGTCTGTCTTCTCTTTGTAGCTTTCGGACCCCCCAACCAAACAGAGAAAGTAGGAGACAGAGGGACAGTATGACATGGCCTGGGAACGTGCTGCTATTCATTTCCTATCTTGAGCAATTGTTTCTGACATTGCATGTCAAATTTGACAAACTGTGACAGCTTGACACATTTGGGACTGACAGGAAAGTGCAGCATGTCACCGCGTGAACCTTGAGAGGGAGAGGGGTAAAACAGCAAAGACGGGGGAGGGGGGCAAACAGCCACACAGCAGTAGGGCATTAGTGTTCAAGGAGGTGAAGTGGACATAAAAGGGTGTTGGGTGGAGGGAGCCCCGGTTGTGTGAACGTGATGTCGGACTAAGGGCCATGTGGAGGAAATTATGATGCATTGAAAACACAGCAGGATGTCCAGCCCACCCTCGTGTCTGTACTTTGATTTTAAGGCAAAATCTGGTGTCAGGCAGCATAATGAAAGCTTAATAAGAACAGATGGTGGTCCTCATTCCTCTTCCGTACCATTGCTGTTATGCAAATTTAATTCCTTTTTGTTTTGTTCCTCAAATGAGATGACAAATGATATCATTTGTAACATCAATCAGCCGAAGATCATTTGTCACTGCCTTCCAAAGATATCAATCACAGTTTATTTATATTATGTACAATAATATGTTTAAAGTTTGGTTAGATTTAGGCATTAAAATAACTTGGTTAGGTTCAGGGTTTGTGTTAAAAGAATATCTATTATAATATTTTGCTTTTTAATTAACTCAGTCGGTCTGCTTTTTATGGGACAAATTGTACTGTACCATTTTATTTTGAAAGTGGAAAAGGCCAAAAATATTAATCAATCAAAGCACTCAGACTTTAGGCCTAAGTGAGTCTAATTAATACGGTTGACCTGCCCTCCTGTGACTCTGGTGAATTTTAATGAAGACCAACTAATACTCATTAGCTCACCTATTGCTGTGCTGGTGGACATGTAGATGGACGTGGCTTTGTGTCTGCAAGGTGAGAAGCAAATTTGACATTTTGAAGAAGGCTGATGGGAAGGAACAAGAACAAGGTTTCCCTCCGGCAGATCCAGTTTTTCCAAGGTATCTGAGGTCAGACAAATTTAGAGCCTCCTCCAAAGGATAGCCCGGCCACTGTTTAACATTACAAGTCAGCAAAGTCGTCAGCGTGTGCGAGTGTGCGTGTTTCCTTACCTTGAACTTTGTCTTATTATGAATCTGTGCAGTTTAGTACAAGGAAAAAAAATCTAATCTGAGGTGCTTTTCTTTCCATTTCCCCTTTGATGTAAAATGAACTTGCAGATCTGTGCTGTGGAGGAAAAAAAAAAAGTCAAGGCACTAACAAGCTGTGTATGATTCTCTGTGCTAAAGTTTGAGTACAGATCAATCCAATCTCAGCACCACATATTTTGTGGGTATCCTGATGGCTGTGTCCAGTAGCTTGTTCCATATAAGTCACCCCCAAAACCAACAGATACCACCCTATTTCAGATTTAGTGAAGGGAAGAGGCAGAGCTGTTTCATTCACAGCTCTTAGTCTGTGCACTGCAGAGAGGAAAGGAGGCAGGCAGGCAGGCAGGCAGGCAGTGCAGGAGTGGGGGCATGAATTATTCAACAGCTCTGCCAGACTGAGCCCTGGATTCCCATCCTCCACTCCACCATCCTGGATCCCAAAGGACCCACAGTGAGCTTATAGCACAGTTGGACCAGCACTGCGTATAAACCGCTGTACGTGATCCACAGTGGGGAGGACCTCATGGGAGGTACGCATCCTGAGGTGGCTGAGGGGACATCGCCCTGACACCCATCACTGACAATACCTATGCAGAAGCTGCGTTTTCCATGACCGTGATGAGCCGGCTGAAGCTGCCTACACCCGAGTTCAACCTTTGAACTTGTGCACTGTATGATTAACATGCACATCACTAATGGGAGGCACAACGGCTACTCGCAGGGAAGTTTGGGGAGAAACGTATTCTGCTTGGTCCCTCAGCAGAAAGCTGCTTGCAATTAGAGCTGCAGCTAAAAATGCGAATACGCAAAATGAAATGCCAGCTAAGCAAACATAGTGAAAATATAAAAATGTTCAGTTACAGAGAGGAGCCATCGTTAACATGCAGATAAGACAAGAAATGATGACCTTTGTGATTATCTTTTCTCAGTCTTCCTCTCTCCAATTTCGCTTCCTTGCACACACATTTCTATTTTTTCAACAGTGGACAGTTTGACTCCATTTTAATCCAATGAAACAAAAGAACAACAAATAATATCACAGAAAGTGATTTTACATTTTTCTTTTAAAGATGTGAAAGGCTGACGTGTAACCTTGGCTGACATCTAGCTACCAAAGAGAGGAACTCACCACTCTACTTAAATGGAGGAGTCTGTTCGTGTCTTTTAAATTTGTGCTTTTTTTTAACATGAAGCGTCCTGCTTTGACAGAACTACTTGCATTAGAATAGCCAGCTTCATAACTGTCTGGAAGAGAAGTCATTAAAATCCAAAAATTATAACCATATAGTACATAGTTTCTATTATTTTCTATTAGCTCTAATCCGAGCCTTAAAACAAATATTAAAGATCTTCAAATATACACACATACACACACAAATAAGAGAAATGAAAAACTGTAATTAACTGACTTGGCCTTGCTAAGTAATTAACCAACTAATACCACTATCATTGCTACTGCAAAGCAAAAATCCTTTTCTTTTAATTATTGGCATGCAAACATAAACATAGGAACACAAGCTGTGTGTTCAGAGTGAATTGAAAGGAGACGGGCTTAAATACTCCATTAACATAACAAGTGAATCATCGTGAATGTGGCTCCTTGGGGACAATATATTTTCTGTTATTATATTATTTATTAATATAAATCATCTTAATTTGCATCCTTCAAAGCTACTTATCTTTACTCAGTACAACAGATAAGGCTGGATATTCACACATGCTTTTGGTGGACGTTAGCGACTGTTGTTTTATCTAATGACCAGAACTCTTTATATGCAAGAAAATGAAAGAAATCAAAGGACAGCCACACTGAAACAGAGGAGGAAAAATTAGAACAAGGTGACCAGTCAGGACGTTTGTGAAGCATGAATGTAGCAGCTGATGCTGGCAGAAGAAAGTGAGCCTTCAGTGTTCCACCTGAGGAAACGCAATGCACAATGATCCGTTGTGCAATACTAAGAATGCTGCGACAGCTGTGGGTTTTATTCTCTGTTAAATGTCAGCAACATTTAACTTCATCCCATTTATAAGAAAAAAAAAATCTCCTGGTTGTTCAGTTGCACTGCCACTCAGGCAAGAATAAATGGACATCCAGCTACCTTTTTGTATTTCGCTTTTGAATTTGTACTTAAAGTGGAGAAAATGGAAAAAGTTCAAAATATGTTCAAAGTAAAACTGTTTTTCTTGGCTGAGGAGGAGAGGTGGCATACCAATACAAGAAAAAATCTAACAAAGCAAAATGGAAGCAGACTTGATATGTGAAGCATGTAATTTATTCGTTTCTCGAGCTTCCACTTGAGGAAGACAAAAAACGTCAGCTGTTTGTGAAGCCATAAGTACACTGTCATGTCAAAATGAAAACAGCATCTATACCATATCTTCTTAATGTTTACGTCAGCCTATAGAATTAGTGCTGCAAACTCATAAATGAACTCATTGGTGGTCACTCACCAGTCTGCATAGATTTTGTGCTCCATTTGGGTGAAAACCAAGCTGATAAGGTGAAAACACTTACCGAGTGGAAAAACTGCACCCTGATTATTATCATTTCTGTAGGCTATATATGATTCTTTGCTTTCAAGTCAATGGTACTCCAGCATACCAGTCAATATCTATGATTGAACAAGCCACAATAAAACTACAGTAAAAAAGAAAAAAACATCATTAGTTTTAATGTACATAGAATAATGTAATTATATTACATTAGTAAAGTCCTTAGACGCAGCCAGATGGTCAGCATGCATGTCCAAGTAACGTTAATACTAAAGCTTATGAAGTTTATGAAGTAACAGTGAAACTTACAAAGTGCTTGTGCTGCATAAATACTGTCTCGAGGTAGTAGGCCTGAGGTCAGTGGTGAGGAAACATTTCTGTTTGTTTGTTTTCTTTGGGAGTAAAGGAATTACGATTTGATGCTGAACTCTAGACTGTTAGATAATCAGCTCATTTAACGGTCGGACACTGGAATCTGTGGATTCAGGACTGTGCTGATCGAGTTCAAAGCTCAGAGCTTTAAATGTCATCAGGTTTCACAAACAAAAATCAGCCATGCAAAAGATCCAAAAGTAATGAAAAAATAAATAAATAAAAATGGTGCGTTCATGTAGAAACTCATCACTGCAAAACTACAAGCATGATCAAGCAAGTTTGAAGTCTTTTATTTCCAACAGCATCAGATCGCAGACACAAACCTAAAAAAAATTACTCAACCATGCCCCAACACTTGAACCACACGTTCTCACAGTGTCAGATCACCCATGAAAGTACGCAGCCACCTCCCTGACCTGTGTCATCTCAAAAGGATCAATAACTGCTACGGTATGTGTGTGATGGCCGATTCCTACAAATACTCCCGTTTGATATATGAAGCTATACGCTGGTCACACTCGTGTATCCTATGAGGTCAGCCTTCGAAGCAGCAGTGAGGACAGAGGTCCTGCAGCAGCCTGATGGTAGCTGCTAAGATAAATGGCCCATTAACAAAATACACACAGTTAATATAAAATATTTTATGTTTCTCTTAAAAAAAAAAAGCTTTGGAGATGAATTAGGGTTCACTTACGGGGTTTTTCTGCCTTGTTCACATTGTTCACACTGACACACACAGACTGCCCCCCCACCACCACCTTCTTCCCCCTGTTCTCATCCTTCACAGATCTGGTCTTCAATCACAGCAGCCGGGTGGTGCACAGGACGGCGGAGGCTCGTTCCTCATATGCAACCAACAGTAACGCTCTGGCTTATTACACCAGCGGAGGGATTAAACTGGGTTATATTGATCCTGGGCTCAATGGAGCTCGTGGCACGGACCAGAAGACACAAATCACCCAGCTGTATTGCCCACAGAGAAAAGGATAAGGATCCCTCTGTGGCGCCGCTGACAAGTGGAGATAACACTCCTCAGTAAAATCTCAGTAATCTGCTGAAATAATGAAACACGAGACCACGCAGACGTTTTGTGGCTGCGCTCTCTTTGCATGAACATACCTTCCTGCAAAATATCGCCTGAGAGTCCTGAACATTTGGCTGCCTCAGTGAACGGAGCGCGCAGTGGCAGATAACCTTCCTTTTCTTTATTTTTGCTGTCGATAAAGACTCATTTGTTTGGCTGTGTGCGTATTGTTGTGTCACTGGTTGCAGTTTTTTTTTCCAAAAGCACAACTGACATGTATTAGGAGGCACAGGCTTATCGGCACGTTTGAGGGTTTAAAGACAATACCGTGCTCCCTTCCCCTTATATCTGTCCCAGCTCATACACCCATCTTCAGTGAGTTTGTGACACCATAAATCACCAAGCGTGGATTGCCAAGGACTGCAGCCAGCCGAAAGTGCGCAGAAGCAATTCTCTCCCTGCTCTCACTGACAACAAACTGCATTTTAAAGCCCACAAAGGTGTCACTTACTCCAGAGGAAATGAAATTCCTTTTGGTTTCAAAGAAATGTGATCAACACATTTTACAAGTCTTTAAAAGAACTTATTATTCCTCTGCTGACCCCACTCCGGATCGACTACCTGCTCCACCATCATAGGCCAAGCCCTCCAGTCCATCTCTTCACAGAGACTTGCCTGGGACTCAGCCCACGCACCTACAGCTCTGCTAAATATTAAAGCTTTAGTCTTTAAGCAAACAAGACGTGATGTGTAAATAAGATTTTTAGAGATGCTGGTTGGCAGATGTTTTAGTCGATGTTTGTGCGCTGAGCTAAAATATCTGTCATCGTGCTGTAGTTTTATATTGAATTAATCAACATGAGCGTGGCATCAAGCTACTGTCCTTTTTACACCAAGATTAGCAGGTGCAACAATACAATTACTAATAAAAAGGCAATTTGAGTTTGCTGAAGAGCACACGCACAAAGTCACTACATGCAGTCTCAGAGCAAAGGCGCGGTCTGGCGTCCCTCCTCCTGGTGTCTGGATCAAAATCCGAATCAGGAATACTTTATAATTCCTCAGAGGAAAATTCTGCTGTGGGGTAGCTTATCTTCTAAGAGTTAAGGAGTCGTAAAGTCTGATGGCAGTAGGAAGGAATTTTTTTTTTTTTTTTTTGTATCTTTCTGTCCTGCATCGTAGATGGATTAACGCTTCACTGCTGTGGTTTCTCTGATCCACCACAGTGTTATGAAATGTATGGTCTGAGTATTTTAAGATGGTTTCTGCCCTCCTCTGTTCGCATCACTCCCCCACAGCCCCAGTGAGTCTAATCTGGTTCCAATCACAGAGCCAGCTCTTTCCACTAGTTGGAGTCCGCCTTGCACCTCTTTGTTTTGTGCTGCCTCCCCAGCAGACTGCAGCACAGAACGGTATACGCACCACCGCAGGCTGGTAAAACATCGTCATCACTGATGCCACGTTTTTGAAATTCATTGTGGAGCTGCAGCTCACCGTTTCATGTCGAGCCCAACAGCAACACACTGAGGAGGTGAAAGGTCTATAAAAGTATTTCTGCTCTGAAAGTTTTGATGGCTGTCGTGTTTAAGTGAAGGCCGATCAGAGCCAGAGCTGATTTAAAAAAAAAAAAAAAAAAAAAAAGTCTACCTCTCTCACCTTTGAATGCTGATTATAACATTTTCCATTGCTGACAAAAGCCAAGTGTTAATTTTTTGTATTTCTTTCAGCAGAATCTTCAGCTTCTTTGGGCATAAAAGTGGGTGGAAAATATAAAAATATTAAAATTGGATTGTGGGAATGGCAAGAAGGTTAAATCTCCACTATTTTGCAGAACCCCCCCCCCACACACACACACAACCACACACTTAACTCACAGAGGCTGCAGTCAGTTCAGATTTTATAGATGACCTACACTAGAGAGGTTTAATCATTCATTCATTTTACTGACCTAATTGAGAGCTGTGCTGCTCACAAGCGCTCCCTAATGGGAGCAAATCCCTTTATCCAGGTAAATCGGAGATGCAAGTGTGAGTCATTACAAGTTACATCCAGGCTCTCCAGCTAACAAGTGGACATTATGTCCCACTCGGTGCCGGTAGCTCCTTTATAAATAGCCTCTCTACATGAGTCAGGATGCACTTGCATTTCAGAGTGAGAGACAGCATAACCCCGGAGGATGATGAATATTGAAACACTGGTTGTGATTGTTTTGCAGTGGCTTTTTCTACAGCTGTGAAGAGCAGCATGACTGCCTCTGCACGTGTGCTCTCACCGGTTTATGTCCCTCCATTTTCAAGACACCATTTCTGAAAAGACGTACTTGATGATGACTCTTGGATTCGCAAGTAAAATAAGCCTGCATTTCCATTTGAATACATTCTTTTCAGTTCACAAATAAAAGGTAATAACTCATTCTTCCTATTAGTCATGCTGGCGTATGTAGTGCCACTGACGCTCCCCTCAACATGAGTCACCATTTATCCACATATAAAATTGGAAGACTGTAATCAGCGAGGGAGGGACTGCTGACATATTTACAATAAGCATTGACTTGCACAGTAATACGTTCTCCCTGCAAGTGCATCCATGGGAAACTCTTATCTGCTGTTTAGAAAAGCACTTCAGATAGCTACAGAAGAGCACATTACACCTGAATAACCTCAGCGCATTAGTTTTCAGTCTTAGCGTTAGCTTTTAGCACAAAGTGCTGCAGCGTTTATCTTCAGCCTCAGCCTCAGCTTTGGACTCTCGGGCTTTATCATTGTTAACTGTATTATTAGGATTGCTTTGGACTTGATTGCATTTTTTTTTCTGATGTTTGGTTGACCAAATTGAGCATTACAAGTTGAAGATGATTGGAAGATGCAGAGGTGAAGTTTTACCATTTGGGTTTGTAACAATATCACAAGACTATGGTAATTATTAGTGTACTGCGTGAAAGAGCTTGCCCACTTTAGACCGGACAGGCTAGCTGTAGCTCCATTTTTCATTTTGCAGAGGCAAACTAAACTAAAATGAGATCAAGTAAACTGAGATAATCTTCTCATATCATTTCTCATCTGACACTGAACAAGTGAATTTCCCAAAAAACAGTTTTTTAACATACTCAAAAACAATACAAAATGAAATACAAACATTTCCACATATAAACCTGTACTTAAATCTATGTTAACTGACTGACTGCCATTTATACTGAATATGTTTGAAGGAGAACAAATAATCTCAAATTCAAAAAGCCAAAAGCCCTGTAAAAATAACGCTGTGACCATCAGCCTGTTCTACATGACAGAAAAGCAAAAAAGAAAAGAACCAACCCAAATATAATTTCATTACCTTTATCTCTACAGAGGAATGACAGTACAGCTCATTACAGGCACATGATGTTGACATTTCGCTGCAAAATTTCTGTGCCATGTGGAGCCAAGGTCTGAATAATGAATACAGATCTATTAGGCAGCCTTGATGCCCTTCTCCCGACAGGCAGACTGTGTCCTTGCCCCCCCCCTCCAAAGCAGGCTTGCAGATTGTTCACTGATTTCACTGCTTCGGTCTGACCGTGCCTGACTTGTGTTTACGTCCGAACAGAAAACAGAAAAGCTTTGGACCACAACTACGAAAAATAACTCCTCCTCCTTGATATAAGCATGGGAAATTGATGTGTTCATAATATTCTGCATTTGAATTGGCACCGTGTCAACTGTGAGAAGTAACCCTCATTAAACTCATGCAACAAGAAAACCAGACTGACTATTGTCTCTTGTCATTCAATAGAGCTTGTCAGGATTTCAACCTGAAGTAAAAAAAAAAAAAAAGAAAGACAAAATTATGCCTAATAATCCATATAAAATTCCTAAAGGCTAGAGTTATGTCATAACATCATGTTTAAAACATGAGTTTTAGAAGTGAGTGCAGTCAAGCTCCACACTAACTGCACCATTATTGTGACAGAGTGTCTATCTCCTCAGGCAGCTTCCATCAAATGGCATTCATCCATAACCATGGCCTGTCCTATGAATGTCGCACTATGATTCCTGAAATTGAATTTTCCCAGGCCTCGGATATCTAATAACCTCCCAGCTAATGACAGTCAGCTGTGAGGAGATGACTGAATGGCTTTCAATATGCTTTAGGTGTTCCAATACTCAATATCCATTTGGCGATTGTTGGAGTTTATATGAACATGATTTTAGTTTGACCTTTCTGAGGAAGGAAAAACAGGAAGCAATTGTCCACCTCTTACTCGCTCTGACTTAACACAGGCTGAAAGATATCAACTTTACAATTCTACTGTCAGTGCGTTCATGCTGTTTTGTCCGTCCCCTATAAACTCAACATGATTTAAGATCATCTTTGTCCATTTCCTGTTGGGATCAAGACAAACATAAAAACTACATGTAGTAAAAAATACAATAAAAAAAAAAAAAAATAGGACATGAAAAGTACCAACGCTATCCATGCAATAAAGAATGCAATAAAAGCAAAGAAATGCAATAAAAGAAGAGATGAGGAAACATTGATAAGCTGTCTTGAGTGTGCTGGTGTGCAGTAACTTCTCAGCACAATAGATCTTCAAAAAAATGCGCAGTATGTTTCAGTTTTAAAATTTTCTGTGGTATTATGGTGTTGTTGTTGTTGTTGTTGTTTTCTTGTAGTATTTGTTTCGTTTCTAACCTTTTTTTGTTCCTTCTTAAAGGGAATAATCAACACAAACTCATGTTCTTTTGACCCTTCCCAAAGTAACTGTGCTGACTTGCTATACAGAATGTTAATTGAAAAGAATAATGCAATCTGCTCCAAGTTGTTTCTAAAATGATGTTTTTTGGGGGGTGGAGGTTTAAGTCATTAAGGAGGACAGGGTGATTTATGTAATCTATTTGCCTTTTTGGATTTACTACACATGGCGCGAGTTACACCGTCCTCGCTCAGAAAAACTGTGGAAAAAACAATTTTTCCAGTGAAGATGAAGTAATAAAATGCCTCAGGGTGTTCACATCCCCTCGCAGGGGGAGACCTGCAGGGCTCAGACAGGGGCTGAGATGACCTGCAGGTCTAAGATACATTTTTGATGTGTGCATCTCTATTGATTTTCCTGTGAATGACGATCATCTGTGTGTCTTTAACACAAACTGCAGGAGCTGGAGTTAAGACAAGAGAGAAAATGGAATAGCGGCAGCACGGTGGAGCAGTGGCTCGCACTCACAGCCCCACAGCAAGAATCAACCCCACAGCAATCAAAACCCTACATGTTCTCCTGTGCCTGCAGGTGTTTCACAGTGTAAGTCTCTATATGTCTCTATATGCCCTGCTATAGCCTGGGTGTCAATCCCCGTGTCAGCTGGGACTGGCTGCCTGGTAAAGATAATGAATGTGAAAAAAAGAAAATAGGACAAAGGCATAAATGAGTGATGAGTTAGAAGAAGTGGCAATGAATACCAAGAAAGACAGAAGATATGACAAGGAAGGGAAGTTGTTGTGAAACCGAAATGGACGCAGCATGGGGCCGCATCTTCTCTGAGATCCTATACAGCCACTTAAGCCCACACATTCACAGAGTCATTATGTCTGCTGACATCTCTACGATCCACAGGCTGCCATTTACAGCCAGGCCTTCATGGTTATTTCACACAAATAGCAGGACATTTAATGGGACTGTCTGTGTGCAGCCTAAAGCACGCAATTCATTCACTTAATGGCAAGGAAATCTCCCCAAAACTGGTTGGGGACTTAACAAAGTTCATCTGGCAGCAGAAGCAAGACAAGCTTTGGGCGCTGAAGTAATACACTCATTAAAATGCATCAAAATAATGCTGCTACACAAGAGATGCTCAACTGCTGCAGGCTGCTTTGCATGTATCATAGCAGAGGCAGTTAACTGAGGATTTCCCTCCCATCTTTTTCATTGGCTTCTAATTCATGTCCAATAAAATGCAAGTGCCAATGCAGGTTTTCTTTTGGGAGAGAGCACTTCAGCATTGTTCTGCTTTAAGAGACACGGTTTTTAGGATGCTGAAGTCAGACCATCCAGCCGTCTGTCCGACACTTATAATTCAACTAATCCAGCCACACTACTACGACATTTATTGGGAATATCCAAGTTCCTTGGAGGATGGCTGCTAGCTGTTGGTCTTGAGCCACCAAAAGGCCAACTTCAATTAAAAAAAAAAAAAAAAAATTATTGTATGAAATTAATTTAACATATTCATTCCCGGGCAGCATGGCGGCGTAGTGGTTAGCGCTGTCGCCCCACAATAAGAAGGTCGCGGGTTCGGTTCCTGGCCTGGGTCCTTTCTGTGTGGAGTTTGCATGTTCTCCCCGTGTCTGCATGGGTTTCCTCCCACCTCCCAAAGACATGCATGTCTAGGTTAACTGGTGACTCTAAATTGACCGTAGGTGTCAATGCAAGCGTGAGTAGTTGTTGGTCTCTGTGTGTTGGCCCTGTGATGGACTGGCGACCTATCCAGGGTGTACCCCGCCCCTCGCCCAGAACATTGACTGGGATTGGGTCCAGCAGCCCTGTGCCCTGGAAATGGAAAAGATTCATTCCCCCCAGAGGTTGATTTGTTTCCAATTTTGGAAGTTCTTGGGCCTTCAGCCCTTTACCAAGACTTGAACTCATAATCTGATAGCCAGGCCACCATGAAATTAGCTGAATAAATTCATGCTCAATTTGTTCCTGGTTTTAGTCCAACATTTTCTTGGTGTAGTGAACAATGCATCTGGTTAGAGCCACCATCGTGGATTTTGGGCAAAAAGCGTAGCGGATGGCTCCTTCTGGGACGGTGAAGACGATGCCAGAGTATTTTTGAATATCATAAAATGTCCGGGCACATTCATGGTGGACAAAGACAGGATGTGCAGAAAAACACAGAATAGTCATTCTGAGACAGGACAGCGTATCGACAGTACATTGAGAGTAATGAAGCAATCTGCAACCTTAAATTAGCACGTTAGCATGTTAACATTCACTTTACAAGGTAGAGACAACCTTCATACAGATTACTCCCATGCACAACCATTTTCATTGTTATGTCTAAACTGAACTTTCTGCTTTGATGGGTCGGGCTCAGCGCTTCTCCACCACCGCCGTGTACAGGAGGCACAAGTTCACCGGCTGGAGTCATGCTGCTTCATTCAGCCTTAGACATCAAATCCCTTCACTTTAGCAGAGCCAAAGGGGCGACGCAGTCAAACACAAACGGCTGATGGACATAAAAAATCAACAGAAAGATGGATGGAAGCTTTGAAAAGGGGATGGTGTGTAGAAGGCAGTCAGGATTATATCAAGCAACTGTGCCGTGTGGAGGGAAAGTGTAGGATTGAGTAGAAACTCTTATGTGGCTCTATTTTATCAAATAAGAGACACACCTTCTGAGGAAAAACCCTCACACACCCTCCTCCCTGGCTCTTATTGTCCGTGGATGAGTGTATCAATAATGAAAATAAAAATGAGCACATGTCCTTAAATTGCCCCCTCACAGTTATTCCAGTTCCATGTAAAGTCTGAAGGGCTCAGGTTTCCTTCCCAGCTGTGAAGAGGCTGGATTTGTGAGGCTGCAGCGTTGTACGATGTGTGTGTGTGTGTGTGTGTGTGTGTGGGTCGATGATGGAGGAGTAGTAAGGAGCGCATTGGACGGTGGGGGATGATCACGTGACAGTGACAGCATGTGAGATTGAAAAGAAAGGAGAAGAGAGATTTGAGCATCAGATGCGGGGCTGATGCGTTTTGGTGAGGAGGACCCGGACCCGGACCCGGCTGGACCACCTGGTGAACTGGGACACCGGAAGACAGACGATCATTGTTGTTGTTATTATTGTTCTTTTGTTTTATTTTTGTTTGTTTGTTTGTTTTTTCCTTTATTCCACCACAACAATAATCTCCTCCCTGTTTCAGTTTCTGCAAAATAAAAAAGCACTGAGCCACCTTTGTTGCGCTGATCAGCTTCACAGCAGCGAGGACGCGCGTCCACACCGGACACCTTTTCATCCTCCATAAAGGTAAGAAGGGAACTTTTTTTCCTCCTCCCTCTTATTTTTCTTTAATTGCAGTTGTATAATCTCACCGTGTTTTGTTTATTTGTTTATTGATTTAATCATTCATTGCCAGCCGCAAACACAATTAAAATCCAGATTCACGCGTTTTATCTGAACGAATCTGTGTGCTGTTGGAGGATGTGCACCTGACAAAGGGAGGCAGGAAGACATGAGAAAAACTGCGCCAACACAGAGCAGTTTCTTTCAGCAGCAGTCAGTTTTTTTTTTGTTTTTTTTTCTGACTTCAGGTTATTGGCTTACTCACTGCTGCGGGCTAATTAAACACGTGATGTGTAATTCATTCTGCCTTTGCCACTAAGCAGAAATTTCCAATTAACAATCCTAAAATAATTTGCTAAATAGAGGAAACAATCAGATGAAACGCTTAAATGTGCAGTCAGGGAGTCTTTTTTGTGTGTGTGTGTGTGTTTGAAATGCCAGACTGACAACAAGAAGCTTGGGAACAACTCTAATAAATATTTATCTTGAATTCTTTTGTTCTGATGTTTCCGGAAACAAGTTTTTATTTTGTTTAGATTAACCTGCTGAACTTGCCTTGTTGTGTTGCCTCTGAGCAAGGCATTGGACCTCAGGTGGAAAGCCGTGGTGGGTGTTTGGTAGCTACTCTTATTGAGTGACTGTTCTTAATGTAGGCGTTTGATGATCGATAAAGTTTTGGTCTTTTTTGTTGTTGTTGTTGTTGTTGTTGTTAGAATTGTGTAAAACTGTAGACGGTCTTGTCTCAGCTCTCCACTTTGATTACTGCAGTATTTGCTCTGCTGGTTATTTCACTGGCTTACTGGCAGCCAGTTTGTCCCATCACAAAATGAAGGAGAGGGCTGATTCAGTATTAATGTAATTACTTTTAAACTCCATCTGGGATTAATGCGTCTCGCTGCATCCTAATTGCGACCTGCAGTCAGGATTGCAACCCTGGTCCTGCATGTCATGGATGCCCAGCAGGCTGCAGACTCATACCATAACCTTTATGCACACGAGGCAGTCCAGACCATCACCTTACCTGAATGTCAAACCTGGTCTCTCTCCTCTCTCATGTTCCATAGCACAATTATAAAAAGGATTTAAAACTAACTTTGACTTCCAGCTTGTGTAGAGGATTGAAAAAGAAGTCTTTAGTCTCCTATTGACCCCAAAGTATTTCTATTAAAAAAAAAAAAAGATGTTGTGAAGTTAGTTAGTGCTGCACTTGGTCGCCTCCTGCAATCACCTGGCATGAACTGTATCTCTGTCAGATATTTAGAAACCTGAAGAAGGTGGAAATGTCCGGATTATTCTGGATTCTAAAAATTCAAACTAAAGATTTGATTATGTTGCTCAGAGTATTGGAGCATTGATCAGTTGTCTCTATTAGAAGAGATGGACGGTTCCCGTACTTGTAGAGATCGAACTTTTTTGCTTCTCAGCACAAAACAAAACTTGTAAAAAAAAGCATCAGGAACGCAGCAACCCACATCATTTTATTCTTGTATTGGGATTTGACTCAGTTTATAGTTTTTTTTAAATATATTTTAACTTTTTCCACCATTCCCAGAACTTGCTCTCCAGAATATCCAAAGATGTCTTGATAAAAATATGACCATAATTAACACAGGTTAGATAAAATATTTATTCATTACCATTGAAGGACTCTTAACATAGAAAATTGGACCCTAAATTAACCACAGCCTGAAACTATCTCCGAATCTAATGTAAGATTATGAGATTCTATTAGGATTGATGTTGATGATAACATTTTTCTCTCTGACGGCATATTAAGTATCTTTGCCCTCAAGGAAGCACATTAGCACAAAGCTTGTACAAGATGGTCATGTACATTATAAAATGTTAACTTGCTTATTAAAAAGCGATGACTCGCTGAGGACCAAAAAAGTTGTTCCTTTTGTGGTCAATGTTCCTGAAGAAACTTACAATTGAAGTAACTTTAAAGCCAGATGTCTTCGTTAGCAGCCAGCAGCTCTGAGCATGTTTACGCAGTGAAAACCACAACCAGGACTGAAATCTGCGTGTTTGATCTGAGAACCAAAAGATTATATGGCATCAGAAGATTTGAATCATGCAGCTCAGAAAAGTCCATGTGCGCCTCTGGCGGCCTTAAAAAAAATAGATTGACGGGGATGAGAACAATCTCTGCCCTCGGATCACTCAAGACTGAAGCAAATCAAACATTTTAAATGATTGAACAGAACAAGCTTGCCTGTCTCTCTTTTGTTCATCCTGTTATCATTGCAGTGGATATGCTGTAATCCTTAAAGCTCTCAGGCTGCAGTTCCTCCTCTGTTCAGGCATTCTTCTAGTCTAACATTCACTTGGTTCTTTTTCTCAGACACCTCCACACATTTGTGCTGTCACCAAACATCGAAAGAAACATATTTAAAACACAGGAGGCAACAACAACCCTGACCTCTAGTCAAGAATTTCTGCACAAAAATAAAATATTCCTATGTAAAGATTCTTTGAATGAGCCATGAACAGGAACTGCTTGTAGGCTACTTTTAATGTACGTATAAGAATTGCCAATAACCTTCATTTGCTAAAACCGATGTTACTAAATTGTAAAGAGGCAATTTTGAAATAAGTGGAGTACAGTATGGGTATAAGAAAATATTACAATATACAAATAATGCGCAGTGTTACACAGTGTAATGTCACTGTGGAGGAAATATGACACGGTTTGGCAGGTGAGGGATGAAGAGCATTTACATCTCAAAAGGTCTCAGCTGTCTGATTTTGACCACTCAGAGAAGAAGGGTGCCTGTAGTTACTGACTGACTCCATTATTCATGTCAAGCCTCTTGTCTTTTATTTGATAGTATTTATGTGGGACTGTAAACGTAGAGCAGGACTGGAGGACATGCTGTGGAAAATGGACCACTGCCATGAAAAGCTCCCCCTTAAGGCTGGATTTTGGCATGAGGAGCGATTAATGGTTAAGATTAAAAGAACACCAAATGTAGAGCATGTAATATGTTGCTTTTCACGGCAGGGGTTCATATTACACAACACATGCCCGTGGCTGCCAGGAAATCAATGGAAACCATTGCACCCAGCTCTGCGTCCAGCTATACTGATATTTTTGGTGTGCAGCGAAGCACATCCAAAATCTTAACAGCACCTCCCGTGGATTGTACGAGTTGTTTTTCTTTGTTGTGTGGATCAGCTTTCTTTCTGAAAAAAATGTTGTCACCACAGCTTGTTCCATGGTCCTTGTTTCCCATGAATCTCTGAAGCTTTAGGAATCGACTGGGACAGAGTGTTCCTGTGTGTGAGGCTGGAAATCAAAAAAAGAGTTTGTAATCCATGAAAACGTTCACCTTCTCGTGCCTTTCGAGTTGATATATTTTTGTGCACCACCTGGCATAGACTACATCTGCACAACAGAAAAAAAGGAGAGAAAGACAGAAAGACAAAAACTCAACATCTATTTCATTACATTTTAAATGCATTTAACAACAGGCACCCCCCCCCCCCCCCCACACACTCACTCTTGTGCACTCCTGCACATAAAACATCATTTTGGATTCTTGGGTTGACTCAGTACATCATCAAACCAATCTCTCATAGTCGTTTGCATCAGTCTGCCAGCTGACATTGATTTTGAAATAGGATGGAAAGATGAAAGACTAAATTTAATTAAATCTTCAGTCGTCAACAGGAGTAAAGTGAACGGGAGGAAAAAAAAAATCTACAACTACCACTGCAGATACCCTGTAAATATTAATGACACGCTAGTTTTAATGTCAGATTTGAATGTTCATCTCCCCCATTAACATGCTGTAGTGTCAATTCTTCACAAAAATCACTGTTTATAGTAATGATTAATGAACTCCTCCACTGATTCCCCTGAAAGAAGCTCCTGCTGCGGAGGATCGATACCCCTGTGGTACAGCAAAAATCTATGATGTCACATTACTTTACTGCAACGAGAAATCTAAAGAGGCCGATTCAAAGATGTCCTGCCAAGTTCTCACACACACACACAAAAAAAAAAAAAATGTACTGTTTAAATAATAAACATTTTAAACCTTGAAGCGGTTCACTGCTCTCCATGAATCTAAATGGCCACATTGGGTATGTTTTGTGCAGTTATTTATAGAGTGGCTGTTCTCCACTGTTGACAGCAGTCCAAGTGCCGCTCGTGTTTTACACACAGAAGTATCTCCACTCAGAGACTAGAGTGACTAACTTTAACAAAACAACCCTAAATGTGGTACACATCTGGGCTTATGTCGACAAAAATTTACAGTCTGTTGTTGTGTCGTAGTCTTTTGTCTTCTTAATGTCTGTAATGAGTGCAAATAGTAAATAAAATCAGCCATAATTTTCTAAAACTCAGTCTGAGCAGCTTCGATGTCGCCGTCCATCGAATTCCTGGCAAAAAAAAAAAAAAAAAGGTCAAAGACGTGGAGCCAAAACCTTGATGCATACTGGTGTTGTTGCAGGCATGCGCTCTTTCTTGTCATGCAAATAGGCATGTTTTCAGTTTTACAGAATTTTAAGGCTCGACAAAATTTAAAGGGGACGTTTGCTGTAGTCTGCATAAGAAGTACATCTATTCATTAAGTGCAGGAGATCATGTGAAGCTCGGTGAGGTTCACTGAGAGCTTGCATGGTAAATACTAGTTTGGCATATTGGGGGGGGGGTCATGGGTGTTTGGAGAGGAGATGCTCGAGGGTCTTCAAGAGATTTGGCAGTTCAGTGAAGTTTATGATCTTTAATAAAAATTTAAACATAGTTTAAATGTCCTCACTCTTTAATAAAATTTAAACATAGTTTAAATTTTTATTAAAGAGTGAGGACAGTGAGGACACATTGTCGCTCTATTTCAACCTTTGCTGCAGAGGGGGGAATCTTTTATGGACCGAGGAAGGTGGTGAGGACATGAGGGCACAAAGGACTTGGCAGTTTAAAGGCATTCAAATTCATTTTTTACTGGTTTTAATAAATCATCACCAAATGTTTTTTTTTTTTGTTTTGTGGCACCTCTGCTGCTGTATTTATAAAAACATTTACAGAGGAAGTAATCCAGTTTGCTAATTTATTTTCTGACATAAAGAACCACTCTGCTCATTAACCCCGTCCGTATCAAACACATCTGATCTGAGTAGTTATCACATGGTATTTTTCTATGGTTGGTTATTACAAGTCAGTGGTTTAGTTGGTCTTCCAAAGTTTGCCACCAGGAGCTCATTCTCAGCGCAACAAATTGTCAGACCTTTTTGATGAAAGATAAAATAAATACATCAACTCAATTTTCAACAAGGTCGCCAACTTACCTGCTGATCTCTGCAGTCATTGCTGATGTGGGTGAATAATCACTGCAAAATTTTTGATCCTCTCAAACAGGTAACTGAACCCACCGAAGCCTGATGGAGGTAACTTGAGGGTTTTACCAGCTAACAGTTTGCAGTTCCGTTTCTTTCATCCTCAGACTTCATCTGATCCAAGCTCCTGTGTGATCATGCTACATTAAACATTAACCATCCTTCACGATGCAGACTGTTAGTTTTGTTTGAGTGAATTAGCTACATTAACTCAACATCCAATTCACTGAGTAAGTCAGTGCAGGTAATGGTTGCATGGATAATTATCATTGAGCTTGAGCTGAGTGTTATACTGTATTTGCCGTTTGTGTTTGAAACTTCCCATTTTTCTTTGGTCAATAAGCAAGTGAATATTCCAGTATTAGAAAGTGGACTCATAATGAGCATCAGCTGGAGTTGTGTCTACAGACTGTTGCTGTTTTTCACGAGGTGTCTGATTGTGACTCCATTGTATCAGTCAGATGTGCAGCTCTTTGTGTTTCGAGTTCAGTGCCGCCACAAATCACCAGCTTCACTAGTTTTAACCCTGCAATTGTTGGCGTAGGTAACTCACTTGTAACTAGGAAACGCAATAATATTTGGGAAAAAGATTAGTCCTGCCTTTGCTTACGTGATTCCTGTTTGCTTTTTGAACTGTTACTGTTTGTAACTCTGTGCTTCGTGGATAACGCTACAATGACACACAGTGCAGAAAAATCAACAGACGAGAAATGAAAGAAAACTGTGAAATCATTCAGTAACAGAATGACGGCACGAGAGTTTGAGTTTGAGTGAGTGTTTTTGGACATTTTAACCTTCAGCAAAATACATATACTAAATGTAGTCTCTCCGTTCCCTCCAAAGACCCTCCACCTCATGTGAGGACATTACATTTTGGCTTTTCTTCGTCATTATACTTAATTTTGCTTAACTTAGACCTGTGAGCCTCAATAGTGGACACTTGAGTCTGTCATCTTTTGGTTGCACATTTCAATGATCAGTGTGCAATCAAAATGGCCAACAAGTTCCTCCAACATGCATACCAAATAAAAGCTCAGCTGTCGGGAGGTTCAAACACAACTATGTGAAAAACCGCAACCAGAAATTGAATTTCTTTCATTATTTGTGGTGTTGCTCTGCCAGTGAAGCACTGTAATGCAGCTCTTGCAGTCTGTTGGTGCCGTTACAAATCTGAGAAATAGAGGTGTTATGAGCCATTACAAACAGGCGATGTGTTTGGTAGTCTGCAGTGCTTCCAGAGATCTCCATTCATGTAACAGCCTTATTGCCAAAGAGAGGAACTACACCGGTCGAGTTTTTCCCTCTTCCAATAATAGATTGTTTTTGTCTGCGAATGTATGAAATGAATGCTACCAGCCAACTCTCTCATAGACAGGTCTGAGATCAGTGTCTTTGGAAGGGCATTATTATTTTTCCTTGTTCCTTGATTGCTCTCGCTCATGTGGTTCATGGCACCATGCATCCTTCAGGTATGAGCACCATGACAGAGACGGAGCAGGTTATCAAAAATTCCTCGGCTTTCATTATATTCTTGTTTGCCGGGACGAGGCATTATACAGTGCACCATCATACTTTCCCATTTTTCTCTGATTACAACAAATCCCTCCGTCGCCACATCCTCAGCTGGAAAATATGAGTCTTCATCCAGAATTACAGGCGGGAGAGTCATCTCCTCCTCCTGTTCTCCTGAGGCGCGTCAGCCCTGAAGCTCAGACATGAAGCCGGATTTCAATTTTCGAGTGGTGCTTTTGGAGAGGCTTTAAAAAGCAGTATTTGGCATCTGTGAAACATGAGCAGCAGTATTTCATCACTTAGGTGAGCTGGACCCAAGAGAGCCGATAAAACTTGAAGACAATAATTGTGTAGAAGTTTCAATCTGGGCGAGTGACCCCACCAAACATATTGCCTCTTCTTCGTCTCTCTCTGCTCAATAAAATTGCTTGTTTGTTTGTGATAAATAGCACTTATTCTTAGGCAGGCCGAATAGATTGAGAAGACCGTCAAATTATAATATATCTGTGCAATTGGGTAAATAGATTTGAAATCCCAATTATTTTTCCAACTAGAACAGATATGATTATGCCATGCATGAAGCTGTTGGGACTCCGGTGGAAGAGGAGCTTGCCCGCTGCTGGCTGTGTTGGCAGTTTAAATCAGTGGTGCATCTGAAAATGAATGAGACTTGAAACGTGATTGAGCCAAGCATTGTTGCAAAGGTATTTGTTTTTTTTACAAGAATACTTTCAGACGAGTGGATCGATAAAAGTGAATGATAAAAAAAAGTCAAACTTCTACGTAAAGTTTTCATGTTAAAGCCACTTTGTATTAAATTACAACTTAAACTCACTAGTACATTAATTTTATGGTTAATATTAATATTCAAATGTAACAGCATTCAGTAGGTATAATGCCTCAATCAGGAAGGGAGAGAGGTCGTGATGATGGACCAAGGCAGCTATCTATCTATCTATCTGTCTATCTGTCTGTCTGTCTGAGATGCCCACAGACATAATGTTACTGTGGGCAGCCGATGTTATTGTTATTCTGACAGACTCAGGATGAGCTGCTTCACAACTCTGAATCCTGGAGGTCCTGATTCACAGTCGATACCACGATCGGCCTAAAAAGTTGATATGATGTTTTTAGAAGTGGTCCCCTCCAGACTCAAGATTGCTATCGCTGCCACTCTGATGGCTGTTGTGCTTGCCATTTTGTCAGTGACAAATTGTTGCTGGTCAAATCAAAGGCCCTGGCTTAATATTTCACTTTGAACAGCTTTGAACTTTGTTAAAACTCCATTAATCATCTAAGTTGCAATTAAAATCGTTGCTCTTAAAAAATTGAAATATGCAACCTTTGAATTGCAGTTTGACCCTGAAAACACAGAGGGAGGATAATGACCTTCAGATCGCTGCTGAGTGTGGGCTCTCTGCTCGTGTTTTAAGTTGTCCTCAATGCTTTGTCCTTGTTTTAAAGCGTATCCCAGTCCCTCTATCTGATCATTTTCCACTTTGGAATGGCGGCATTATCTCCTACGGTGATTTGCAAGGTTTCTTTAATGTACACCTACTGCTGCGACTCAGTTGAATAACGCTTCAATAAATCCAACCTTTGTGAAGCTCGTCTTATTCTTCTTGTCTCATGCTTGTCAGTTTTTATTGAGATTATGAGAGGTGTTCTTTCGTCATGGTCAAATCTAGGGAGCTGTAGGAATGTTGGGGTGTTGAAATGTGAAGGATTAAATTGGAGACTGATTTTAGTGTGGCAGGTCTTGCCGGGCTGCTCCAACCGACTCATGGATGCACAAAATATGTCTGGAAATGTTCTCTCTGTCTCGCAGCTTTTCAGCATTTACAGATTCTCCTCTAAATTATGTTCACTGAATCACAAATGATTTTTCTGAGGAGATAGGACTCGCAGAGTTGGGAAAGAAATTGCACAAAAGATTTGTGAACTTAAAGAAAGAGTAGCCTTGATTTGAACTCCTGGATGTTATCACATACAAAGGCCTAAATCAATGTGTTCTTCAGGAACATTGGCGTACTAGAGAATAGAAAATGAAAAACATGTTTGAAATTACGATAAGGACTCCTCATTTAGCCTTCATCCATGTCTGAGTAATCATGTTTATCGCTATTTAAAATGTGCATAATGATCAGCGAATGTGAATTGGTTATGAAACATGGGGTCACAGTGGGAGCCTTTACACAAACATTAGCTGCCTTGGTTTTTGTGCTGAGGGGGAGGATGACGCATTCCTTATGGTCTATATTTGTAAAAAAAAAAGTCAAATCCACATGTACAGTGTACCAAGACGGTTCACATTAGACCATCGGATTACAGGGCTGATTGGTGTGGTTTTAGTATATGCGGTTTACAATTTGCAGCTCGACACGTAAAACTAATCAGAGTAAAAATATCTGCTCCAGTGCGTTCAGGGGATTTATTTCCAGAACATGTTGGATTAAATCGTTGAAACATTACAGGTTTCAGGTGTCTCCTTGTCCTTCTTAGTAATAGTAATCTTAGTAATAGTTGTTGCTTTTAGAAAGACACAAAGCCAGGTGAGATGTTAAGCTGCTACCAGTCAGAAAAACATTCAAAATCAAAAGATTTCCAGCTGCTGTAGATTCATTTTGAAAGCCCTAAACAGAATTGCCTTTTCCCTGTTAATTAGCTGTGATGAATGAACAGCAACACTGAGGGGTTGTTTTTTTTGCCCCCTCTCATTGTAGCTCTGTTTTTGGTCACAGTTAGTTGCTGTGTTCATGCTGTCTGGTGCTGCTGAGGAGAGCCGTGAAGGGAGTAGGGAATGGTAAGATTGAAACTCTGAATCTCTGTAGAGGAATTCTGACACAGCTACGTTAACTACTTCCAGTAAAAAAAGATCAAGTTTGAAAAGTTAAAAAACTCAAATGGGAGAATTATCGTCAACTCTACAAACTGTATATAAATGTGTATATATATATTAATAAAAACTCTTGTAGCCCTCGCAGCGTTAAGAATAATGTTTTCATCAGAACTGATAATAAAGGTTAATGTCCTTCTGCTGACATTGTAGTTATTCTTTATGCTCCGAGTGTGGATGTGGATATTATTTTTACTTTTTCACATTTAGTAGAGCTAAAAGGAAGCGCAGAGTGTGAGGATATATTTTTGTGGGTTCTTTCAGTTTATATTTTCTCGAACCTTTACACAAGCATGTATGCAGTTAAAAAGAAAAGAGCGCAATGGGAGATTGACTCACTCTTTTGTCCTGTGTTTTTGTTGAAGAGTTAAAGGAGTAATGGAGGACTCTGGAACTGCTGAAAGGTCAGGAGGCGGGAATGAGTTTACTGATAAGAGTCATCACGCGCTCGAGGCCTAATGGGAAAGGCTGACTTCCATTACTCATGCAGGATGAGGACCTTGGCTCTGTCACCTCTGTAATTAAGAAGTGAGATGACAGCCACCTCCGACTGAACACACGCACACACACACACACACACACACACACACTGCAGAGTGCAATGTCACCTGCTAGCCATCGATGTTAAAATAAGGAATTTGAAGGTTATTACTTCAGACATGTTTGTTCACAGTGCATGCAGCTGCCTCAGAGTTATGGAAGGTGAAGAGTGAACAGAGTGAGCTTATGTCACACACATTAATTAGTAATTAAAAAAAAATGGCAACATTTTCAAAATGTCTTTATACTGTAATTTCTCAAACCAAAGCGGTTGAGAAACGGGACATTTTAAAAAGATGCAATCAACAACCTATATCCTCGTCACACTCGCATCTCACACACGTGTCTGTTTGAAACAAAACAAATATCTCTGTTAATGAGCTACTGGTGACCAAAGACATTTCACACATGACCAGAATAACTTGTTCAAAAAAGAGTGCAGCTTTGATTTTTAGTGACAAATAATTTTCCCTGGTGTAAGACAGTACTTCTTAATAGATAGCAGTATATTAGCAGAGAGGGAAAACCACAGAGGTGAGCGATGAGTTGTGATATCCACAAAGAGACGAGATCTGTCATCATCTGTTAAATTCAGTTTAGCTTGTGATTAATTGATTAATTCCACCGTATGTGTCTTTGGCAGTAATAAATCAGACCAGCATGCCAAAATGGTGGGAAAAAGAAAACCTGCTGAGTTTTTATCATAGAAAACAAAGAAAAGATGAATCAGTCAGAATCAGAACAAACACCAGGCTGGGGCTCTTCTGATTTTCACTACAGACAGTTTGCCCAGTCAAACCTGTGAAAATCAGAATTGTGTACAAAATCTGCATCAAGGAGAGTTTATAGTAAAGTTTGCTCTGAGGAGTTGGACTGTTCTGGCTTCTTACCTCTGCTCACATGTTTCCTCTGCAAGTCCTGCATGTTTCAAGAATCCTCTGTAATTAAGAGCTGTTTTCTAAGGTTGTAATCTGATATTGATAGGCCGTGCCGTTTTCATTCCATCTGTCTGCTAAGTCTGAAACAAAACACCAAAAGCTGCTTCACGTGGAACAAGAGAAATAGACTTTCTCTCCGGATTTCAGGAAAATAACTTGCGACAGACATTTTATGCAGGTTGCATCTGGTGATGGAGGCTCTGCCAAAACCTCTGTGGTGCAGTGATTAATGGGCCGTACAGAAAGCGATCCAGCGGTGTAAAATCGAAATCCTCTTTTTTAATACAAACCTCAGACTGTAAGACGACATAAAATGACAGAATGGGCGACACGTCCAGGGCGGGACCAGGCTGGACTGGTGATGTAGTGTGGTGGTGACATAATAAGATCAAGAAATTTGAAATTGGGAGGGTCTGGACCTCAATGCTTACAAGCCTGCAGGAGACGTGAGTCAGTGCTCATGACGATGATGACCTGTTTGCCCTCATGCTGCTGCATGTTCACAAATATCATGTTTTACATTCTCACTTTTTATGCCGCTACCACAGAAATGCAGTGCTTATATTTAGGTAACGCCATAAAATGAAAATGTATAATTCAGTGCAAAGGTTGAGTTAGGTGTTCCACTCTTTTTGTTTTTAGAGTCATTCTTTTAAAGCTGGCTGCACAGAAATCACCTCACAGGAACCATTTCTGCAGTGCATAGTCATAAAAAAACACTCATCAACTTGTGTGGCTTCCCACTTTCAGCACTCCAGTGAGACCTTTTACATCACTGATT
This sequence comes from Remorina albescens, assembly GCA_034769265.1. Classification (NCBI taxonomy): domain Eukaryota; kingdom Metazoa; phylum Chordata; class Actinopteri; order Carangiformes; family Echeneidae; genus Remorina; species Remorina albescens. The sequence continues at coordinate 23,716,579 of CM068494.1, forward strand.
TCTGACCGTGTTCAAACTGTATTGAAACTGAAGCCTCTTTTTCTGCAGCAGTTCAGATTGAGTCTGCAGGAGCCTTAATGTCTTAGAAGTTGAACTCTCTCTTTGACCAACACACTGCTACGAATCACATACTGGGCGTGTGGATATCTGCCACCTGAAGTCTGACAGAGAACATAATATTTTATAGTCTTTGGCTTTTCGGCTCCCCAATCACCAATGAGGGTGACTGACAATGAATGAATCAGCCCATCAATCAATCAATCAATCAATCAATCAATCATTTATTAATGACAACACAACCAGGTTGGTGGAAGTTGTATTTGGAGTTGCCAACTTAGCACATTTGCTGCTAGATTTCGATATGTATCTTTTTTTTTTTTTTTTAAGGGAAGTATGGAGTGACAGATTTGATTGGCAGACGTACAGAGGAGCAGTTTGTCACACAGATGGAGGCTGTGTGCTGAGTGAGAGAGGAAAGAAGCATATTCTTTATTCTCTATTTTTATTTTCCTTGTACGTTGTATAACGAAATTGAAATGCAAACCTAATCAGTGCAAAGAAATGAATAAACTAAAAATCATAAAAAAAACCCCAAAACAACACACACACAAAAAAAACTAACAAAGGTATTAAATAAAACACACAAACAGCATTCAAGTTGCACAGCTCCCAGTTTTGGACTTGTGTACTTCAAGTTAAACTTTTTTTTTTTTTTTTTTTGCATCAAGCACCTTTATTGCTTTTGGATAAAAAAAAATAAATCTATATTCATGTGTTTTGGCCTTGCAGCATGCATCACAGCAGCGATCTGTGTTTTTATAAAACCATACAGACGTATCAGCTGCATGCCGGCAGTGTGAGAAGTTGGGGATCAGATTATATCATTTTTCTGGGCCTTTTGCTAAATTAAATAAATCAGTCTTATGATGTACCACAGAAATAGTTGCGGTTTAGGAACTTCATAGGAGCTTCATCCAGACGAAGACATTTCCACTTTTATATTCATATTCAAAACGCTGTCAGATGTTTACAGTCTCCATCCAGATAAATGTTGAAGTCCAGTATCAGAAATAATCCCTGCTCTTACTGTCGCACCTGAAAACGCACACATACATAAGCAGGAAGCAGACTGTCGTCTCTACAATCAATCAGACCCTCAAAATGCTCTGAATGAGGAACAATAAAGGCAGATGTAGCATTAAAATGCAGAATTTAGACATGGAGCAGCTGCTAGCGAAGGCTGCAGGGTCAACAATGATTCATTATTCAAGTTGGGGTCAATAAACAAAAAGGAACGATGCTGATGCGTTCATTGTTCTCATTATGTTGGTTTCATTATTTTGAAGTTTTACCGTGTGATCAGACTCTCAAACCAAACCGTGATGAAATCCTCCGACTGATACTGAAACGATACTGTAACCAGAAAACTAAAACAAGAAAAGAAAAGAATAAAACCAGATGATAACCATTTCTAACTCATCTTCATTAGGGAGCAGTTTGAGATCTCAGTAAAATGTCCTCCAGTCACTTTCTTTGAATCATTGCTCCACAAAGCCCGTCCCTCAGGTTCTGTATTCAGCCGATACACATGCTTCTTTGTTTACTTCGCCATGTTCCATGTTTTTATTTTCTACCTCCTGGCGTCTCATTGTTTTTCCCTCTCATCCTCCAAATGTTTTCCATGCCTGCAGTGCTCAGGGACATCTGCCCCTGCCAGCCACAGCTTCACCATATTTTTACTTGTTACTCGTTGTTACAGTTTGTCAGTCCTCGAGGGGCGTTAGACAAGCCATAGCATCAAAAGTTAATTAAATACATCATTGAGTGGTCTCTTTCTGTCTAACAAAGCATTTCTTTACTGCAGCACATGTTCCAAAATCCAGCATTTGTTGACACATTGCATGTTGTGAGCTCTGTGTATTGTTTTCATTTTGTTCTCAGAGACGTCGGATCAAAAGCTTATGCTTTGGTTGTGTCAAAGAAAGTGTTGCGCACATACTGTGCGGTGTTTACCGTGTAATTTGGCTGAAGGTGGGGTTTTTGTGATGCTCTCCTGATCCTCATCCTCCGCCCCGCTTCGATCCAAGGAGACGTTTCTGTGTGAGCAGGATGAGAGCTGCTTTTCTGCTAAGCTGGACTGTGTGAGTGGCGCTTTCTGGGAGCTTTTGTGCTTCAGCGTGGGCGGCATCGTTGTGGAGAAGTTTAGTTGTTTGTGTCTTGTGTGTCATGACTTCAAATAGAACATATGGTATTGACCTTGCTTTGTGCATTCAAAGCTGGCAGGAGAGCAATTTTTATGGTTGTTGCAGCGGAGGATTTTTACTTTTGCTCTGTTTTTCTCAGCTTGTGACACCAGATTTCACAGTGAGTGACACTAAAGATGATAAAGGGGGCAGCAAACTGGAGAAGTGTGGCACGGACTGCACAATCCTTCATCCCTGTTCATCGCTGCAGTTGTGAAAGTAATCCCTTGCCACATCAGACAGTGTTTTATGACTGAAAAGGCTGAAGTGCCATTTGAACTTGAGATGTCTGAATCTCTTCAAAGCGACACATCTCCCTTGATTGTCCTCCACATTCATTTCACTAACACACTAACTCTGTACCGATAAAGTAAAGTTAAAGAGAAAGGGGGGAAATATTACCATAGACAGGCTCAGTGCAGCTGGTGTATGCATTCATTCATTCATCTTCAACCGCTTATCCGTTTACAGGATGTGGGGGGTGCTGGAGCCAATCCCAGCTCACACTGGGCGAGGGAGGGGCACACCCTGGACAGGTCGCCAGTCCATCACAGGGTAGAAAAGAAGAGCATTTTTTATTTGTACTGATCGTCCCTCCCCAGCTGCAGCAGCTCAGCAGGCTGAATGTTGGTCTTCGGCAGGCTCTGTTGATAGAGTTTGGTCTTGTGAATTAAATTCAAATGACCTGAGATTAAGATTTCATCAAGACTGAGCCTGCCTCAGAATCCCCTGCTCTTCTGAGATAGTCATCTGGGTTCATTTTACCATTATTAGTCTATTTTTATTTTAATCTCCTTTATGCACAGACAATTCATATTTAAATCCTTTATTGTACTCCTTCTGCACCTGGAAACATGCTTCATCACAGATGATTATCCAATTTCAGTGACCAATATGTTGTGATTATAGTTGCGGTTGATTCAATTACATTAATTCCCTGTCCATTTTCTCCGTAGTGGAAAAGGTACATTACAATAACTGGACTGGCTGATTACCTCTGCTTCTTGTACGGTTATTTAGGATTAGTGTGGTCGTTAGATGGTGCTGATAATGATGATGGTTGCTGTTGTCTGAAGAAAACGCAGCAGCAGTTAAATAATCATTTAATGGAGTTTGAATTAATGTAACCTTGAGATTTATTATGGAAAATTGGCTCAATGCTGGATTGAGCATTTTTTTTAAACCTTGATGATTTAACTGTAAACTGATGACTGAAGCCACTACAGTTTTTCTGCCTCTGTTGAAGCTCTGCCCATTAACTAGTCCATCCCTGTTTTTTTTTTTTTTTCCAATGACCTGTTGCCATCTTTCCCCCCTCCCCATGTGTGTGTCTGTGTGTGTTGCACCTTCTTTGCTGCCTGCACACCTGGAAGTCATCAACCAATAATCCCCCTGACAGTGTGCACCAGATTGTTCAACCGGCCTCCCGGTACAAACGTTCAGCCTCTGCTTTCCAGCACCAGAAGCGAGTTGTTCTTTGTGTTGCTGCGTCCGTCACCGATCCTCATGTTTCCTTTGCTGCCCACTTACCACCGGATCACTTCATCACCCTCCATGCTCACCTGCTCGCATGCGTGATGCCGACCAACTATGAAACACCAGCAAAGCTTGCTCCTTGTTCTTGCCTGCTATCAGGATTTCCTATCAAATAACTCAGCTGTTCATGCTACTCCCTTTGTCTCTGTCTGTTTTTGGGTCCAGCTAAAACCAAACCGTAACAACCTCACAGGGCTCACGTGGTGTGATTACTGGCCGCCTCTTAAAACTTTCAGTCCCACTTTGCCAGGTAACTCAAACTGAAGCTGCTGTCTTCAATGATTGTTGGAGATAAAACAATGATAACACAAGAAGAATAACACTTCAGTTTCTCTTTTAAAGCTAACATTTAGTTTCACTCTATATTTCCAATAGTTCTTTACTATTTTCACCTTGTGAGTCTGTGTGTGTCTTGTCGTGATGAAATGTGGTATTGCAGACATCTACAGTAGTGGATACTACACAGGGATGTGTTTAAGTACTTTGGCAAGTGTTTGTCTTTCTGTGTGGGGAGATCACTGTGTGGTGTCGCATCCAGGTGAAATGCAGACACACATTTTTATAGGTGTGTAGGAGAGCTCAAATTGAGTACCAAGATTGAATTGCTGGTGACATGAGTGTGATCCCACATTAAGATGTTCTTTAGTTTCTTTTTTGTTGTTGTTGTTGTTGTTGTTAGATGAAAACACTGTCCATATCCTGCTGTGACACCCGGCTCATTGATTCTCACTGAAGATGTTGGTGTCTCTTCAAATGGCCCAGTGAAGTAAAGTGTAAACTTGACTCCAACAGTAAACATTTACCTTTTGTTGGGATTTTCAGCTCCAGATTATTCTACATTTGATGCTGAGTATTTATGGCAGAAAAAGAACGTTATCTTAAAATAAACTACCGTACCAGATGTTAATCTGGATGAAAGGACCGATGACTTCTTGCAGTGGCACAGATGTGTTTTGTTATAGTTTCCCGGCAACGGTGCCGATCCACGGCAATGATGAGTAACCCCAAGCTTCGCTGCAGTGGTGATTTTGGTCCATTAAAGAGATTGTTGATGAAAACAAGAGCACTAGCTGTTGGTGACAGTCAATGCCTCAAAATGATGTTTCACAATAAAAGCCATATACAAAAATAAAAGGAATAAATGAGAAAGTGTTGAATTAACCAACCAATTACAGCAAATTATAGCAACATGGTGATCTATCATAGAATTTAAATGTTCAAATATACAATTTCACAATCAAAGATCCAGTTCAAGCCTGCAAGATGCTTTTTGGTTATGGGGATAGAAAAAATATAATGAGACTGTTGCCTCACTACCATTTTTTACTGAGAGATGCTTTGAATATCGTTTTTTATTTTTTTCATTTTCAAATCACTGGTGTCAGAAGTATAGGGTGTCAGTTAGTTTCTTAGATGATTGATGCTCAAGCACGACTGTAATGTATTTGAAGAAAATAATTCATTTTTCTTTTCTCTAATTTCTTTGCCTTCTCTCTTTTTTTAATGGACCCAATTTTTCATGCATTTTGCCAGCCAATCATATAAGCCACACATATTTTCAATTTATTACTCAAGCTCAAGCACAGAATTATCACGGTGGCTTAGTACTGGCATTAACCCTGCAGTTAAATGTTTGTCTGCCTTTCCATTAACCAGCACAATAGAACCTCCCTGCTAATTTTCACAGCTCCACTTCAGCAATAATTGATATTCATGACGTGTGTTCTTGCAACTGCCAGTTAAATTCAGTGTATACACACTCAGGGGTGGTTTAATCTGGCCGGGGATGTTTGGCATATTGAAGTCAACAAATCAGTCAAATAAGACAAACTATAGCTCCCCTTTTTTTTTAATGGGGCACTAAAGGTATGATTTACTGTATATCTTACTGAGAAACAAATGTGCCATTAATTGTTATAAAATGGCTCGTCTGAGCCAAGCAATCTGTTTGGTGATGATTAAGTGGCTACAGCTGGACTACATGAAAACTGAGATGTAGATCTGTAGCACATTTCCTTTTTATATACTTAATTTTTATCATTGAATTGATTCTTCTCTCTTATGGCACAGGAACAGCTGACAAGAGGAGCATAATACAGCTTGGCAGCTTTACAGGTAGGCCAGCAGTCATTTTATTGTATTGCCAGGACACACATAACAACATTATGCTGCCCAGAAAAAAAAAAGTGAAAACAGAAATGGAGCCGAGATATTCTCACCTACCTTGGGGGGATGTGGTGAGGAAACTGTAGTGAAGAGAGAGGAAAAACACGTGCTGCTGTATCGCCACTGTGTGTACGGCGAGCTGTCATGTGGTGCGAATGCTCCAGGACACTTCCTGCTGTGTTTGAAATGGCTATGATGGGTGTCTGTAAAGATTTTTGCCGTTACAAACGGAGGCAGTGAGGAGCATGCAGCTCTTCAAACATTGCATGCTTCACACGGACTCACTGTTGATAAAGATGTGATGACCATACAGGTTTTAGTGCACGTCCTTATAATTATGGACCCGTTTAGTAGGTAATTAGTGAGGACTAATCTTTCATACACTGTATTTGTCTTAAAATAGAGGATGTTCTGGACCTTTTCTCGAATGAACTCTTACTTCTTCTGAAATTTAAAGGCAATCAGCTGTTAACTTTGCCAAGATATTTACAAAATATTCAATGAAAGTAGTTAAAATCTTCTTTTTTCTTACTTACAGCATAGCTGAACTGTGAGGTCCACACATTAAATGCAACATCTCATTTGTTGCATCCCTTATTTACCTTTTATTTCTTACTTATATTGTACTTCCCTTTGCTCATTTTAAATGTTTTCAGTTTCCGCCAGAAGGATGAATCCATGTCCCATTATTCTTATTTGAGGCTGATGCATTTTGTATGATGCTGGCTGTAAAATTGTTGAGGAAGTGTGACTTCAGTGGATAAAGAAATAGTCATCCAAAACTGTTGGTGCTACCCGTTTTTGTTTGTTTTTCTTTTTTTGTTGTTTTTTTTTTACTCCATGTGTGCGGCGATAATAGATGGGTTAGGGTTAGGGTTGTATGCTTTGACAACTTTTCAAGTTCCGTGTTATTTTCAGCACTACAGCTGAGTGCCTGCATCCTTGTGCTATCAACAATCAGTCCGGTGCATGCCTCTTTCAGTAACAAGAAAGCAATCTGTGTCGGCTGCCTGTACACTTCAGGTTGAATAATTCATGAGTTGACCGACAGTCAGCTGGGATTACAGAGTGAAAAAACTCTGTGCTGAGGATGTGTTTACATGGAAATTACCATGTTTGTGGTTATTATCATGGAGCTATCATTTGTAACAAGGTGGAGGACAGGCCTTTCTCACTGCTCACTGGAATTAGGAATAGTTCAAATGTTTCCTTACAAAACATGTTAAAAGAAAATTATTTGAAAGTCAATATTTAGTAATTGTAGGTAAAACATTGTATATATCAAACTGTGCCACTTGAAACTTGAATGTAGTATTTTGGGGAGGGAAACCAAATCACCAAATATTAATACTTCCCTGAAATTGTTACATCTTTTCAGAGAAACTTTGATGACTTTTATTGGATTTAATTAAAACATACTTTGTGCCCAAACAGAAAATCTGCAGGTGTGAGAATCTCAAATGATTATTGACCTTTTTTTTTAGATAAATAAAGAGGTTATTCCAGGTTAACTACCTTATGAAAAAGGTCTGCATTCTCTTTCCAACAAATGTGTGGATTATTATTGACCTTTTTGGCTCACTGACTTGCCCACTGGGTAATTTGAGGGCTCACTCTGCAAAGGAAGCAGCAATTTCACACTCAGTGGCGTCGTCTTGAGAGCCTGTGTGTGTGTGTGTGTGTGTGTGTTGGGGGCGGTTATGGCTGGTATCTACAGTACCACATCCTATGTTTTTATATTTTCGGCTCAGTGTCCACTTTCTGCTCGACTTTGACTTCAGCTGTGAAGAAGTCAGGTTTTCGGAACTTCGGGTTAAGAATTGATGCAGTAACACGGCAGTAACAGAGGACACAGCTCTCGGCATGAAACAATTGGTGTTATTTGAAGAAGTGTTACACCGTCCAGGCTACATGTCTCAGTGCAGGGTCACCTTCATTTCTCAGGTTCATACTTTACCAATATTAGGGGAAACAAGCAAATTCCAATGGTTTAATTTCTGGTCTGGTCATTATAATCTTCATGTCCAGAGATAAAAAAGTGAAGACGTTTACTTCACAAACATTGCGTCTTGTAGCCAGTGCAGCTCAGTGATGCTCATATGTAGAAGAAGAAGAAGAATCTTTTTTTATTGCCATTGTACACAATATAGTCAATGCACACACACACACACACACACACAGACAACCAGAGAGGGCAATGTTACAATGCGTCGGTGCCTCCTGTTCATCATTTCCAATTTAGGCACCAGTTGCCAATTTTTAAATGACTCAAAAATTGTTTTGTACTTGAGGCCAATTACCAACTTTGAAGTGTCTGTCCTTCTGCAATGTGTCTGATCCACACACAACACTCCTCATTCAGTTTGGCTGCAGTGTTAAGAAGATACTGTATGCTTGCAGCTTTCTCACTTGTTTATGTCAGATATTGTGACTTGGAAACAACAGATATGGCAGATGTGCTTGTCAGCAACAGTTGCTCCACTCATAATTTTTATCAGCAGTTGTAACCGAGGAGCTGGTCATGATGGATAATTGTTGGCTGTTGAATGACTCTTCCCCTCCCTCTCTTCCGCTCTCCCGCTTTCTCAATCTCTCTCTTTATAGATAACACATTAATTTACACAGTTTTATTAGCTGCTTTCTAAGGTGAGATGTGTGCGTCCATCGATGCTGTTGGCTCCTGAGTGATCTGATTTGAATGTACTACAACACCATAACAGCGCCGAGTGGTCTCCCGAGAGTTACAATATGTGATTAAGTGATTCTTAATCGTTGATGAAAGGAAAAGCAATTTCCCTGTGCTTATTAAGTTCAAAGGAGTGCAAACAATTATTATTACTGATAGGTGTAGAAGCTGCTTTAACTTTATATACATCTACAATGTAGATACTTTGAACGGGTAGTAAAACAGTAAAAACAGTTGAGTACTAATCAGCAGCCCCGTAATTGCCTGGGCTTATCTTTCACATGCAGAGTAAGTATCTTTATTTCTTCAATGCGACATAATCACTTCAGGCCCATTAAGTCAACCCAGCACTGATGTAGCACATGAACCTTAAAGGAGCAATTTGTAACTTGTAATATTGTTACATACCGTAGTGTTAGCAATTAAGCAATAAGCTCAATGGTTGAATCTCTTAACCTTAAAATTTTGCCGATCCATGAATTTAGGTATTTCTAGCGTATTCTAGATTCAGTTCCTGAAAATACACACACACACGCACACACACATAGTCGCACATCCATATCTAGTTTCCCCTCTGAAATAATAAATTCATCTGTGGTGGTTGGTACAAGATGTCAGCATTAAATACATAAACACAAAGATCACCTGGACTTTTCTAACAGTGAAAAGCAATTCTAAAATATTATTTCATCTGTTGCAGCCTATTGTATTTTAAATGGAATTAGTTCATTATACCCTGATGTCAAACTCAACTCAGATTTTTTTTCTAGAGCACATTTAAAACGACAGCAGTCGACCAAAGTGCCGTACAGAAGTGGGCACCAGGTTACACACAATAATAAGTAAATAAATAAATAAATAGAAAAAAAAATAATAATAATAATAAAATTACAGCAACTCCACTTTTCCTTATTTAATAAAGCTTTTGGTGTTGAATGGGGTCATCATGATATTTTATCAGTGTTGCTGGCAGCCCACCGTAGCCCTCTGAGTCTGAGCTAAACTCATACAGGCTCCACTATGCAATGCTACGGCTTCTCTGAGGAATATTGTCTCCTCCAAAATTACCCACCAGTTTGTTTCATGGATTTCTATCTTTTCATGATTTCCTGATGGGCAGGTTGCAGAACCTGGCATCATCATGAGCAAGACTGTATCCACATAAGAGAGATTAAAAAGCCAAAGAGTAATAGCTGCTGTTACTCCTGAGAGGATGTGCAGAAATATAAATTTAGAGAGGTATAGAAATGAAGGATTGAGAACCAGTGCTCAATGTAATGATAGCAGAGAGAGTGTATAATCACTGACAGATAACATTACAGGCAGAATGAAAAATAGTGCGTTTAACTAAATATGGAGAAAATATTTGGCTCTTGTGTGATAAATTATTTTTGTACCTTTTGAAACTGATGTGTTGACAGAGGATCTACAGTCCTCAGTATGATTTAATAAATGATAAATTGGGTAATTAACTAAATATAGCAAGAATGATCTGCTCTTGCATAGAATTTTTTTTTTCTGAAACATATGTAGATAGAGGATCAACAAATACTCAGGGGTCTCTCTGTTGTGGTGTAATTGAGAGAAGGGGTAGGATTCAATAAACTCAAGCTTCTTCTTACTCCTTTTTGAGCACAAAACTCTGGTAAAGCAGAAGTTACGTGTGAAATATCCTCAGTTTATATTTTATTATTTTATTCTATTTTCATGTCTCTTCTTTTTTTTTGTTGCTGTGTTGAAATAGATGGAATCAATCAATAGTTACCATTTGAACACAGAAGCATGCCCTTCATCTGGACACTGAAGCAGCTCTACCTGCTAGAGTTTCCCTCAGGATCACATTAATTAGTCACAGACAAGCTCGTCTTCCCTGATGACATGTTGCTTCGTACTGTACATTACTCAAGTGGATAATTACAGTCCAAAGAGACCAAGTGGAGCCCAGGTAACTTCAGTCTATTAATAAATCTAATAAATCTGCCACATGTTCTGCTGTGTACCACTTCTTCTGCCTCATATGATTCAGGCAGCACCCAGAAAAACTGAAATAATCCCAAAAAAATGCATTGGGATTTACTGGAGGGTGATTGCCGAAGTGAATATTATGATATGATAACAAGTTGAAATGATGAGTGGAAAGATTTCTCTGTCAGGAATGAAGTATTGAAGTCATTATTAATATAGAAGTGCTTCTAAATGTGCTATGTGTTTAAAATCAGAGCATCTCAATGTGTTTTGCAAAGAAAATGACACTAAGAGAAGATAATTGCAATTTAAGATACAGAAGGCAATTTAAAAAATAGATAACACTGTTGTTGACTTAGCAGGCTGTAAATAAAGATCAATGAAGTAAATGTACAATACAGTTGTGGAGGAAAAAGTTGGTTGTCAGGCTCAATTTTAAAATCTCAGTGGTGTTTGCCACGGTAAGAAAAACTCTGCTAAAATGTTAATTTCTCACTAATCTTTGGACTAATGAGCCTGCAAGGAGTCAGAGTTTCTGATGTTTGTGGGCTGTGAAGTTCTGCAAAGTAAGGAGGTTCAGTTCGTTCCCCGAAAAAGCAAGTTAGTGAAGTGAAAACAATTTTATTGGCTTCATTTCGGATAAGAGGGTTTTTTATTGCAACACAGTAAAAGGCCATGTTACAAGTCAGGTCTAAATTTGAATTAAGGCATGAATGAGAAATCCTGAATTGCTCTGACTTTGCTGGAGATGGGTGAGCTCAGGCAACGTGGTGTCAAAAAGATGTGGTCAGTATTCTTCTGATGTGCGATAGAAAATTGATAAATGTGTCAGAAGTATTTCACTTATATTTCACAGTCCAGTACTCCTTATTTCCTTCTTTGCCTCGTCTTGTCTCCTGTTCTTTTTATTTGGAATAACTACTGTGAAAAGCCAAAATCTGTTCTGAACAATGATCAAGTGCATCTCTGGGCAGTAGGAGTAAACAAAGCTAGTTGTCATCACAGTAAAAATTGAAAAATTCTCCTTCAATTAAAAGACAAAATTTCCGAGTGGGAACGTGTGGAATGAAAAAGTGTGGTCCTAAGACAGAGTCTTGTGGTCATCCCCATGTAGAGGATAAGCTCATGCGGATAACAATGTGGAAATATAGCACAGATATTAATGCCATGTCCTTTGCAGATTGCTTCTTTGAGGAAGACACCATATTATAGAAACCACGTCCGTTTGCACGCTGCAACAACATTTATTTTGTTTGATGTACTGGCCTGCGGAGATGTATCACAGACCCAGAATTACCACCATTTTAATTGAATCTATTTTCTCTTCCTCACGTCTTTGATGTGAACTTGTATTGGCGGTCATCCGTCATTCCAAAACATAGACATCCTTGGTCAGGTTTGGTTCCAGAAAGGGGGTTTGTAATCTCTGGGTTCATACTGTGGAGAAGGAATAGAAAATGACCCAGAGCTCCGACACTCCTCCTCCTCCTCTCCATCATAGGATTTCTGTCACGGGGGTTACAGAGTTTGAATGCTTTTCCTGAAGATAAATTGATACAGCAGCATTCAGGCTAGAAATTGTGTGGTTAAGGACTGCAGTAAAGTGTAACAGTGTACCTTGCTTCATCATATGGGATCCAGAACAGCTGGCTCCAGGCTGACTGTTGTTATTTCTGGACACTGACTCCTGTTGGATGTGTTGATATTTATTAAATTGTTAATTAACTTTATTAATTCAGTAAAATCACATGTTGTTGTGCAAAAGAATACATCTCACTTCAGTTGAATATCTTGCACACACACACACACACACCATATATATACACCGGGGGTTTTTTTTGGTGGATTAATGTCCCAGGCAGTGTGTCACAGCAAGTTGTCTACCGACAGGAGCGAATTTAGCAATCCCCAGCTGGAGTCTGGGGGGCCTCTCAAAGGGTCAGAGCCGCAGCAGGGATCGGACGATGCCAGTGCCAACAGATTTAGTGAAATGCCACAGTGGGAACAAAAGCAAATGAAAGAGCCGTGTTGCCCTTTGATGCTGCAACTGAAGTTGAGGGGTATTGCTAGGAGACATAAAAGAAGATGAACACAGAGGTCACGCTGTGCGCTGACACTGTGCACCACAAAGCACATTCCCTCACCTTAACCAGCTGTTTCACTCTGGTACATCCCTGGTTTATAAATTCTTCAAATAGCACTTTTGTGCAGAATAAGCTTGCCCGTAGTCATGATTACATACAGTTGCTTTCCTTTGGCACATGTTTGCATGTATAATAATAATAATAATAACAATAACATTAACATTTTCTGTCAGATATTTTTCAAAGGAAATGTTACATTCATGTATGATACATTTAAACTTGCTCTCTTTCTATCCCCATTTATAGATTTATGGACATCACAAGACCAAGTTCTGTTGATTCCAGGATGCTAAGAAGCCTCAACTGAGCTCAAGTCTATCTATATGATTTACATGATGCTGATACTTTTTATGTTAGAAGTTTTCTAAAGGCACTCTGCAGTTTGTTGTCCAATGACTCATGTTTCTGAGACACAGCGCCTATCATACAATCAGTAGCTCTTTAGGAGATGGGTTGTTGTCACTTGGGCTGGTTACAGCCTGAGTGACAGAGAAACAGCTGAATTTTAAACTGCTCATTACTTGTTTCGCTCTTTTCATTTCATTCACAGTTCATTCCACTGATGAAATGGTGTTGGAAATAATCTGATCAGATAATTTGACATTTTCTTTGACACATTCTCTCTCTCTCTCTCTGTCTCTCTCACTTAGATATTTAAATATCATTATTTCACAAAGCGACAGGCCATTTCCACAGAACTACGCTCATCCAATTTAGTGAAGTCACGAAGAGAGGAGCAAACAAGAGCCCTGTGTATGATAAATAACTCTGCTTCAATAAGATATTCTATTAACAACCCCGTCCTTCGGTGCCGGGGTCTTGTGCTGATCTTTCTGCTTCATGTTTCGGACATATCTGACTCCAAGTTTAAAAACTTCGAAATCTGCTACAGATGCAGAGAGTGATGTGAAGCCCTAACAGGCGTTGCAGGTCATAGCAAGGCCATTGACGGTTGATGGGCCCCCAAGGTCCACATTTGATGACAATTCTGGTGAGGCTGGATGATTAGAAATCTGTCCCTGCCTCCTTATATTGCCCGTCTAACCTTCTCATGTGGATAAATCAAAGACAGCCCCTTGGTGAGTCTCTGTTGCTCCTCTGTCTGCAGTCTCATTAATCCAAGGATGTGGCCCACAGGGTGTTCTCCTCATGCTTGACTCAATAGTTGTTACTTGAAAAATAAGCTTGCTTTCTGCCTCTCTTCCCTTCTCCTCATTTCTGTTTTATTTGTCCTAATGGGCTTCTGCTCCTCTTTCTCAGCCCAGAGGAAGAGTTACGTGTCCGGCTGGGAATGTGGGTGTGTCTGTGTGTAGTGACACTGTAAATTACAACGCCGTGCCCTGACTTTATATTGCTTTAAGGGCAAAGTCACAGAATCTCCCACTCTGTTGGTGTGATTTGTGTCTTCATTTTTCTTCTGTCTCTGCTCCAACACGCTACTCAACACTCCAACACTGTAAATGTGGTTTATAAAGACAAACAAAGAGTAAACTGGATTTTATCTTATTTAATCATACTATATATAGCTCACCGCACCCTTGCTGCTAGTCTCAAACACACACCCTCCTTTTCTCTTCTCTATGCTCCTAAATTTTTTTTTCCTGTGATACCCCTACTTCCCTCCTCCTCCTCATCTGTTATCATGGCCTGAAGAGGAGTTGTGAAATTCATGACATTTCATATCTAGAGGGGCCGGCTGATGGAGGACAAGAATAGTCGCCTGAGTTTCTGCTGGAATCTGTCTGTCTTTGATGAGCGAGTTACACAATGTCAGAGCCCCCGATAATCTTGCTCATCTGATTCGTGGCAGAGGGAGAATCTCATTTGTTGCATTTGGTTACGGCACAGTGGCTGGCTTCACTCTGCCTGTTTCTGCTCCTGAGCCTTTTAACTATACATACCATTAACGCATCCACAACCTGAAATGGAATAATGGACGGTGTCATTAGGTCGAAACGAGATGAACATTTTTTTTTTCGTGCTCACTTTTCTGTCGGCCGTTAAGCTCATCACAGGCAGTACGCACTCTTGATTGAAATGTAGCCGAGTCTGTCTGCTTAAGATTCAAAGTTGTCTGTGTCAAACACAGTTCTCAAATGACCCCTAAGATACTTGGCAGCTTGGGAGCATGAAAAGTACTTCCTCTGGCCAACAGTGAGAGGTAGTGTTGCTCCAAGAAAACTTAATAACTCTTATGCCTTCTTCTCCATTTGGCTTCTTCCCTGCTGTTTGCCTTTCATAAAACCCTGTGTGAAATGAGCATGGTGATGATTAAAACGCAACAGCCTTCAAAATACAATTGGCAAAAGTCATTACTTTAAAATTCGATTCGTTCTTGATGAGTTTGTTAAGGCTGCCTTTAAATGCTTGAAAGGGTGTAAATAAAGTATGACACGGCAGAAAAAGATAAGTTGTGCTTTTTGAAGAAAAGCAAATGTGTGTGTGTGTGTTTTGTCCTGCAGAAAGCTCGGCAACAATAAAATGGAAATGTGGTTGTGGCCATTTTAGGCCACTGAGGCAGAGCCTGTTCTCCTTGCGATCTTGTCAAGGGTGCAGTTGTGTGCACAGCTGGTAAATATTTTATGTCTGCGTCCTGCTTTGCTGGGAGGAACTATACTATTCAAAAGCCCTCAAGACCGACATTAGAATAGCTGTTGTTAGTTTACCGAGTGTCGCCAGCTGAAGTAATGTGGAGTGAGTGTGGATGTTTGGATGGCTTCTCTATAGAACAATGTGTTTGTAGTTTATGTGGCTGTATTTTCAGGTAGCGGGTCAAAGTAGTAGTTGTGACAAAGTGTCAACTGCAGTTTGGATCTGAAGGTGATCTTGCTGGTTCCATTAGTCTGTCTGTTGGCCAGGCAGTCAGTCCATCACTTTATCCCAGTTGAATTATTTTTCACTTGATTGCCATGAAATATTGTACAGACATCGACGATCCCCAGAAGATGACCCCTGCTGATTGATCATCTGACTTTTCTGCTTCTGCTTTACTTTAAGTCTTCTGCCATGTTGAACGTGACATGTCGACTTGTCAGTCAGGTGCCATTGTTACCTTGTCGGACAGCAGGTCCGGGTGGAGCTGAAGAGCTGTTCTGGTGGTTTGAAACAGGCTGATAACAAAAGATGGTGTTTGGTGTATTGAACCAGTATCATTATTGTAAGAGCAGAAAACAGGCACCATCTGTTTATTTATTTATCAAGTATTTTGATTACCTGTCAGTGTCTCTCTTATCGTTCATCAAATTGCTTTGGAAATGACATTAGCATTCACCGATGCCGCTGTTGTTATACAGCTGGGGTTGTGTGGACGTTGTCATCAACTTGCCTTATGATTTTTAAATTGATATATTTGTGGTTATAGATATTACTTGTGGTGTGGATGACCCTTTTAGTTTTACACATCAGAGACTGTGTTTGTTGGCAAAGTGTTTATCCTTGACTGCCACGGCAGTATTTGAGGGTGAGCTAAACCCCATTCACAGAGGGCAGCCTCCCATTATTGCCCCCCCCCCATTGCCAGTCTGGTCCTCCAAGTCAAGGCTGACCTGCTTTAGGAGAGCTCTCCAGCCAACCTGTCACGTCTAGTGACATAGACTACTTACACCGAACTGCCCTTTCCCTTTCACTTGCCTCATACAAATTAGCCTGGGGATACAGTTTTTTTTTTTCTTTTGTTTTGTTTTTTTCTTACTAGAGCCTGACAAAGGACATCTTTTGAGGGACCCGAGGGAAAAACAACAGTGAAAAGAGCTTTTGAAACTATATAACTGTAGCGACAATAACAAGTTTGTCAGCAGAAGTCTTGCTAAAGGCAGAAGTGTGCAAAAGGCCGTACAAAGACCAACTTCAAAATAATCGAGTCTTTGGAGACTGACCCTCCTCAACTGAGACGGCCTCAAGCCTCTGGCAAATATATCCAATATATTTGACATTACGTACCTACTTTTTTTTTTTTACACAACGCCGTGGCTTAACTTTATATCTATAACTAACCAGCTATTTACCAATTTTCACAACAGATGATAAATAGCTTTTTTTAAACTCAGAATAGTCACATATCAAAAGGCAATTACAGTCATTGTCAATAAATCAAAGACCTTGATGAGGACACTGGATATGTGCGGTATATTCCTATGTCCTCTTCTCTAACCTTCGGATTTGATTTATAGCCAGAGTCCAGTCAGACTTAATAGAATCACAAAAGGTTGACTGGGGAGTCATCAGAGCACCTTGACATTAGCTCTGACGTGTAGGGCGACAGGAGGACAATTGGTGCACTCGAGCCAAACAATGAGAAGAAGGATAAACATTCCTACCTTTTTGGAAACAGCGATTTTGTTCAGAAGAAGACAAGAAAGAGGTGATATCAGCGATGTCCCGTCTTGTTTGACTATGAGCAGATACTTTCTCTTGCAGCTCTGACAGCAGGATGTGTGGATATCACGTTCTAAACAGCCTGGTGTCGGTGTCACACTGACACATCTGTTTTTCATTTATCCAGAAGGTTCATGAGAAATGATGCTGCCACTCAATCTCAATTCAGTTTATTTGTGAAAGGCCAAATCATAATGCACTTTAATTCAAGGTACTTTACAGGATAAGGTTTAGACCTTAGATATTCACAGAGAGAACCCCAACAGTTCCCACTAAGAGTAAGTACTTGGCAAAAGTGGGAAGAAAAAAAAATTATTGATCAGTGGTAAAACACTACATTTCTTCTTTGGGCAGAAGGTCATTGCCAGGCTGAAATGGATCAGGCAACACCAGAGACATGGCTACATCAGATAATAATTCCATTCAAACTCTTTCCAGCTAGACTTGTCATTGGTAGTCATGCTTAGGGACTTATTTATTTCACATCTACTTGGCCCACTCAGATGGTGATAATCAGATATGCCCTATTTGGTCTCAAATAATCAGGTTCAAAACTGAGACTCTTAACGACAGCCAAATGAAAATGAGTCTGTAAAATTAGCATCTGATGCAAGCTGGCACGGCACCTTGGCATTTCATCCCTGTAATCAATCTTCAGTGGTATATACAAAAAAATAAAATAAAATGCAGTCCCTAACATTGGCAACATGCCCCTGTGGAGGGAACCCAGTAAACTTTTCTATCTTTATATTTGAGAACATGCATAACGTTATACATGATTGATTGAACTGTCAAATTATAACTGAAGTGTTTCTTCACGAGAAAGATGTTTGACTTTCATGTTAAATCTTTGTGTGATTGTGATTCTGATCGTGCTAAAAAATATTGAATTAAATTGAGCTTGATATTTATCTCTTGAATCAATTCGCTGATCAATATGTAATGTTTGACCATTTTGACCTTTTATGTCACGCATGGTTGACGCTCTTTGTATGTGATTATTGTAAACTGTTATACGCTGTTTAATAGAACAACGTATTTGAGAACATCACTTTGGGCTGTGGGAAACTGAAATGGCCATTTTCTGACATTTATGAGTCAAAATGATCAATCTAAAAAAATCATTGGCACGGGAATCAATGAAGATAATTGTTTGTTGTAGAATAGGAACCCAGTTTTTACTCGAGCTTTGTCTGTTTGTACTTCAGCATTCTCACCTATTTTCTACAAGAAGCTTTCTTGATTCACACAATCGCGTGTTGAACAGCAGGGGGAAGTTGCCCTCATAGGACATGGTTAGGAAATTTACGCATTTCGCTCCGTCCTCCTGTTGGAAATTAAAAGGAATCAGTCAGAGAAATCATCCTGTTTGTTTCCAGGACGACAAGACACACCTTTTTTTTTTTTTTTAAATCTGGCACAGATACTTAGTCAGAGAGCACAGAGGAGGCACAAGGAGGGTGGGTCGGGATGTGTACACACACATAATACTCTCAGACAAAACACATGCACTCACTCAGTGAGGGCTGAGACAAAGAGGGAGGAGGTGTAGAAAGAGGCGAGAGGTGCATAGAGAAACAAACAGAGACAGGAAAGGGTCGAAGTATGGCTGTCATTCTGTAGTCCTGCGTTGGAAGCTGCTCTGCTATCCTGCACCTCCCTGGAACGTGTCATCAGCCGCTCAGCAGGATGCCTCAGAGGAAAAGGAGTTTTACATTCGGAGCTTATGGAGGGTAAGATAAAGGAGAATTAATCCCACCGAGTGAACACTGCGAATGGGAATCTGCAGGCTTTGTCTGTTGTTGTAAAATTACCTGTTGCATTTCGTTGCCGACCCGTCTGACTGTCACAGAGGTGTCATGGGAGGAAGGTGAGCAACTGCTCAGGCAGCTGCACTGGACTTAATGCAAAGATACAGCGTCAACAAGTTTTCATTTACAATATTAACCGTTTCTATAATATCTGCTGCAATAATTACATCATCGTGTTTAATGTGTGCAGACAGTTTGTGTCTCACCATGATGATGTTCCATCATGATTTTTTTTACCGAGACGTCACAGAAGTTTCTGATCAGCTAGGAAGCAGAAAATATCATGATAGTGAGAGATAGTAAGAGAAACACAGCAATGGCTTTCTGCACATTTGTCAGTTCATAAGTGATAAATAAGTCAATCCCAGAATGATATAAGATATGGGGAAATTTTTTGATTACTGCTGAAGGGCGGCTGATTTCCATTTGGGTAAAATAAACACATTGAAAAATGCTGCGTCATTCCCAGAAACAATTAAATTGTGAGAATAATGAGTTATTGTGAGATTAAGGATCCAATAAAAGATTCATTTAGGTAGTATATATCACTCTTAGGAAGGCCAGTTAGCAGCATCTACACCGAGTGAATTTAAATACCTAATCGGTGTGAGAGAGGAAATGCTCTTATATATTAGATCTTATATAAATCTAAGATATGAAATACTACACTGTACAATAAGATAACTTTTACTATCCTATTTTGCTGCTCGTGTGCTCTGCCAAGTCTGCCAAGAAAGGACTCACGAGGCTCAACTTGACATATCTGAGTTAGGAGTCAGGTTGAAAGCTGCTCTACGTGCAGAGGCAGATACTGCCAACCACTGAAGGGCATGGAAAAACATTTTTAGAGAGGCAACTTTGTACCAAGAGATAATGAAATTCGAGGAGTAGTAGAGTGTGTTGTGGAAAGGCTCTCATGAACTGCACTGACAACACTCCCAACCACAGTGGAATGGCAAGTTTTTCTGCAAATCTGCTTGAGAGATGTGTTTTTGTTTTTTTGTTTTTTTATCAACCTTTACTGGTTTCAGAAAATTGGATTTTCATTGTAAAATAACCACCTTATCTTGTAAATTTGGGTTTTCCGCTGATGGTTGATCTCCTCACTCCGTAGATGAAGACCTTCAGTGGGTTTTTCATCACCTAGAAAACCCAGATGGTCATGAATTGTGAATATGGACTTGCTAGTTAAGTCCAGCTCAGCCGATGTGAGTCTGGGTAATTGGTGCTAGCGCTACACACATCACTGATGTACTGTATCTCTGAGCCTGCTGTTGAGAGAAGGGCCATTTACGGCTGATTGGATCTGACATTACCTTAAAGACTCCTGTTAGAGTCTTTAAGTAGAAAAATCGAAATTTCTGGTTTTTACTGCCATTTCTTCTAAGTCTTCTGGTGGTGATTGTTGTTTGTCTTTTTAAAAAGATCTATCATTGTTGTCTTTGTAATGCAGGAAGTTGGAAGGTTTTATCGGGCCAGTGTTACATCCTGATAGTGCGGTCTCTAATCTAATCTAATCTAATCTAAACTGAGTCACCATCTCAAAGTCACAAAACATGCTGGGGCTAGTTAGTTTGTTAATTTATTGATGTAAACACGTGTTAGAGACAAGAACATCGATGTTGCTTTCAGCAGATAAAGGAATAAAGTTTGATGCTTGACTGTAAACAGCTTCTAATGCTACTGTTGGCTACGTAGCAATAGCAAAACTTAGAAATACCAAATACTTTTTTTTTTCATCACATTTGCATCAAGTACAATTAAGAAAACCCATTCTATGTCATGCTTTTGTCATGTCACAATGTTAGTTTGGATAATATATTGCTATTTACCATATTTTGAAGGATATTTCTGTTGGGTATTGATCCTGTTGCTCCAGAACGCTTTGCAGTTTTTAAGCTGCATGGATCAGTGAAATCTGTAAAATGTTCAAGAGGTTGCTTGTCATGATGCACCTACAGAGAATTATTCTCCAGACTCTGTAGTTCCCCTGAGGATTGTCAAACACAGGCTGTTTTAGCAGCTTAACTCACTGTTTGCTTGTTTTGTTTGTTTTTTCAGTAGTTCACTGTTTACGTTTCACTCTCACCCCTCTTATCTGCCCATTTTCAGGTACAGCAGCGTGCTGTTTGCACTTAAAAGCAGGCGCACAGAAACAAGTTTAGTGACAAACCGTCAGCCTATCAGTCACTCATGGACAAACATGGAGTTTAGAGAGCAAATTGATCAGCTCAAGAGATTCAACTTCAGAGCTTCATGATGAATTTGGAGTGAGCGTAGCTGCTGTAATGCTTGTAATAGTTGTTATCACCATTAATGTCGACTACTGAATTCTGGGGACGATCTGATTAGAGCAGCAAATCCATACAGTAGATTAAATTACGCTTTTATTGCACAGATTTTAAAGCTGTTACGCCCATGGCAGTGTAAAACCCAAAGTAAATGGGATCAGTCTTATACTTCTTTGCTCTCAGAGTGAGGAGACGGTCATCTGAGTTTATTATCGTGACAGAATAAAGACAGAGAGACGTGGACAATAAGATATTCAGAGCATTAGAGGCTTTGGAGCAAATTTTTCAGGGAGATGGAAAAATCAATGAATGATTACTATTTAAAAGAATCGGCATAACTCATGATCCAATAACAAGAGAAACTTCAAATCACCTCTATTGAAACGTGGCACTTTCTGTGTTGAAATATTCCTTCAAATTTAAGATTTACATTATAACAAGTAATTTTTTTTTCTTGTTTTATGAGCTATCATCTCTTATTGTAGTAAACAGCTAATCAAATGTAACTCAATAAAAACTTCTGAGGCTTCACTTGTTGTTAATATGTGGAGCACTTTTTACAAATAACAACTGTACAAGAAAATACACAGAGGAACTGAAAAAGGGTAGGCAGCACATTTAAACACGGTCCTGATTCACAGTGACACTTAGAGCAACATTACTTCGCTACCCAAAGTGGTTCCACTCCAATGCTTGCCACTTTGGTTGCTTGCCTGTCGATGGGTGCTGTTTAATTCTCATCTACCTTGCCCCGAATTTTTCCAGCCATCTATTATTTCCATGTCCTGTAATTTCTACCTAAACATTGAGTCAGGACTAATTGAGAACATGCAGCCATTTGAGGTGAATCATCATTTTTGTTTCTTGCAGAAAAACCTTTTCACTTTTCCTTTAATGCGTCAAACAGATTTGGATTGTTTGCAGTTGTCAACAAAATGTGTGTCTGCTCTTAAAAGCCTTGTTACTGGAAAAGAGCCTTTTAACAGAGAAGGTTCTCAAGCAGAAATGGAAGGGAGTTGAAACAACCAATTACAGGTCGACATTTGTTTCAGGGTTTGCCCTCGAAGAACTTATTTTGTCACAGTGTAATTTCCACATGATGTTTTATGGAAATTGCTGTTGTAAGATAATAATGTGGCTGTTTCTACAAAATATTTACAACAACAACTTCTCCTCCTGGTTGATGCGAGGTTATTTTTAGAGCCAGCCGTTATGTGAAATAGAACAACTATTAAAAACAATAGATAGTTGAAGGCTGTGTGCAAGAACAGCTATTTTTAACAATGTGGGTATTCAGCCAAATTTTATCTCTAAACCTCCCATCTGCATTTAAAATCAGATGAAGTCATTTCCTCTTGAACACACCTGCAAAAGCTGAAAGGCCTCGTTTGATGTGAGTGACTTACTTATTTAACAATTTCAGGCTTTGATGGTAAACTGAAGTTTTTGAAGGGGGGGCCAAGCCATGTGAGCGTAAAATTATAGCTGGCTGGTGCTCTGCTGTTGAATGAAGTCAGATTTAAGCCCGAAGACAACTGGCAGCTGCTCAGCAGAGTGAAAGATTAGAGGATCGTGCAAAAATCTGACTGCTCTGTTACGGTTTCCCTCACAGATATTACACTTATAGGGTTTAACTGTGCAACACGGTGCACACCTTTACTTTCAGCCATTTTTGCTCACGTCTGTTTATTTGTTTATTTTTGGATTGACTCTACGGCGGCAGAAATCTGCATGTCAGCATGCAGATTTCTGCCGACTGAAAACTTGACTTTAAAGTATTTTTACCAGCTTTAAATATCTCGATTAAATACTGTGTGGCTGTCGTTGGCTCAAACTCTGGTGACGGTGACCAAATATCACGAGCTTCTGACGTAAAAGCAAAACAGTTTGAAAGCAACCTAACTGCTGCTGTTTTTCATGTGAAATAAAACAAATCTGGAAATCGAGCCAACCTTGTTGCAGCAAATGAAAAAGCCAATATTGATGTAATGTCTCTCACTGATATTCCCCTCTTAATGTTAAAATGTTTATTCACCTTTCTCACCAACCAGCTGAATTCTGCCTCCCCCCACGAAGGCTTTGCCTGTAATTTCTACTAAAATAAATAATCTGTAATTATTCCAAAAAGTCAAATGGCAATGTGTGGACATGAAAAGAGGAAAAGTGGATTTAAAAGAAAAAAAAAAAAAAATCCAAAGATCTCAGTCACAGTAATAATTGCTGCTTCCACATGTTGGAACTACATAGGGAACTTAAAAGTTCACAGCAGTCCTTACTGATCAAGTGTAGCAGAGGAAGTGCTGATGTGGTTTAATGAAGTGCTCTTGACGAACTTGTGCTGAACAGTAACACTTCCTCGTCCTTCCACTCTAAGAAATCTTGATGAAAACTTGTGATAGCATCTCACATTTAACACAATTTCGCACAATATCTTCTCTTTCCCTGCTCAAAAAGAAAAAGAATCTCTGCTCTGATTGACGTTTTCATTTCATTCCCTCCACTTTCAACCCATGCCATGTGCTTTCAAATGATACGTGCGATTATAAAATGTATGAAATGAAAATGATAAATTGCCACAGCCATCTTACTGAGACAGTTTTCGGCTCATTTAAAGTCAAATAATCTTTCTATAGTGGGAATAATTAAACTCATTATCTAATAACATGCACACATTTAACGTAGGGAATAAGCTCTAAAATGAGGTCGCCTGTATTTTAAAAATAACTGGTTAATCGTTTCTGTAATTGCAAAACATTGCCATGTTCCAGCTTTGCTCCTTCTCATTTTCTAATGTGTGACCAAGCTGTTGGCTGGACATAATAAACAATGTGAATGCATCACCGTCCGGGGTATTTTCTGACATGTTCGAGACTCAGTTCTTAAGAAAAATAAGAATGGTAATTACCATATTTAAAATAAGATTAAGCCTTGATCTCATGATGAAGCCCGTTTTCCTGTAGCTTTTTGTCCGAGTGTGATGTGCACCTGCAGTGGATGGAGGTGCAGCTGTTTATGTGATGGTCTGTTTTCCATTCCTGACTGTTAACACCAAAAACAGTGTGCTGCCTGTGTCAGCAAGTGGATAATCACCAACCGTATCGCTGACTGGCAAACTTATATTTCCATTCTCAACACTGGATGACAAAACACAGGAAAGGAGAAGAGCCCTCACATGCAATGCGAACGGTGTCACTGTAATGTCAAATGTATTTTGCAGTTGCACACAAAGGTGAGTGACTGAATCAGGTGCAAAGACAGGCATTTAAGAGTTGTTAATGTCAGACGCATACTGTTTCAATTTCTGACAGCATCCCGTTCTCTCTCATATAACTTTATCTCCTATTGTGACGACAGGCACGAGCAGGAGAGGAGAGAGGAAGCAAAACATAGCTGAAGATAGTAACAAGCTAGTGAGCTACAGACCAGAAGCAAAGACTGTGAAGACAGAGACGCAGACAGATAAACACATAAGACCTGTTTGCACTGTCCAGCTCTCGGCATCCTGTTGAAATCTGACCTAAAGAGTAATGAGCTCATAAATCCCTGTTTTAGGGTTTAGAGATCCTATTTTCAGTCACTTTGTTGTAGCCACAATCTACTAATATGAGTCCCAGTGCAGAGAGGGGATTTTAGCAGTTTCCAGGGAAAATGAACAGCTGATATTTTGAGAGTTAAAAAAAAAAAGTTGCTGGTTATTTCTCTCGTTGAGAATAAAGCTGGTTTTCCATCCAAAACAGGACAAACTTTTCTCCAAATTATCTCCACTTTGACCAATATCAGTAATAATAATCCCTTAATATTTTGATGCTTTAGGAGTTTCCCAGTTTGGGATCACTGAAGTAAATCTATCTATATATGCTGTAAATACATTTAGTTAACAGTATGCTCTTTTACTTAAGTGACATATTCACTGTAGGACGTTTTGATCATAATGTATCTTTTTTTTCTCCAATATTTGTTCTTTTGCTTTGGTAAAGTATTAAAATATGTGCATCAGTGGACATGTATGAAGGTGTGAATTCACACATGATTATGTTTTTTTTTTTTTTTAAATGCACAGATAGTATCAGGCTGTGTGTTCATGAATCAATGATTTTAAAATGGAGTGAGATGTCATTCTATTAATATTTCATGGAGGTGACGGTAAATCACATGTAAGTGTTGTCTGAATGCATTCCTACTCTACTCGAGTATATCTTACAGTAAATGTCTTTTAACATTGCCAGTAATCTCACTCATGATTTGAATGAGACTTTTTTTGGCCTTTGCCAAACTACTGGACAAGTTGTCAGTACATATTGGATACAAATCACCTTGTTAAAGAAATCATGGTCGAGATGAGAACTGTTGATTTTATTTTAAACTTCAGTTGTCTCTTCTCTCTTCATCCACTTGAAGTAGACTGTCAGTGGAATGAGTTCAGTTACATTTGAGCTATTTTCATTTTCCTAACGTTGACAGTTTGGTAAGCTTAACCGGGTGGAAGAAGGCTGTGATTATCAGTAGATTGATTGTTGTCTACTCAGGGGCCGATTGAAAGATTGCATACAAATGATAAGGGTCAGACTCCTGGACACCTGGATCAGAGTATATAGAAAGAGAGCACCCCAAAGTCACAAAACTCCCATTACTCAGGTCTGTAATGTGTCAGCAGAGGAAAACAGCCAGACCCGTAGTTTCCCCTCTGCTGTCTGCCTTTTATCTCCTCTTCCCTCTTTAATCTTCCTGGATCTTAATTTTACCTATAAACACAAACAGGCACTCACAAACAAACAAACACACAAACACACACATGCTTCCCCTCTGTCATTACTCATATCAGCCTCACTCATATATTTCAATGTAACAGCAATAGATCACAATCCCCCCCCCTTTTTTTTTTATCATATGCAATATTTGAGTCTTCTTTTTATGAAACCGGGACTATTCAGTTGGCACCCGCCAATCAGACATTTCGAACTCCAGCACTTTATCGGCCTGCCTCCATCTGCCAAACGGCACTTCCCATGTTTGAGACTATCCCACTCTGGATGCGTAGCTGGCAGGCAGAAGAACAGATAATGGGTTTGGAAGGAAGAGGGGAGCTGGTGGAGCAGTGGAGGGCAGCGACGTGGATCCTATTTGTCTGGCTTCGTGAAGGCATATTGTAGCGATGAAAACAAAACCTGCACCGTGCAATATTTTTTGTATTGATCAAATCATTCCACGTGACATGAAAAGGAGTCATCTGTCTCAACAAACCCAACAGGAATCGGTGTTCAGCTCTGCCTCTCTCCTCGGCTCCATGTGGAGGTTTATGGTGTCTCGCAGATCACGGTTTTGGTTTCATAGCAACTTTAGTGTTGTTTTTTTTTTAATGTCACTGCTTTCTTCAAGAGGCAAAAAACTAATATAAACCCTTTGTACTTCTTGCCCCACAAACAGTGGACAGACTAGGTTAGAGGACCTGCAGCTGTATGGGAGATGAAGAGCCAGATAATTCCCCTGATTATTGGTGAAGCGAGATTAAATTTAGATTTGCCAGGTGAACAGAAACTTGACCCTGAATGCTAATGTTTGTCTGTGTTTACTTTGTGTGCAACACGACTGTGACTGATGCCAAAAATTAGAACTTGCTTTTACTCCTCGTCTGACCTTATTCAGATGTTTCTTTAATTCATACATTTTCATTAATGCATTAATGCGGGATGTGAATCAACATTAATCTTCTTCCAATTTGTTTCCCTCCAGAGTTGACAAGAGCTTCTCCAGGACCAGAACCTTGTGGTGAGTGCTCTCCCTTCTGAAATACATTATGTATCAGAGAGGGTTTTGCTTTAATGTGTGACTGCTCTGCCTTTCCAAATGCTGCATTTCCAGTCATATAAAGCCTTTTAGATTCAGGCTGTAAAGCAGTTTTGCTATTCTAACTTCCAAAGTTTATTTTTGATTATATATCCAACCTCAATCATCTGAGAGCAGAATGAGGCAGGACTGTAACATCGTGGTTGAGCTCTATTCAAGAGTTAAGTTTGCACTATGTATCAGTATTCACATTGTCATCCTGGTCAGCGTGCCCTTGTGCTGAGATTCTCTGTACCTTCATTGTGCAGACACTTGACTCAGCACGAGGAGCTGATAAACAGCCTTTGACTTGTCCATCAGTTTCATGCTTAGTCAGTTACCTAGAATTTGCTTTTTTTCTCCCAAAGGGGTGACAGAATGATATCCTCAATATAGACATAGCTGCATGAAAGAACGCTGATAAGAGCTGTATTTTCAGCGCAGTAAAATCATAAGCAGACTTCCCTTCCCTCTTATCTCAACTCTGGCTTTTTCCTTTAAGATTTCCAGGTGTGCATGAAATAATTTTTTCACTTAGAAAGCGTTTTATGTACTTCTGGCTTTGGCTTTGCAATCAGGATGGAGATGGCAAAGCTCGTAATGTTCCCTCCTTAGCAGGCACAGTGACACAGGGGCAACAGCAGATGGAGGGAGACAGGGAGCGCAAGTATGTGTGCAATACCAGCTGGACATGTGGGGCAAACGCCTTTGAGATCTCCACCACCAAAGGCCACAGCCAGATTTATACTGCAACTTTCACACAAAGTTGGACATGGACGGAAATTGGGTGCAGTCCATCTCAGAGCTGAAAGAGAAAGAAAAATGGAGGGACAACACAAAAAGGGAACTACATATTAATTGCATTTTATGTCAATTTCAATTTCCCAAGGGTGTGTGTGTTTTTCTATTTATGACAGTGTGTCATGTGCATTGAAGCATCAATGTGTGTCCTTTTGTTCAGAGGGATTTTGCCGTTTTGTTTATGCGGTTCTCAGCCAGCATGCTGGCAGCTAAAAAAAAAAAAAGTGTTGTGCCATCATTATATATCAAATGGGTTAAGAAAAAAAAAAAAAAGAGTCGTCATGAGTCTGGAAAGGCCGATGGGTGGATGTACAGGAAAAGGAAAATTGAAGGCGCAGGGACAATTCCAGCTCATTGGGGGAAGAATACACCCGAGCACACCCACTGAATTTCATTAAGATGATTTAGGTTTCTCTGTGTGGCCAACAGGTCCGTAGCGCATGTATAACCGAGCTGCAGGGCTGGGCTGAGTTAATGGCTATCCACAGTAGAGCTCTCCGATTTTAATCACTGAGTCATTATGCCAACTGCGTATTCCACCAGTCTCATGCTGCACTTAGATTAAAAAGCCTGAGTATAACCAACACACTTAGTATTTAAAGATTCATTTGTTTTGTGCACAGGGAGTGAGGAGTTAATTTGTCTCTTAATTGGGTAAGTCTTGTTGCAATGTCATATGTAGTTGGAAAAGGGCATTTCTCAATTTTACAAATAGGGGATTTTTTTGAGTGTGAGACTGTCCATCTCTGCTGTTGACGCAGCAGTTGTGTTCAAGAATGGCAGTATGTTGGCTGGGAAGTCTGTGAAATGTAGAAAAAAACGGTTTCCATCAATCCGCCTCCCCGGCCGCTGCTTCAAATCTATCACAATATCATCCATCAGCCAGTCAAGTGTAGGTGTGTGTTTATGCGTTTGGGTACAAACACACAGCACCCACACTTCTCTGGTGCTCCCATCAAGCGCCGCCGTCTCCCCATCAGCTCACCCCGGCAGACAAACACACTCACTGTTCACGTCAGTGCAACTTGAGTATCCCTGAGTCACTTGGATGAGAAGGTGCTCTTGAGGAAAGGTGAGAACACACGTACTTTACTGTGCTAAACTGCTCACAGCACAGAGCGCCCAATTAAACACTCATTAACTTGATTGCTCTCAATAATGGTGGCGCTTCTCCTCCTCAGTCTGAAGCTACTGCTGTTCTGCAGTAAAACAGAATAAATGCTTTGATTCTGGATATGGAGATTTTGTACAAACTCGATTCTGTACTACTGCAATGGAAGGAGGCATCCGAAGAGTTAAAATGTCTGTCCAGTAATGTCCATCTACTGCCATTTATAACCATAGATTGAAATGATTTCTCAATTAAAATGTTCAGTAAGGGACACTCCCCAAAGCCTCTTGTTCGAGAAAATGTAAAATGTAGATGCATCGGTCTTCAGGCTTCTTTACTGAGCAGAGCCTCAGCAAGAGACTGAGCAGCCTATCAACTGACATAGGGAGCAAGGTGGTAACAAAGTAGTCCTCAGTGCTGAGAGATAAGAGCAAGAGAAGTGAAGAGCTCCTAACTGGGCATGTGTGTCTCTTCAGATTGCTGTTTATGGCTGTTGTCCATCCTGATATAGTGCTGTGTGGCAAAAGCAAACAGGAAGAGAGAGCTGGGGCAGATTAAAGCTCCTCAACAGTCTGAAGGTTTGGGTTAACGGGCAAGCTGTTTACATTTGCCATACTGGACATTTTGGACAGAGAGTCCTAATAAATGCTGCAGACCACGTGTATGAATGATTAGAGCCACGCTCTTAATATTGTGTTGCATCCCCCGTCCTCCTCTCATCTCACAGACACTCAGCTGAACAGGCGACTGCATCGAGCTGAATTTCTTGTGGTGCTCATTGAACCATTCTTGGACAGTCTCAGCCCGGCGCTGCACCCTGATGTCAGGATGTACTGCGGCTTCACTTTCAGTAAAGAGAGCCAGTGTGCAGTTAACGCTCCACGCCATCCAGCCACTACCACCATCCTGCAGCATTGACACATGGATAACACCGATTCGTTAAACATGTCAGTATTTCTGCACTAAAGTGTCATTCCTACAGGAGGTTGTCAAACTCAGTGGCTGCTGCACACGTTTCCCACCAGGTTGTGACTTCCTCCCTTTTAGACGAGCCTGCAACTTGGCTGGACCGTATATAGCTTGTTACACATAATTTAAAACTCCACTGGCCACATCCTCTCCTCCACAGACACCCTGACCTTCACCTGCAGCCGGCACCTTCGGTATTTATGTTGTTTTTCCTCAAATTGATCCAGTCGTCACATTACAAAAGTTTGCCAGAGTTTACTCTGCGAGGAAGCAGCCAAAGTTTCCACTGTGCACCAAGTGTTCCTGCTATGCAATGCAAACAGAACTTCTCGACTCTCTTTGAAACAGTCCAGCGTTGGCCGACTTGTAAAGTGCAGAGTTTTGATTAATGCTCTGCGGAATGACCAACCATACTGATTTCACAGTATCCATGGACGTCCATTGTCCCACTTGTGTGATGAATTTTTGTATAACATAAAATAGGGTTGTGATTTCCTCTTATAGCCAAGCAGTTCTATCTCCTAAAGTGTTTCACTTGAGCTTCAGTCACTGAAAACCTTACACCAAAGGCCCTTTCTTAATAAAAACACTAATCTTATTCTACATGTTAAAATGAATGTGACTGATAATAAATGATTACTAATTACCTCTAGAGGGTGATAAGAGCAAAAGAATAAAATCTTTTCAGAACCTTTTAGTATTTTTTACAGAGGTGATGATCGCACTAATTAAACCCAGGCTGTGACTCAAAGCAGCTGAGCTTCGTCATGCATAATAAGCACAAGTGCTCTGGCTTTTTGTCTTGTCATTGGGCTGATTATATACTATTATGGCTGCATCAAAACCAAGCAGCGACCCAGACAGGTGCGTCTGATCCTCAGTGAGCTCACTCAGGAAAAACGCGATGACCAAATGCCTTTGCAATGCGGTCTGCACTTGCAGGTTGTGCAGAGGTCGCAGTGAGAGACCAGCACGGGGATGCAGGCTATTTTAGCAGATGCGGTTTGCCTGTTACTCAGTGCACCTGTTCAGTTAAATACAGTCTGGCCTGCAGCTGCCGTGGTTGATGAGAAAAGAAGCATGCATAATGGGATCTTTTTTTGAAGCACTGTCCCTCCTGTCATCCTTAAAATCACATCCTCTTAGAGATGAGAATGCTACCTTTTAATGCAGTGTAACATAGAGATCTGGCTGCTATTTTGAAATGTATTACTGCATATGAAAATGTGTTGGTTTTTTTGCCCACCCAAGCACTGATTGTAATAACAATCCCACAAGCAGCTACTGTACATTCCTCCCTGCTGTGCTTCATTAACCTCCACACCTACCGTAGACGTTTCTGCTAATTAACAGAACGGCTCGGACTTGAGAGGGTAATGTTGCCTGCCGTTGGAGCCATTTAACATCATCGGGAGGTTGACTCCACGTAATCAAGCTCTATTACATCTCATTTCGGAAGACACCTCAATTAGGCGCTGGGCACACCTCGGTGAGTAGGGTGAGAGCGAGCAAGCGATGGAGGAAATGATGCATCAGTCTTACAAGTGCAATTGTTTCGCTCAGGCGTGCGTGGTTTGCTTTTTTCTTCCATTTATGAACATCGCTCATAATTCAGATTGTTCTTTATAGTTATACAGTGACGTACATGTAGTCAGTGTCATCAGATGTGCGTTTCTAAAACCCCATTACTGAGGCACAATCTAACACAAGTCTTTTGTCTGAAATGTGGTGAAGACAGATGTCACATTTAGTGGGGAGACTAGACGGCTCATAAACACTTGGTGTAGTCAGTGGTGGCGAAAGAGTTCAGTTCTTCTTCATTTCCCGTAGAATCATGAACGCATGTGACTGTATTAAGCCTGTAAATGAAATGTGAAAATGTCACACATGTATCCAGGTTTCATGCTCACACATCACCACACTGACAACTCATAGCTCAACATTACTGGGTCAGCTCCCAGTATCACGTCAGTATATTCTCATTCTCTGCTCGAGGTTGGCTGTGCTGTTGGCTGTTTTTCTTTTTCTTAGTGCATGAGCTCCTCACTCAGGAGTCTCTGACCACCTGGGGCAGCTGCTGACCGTCTTTCACATAATAACACTAATCACCCAGTTGGAGACCAGAGCACTCAAACACTGCCAGTGTGCTTTGGCTCAGTCCTCTCGCCACTCAGTCAATTCAAGACAAGGACATACTGTACATACTTAAAAAAAAAAAAAAAAAATCTAAACCGGGGAAAGTTTGCCTTTTATTTTGTCTCATTTCACCTACTGAGAAATAAATGAGAAAAGTACAACCTATAGAAATTAAATAGTGCCGTTTAACTGATTTGAGTCTGAAGTGAATTGATCCCAAGCTGCTACAAACGTTAAACCTAGATCTGGATGTTCCCTGGACAAAACTGTTCCCAGACAACAACAGGAATCCATCTGTACAAGCTTAACAATCAGCAGGCCAAATGTTTAAATCTTTTTTGTTCTGACCACGATATTGTAACATACAAAGTTGTTTTGTCGTACATTTTTAGGGAATTTTAAAGTGTTTTTTTTTTTTTCTGTTGTTGTTTTTTTTTACAAAAACAACTCATTAGAGGGAATGTAGAGCTCCCACAGAGAGGTGTGAAAGTGACCAGGTCTGTGTGATTGTGTACATGTTCAGGGAGCAACCTGCCCAATCGATGCTGGTCTACAGTTTAGGCAAACTGCCATCCAGCAAAACTCTCATTGGATAAATCTGAGCAAACCCAGTTATTGGTATCTTCTTTTAAACCATTTTTTTTTTTCTTTTTAACCTTGACCAGAAGCTAGATTTTATGGTTTCACATCAACTACAGGCTCCAGTAGAAGAGTAGAATATAAACTATATCAAATGTAAAGCACATAAGAAAACACTTGAGTGTATACCGATCAGGGGAGTTGTGTTGGTGAGCAGTGGATGAGCCACAGCGTGTCTTCCATATGCTACCTGTCCCGCTGACAGTCCTGTGGTTTCACACTCGGTTTGGCTCCAGGTTTATCATCGCCAAAATCAATAGAGAGGGCCACCTAAATGCAAGGTAATTACGAGAGCTGGCAGGCTTCTGGGCGTGCTCACAACACTGTTGTTGTGTTGAAGAACAGTTTCATTTTCTGCCTTTCAATCTGTGAGGTGAATGAGGGCCAAGGCTAGCCCTGTAAGACTCCTGGCTGTTAGTTATATTCCAGATAAAAAAAAAAAACATTATTACGTCTATTTTTCCTGCAAGGGGCTCAGTGGAGTTTTTGCCAGAAAACAATAAAACATTTTGTAAGCGCTCAATGTTTCACACCAAAATGCGTGACGTGTGTCCTTGAGGTCCAGCAAATATTTTGAGTAACTTTCCCTATTCATAAAATATTTGCAAATCCATATTTTGAAAGTATTTTAAACCCTGCATGGTTTAGATCCATGTTTGCGTGCTAAGAGCCTTCTTATGCTCCTGCAATGTTGGTGAACTGCCCAATTAAATGGTACATCCCTACCAACAAACTGCCCATCAGTAGGGAAGTGATGGAATATTGGTGTTACCTGTTTCATCACGTGTTGCATGCACAGTCTTCTTTTTGTTTCTTGCGGAACCAGCATGTGAAAATATTGCTCCATAACTCTGCCAGTGGGCTTTAAGTCCTGAAATGTACCTGTCACTATTTTCTTCCGGGCTTTGGCTATTTAGAACTGCGCTGTGTAAGACACCATGATAAACTATACACAGATGGAAAATTTGAAAAAGCAAACCAAGAGAAAAATCTCAAGACTCCCAAGCTGTCAGTCATGTTAAACCTGCTGACCCACAGATTTACTCAGATTTGACAGCAGAGAAGCTTTTAAAGGACTGTTGATTACAATTTTGACTTCTGATGTGTGGAGTTCACATCAAGGAGTAGCAACTGTGGAGTTTTGGTTGTTTTTTGTTTTGTTTTTTTTTTCTTCTGAAACAAAAGTTTAATCTCTACTCTAGGTGTCACTAATGCTCGAATAACACCACTAAAATCAATGTCAGACTTTTTGAGATAGAGATGAGGCAAAGGAAGCTCTAGATAAGCGTAGTGAGGTTGAATCTGCACTTCAGCATTAGAGGAGGGGTGCCTGAGCATGACTTCATGTCCTCAAGTGTGTTATGGGTGTCACAAGGACAAAATTCTTTTAGATTAAAGTGTTACTTAAGCTGTTTTGAGGAGTATCCTCTGCTGTTTAGTGGTGTGTAAGTGTTAAATTTAGCTGCTTCAGGAGAAGACTATGAAAAGAGTGGAAAACAGACAGAAGGGGATGAAAGTAATGAAATGAGAGATGGGGAGGGGTCAGAAGAGTCACAGCATGACCTACATACAGTCGCTTTTGTAATTGCACACCATCCGATTGACTTGACAATCCAGAATGGCCATGTACTCACTTGGAAAGAAATGCAGATATTTTGTTTATTCAGCCTCCTTTCGACCCGGTTTGCCTCTCACTTGCTCTGCCTCGTGTAAGCGAAGATCCTCTTTCATCTCCAGCCCCACCCCGCTCTAGGCTCAGAGGCTTGAAACAGGCAGAAAGGTGTTGAATGTACTTAACCTGCTGCCTGCTTCACGCTCCTTCTTTGCCTGTGGTAGCTCAGTTTATGTTTTATATTCAGCTGCACCCCCTGAAGTAAATGTATCTTCCCCAGGTGGGTAGCATGAGGCCAGCTTACCTGAGACTCAGCCCTAAGTCAAAGCAAAACAGGCTTTCACTGTGGCACATAGGCTTTTGTTTGTGTGTGTGTGTGTGTGTGTGTGTGTGTGTGTGTGTGTGTGTGTGTGTGCGTGTGCGCGGTGAACTTAGGTCGGTGCTACCTGTAACATTACACTCAGATTAGGGTGTGGATGAGTAAACAGGCTGCTGAAAGATTCTCAAATCCCCTCATGGGTTGTTTCAGGGCCTGCAGTCTGGGTTATTGATTGCTAGTAGAGGTACGACTGTAACTCTAGCAAGCAGCTACATCAGTCATCAGAGGTAATGCTTCAGAGCAGAGACACAGGAGGAGGAAGGATCGGCATAAGATTTTGGAGAGTGAGCATCCCTGACACTGTTTTCTAAAAAAAAAATAAAAATGGCGGTTTGGTAAGGTGATGGGTCATTTACTATATATATCATATATGGGATTGTTTTTATTTTGTTTGGTGCTGCTGAATACTATATGTGTGGGATAGACTTGTATGAAAACTGCAGTCAATGTTACGAAGCTCAGTCACCGCAGAGACATTTTTGTGAAGCCCTTTGAATCATCAGTTCAATTTGAAAAGACCAAATCCTGTTATAGATATCGGTGAATGACTAACTATGTGTCAGTCCCATTCAGTTATTTTGGGCAGTAAAGTGGGTTGGAATTCAAACAGTCCTTTGTAGGTACTGCACTATGTTTAGGTGGACATAAACAGGCCACGTGGTATTGTAATCCAGTGAATGATTCTTATGCAAATCTGATTGGTTGTGAATATGTGCAGTGTCTTATAATGTCTCATGCATGGGGATTTAGCCTCCCACCAAAAAGGAACATGTGATTGTTCTGTAATTGGAAACGGCAGATCTGTACATGTTCATCTGTGGGCTGTGATTTTCTCCATTATATGTGAGCGTACTACAAAATCTGCAACTTTTCACTTTTCTGTCTGCCACTGATGTGTCAAATGGACAATGGGATGGTGAGGCTAATCTCTGCAGGAGGTGTTTTATAATGTTGGAAGAAACTGTCTGAGTGAGGCGGATAATAGGACAGAGGGATCCGATATCCCCTTTCAAATTAAGCAACGTCCCTTTTCATGAAAACTTTGTTTTAAGGCTTACCCCCGGCTGCAGAATTTCATCCTATTAAACGAGTCAAATCTGTTATAACTGATCAGACTCGATCGGGTAAACTCTAAGCAAAGCAACACCCACAGCTTGAACGGGCAGCTCTCCGTCACAGGCAGATTAAGAGGAATGAGGGGAGATGAAGCTGGAAGGCAAAAGAAAGGGGGGAGACATTGGGAGGGAAGAGAAGGAGCTAGAGAGAGAGAGAGAGGAGAGAGTTAGCACTCGCCCCAGAATAAAAACAGCCGAGAACATGCACGCATGTACGTGACAGAGGAGGAGAGAGGGAGAGAGAAAAACAAGGAGGGTGGAGGGAGGGCTGCTCCGACCATCATCTGCCAGGAGAGAGGCTGATCTCCGACAGCAGGTGTTGGAGGACAGAGAGTCGGACGCACGGACTGAGCGATACGCAGGGGAGCAGACTATTTGTTGAGGAGAAGAGACTGAGGTGAAAGTGAGGCAGCACCCCTTACAGGTAAGCTTAGAGATGAAAGAGAGAGAGAGAGTTGAGAGAGTCTATACCGATTAGAGTGATAAGAAAGAGACACATGATACAAGCTGATGAAGAGTTTGCTCTTTAGCTCTGTGCTCAGCTCCAGCTGATCTTTCCTGATGTCTTCATCTTCCACTTGGAACTTTCTCTCTATATGTCTCCGTCCTCCTCTCCCTCTTTCTCCTTCTCCCTTTTGTCCACCCAGGAAGTGACTGACTGGCGTCTTGAGTAAATGACTCTGCTTTCATTGTGCATTAGCGGCTGTAGTTGATTAGATTAGTTGCTCTCTCCTAAGTGGACCTGCAAAGCTTAGGGATTTGTGTGCACTTGTCTCTTTTGGATTGTGTGTGTTTGTGTGTCTGTGTCTGCATGTTTTTCATTGTGCACGAGTGTGTGTGTATGTGTGTGTATGTGTGTGTATGTGTGTGTATTGGGGGGGGGGGGTGGCTAGTGGAGGAGAAGATGCAGCCAAGACATCACTCACACACAACATGTGTGATTCAAATATTATTATTCACGAATCTCAGAAACTCTAAGCTGTAGAAAGAATTTAGGCTTCCACTGAGGGGCAAAAAGTGGATCCGCTCCAGAGAAGATGAATTAGAAAATAACATTCTGGTTCCAAAGATTGCTTTGAGCCGTCACGTTCAGCTGAGCTTCATTTGACTGTGATGACAACAATTATCGAGAAGAAAATGTGCCTGAATATTTGTTAGATTTGTTCTTTGCCGCAGCCGGATTCCATTTCAGTCAAACTGGAGCAACTCTGGGATCTGTCTTTTGGTGATATATAGAAAAGAGCTGAATAATAATGACTGATATTAATATCTGTATACTATTAGCAAAACACAATTGCAGTTTTATGCACATTAAAATGGGTGAAAGCAATGAAAGAAAAATAAAATTAGTTTTTTGGCTGAGTCCCAATCATAAAAATGATCTACAGGTTTTTGGGCAAAATGTTTTTGACATGGAAGGATTGTCTGGTAGTTTACAAGGTGACTGGTCGATTGTAGCAGACTTGTTTTCTTGTGTTGTTCTGTAGAGAGATGTGCACTGTAAATATCTCTGAAATATAAAGCCCTCTCTCAGTAAAAGTAAAATTATACAATCACTAATCTGTCTTCACACACTATATCAAAATAGTGCCCTGTATCCCTGAATCACTGTTAATTTGGGCCCCAGTGACAAAGTGATTAATATCGCTTCTGATCTCCTTATTGATGCACGATGCCCCAAGTTTGGTTTCCCTAAAGGGACATTTGTTTGCTTGAGCGTATTTTGGTAAACTTTAATGGAGAAAATTCCTCTACCATTAAAAGACAGAGTTATTCTACCATAGTAGCACTCGATCCGATAGAATCTGACTCTCACCGCGATGCCTTTGGTCTTCTTTTGGTTGCAAAACAAGCCACTGTATCTGTTGAGCTGGCACACAAGCAGCAGTCATCCTCAGCCCATGTTTAGCCCAGGGTCCAGAGTATTTACTGGAAGAACCACTGTAGATTTCTATTGGTAAACCTCTGAGGTTACCCTTTATATTAACCTTTGTCATATTCTTTACCATGTCAGTTATTTGGTTCTTCTGACATGACTGACGTTTTTCTGCTGCAGCGATAAATATACTACTGATGTTTTCTAACAGGCCTGCGCCTTCTCTGCTCAGTCAGTGCAATTACTGTAACCCAACAAATTGTTTTTAAAGATGCACCCATTTATCGGACTATTAAAACATTATTATGATGATGATGATGACTTGAATGGTAAGGACGAAGTCAATAATATACTTAATTATTATTATTATTATTACACTTATTAAAAGTAGCCTTTAGGCCAAAGATGAAAGTAGACACTTGCTGAGTGTGACTGTCTGACTGTCTGACTGTCCTCTCCACTCACACAGCAGCACACTACAGAGCCATCCTACTCTAAAGAAGTTTTTCGAGTGTTTAGCATTGCCAAGCTCATCTGTATTTACAACCTGACTGGACTCGAGAAAGAGTGAGTTCTTATCAGATATCATGACCCAGCAATCTGCATGTGGAAGCAGCTGCAAGCATCACACAGGATTAATTGGTGGATTTATTTTCAGAAAGCCTTCTGCTCCACTTTAGGAGTTTCTTGCTTTCAGAAAGTAAAAGAGAACACGTGGTTCAAAGGTCTGACGGTGAATACTAGTTATTTGAACGATATAAAATGCCAAGTTTTCAAAATTTTTTCCCCTCTGTATTATAGTTTTTTATAGTATGACTTCATTTTAAAACACCACCACTATTGGTGGTTATCACTGTACTGAAAACAACATCATGTAAACTTTACACTCACACTTTGCAGTTTTCACTGCCTGTGCTGGCTAAAGGATTTTTTAAATTAAACTTTTTTCTGATCATTGTTCTCGTATTTGCACTGTAGCTTTCATTGGGATACTTTATGTCAATATATGTATGTTCTGTCCTTTACATGGACTAATGGATCTTTTTATATAGAATATAAACTGCTCAGTTCCTTGAAAGGTGCATTTTCCTTTAAAGTGTTGGGACACTAGGTATAAGCTTCAAACATTTAATGCCAACTTTCATTCAAAATCGATTTTTGTTTTTTTTAATTATTATTTTCATTTTAGATGGAACATCTAACAGCGATTTCAGTCAAGAGGTAATGTTGCTAGGTGACGCGCAAATTTATACAACTGAACAAGAAATCAGCCTCAGTATGGAGAGGAAAAGAAGACGGAGCTTTGTGTGCAGCCTTTGTACCATTCAGCACAAGGTGATAGCACTTGTATGTAGTCGGGGAAAATAAACCACAAATGTTTGTGGCACTGATTTCACACTCAGCCCATTAATGCAGATGATCAAAGAATAATTTTTTTTATTGGTGTCGTCGGCTTGAGTAAAATGCCATAATGTTTCTCTATTAGCGTTTTACATTGTAAGAAACAGATGTGATTGAACAATAAGCTACAGGCGGACTAACTATCATCCTTAACGCTGTTTAATTAGTCGTGCTCCGGCTCAGTCGCAGTAAAACAACTGCTCGACCACTGTTATCTTGACAACAGTGTGAAAAAATGAGTCACCAATTGTTTTGGTAATCTATGAGTAATTTAAGAATATTGTTAAAGGAAAAATCACGAAGATTCGTTGATTCTGCCTTCTCAAATGTGGCCTGTTAATTAATGAAGTGATTAACAGCACACCATAGTAGAATGGGAACAGGTAATTCAATAATAATAATAATTATTATTATAATAGTTATAAAACAATGCTAAAATACACACAATACAATAAGTTAAAACACCTATAAGCAATATTCATTTATCACAATGAAATCAAATTGAATAATACAACAGAGCTTCTTGGCCAAGCTTCTCATACATCAGAAAACAGCCAGAGCTACATGTATATTTATATAACCTCAGTGAACATCATCAGTCCAGACTGCACAACTTCACAGCGACTGAGTTACTGAATATTCCTCTTTGATTGCAGCCTTCGTAAATCAATATCTTACATTATTATCGTATCATATAGGAGAGTGGTATTTTTATAATGTGTGCTTACTGTGATCCCAGCCTGAAAAACAACGAGTCAAATTTATCATTTACTCTTTCGGACTTCTGTTTATCTGCCTCGTAAATCAATGCAGGGGGGGCATCAACACACACGCACATACAAAAAAGTGCCTTATGTTAGCTCTGATGACAGGCATCGACATAATACATTCCCTCTCCCCTTACCCTACCTCAGCGAAGATGCCCTTACAATGATGGTTTCAAACCAGCAGGCAGACAACCACAGAAAATTGTTCATTTGCGGTGATGAGAGAGACCATGCCTACCACGGGTGGTGAAAGTGGCAGGCTGTCAGGCAGCGCTCATCAGCCTATAAAGTCCTCCTAAATCAAGACTGATCTGCACCTTTGTGGCTTGTTTGTCATTATGGCTATGGGCAGCTCTACATGGCTGCTTTTGATTAGGTGTCTGCCCAAGCAGAAGCAGCAGGTAAGAATTTATAGCAAGTGATTTCATACTTTCACATTTTTGGAGTAATAACTATCAGTATTTTTTGGGGGGAAATTTGAGTTTCAAGGCTGACCAAGCTCAGTAAGCTCCTTCTTTGTAGACAGATTTTTAGTGCATAATTCTTGAGTTGAAGAATCCTTTGACATCGCATTTTCTTTGTGTTCTGGCTGTATTACATGGAAGGTGTACCAAAGTTCAAGCTCCAAAGAAATGTCAGTTCTA
Organism: Remorina albescens; assembly: GCA_034769265.1. Lineage (NCBI taxonomy): Eukaryota > Metazoa > Chordata > Actinopteri > Carangiformes > Echeneidae > Remorina > Remorina albescens. The sequence continues at coordinate 23,757,068 of CM068494.1, forward strand.
AAAAGCTGAGGATGCTGCAGGAGTAATTTTGTAGAAGCAGAGATCAGAGGCAACAAAGAACAGAGGTCCTGCTTTGTTCCGAAGAGATTTCTGAACCACATCTCCAGGTCAGCAGTCTGTTGTCAAAAAAGTGCAGCTCTGTTTGCTCAGACGTAAAGATTTTTCAAAGTGTTTTCACAAAGGAGGAGCAACAAACGACGGTGAACAATGAACAAATAATTAACTACGACGAAGACCACTCTGGATCAGCTTCTCCACCTCCAAACCACTGTGTTTTGAGACAGGATTTCGGAAAGGAGGGGCTGTGAAAGTGTGAGAATCAAAATTATTACCAATTATCACTCAACGGAGATTTGAGCTTGTGCTCTGTGTTCCTTTTTGTTCAGAAATGCCCTCTGCTAAAGGTTTGCGAGCAGGATGCGTGCACAGACGGGCTGCCAGTTCTAGCAACTGGGTGTTGTGTGAGACAAAGTGTGAAGTGATATGCTGTGACCAGAATCCTGGTCAGACTGGTAATTCACTCCAATTACAGAGAGAAGAGGCCGAGAAGAACAGAGAGAGAGAGAGGCGAGGGCAGCGGGTTAAAACATGAAAGCTGAGCTTCCTTTCTTCTGCTGCTTTGTATCAATTTTCTCTTTGTTCTCTGTCACTTCTACACTTTCCCCTCATCATGTGCGCAGTTCTCCTGATATACTGTTTCAGTCTCACCTCTGATCACATTAATCTCGTCGCTTTCAATGCGGCCGGTATGAAGGCATAAAACTGCAGGTGAGTTATGCACAGAGAACAGGAAGTGTTTATTTTATCCCTGACTGAAGACATAGCGAGGCGAAATGATTGCACCCTTCTCATCGTAGTAAGAGCTGAATAATTTTCTTTCAATGGGATGAATCAGTTGCTTAACAGACCTGTTCCTCTCTTCTTATTGCTTAAATGAAAGACTCATCTAAAGGCTACATAACCTCTCTCTCTCTCTCTGTCTCCCCACCCCTCCATCCTCTCTGACTCACAGGAAACAAGATGGAAGGATTCCACGTATCTCTGATGAAGTAGAGCCCTCACTCGCACACCCCCACCCTCCATTTCCTCTTCCCTCACTTTCAAAGGTAACCTGTAACTTCAGCCTGACGCTCCTCTCTTCTCTGGGAATTAATGCAGTTGCCAAAATCCTGATATGATCAATTAGAACAAGCCTGAAATCAAAGGATGTTTTTGTAAAAGGCTGTTCTAATTGTCACGTGTGCACCTGACTGTTGAAGAACTAAACCCTCTTTACTAACACCGGTGATTGCTTTTTTCCGTTTGCTTTTCATGCTCCAGGCCACTGGGATTGCGACGGGCTGGGGATCAGCATGGCTTACTGGTGCACTTGAATCAATAATTACTGATGTTATTAGCTGCACCTACATTAGGTGCAGCTAATAATACCCCAATCCATAACCAAAGATGTTTAATGAATGAGTCAGGTAGTATTGTAAAAGCCATACTTTTATTACTGTCCACTTAGGAGACCAAAACCAACAACAGAAGTAATCTAACTAAGCCTAAAACACAGTTTTGCCTGGCTACTGTCGCCCACAGTTGTTATCCAAAATCACTTAAAGGGGTTAAGGTAGAGAGTGTCTTCGGCAATGAACATGAAATGAATTCATTATGAGTATGTCACATATACTTTGTGTTAATGTGCCAATATGCATCTGAAGATGATATCATCGCTCTCTCCACTCCTCTTTCTTGAGGTAATAGAACGGATCAGTGTTTCACTTTGGTTGTTATATGTGTCTGGCACACTGAGTTGCTTTGGGCACTGAGCCAGCCCTAGTCCAATCCTTACTGTCAGAGCATCTGTCTTTTAATTCCTCATTGGTGTTCCTTCCTAGCTTTTATAGCCAGGTGAAAGGTGCCTCCAATGCCCTCCATGCCTGTTAGCACAGTTGGCAGGCTGTTGTGGTGCCTGACAGAAGAGACTGCATCGTCTGTCATAGCCTGCAGTGGCAAATATAGATCTGCAGCAGTTGTTCCTCTCTAATGCATGCCTTTGGAGACACACTGGGGTTATTTATTCCACACATGGGCTGGTGATAATATTTTGCAAGAGATTAATGATAGCTGCAAAGAATAGACTTGCAGGGACACAAATGTCTGATTTTAAGTCGATGGTTTTATTGTTTGAATTTAGTTTTGAAGGTTGATATGTAGACCCAATTATATGAGTGTGTATTATTATGGAGTAGCATTGCTGAAATTGAATTTTCTGTGAAGTGGCACGTAGTTGTGTTTACACAGTACATATAAATTGTTGTACGGTAGACACAGTACGGCTGTTCAAGCCAAGCCCTTAAACAAGATGGCAACACTCTTTCTTTCTGAAGTCCCACTTGCTACTCATGAAAGTCAGACACCCTGCAGCAGTACGTTATAATGATGTAATCCGAGCTGTCTCCGAGTTCTTTTTCAGATAAAGTCAGATATTTATCTGTGAATAAGGATCCATACGTGTGCTTTGTGTTTCAACTCTGCTTAAAACATGGCAGCATATGGAGGAACAGGTTTGTGGAGCCTATTTTAGCTAATAGGGAGCTGCACAAAGTAACACATTTCCTCTGACGACTGCACATTTGAAAATGAAAATAATCTGAGGGTGCATAGTCCGGGGGGGGGGGGGGGGGGGGGGGGGGTGAGCTAACCCAAGTTTTGTAGCCCACTTCTCATCTCTGTGGGATGCTAGACCCGCATCTCAGGGTGAGCTGTGGGTGGTCATATTTCATTGATAAGAGAGAAAAATGCTTGGAAGAAAAAAAGATTATATCTGCTGTTCTGCTGCAATGATTCGATCCTCAATTTAGTCTGGCAGTGTTATAGCAGGGCAGATTCTAAACTGATGTCACGCTCGTTGGATTATGTCATTGCCTCGTTCCTCTTGTCAAGTTCAGCAGAAACAGAGAGGTCCTAATGGATTCAGCAGCTCTATACTGAAAGTTCAAGGTTGTTGCTCTGTGAAGTCCTTGAGAAGGTACTAAGGGATAAAAAAGCATGGTGCATACAAATGACCACCGGACTTTAATCAAAGAGCAGCAGGTGCTCTTTGTTCGGAGTCGGAGCACCTGACCGCTGTCTGCTTTTAAAGACAGTCTGGGATCCCTCTCAGCATACAGAAAGCTCAGCTGCGGTTCAGTAGATCTTAACCTTTGTGACAATCAACCAGCTCTTCTGATGTATTAGGAGGAGGGCATCTGTGTGAACTCCATTTGTGTCTCCTAAGCATCAGTGGCCACAGCAAGGTCAGCCTAGTCTCTATAGCCAGACCTGATGGATGGCCCCCGATGGATTTTCTCTGGGTGAAAAGAGGCTTCTCTGCCCACCGACTGACTCTCTTTGAAGTTAAGTTTTCCATTTTACTGTATTTCCTTTGAGGATTCAACTAACCCACAAAGTGTAAATGGAGAGATGGAGATATTGCTTTGGATGCAAGTCATTGGCAATTTGTCTGGAATTTAAAATGTTCCTCTGTATTTGAGGAGTTATTGAAGTATGGGAGTCAGAATTTTCCAGGAAAAATGGCCCTCATATGTATTTACCCGCATGCTGTATGTTGACTCACTCATCTATTCAGCTTTGTCAGGCAGTTGATCGGTGAGTTAATCTCATTATCTCTGTTTCGTATGCGCACAAGCTGTAATTGCCGTAAATCAACTAAGAGAAGGGAAGATGTATGGATGAAAAACCCCTCGGGTAGTGGAGCCACTCCATCTTGTCTCTGAGGGCAGAAAACAAAACGTGCCACCTTAAAAGCTCACGGAAGTCCCGAGCATACACTTCACAGTCAAACCTGCAATTCTTTGCACTTGTTTATGGCCTCGAGTTTCTTCAGTAAACGCTGTTCTGTTAGATCATGGTTGTTGCAAAGGATGAACAAACCACTTAAAGAATCCTGAATAGAACAGCCTGTGATGCAATTCGTCCTGGCCTCCCCTGAAATAACAAGCCAGCATCCGATGTTGTTACACTGATGCAAGTAAACACTTGAGGTTTACGTCCATCAGTTGGTGTCATGTCACCTAGTGCATGTGTAGTTTAAAAAAAAAAAAGAAGAAGAAGCATTTTTAATTATATTTTTTACATGGTGTTAGCATGAAATATCTCCTTGCATGTTCTGCCAAGCAGAGTTTGAGACTCAGTCTGATTCCTTGTGCAGAAATATAAGAGCTTATAATCAGCGTTTACAGTCTGCAAGAGCACTCCAGATATAATTAACCTACTTTTCCACATGTGATGCAAAACGCAGGAAAACATTCACTAAAATTTATGGATCTATGCTAGGTTTTTCATTTACTATCTATGTTTATGGTTGTCTTTCTCTCTGAGCTGGGGGGGGGCGTCTCTGAGATGGAAGCTTGAGAAATCAGAGATGAAAAGGAAAAAAGGGAATGGTGGCATATTGTGATGTAACAAAAAAAGAGAACTATACATTTTTTGGTGTGTGTCCACATGCCGGTATGTGTGTGTTTGCATAAAAAAAGAGAAGATATTTTTGCAGCGTGCACAGGGAGGGGAGAGACGCTGTTCCTGCCTTTCTCCTACTTCCCAGAGAACAGCTGTGTGAGACTGTGGGAGGGTGGAGTGGGGGGGGGGGGGTGAAAAGGGGAAGGAAGCAGGGGAAATTATATTCTCACATTTCTGCACATGGGTTTTACCGGTGCACAGAGCTCTTTGGATACTGATAGACACCTATCAAGTTTTCTCTCCTACATTATTTGCTGAGCTGTAGTACGTGCGAAGTGTCGCTGTCAGTCTCACCTTTGTGCTCGTGGCAGACAGTGACACTGACGTCCTCACTCCCGTCAGCCCGTCTGAATCAGTACGTGTGGAGTGATGACAGAATTCAGGATGGCTAAGAATGTCTTCTTGGATGGACTGCTCAGCAGCCCTCCCAGGAAGCCTTTTCTCAAGAGACGATGTCTCAGCGATGTGAGTATTTTTCACTTTCTTGAAGTGAGAGATTCTTTGAGATAGTTTCTACTTTACATGCTTTTCTTTTGTTTTTTTGACCTGATGATGGGGAAAAAAGTTGGTAAATTCTAAAATTGTGCTATATTTACCGTGTCACTATCTGTTTCATTTTCTGCTGCACCGAAGCAACACATCTATAGTTCAATCGTTGAATGTTTCACTTCTCATGGAGCAATACAGCACTGATCTGGTCTCTGTGCACTCTTCACAGATAATGTGTTCAGTGTAGGACAATGTTGATGTTTTTTAGGGTTTTTTTGTTTTTTTTTTTCAGCCAGAAGAGTATCTCTCTCTGAATATCATATGGCGCTGTTTATTTTCACATGCAACAATAGACCGAGGCTGCACCTTTGGCTTTACTAGGTCACGGTCAGGTGTGTGCATGCTTGTGTGAGCGTGTGTTTTATGGCTGGTCATAATATGTGTGCGTTTGAGTTTACGAGTCTGTGTTTTAGCACAGACGTGTGAGGATGTTTATATGTCTGCATATGTGCATGCTTTTGTTTGTGTATACTGTGTGTGTTGAGCAAGCCCTCCAGTGCCCCTGAGTAAATCTAAGCTGTCATGTGGAAACATCAGCTTGGCACTTCAGTCCACTTCTGTTACATGGTGAACAGAGGGATCAACCCACAACAAGCACTGCCGTCAGGGCTGCTGTGAACCCCCCTCCCCTCTGTCTCAGGTTGGAAATCTGAATATTACTAGATATGAGAGCAGAAGGCGCTTTCTTCTACTTTAACCTGCACCCAGAACGCTGTTTGGTCGTGCACTGACAGCTCAAGGTGTAATTATGAATTGTCTGTCTGGATTCATGCCTACTGTGTTTGTCTAATGAGCAGCCCTGGTATCAGGACACCACCTGGACACATGTTGATTGCAAAACATCCAGATCACACCACTTTTGATGTGATATCTGGTTGTCAATTTAGTTTTATTTCTTGCTTGGACAACACTGAATTTGCCTGCTACCTGGCTAAAGTGTGTCTCCTTGGCACATGAATGTGACGGCGTTTTTCAGACACCAAGAGTGTCTTCCAGCTAATTTGGCCATTGTACACAGTCAGATGAGCTGTTGGCTGTAGCAACAAAGAAAAGCACCCCGGAGCTCTGAGGCTTATTTTCCCCGAAGACTTTCCTGTTTACAACGTGTTTGTCACCAAGCGTGGAGGAACGATTCTCCTGACGTTGAGAATGAAGCTTCAGTGAGAGTGGTGTTAAGTGGGGGGCGGGGGATGTGTTAAGGAGCTGTGTCATAGGAAAATATGGAACTGGGGGTTTTGGAGATTCCAACAATCTTCTGTATTGAGCTGGCGCAGTCAGCGTCCTTAGTGAGCAGAGATGGAGGAAGAGTGAAGACCACAGGGAAAGCATAACAGCAACTGCTCTGCAAACTCTCAAACCCGTGTCCCACTGTGGGTCTGTGTCATCTCTCTCACCCAGACTTCAGACCTGTTTGCCATGATCGAGAGGATGCAGGTACAGTAAGTGGTCCCCACCTCGGATCTGCCTTTGGTCCTCACTTCCTTGTCAGCTTTAATCAAACGCCATTTTCAGATTCTCACTTGCTTCGGACATAAAACTTCCATTTGCTTCTATTTTGATGCTCACGTTTTTTCTGCTTTTCTTGCTATTTTTGTAATCCTGCTCAGAGCTCTTTTTGTGTGTGGGTCCATCTTGTCCTCTCTTTCCCATCACTATTTTTTTTGTTTTTTATTATTATTATTTCTAGCAGTGACACCCTCAGGCTGTCTTTAGAAACCCAATCCTTCTCTATGTGCTGAACAGAGCCCTTTTGTTGTTTCTGTTAGTTATGTCCATTAGTTTTGTCCGTGTCATCAGATCAAATCAAATCAAATCAAATCAGATTTATTTGTATAGTGCCAAATCATAACAAACTTACATGAAGGCACCTCACATATAGAGCAGGTCTAGACCAACTCTTTATGAAATTATTTAAAGAGACCCAACAGATCCCATGATGAGCAAGCACTTGGCGACAGTGGCAAGGAAAAACTTCCTTTAAGAGGCAGAAACCTCGGGCAGAACCAGGCTCAGGGGGAGCAGCCATCTGCCTTGACCGGCAGATGTGTGAATTGTTCTGTTTTTTCTTCTCAATATGCTGAGGTGAATTTGTTTTGTAGCCAGAGATGTTCAGCACAGTTAAATGAATCAGAAGCAAGAGCAGCAACTCCTGAGAAAGCTGCTGAAAAGATCCAAGACAGTTTAAACAGATGCTTTGATCTGTGGGTATCTTTGACACTTCAGGCGTTCACAAATTTACCTTTTAACTGAATCATAACAGGCTCTTTTCCTATCATTTCCTTTCCTTTAATCTTGAATAAATTGTCTGTCTCCTGGCTGAATTTCATGCATGAATTATTGTGGTGGTCAAACACAGAAGTTGGCCTTTCAGCTTCAGCATTACTGTGTAAGGGTCAACTCACAGTCTATAAACACTGGAAACCCCATTTAAATCTGAAGAGTCTGTCATAATAATATATTATATAAAACAAAGAGTATTGGTGAAAGAGGTACAAAAACATTATCTAAGTTTTGAGCGACTGTACACGTTCAAATAACATTTCTGTGCTATCGATATGCTGGAACCAAAGAGAAACAAAGGCGTGAAGGATACTGATACAGGAAACTTGGGAATATCACACCAGATTGAAACAGTTTTTTCGGGTTGTTTGCTGTTGGTTGTTAAGAACCTGAGCAACGCAGGAGCAAAACACAACAGGAGCATATTTTATCATTAGTAATTCACATTCTTCATCAAATGGCACAGAGAATGAGGGAGGGACGGGGGGGACAGAAGCAGCAGCAGAGTCTTCAAAGAATGAATCTAACGAAAGCATTTCCAACATCCATTTGATTCATCCTCCTCCGACCTTAAACGCTTTGTTACTCGCCTCTCTCTTTGCTTTGGAAACTGTCTGTAGTTATGAGTTAAAAGAATTACAATAGTTGGAGTAGATGGAAAGTCCTATTTTAAGTGTTAACTGTAGTTAATATCTGCAGTGTGGGTCTGGACTTCATGAACTTCTGTTTATCTTTTTCAATGTGCTATAGCCTTAAAGATATCACTCTTTACTTCCTCTTTCTGTGGCCCATCTGATGATTTAGCATGTGTTAGGTAAACACGGCTTATCATCACCCTCTCAGACTGAACAAGAAATTTCATGCAGCTTGACAATCTAAATGTGTGTGTGTGTGCGTTTGTGTATACTATCACACGTGTGATCCTGTGTTTCACTCAGTGTTCTGTCTTTTTTTCACACCACAGGGTTGCAGAATGGAGGAGCAGAGATGCCCTCTTCCTCCCCCCCTCAAAGTGAGTCTCAAATTGTCACATCTCCTCGTAGGCCACAGTCTGCTTGAGCATCCTGAATGGCAGACTTATGAACCTGTCCTTATAAGCAGACAGGCTTAAGGATGTTCACCGACTGGGCTGGGAACTCAACGGGTACCACGACTGTAAAATCCTCTCCCATCCTTTTGCCTACACGGGCTAATGCACTGTGTTGAAGAGAGGAAGATTGTGTTAGCAGGAGGGTCAACCATTAGAAGCTAATCATCAGGAAGATGAACATAAAATCATTTATTTCCAACCACGATGTACGTGGTTAGAGTCCGGCAGCCTCACATTGAAGTAAAGATTAACTTCAGGCTCCTATAAATTTTCTATAATATTGCAATGAATAATTAAAAAACACCACCATCCTATAAAAGTAAATACATTTGCTCTTAATGTTGTACAACAAATGGCCAAATGTGTGTTTGGACACCTGACAGGTCATTTATGTGAGAAGTGAGAGTGTGAGGAACTAATACCTGAAACTCAGCTGTTAATCATCTGCTATAACAACCTCCACTCATCTGGGAGGGCCGGCCTCAGGATGTTTAAACCTGGCTTCAGGGAATTGTTTCCATTCAGCTCCAAGTGCACAGTAAAGCTTGGCACTGATCTGGGATTTGCTCCCAGTTGGCAGTGCATGTCAAAGTCAAAGTCAAGCTCCTATACACTAAACTTAAATAGTTATTTCTTAATGGACCGCTTTATGCATTTCAGGGGCGCCACAAAAGAAACGTGCCTTCTGTCAGCTGTTGCTTCAAAGTCAGGATGAAACTGTGTGTAAAATATAACTGTTTCATGCAGTGGAGATTGGCTTTTTCCACTTGACCTAGACACCTTTGGAGCTCTATGGTTGTCAATGTTTTCCCTGAGAGGATAAAGCCCAATGACTTTGAAGCTGCCCTGACTTTTTCTGTAGTGCCACCATGAGGTTGACGTTATTTTACTGACATGTCTCAGCAGCTATTGGACTGATCGGCACCCCATTTGGTGGAGACATCCATAAAGAAAGAGGCTTCATCACTTTGGCATTCCACTGACTTTTCATCTAATGGTGCCTACATGGGAGCCAACTGCAGTATCTAAATTATACAGAAAAATACTTTAAAGCTGCTAAAAGGCCTCTCTCACACCAAAACATGCTTATCCAGTCAAAATAATGTGAAAAGTGAAAAGTTTTGTTGCTCTTCCCATATTGATACTTAGTGGTCTCAGCACTTCAACTTAAAAAAAAACAAACAACTGCTCTGTGAAAACGGACTGTCAATAGTTACATAATAACAGCAAGAGCTTTAAAACAAAATTGAGGGAATGAGGCGCTGGTCAAAAAGGTTCCTAATGTGCCCTCTGTCATGTTTGCAATAACCATGGAAAATCTGGGATTATATAATACTACAGTTAAAGTCAGTGTCAGCGATTATGCTCGTTGTTGTTTTCCTCAGATAACCAAAACTGAAAGTAGTGACTAGAAATAGCTGCTTGTCAACCTGACTCATCTTTCCCTCCCTGCAGACAGAAGAGGACTACATCCCTTATCCCAGCGTTCATGAGGTACAGGCAGCGCGCTGTCTGTACTTGACAATATATACACTCTGAGGATGTCAAGAACCGTTATGCTTAAGTTTTCCGTTCCCGTCAGGTCCTGGGTCGCAGCAGCCCTTTCCCGCTCATCCTGCTGCCACAGTTTGGAGGCTACTGGATCGAGGGGACCAATCATGAACCGAAAGACCCACCAGAAGCAGATCAACCTCCCATTTCTACCTTCCACATCAAACTGGAGACCAACAGCACAGCCAAGATATACAGGAAGCATTTCATGGGCAAGGTGACGATGGGTTCTTTCTTTTAGCAGAAGCATCAATCTTGGTTTATTACATAAGTGTAGTATCGTAAAATATCAAAGGGAAGGTCACCCGTTTACAGTTTCTTAAATCTAGTTGTCTAATGTTAAAGATCTGCACTGTTTTCTTCAACATTTAGATAGATAGATAGATACTTTATTAATCCCCAAAGGGAAATTCAAATTTCCCTTGTTGTCATTTATCGAAAAACTGAATAAGACTTGAAAGTCTTGTTTTTTCTGTTGCCCAAACTCTGCTCTTTTTTTGATTTGAGAAGGAAATGTTGAAAAATGCTTTCGGTTTAGGGAACAAGCAAGCACAAAGAAGCAACACGCAGGTCTTGGAAATACATTGGATGTTTGAAAACAGTTATTTATTGTTAGCGGCATGAAAATGTGATTATCTGTTCCAAGAAGGCACGAAACAGATTGCCAACCTGCAAATGCGGTGTATTCTTTTAGCAGTTGTTCATTTAAATTGAGATGAATACAAACTGGTACATTGGTTCTTGTTTCACATCTTTTCTTCAGGGACAGCTCAAGTACTCTCCTTAATTAGAAGAGTGTTACTTTTCACCCCCTCTCCATTTCTTCTTCTTCTGTTATTATTGTGTCACACACTGTCGGCCGCTGGGGGAGTATTCATCGTTGGATTAAAGCGTCTTCTGCTTATCTGACCCCAGGAACACTTTAATTATTACACCATGGATGCTGCCCTGGGCCACTTGGTCTTTTCCATGAAGTATGATGTCATTGGGGATCAAGAGCATCTGCGCTTGATGCTTCGGTACAGTTTCCTATTATCGTCTCCTCTGACCTGTTTTCTCTCCCACTTTTGTTTGCTCTGTTTGTCTTTGCTTGTTGATCACAGTCCTCGTTTGTTTCTGTTATTCTTCTGCAGCACTTAATCCCTATTTTTGTTTATTTTCTTTTTTGCTTTTTTTTTTTTGTGCATTCGTCACAACGACACCCCTTTCTCAGCTCTGGCTTCAAATATCTCCGTCATAGGCAACAGAACCATATATAGTATTTTCACACATGACTGACTTTTTGCACCTTTGTTTGAGGAGAGGTGGTCAAGCGAAAATGGCACAGAGGAGGTTTCTCTATTCCCACTTTACTTTAAAATGCATTACAACTACATGGATGATCATCTCCACCCTCCACTCAAGCTCTTCATCAATTTAATCTTCAATTAAATATGACTTCAAATTTCATTTCATCCCACAGTCCAAAGACATGCGTATTTAGGTTAATTGGACATTGAAACTGCCCGTAGGCGTGACTGTGAATAGCTTAATGTCTCTGTATGTCAGTTTTGTGATGGACTGGTAACCTGTCCAGGGTGTACCATCCCACCCTCCCGCCTCACTCATTGTCAGCTGGGATTGCTCTGGCCCCCCGCCGACCCTAACAGATAAGATAATAAATAATGAAAAGATAGGTGACTGCTGTATAGTTTGCGCAGCCAAACAATGTTAAAGTCATTGTTTTCATAACTTTAGTCCCTTCTCCCGCTGCAAATATGTGAAATAATAACCTTTTCACCTCCACTTAGTACTGCTTGCATTCTTCTTTTGTTCTTTTCAAATGAAATGCACAAATTAGATTACATTTTTTAAATGTTAATATCACCTCAAGCTGCGGCTTTTATTTCCAGAACAGCACAACAAAGCACATACCAATAAGTCATTAATGTTGTTGGAGTTGTGTAACAACTGTGTGAGTATAGTTAAGTGTTAAACTGTTTGTGTGGTGCAAAATAAACACTCAAGCCTCTTTCTCTAAATTTTGACTGTAGAAACTGTGCCACACAATCAGTACTTAAAAATCTGCACATTATTCATCTATGTTGTACAAGCCTCCCACCCACAGTCACCCAAACTCGTGTTCACTCGCTGAAGTCCTCCACTCCTTCGCATTTTGCTAAATACAGACGAGGGGTAGAGAGGTAGAGCTCGACGCAGCATGTAACCTGTGAATTAAATTTAGCTCCCGAGAGACTTCACTGAAGGTTTGATAGCTGCACGCCCTCTTTTGTTAATGGAGCTTCAGAACGGATGAGTTTTTAGCAAAGTTCAACAGTTTGTCACATAGTGATGTTTTCCACTGGGGTGGGCACCACCCATGGTCACCCCATCATCCCAGTCAAACTCAGTCACCTCAGCTGGTGCCAACACAGGCACTGACTCACAGTCCATCTATAAGAGTCCAGCATGATGAGTCATAATCTCCTTTGATATATTTTATTGTATCCGCCTCACACACTGTACAAACACATTGATATTCTTTAAGCGTGCAGCAGTAAACTGTAGCCTTCCTTAATCACTGTTTTCATACTGGTAAGACTTCCTGCTCTCATACACACAAGCAGTTTTAAAAAAGGGAGACAAAAGTAAGGTTCTCATATCCAACTGGCGACCGTTGATTTTGTTAAGCTAGCATTCGCTCTGTTAGTTGGTTGAATTACTGTCTCTGGCTGAATTTTTAGTGTTTCCAGACTTGTTGCTTCCTTTATAAATATATGATGAGATACAGTTCGCCTTTGTCAAAAATTGCACCTCCTTTGGTCATTGCTCTTGGCTAAATTTCAACTTATAAATATTATTGCAGATAAACACAGAGTGTCATTCAGTGTTAAGTCTCAGTAGCAAACTCAGATTTTTGGAAAGAAGACACCTTTTCTCACGTCATGAAGTAAAGATTATTTCTGTCACTGCAGCTACACGTGTACACCTTCAACCCAGAACTGCAAGCGTAGCACTTTGTTGGTGCATTCATTCATTTAATCTTCAACCACTTATCCGTTTCTGGTCGTGGGGGTTGCTGGAGCCAATCCCAGCTCACACCAGGCGAGGGCGGGGTACACTCTGGACGGGTCGCCAGTCCATCACAGGGCCAACAGACAGAGACAAACAACCACTCACACTCAGACCTACGGACAATTTAGTCACCAATTAACCCAAACATGTCTTTGGATGGTGGGAGGAACCCGGAGTACCCGGAGGAAACCCACGCAGGCACGGGGCAGAACATGCAAACTCTGCACATAGAGGCCCCAGGCCGGGAACCGAACCCAGCAGCTTCTCCAAATGCATGTAGGTTGTAGAGATTGGTAGGGGGATCTTTTCAACTATATTAACTGAGTAAGCAATTAAACAAGTTTTGAACTGCTGCTAGTCGTATTGCAGCCAACGTGAGCTACTAAGTGTTTTTTGATTTTTTTTTTTTTTTTTAAGTCGTAGTAAATATAGAGGTTTCACAGTTGAAATTATACAAATTCAACCCCCTTTCAGGTGACCTCATCTCAAACACATTAGGTGTGAACACTTCCAGCTCCATGCAGTTTCTAGAGGAAAGGTTTCTTTTGAATGTGTGATTCACTTGCATGAAAGCCAAGCAATACAGAAAATAACTATTAAAACAGAAGAATTGCTTTGTATTCAAAATGGAGTTTTGACTTTCCAAAATGTTTGCCTTTCAGCACAAAGCTAAAAACCCACCATGATGTCATTCCTATTTCCTGTCTTACCGAGTTTCCCAACGTGGTTCAAATGGCCAAGGTAGGCAGTTGTTATGTCAAATTGTATTTCTGTATGCACTTTAAATGTGAAAGCGCTGAATGGACTTCTTTGCTTTTAGCTTGTTTGTGAAGAAGTAAATGTGGACAGGTTTTATCCCGTCCTCTACCCAAAGGTAGGCACCGATCTTTAATGTGAGACACCAACAGCACAGCTCCGTGAACCTGCTTTAAATCCCCCTGTCATCTTCTTCTCAGGCGTCAAGGCTCATAGTCACCTTCGATGAGCATGTTATCAGCAACAACTTCAAGTTTGGAGTTATTTATCAGAAGTTTGGCCAGGTGAGTGCGCTTCAAAGATACAGCCGGGAAAGATCTTTTCCTTTTGAAGTCATGTGCCGCTCCTCGTGAACGTGCCCTGTGCTTCGCCCACGCAGACGTCAGAGGAGGAGCTGTTTGGCAATATGAAAGAAAGCCCTGCCTTTGTGGAGTTTTTGGAGTTTCTGGGCCAGAAGATTGAACTTCATGACTTTAAAGGGTACGGACACCGTTCAATTCAATTTCTTTTCATTTTCACAGTAGCAGTACTTTAAGCACTTTAATTGTCTGTATCCACCAGTTTGTTTTTTTTAGAATCGGGCCAGCATTGACTTTGTTATTTATTGACAATAGCTTTAAATGAAACCCTGCAAGGGCAACTTAGAGGGCCCTGATATTTTTCGTGATGGTTGACATTGTGATTGAGTGGGCAGGAGGCAGAAGTGCCCTTGGCATTCCCTCAATGGTGGATGAGCAGAGAAGGACCTGCAGCTCAGAGAGCACGCATTATGCTCCACCAACACCACTTTGCTCATCTTTCTTCTGCCCTCTCAGCTGTTTACCTCAATCCTCCTTGCCTTTTCTTCTCATCCTTTTTTTACTCTCTCCATTTCTTCCTGGCTTTTGCCGTCAACTCTCAGATTTTGCTTTTCTTCTCCAGGTTTCGGGGCGGACTGGATGTCACTCATGGGCAGACAGGCACTGAATCAGTCTATACGAGTTTCCATAACAAGGAGATTATGTTCCATGTGTCCACCAAGCTGCCTTACACAGAAGGAGACTCACAGCAGGTATAGTGACCCAGTGATTTATGATGAGAGTAAACAATTATTCTGCTCGGGGCAGTTTTCACAAATTGATTTGTCAAGGCCTCTCATTGTGAGTCTCCCACATGTTTGACAGGAAGAGCAGCTCATTGGTCAGGGGCTGTAAAATCCAAACACAGGTCTTTTTTAGTCCACGCTGATGAAGCAAGATGAATCTGTAATTGCTGTAACTATGATGGGCAGAGCACAGTTTTTAAGCCATTAAAGAAGTAGCTTGGTATTTTTGGAAATAGTCTTGATCCCTGTGTTGCAGAGGGTTGGATGAGAAGATAAAAACCGCTCGTGTGAACAATGAATATGTAGCTACAGCCAGCTGATGATTACATCCAGGAACCAACTAGTCGGAGTCTGTAACAAACAAAGTCTGCCTGCCAGCACTTCTAAAACTCACCAATACCTCTCTGACTATTCTTCTAAAACATAAGAGTGATTTTATTAAAGGAAACTGCACATTTTCTTCTCAGGCTGCTTTACTTCCTCAGGAGCAGTGCAGTCATTAGGGTGCAGAGGATTTGCTGTGAATCCATTTAGGTGTTTGCAAGTTTCCCTGTCCTCACCTAATCTGCTGCTGAGATATATCATTTTTTGAGTTTTTCCATTTCTGACAGTATGGCTTTAGTCTCTTCTGGTATTGAGGCTTCAACCTCAGTTGATATGTGGCCAAAGACCTCCATCTCTTTGATGCCATGTTGCAGTGAGGTGCTCAGTTGTTCTCCACTGTCACACAGAGTGGTTTGAATCTTGTTACCACAGTAATCCCTGTACAGACAGACTTTCTTTGTGGAGAGAAACAGGCAACAAACACTACACCGATATTAGATGATCCACGAGTTCAGGTGCACCCTTAGTTACAAGACAGGATTTCAGGAAGGATGAAGTGCACAATATTTGCAACCTGATGTCATCTGAGGGCATCTGCACTGGCAGATGTCAAGTGTCTTCATGCAGCAATATACTTGTTAAGTTTGCTTTTTAATCTTAACCGTCTGTGGTGACGCTGTAGTTTGGCTGTCCATCCACACAGAGAATGTTAGTCAGCTATCTGGGCTCAGAAAGCAGATGTGCTGCAAGCAGATATCTCATACAATTATGAAGCTAACTGAGAGTTATTTTAGTTAATATTTGCAATTTTTTGATAAATTGGTAACATTTCCTTTGAACAATGTCAAACTGATTGTTCTCTTGTGAACAAACGGATTGGTTTTAATAGGCAGATGCTGTAAAGCAATTTGACTTCTGTCTGGAATACAGTCATCTATAAAACCTAGAACAAATATTTGCTGTATTGCAGTTTGCACACAATTGGAGCAGCACCACTTCAGCTCAACAGGTGTGGAGTGGGTGGAGTAGACTTTAGTGCTTGAAGCAAACTTGATGACTGGCGAAGGGCCGTCACCGCATAAATCTGCAGAGCGAGCGTGCTGAGCTTATTATTGTGGAGGAATATGAGCGTTGGGTCTATTTTTGTCAAAACTGTCTGCACTGAGAATATTTTTGCCTGAGAATTTCAGTTTATCACTAAACTGGATCTGTTTGCGAGACCTGATAGATCTACTTCCACTTATGTGCTATGAAATGATTTATGCCACAGTTTGTTCCTGAAGAGAATCAGTTTCAGGGCTGAACAGACTTTCTTTGGCCTTCTGATATTCACTAGCATTAGCAGGTACTTTACTATATGACACTGGAAGGCATTACATTACCAATTATGCACATTTTGTCCCATTTTTTTCCAAGAAAAGAAGTCATACCCTCTCTGATATTTACAGGAGCATGGAAGCTGTTTTTCTTATCGAAGTTAATGAGGTGACAAAATACAAGGAGACGGTGTCCCTAGTGCTTGGCAACATTGAACCACTGTAAAGATATTGCCAGGGTAAAAAATGTAATACTTGGACACAGTCACTCTTATCTCCAAATGCACAAGTGTCCTTTTGGCAACTTTAAGCCTTTCTGCAACAAGAAAAATGCTGCCGCTCTGTAGTTTTCTTTCCATCTGTGGGATCAAAAACCATTTTTGTTTGACCTTGCAGCAACTTTGCTGGTATTCAGATGCACTCATGTTCACACCGCTGGCACACATGAAACCATAAATCATTCCAGCCTAGTCGTATCATTAGTACATTGAAGAAGGAGATAAAGTGGATTTATGGGCCCTTTGTGTCAGTATATACATTTATAGATCTCATGGAAACCCACAGCACACACCAATTTACATAAATTGACGTGAGAAGAATGAAGTTTCTCTGTTAAAATCTTAGTGCAGGCTATAAAGATAGCTACAGGGCAGTCTGATAGCTGTGCAAACTGGGGTGTCATGCATCTCAGAGAAGACAATCTGCCCTTGGATTAAAGACAAGTCCACGTCTCTGCAAGGACTATATTTACTCCCAGTCAATCTTGGAGTGAGTCCTGGAAGTGGGTCTGTGTTTGCGATCTTCTAACCTCATATTTGAGACATTTCCGCTCTTGTCAGTTTTGTTTATCTGTGCCCTCCAGCTGCAGAGGAAGAGGCACATAGGCAATGACATCGTGGCCATCGTGTTCCAGGAGGAGAACACACCCTTCGTGCCAGACATGATCCAGTCCAACTTCCTGCATGCGTATGTGGTGGTGCAGGTGGAGAACGGCTGCACGGACAATGTCACCTATAAGGTTGGTTTCCAAAGACAGTCAATACTTGATCGAGAAACCGACTGAGAGTGACCTATAAAACCTATTTCAGATGCATTCATTCATTATTCAGCAGTTTTGATTGTTCTGTGCAGCTATAAAAAGTGGCACATCGCACTTTGTCTTTTTCAGAAGGGGCTTTCATAGGCTTTGTTTACATCCTCCAGGTGTCTGTGACAGCAAGGGATGATGTACCTTTCTTTGGGCCCGCTCTGCCTGACCCTGCCATCTTCAAAAAGGTCAGGAGTCAAACACAATTTATAAACTCACTTATCCTTTCCAGGCAGATGCCATAAAACTTAATTCACTCGGCTCCCCCCCCTCTGCCCTCTCTACGCTTGACTCCGTTCAGGGTCCTGAGTTCCGGGAGTTCCTCTTCACTAAGCTCATCAATGCAGAGTACGCCTGCTACAAAGCTGAGAAGTTTGCCAAACTAGAGGTGAGAGGAGTGCTGCAATGCAACCTGCACAGTAGAAATTAGACAATTATGCACACCCCTGTTTGGACAGGTGTGCATGCCACTGGTTGTACACTTGATATATGAAGCATAAATTGTTAATCTCTCTCTCTATATATATATATTAGATATATATTAGATTCCTTGTCAGTACCCGTGCAAGCTGACAGATTTGTTATTTGCAGGAGCGCACACGTTCAGCTCTGCTGGAGACACTGTATGAGGAGCTGCACATCAATAGCCAGTCCATGATGGGTCTGGGTGGGGATGAAGATAAGCTGGAGAACGGGGGTGGCGGAGGAGGAGGGGGCTTCTTTGAATCCTTTAAGGTACAGCCCCATCCCTCATTTGCATTTGATGCACCGTTAATCTGCAACTCCACATGCATCAGAAAGAGAATGGTGATGACTGGAGAAACTTTCAGGATGCTTTTTTCTCCCTCCCCTGTCTCTATGCTGGGATTCTGGGTATTCACACATGAGAAAAACAAAGCATAGAAAATTTGCAGTATCTCAAAGGACCAGTCTTATGGCATTTGATTCCCTCACTTGGCTGCGACTGCTGAACTCGGTGTGTTTTTACACGATGGTGTGGTTTGGAGTATGAGGGAGCGTCCAGTTGTGTATGAAAGGCACTTTGCTATGACTGTGAGTGCACCATCAATGACCATTATGGCTGTGGTGCATGGCCCAGATGCTGAAGCATGGCAGCAGAAGCTGTGAATGTGTGTGCCTGATGAATGATTTAATGACCTCTCATTAGGAAGCTCATGATGCACTTTGCATGTCTCCCCATGGGCAGCGTTGCCTCGCTGTTTGTCTTTTCTCTGCTGTCTGTGCCATATACTAGTTGTGGACTGATTTTTTTTATTTCATTGTATCTTCAGAGAAATACATCCACCTCTTTGACAGAAACTTATATCTTTATTTTACACCTCCATATGTCACGTCTGTATAAATGTGCTCTTGTCTGAAAATCTTGTTGTTCTTTCTGTCTGTCGAAAGTCATCTTACTGCCTCACCGTCTATCTATCACATCTCCACAAAGCTTTTCCAATTTCCTCGTCTGGTCTGTCTTGCTGTGGTGATTTTTCGTGCTGCTCTGGCTCCTACTTTCCCTCATTTTTACTCCTCTCATGTTGGTCGTCTTCTCGTCTAGCTGTACAGAGACACAGAACCCCACTCTAGATCCATGTTAAATTACATTTTTGCACAATAACAGAGGCAGAGTTAGCCTACTCCACCACAAAGCAAACACTCCCCTTGAACCGTTTATGAAGCTGCATTTCTTTCATGCAGCCTCCCCTTCCTGTCTGGTGACCTGCACTGCCCCTAAGTGTTCAAAAAATAGTCCAACATACAAATTCCCACGTCTGTATGCTCGCACTGTGTTCACCACAATACACAATCAGTTCAAGATGTCGACATATTTACCGCCATTAAAGAAAATTATGGAGCAAGTTGCCATTTGCGATTAATGTCACATTCAGTGATATTTAGATGTGAATGTTTAAAATAATGAAGGTGTAAGCCTTTTTCAGAATAAACATATGTTAGTAGAAGCACAGGTGTTTCTTTCCTACTGTGGCTGCATAAAAACTTTTTATCATGTAAGACCTTTGTGGAAACACACAAATAAATCACACACTGTATCGTGAAGACTATTCGCTAATATCTACATGTTGGTGGACATTTGAAGTATCAGTCAGTGTGTTGCATTTCCACATAGTATCAGTGGCTCCGCTGACAATATCTCCTCGTTTCTCTCTGTAGCGGGTCATCCGCAGCAGAAGCCAGTCCATGGACGCCATGGGCCTCAGTAACAAGAAGTCACACACAGTCTCCACTAGTCACAGTGGCAGCTTTACCCACAATCCCGCAGAGAGCCCCAAAACCCCAGGGATTGTAAGTAAACCATTTTGGTTCACACAGTGCCCACCTAACATATTCATTTAGTATAGTATAGTGTATTTTTCAATATTCAAAGCGCAGTAGATAAGCACATATAGACATCTTCAACCCTTAGTCTCTCTCCTGAGCAGCACTTCACCAAATTGCTTCTGCTGGCACATTATATTCCCTTACATTAGTATGTCAACATCAAAGCTCTCGCTTTCATTTCTGACATTTTAAATTCCCTCTTGCTTTGAATTAGAGCTGCACTAACTGCCTTTCTCCACGCTTTTATATAAATAAGCAGGTTTTTCATGTCAGTTTCCTTAATGAATAGCAAAAAATGGATTCTCAGCATTTCATCAATTCTCACCCATTGAGACAATCTTACATGTCTCTGCTTATGTTACATGTTGAGTATCCATTCTGAAATTAAACCAATGGTTTCCTTCTCAATACAGAGACGACTGATTATTTCTGAACCCCAGTCTTAGCTCTGTACCGGGTCAGCTCAGCGTAGCAGCCGTTTGACTACCCAGACTCCCTCCCTCCCTCCTCGGTGTGCTTTCATGACTGTTTCCTCCTGTAAATGTTCCCAGCTTTGTGCATGTGTGGCTGAACAATATGCATGGCCCGTGCCACAAATGTAACAAATGCAAGGAGCACCCTGTCTTGTCCTGTGTCCCTTTCAATGATGGGGTTGCTTATGTTTCGCCTGTTTTGGAAGCCGGGGAACTTTTGGGATTTGATTATTGAGAGAATTTTGAACTGGAACTAAGTTCACCACATTTATGAAAGAACAAAGTTTTCTTTGAATTCTGTTGACCCTCTCTGCCCTTTTTCTCCCTCCGAATGCACCACTACTAAGTCCTGTACCCCTCAGGGCAGAAACTGTCAACATGTCTGCTCCCTCGGCAGGGCTCCGTCTCCCCCTGTGCCCTCCTGTGTTGGACCCCAGTCTGCCGTTGTTCTAAAAAAGCCCTCTTATGGTTTCCTCAGTATCATGTCTTTTCTATTAACTCATGCTGTGAAGTCCTTTTCAAGCTCTTTTGCACCTTGCAGTTTAAATTCTTTGTTGCTCAGCGCATGAAATCTTATGATGTGCTCTTTTCTTTTCCTTCCCTCTCTTGCCTTTTTCAATCTATCGTCTCTTTTTTCTCTGTCCCCTGTCCTGTCTTGTGTGGCTTAGTCATTGCTTGTCCCGGGGAAAAGTCCCAGTAAATATGGACGTCGAGGCAGTGCCATAGGGATAGGAACAATAGAAGAGGTTCACGTATAACTCTCCCTTCTTGTTTAATATTTTTTGTCTTTACATTGCCATTGTCTTTTAAAATGTTAGTGTATAGTGAGTGACCGCAACAGGATTTTAAATCTGTAGGTGTTATTAGTGACATTTCTTTGGTTATGGTTTAAATTACTATTTCATTCATATCATTCATTCAACCAGTAGCCAAACCCTGTTGTGTTTATGGTTTATGAATGAGATGGAATGACACATCCCAGATTCCGTGACATTACAGCTTATTTACCTCCTACCTATAAATCTTTCCTGCAGTTTGAATAGTTTTCCAGGAAGACAATGAATGTTTTGTTTTCATGCATGAACTCCTTCATTTCATTTTACTTTGAAATTTGTCCCTTAAAAGAGAAAAGTAGGATCAAACAAAGTAATCAAAAAACAAATCCAGCAAACAGAGTTGTGAACAGACTCCCACTTGTGTACTCATGCAGTCATTCATTGCTGAATCATACCGCGTCTTAAATTAGAGATGTATACCAGACATTTCGAATTTTGAACAAATAAACTCAAGAGTCTGATGTTATTGCTTTAAATAAAAAGCAAAGAGAACACCCAGCAGGAAGCCTTTAAGAGAGAAGGGTAACAAAAAAAAGTCGTCTTCTTCAGAGATAAGAGTTAAAAATAAGAAAATGTGGAATTTAAAATCAATTCCCACCTGAAACTTGAGTATCATTCATTTGTAAATCGTGTTGCCAAATGTGTCATTACATTATCAGAAAATGTATCAAGCCATCAGCTAATAATTACTTTGCTGCATATTTAACATGTAACCTACCAATGACGTACTGTCTAATTATTGTGAGCAGCTCATACTATCCCTGCAGTGTGTCTCACTTTCCTCTCCCTACCCACGGTCAGTCACTGATCATTCCTGGGAAAAGCCCGACCAGGAAAAAGTCTGGGCCCTTCAGTTCCCGTCGCAGCAGCGCCATTGGCATTGAGAACATCCAGGAGGTCCAAGAGAGGAGGTGAGAGGACAGAGTGGAGCGGATCAGCAGGGCGTGGGTAGTGAGGAAAGAATAGTGTTGCAACAGATGGAAGCAGGGACACTGAAATGAAGTAATAAGCTATTCACGGACACACTGAAAGATAAAAGTCTTTGTTGGATGGCAGTAACGATCAAGAGGATGAGCTTCTTTTTCATTTTTAGATTTTACACTTATGTTTTGTCACAGAAGATTCAGAACAGCAACATGAATGATGAGAGCACTATCCTCAGAGAACTTACAACATATGTTCAGATCATGTGGACGTGCAGTAACAATTCTTATTATATGAAATAAATTAACCTTCATTTTTTTCATATCTCAATCCCTTTCCGTCCTGAAGCCGAGAAGTGTCACCCAACACCCAGAGGATGCTCGATAGTGCCCACTTGCCGCAGGAAAATAGATCAGACAATTCCTCCAACCACAGTTCTCCAGAGTTTCCCACCACTAAGAACAGGTGAATGTTGATTTAAATTAATATTTGCATTATAAACTGTGTTGCAATCGAAACCAAATGTTTTTTGTGACGATAGAAGCCTTTAATGTGCAAATAGGGGGCTCATTTGCATAGTTAAAACAGCCACTCCATTACATGGATGACTGCCTTTATAATCATAGTGAAGCCCCTCTATCAATTTTAAAGCAAGAAGCCACAAAATTCACATGATCGCTTTCACAATTTCAATGTTCTGTTCCAAATGATCTAAAAACAGCCTGTGGAGGCAATTCACGCCTCTCACTCTGCAAGTGAAAGGCAGAAAACGATATAATAAAGGTCTGAGCATGATGTGATACATACAATACTGCGACTTTGCATTGTTAATGCAATAGAGCAAATTTTATTAAAAGAAAATTATATACACACATGAAATAACACTGATATAAGAAATCATGTTCAGGGATCAGGGAGCATGATATAGCTTAGGTCGTGCCTTAAAGGCTACACTTCAGTCTGTAATAGGTATGTAAGCAAAGAATGCTTTCCTCAGTGTCATCCAGTCCTGGCATTGGCCACTTTATGATTTGCTTTCCAAATACCTGAGGAAATTACATAGTGCACGGTTCAGAGGGAACATGGGAAGGGGCTCTGAGATGTAGACAACTAGTTAATTGGTCTTTCTGAAGAAAAGCATGCCCAGTGTTCAGAGTATGGATGTTTTTTGTGCGCTCAGAGTGACCCAGGTATGTAGTTTGGCGATGTGTTGCAGGGCGCCGTCCATCCCCGAAGCACAGGACCTTTCCCGCTCTTCTTCCAATGCCAGCAGCTTTGCCAGTGTCGTGGAGGAGCACGAGAACGAGCATGAGGGGGAGGAGGAGTACGACACCGGACTGGTGGGTGCACACCCAAACTAAACAACAGCAGACAGCTTATATTACATTCACCAGCAAATTCTTGGCCAGTTGAGATTCATCTCACGCTTCCTGAGGGCAAACAAATAATTGGTTTTTTATCTATTGTTAGCTGGGGCTTGCTATCCCAGTAATCCCAGTTCTTGACATGGATTCCAGAGTAATACATATTTATGAGTTTATCGACTTCACATACATACAGATAACTAAAAAAAATAAACACGTTACAGATCAGGGCTGTGGTTTTGATTATGCTGTGTCCTTGTCCTTGCAATACCTTGTTGGTAAAAAGGGAAATATTACTAACTTCCTCTACCCCCCCCCCTTCACAGGAAAGTATGTCTTGTGTTACGCCACTTAAGAGAGACTCATTTGTGTACAGCTCTGGGGTGGATGACGCTGTGTGCAGTACCAGCCAGGGAAGTTTTTCAGGTGAGTTAAGGAGGAACGGATTCCTATTACTCGGCCAGCAATAGCCTGAAGGTGTGCAAAGCTACCTACAGGTCAATCCTCTTCACATATCCAGGGTACCCGGGGAAAAGCCAGATGGGGTGGGGGTATAAAAATAAAACTCTGCTACCTGAGCAATTAGTACCGAAGCAGCTTTGACTGATGAATGATGAACTTCACCTCAGCTGAACCAGTTAAGCTCAATTTCTGCCAACTGAATGTGTGACTGTATGAAAGAAGCACTTTGCCAACTCGTCTTAGTGAAGTTCACTTTGCCTGCAGCATTACAAACTTATCTGTGATTCCTTCACAACTCTCTTTAGTATGCACTTTTTTTTTTCTTTTACTGATGGTTCACTGTAAACAATTCATCTTCTGCATGCCGGAATATTTTTCAGCTAGAACAGCTGGCAGCATTATGTGCCTGTGTTTATTAAATATGACAGCTGCACACATCTGTCGCTTTCTTCCAGCTTCTCATCTCCAGCAGCAACCGGATGGAGTGAAGACGTTTGAGTCGAAAGGGACAGAAAGCAAACCCAAAATGGAGCGCCCCCCGCAGGAGCACAAGTCCTCCTTGGTGAGACAATACGCCTGGCACCGGCCATTAGGCAACGACAAGTTGGATTCTCGCTGCAGTGAATGTTCCTTCTAATTACAAATACTCACCATTTCCTCTGACTTCCACCACATAGTTGAGGATTGTTAAAGTTGTTACTATCCATCCTCAGGAGTAAATTAACACCTGCACCCAAATTAAATGTCAACTCATTCAATAGTTGCCAGAATATGTCCCTCCAAACCACAAATAAGAAGCTCCTGGTCATTTGAGGGGAGAGGTCAGTTGGGTGTATCCTTTGAGCAGGAGGATTGTCTTTAAAAAATATAATCCAACAGCTGAGGCGAAATTTTTGTCTGGTGTTTAAGTGATGTTTCTACTTTCTTGGATAACAACAGATTAATCGAGACACATTAATCAGCTGTTCTAAGTGCAATCTTTCTGTTCTCTTTACTGATACTATCTGTGTATCTTTTCATAACTGTATGCAGAACTGTTAGCCACGCCCAAGTGATCACTACATCAGCGTCCATTTTCAGGTGAGACATGTTTCTAACTAACAGAAAGACACCAAGGGCATTTTCCTTTTCCTTTTACAAATCTATTTCTATCTTCTCTTCTTGTCACAGCATTCCCATGAGGCATCTTGTGCCTCAAATGAGCCAAGGGCATTATGATTTCCACCACTGATGCCAAGGAGAGCAAAATTAGACCCAATCCAAAAACTGGGAGGTCCTCCATGTTAAGTTTGGCATGGATCTGCCATCCACCTGTCATGACAGACATCCAGTTCCACCGCCATGCTCCTACCTGTCGCCCTCCACATGGAATCCTTCTCAAATGCTTGAGGCAAAGGAAAAGAGAGACGTCCGTACCCAGGCACCCAGCATGACAGTTAGCTGTCAGCTGGTTTAACAGAATAAGTCGTTTTCCAGGCCAGTATGCTCTGAAAGCCAATTGTACACTGTCTTACTGTACCACTCAACTGTTGTGCGTCTCCTTTTAAAGATCAGGAATTGATTCTTGTGACTGAAAGAGACGTGAGAATAACAGAAATCCAAAGGACAAATGGGTTGTATGGGAGAGAAAATGTTCTTTTTAACGTCAGCTCATATCCCTCTGTATTTGAATTTAGACCTTGATTTAACTGGATGTGTGTGTGTGTGTGCGCGTGGGCGCATGTGTGTCTGTCAGGGCCATTTTTTCTGTTCTATTGATGATCTATTCTTATTATTCAGTGGAGTACTCTTTAGCGGATATTTGTCGTGTTTAGCGACAACTCCATCAAAAACTATTTTTTTTGATGGCATACTTGTGTGATGCTGCTGTTGGCGGCTGCATCAATCACTTTTCTCCTTGGTGGGTGAGGGTGATACCTCCTGCAGAAAATGTGTGCAAATTTTTTGCATTTAAAATGTAGTTGTGACACAGTTAAAAAAATCTTAAAAAGCAGAATTTCTGTAGTGTCCCAACTAGCAACATGCCCCCCCCCCCCCCCCACACTCCACAGTTCAAGGTACTGCTGTTTAGACCTTTTGTCTCCAAATGCTCTCTCAGTCAGGTGTGTATCCAATGGTACTGTGCATGGTGTAAATCTGCTTGCCAAAATCCTCTCCTCTGTACACTGGTGCCATGCTTGACATAGAGGTGTGTCCCCCGCGCCCCCAAATGTGATGTGTGTTTAATTGAAAACCAGTTGACATCTCCAGACACAGTGCAATTCGCTGATCGTGAGCCACAGTTTCCTACTTGATCTGTAAAGTGTAATATATGTACGTGACCGAAGCACTACATTTTCAGAGTTATTCTAAAATGTTGACCTTTGAGAAACCTGATTTGTTGTTGAATATGAATTACACTGTGACCTGTCTTGAAGTTGCCTTTATGAGTCACGTGAGCTGCTTTGAAGGAAGGTCATATTTAAAGTGGCTTGAATGTAAAACTAGGCAGACGTGTATTTATTTGTATCTATCTGTTCTAATGAATGAGGATACTGCGTTGATTCCTAACCATAGTAAACATCAGTGTGAAACAGCTCACATTTCCTAAAAGGATCAGCTTTTTCCTGTTCGCATTTTGTTATGAAGGAAAGAACTAATATATCTGATTGTTTTATTAAGTGAAGCAGACATGAGATTTATTGCTGTAGTAAATTACGAAAGCATTTAAAGTTTGTGAAAGTACGAAAGGTTTAAGACACTGGACCAAAAATCTAAACAGCCTGTATTCATCAAACTATTTCTAGCAACAAATAACCAGGATCAAATAAAAATTTTGAATTTGACTCTAAAGAAAAACAGAAACGATAAACATACAATTCTGATTATAATTGCACATTTGTGCATCACAGCCCGTTAAACAGATTTATGAAAATGTATCAACTCTTCTGATTTTCCTCTGGGTCTCTTCTGGAAATGCTTGAGTAGATGAAGTATGCCCTCTTGTGGCTATATAATATTATAGGACATTGCTATGTGGTACCATTCATCTATGTGCTTAACACTGTATGCCAACAGCAGATCGAAACCACTTTAACTGACTGGGAGCGAATCATCTATGTGCTTGATTCAAATGATTGTATTTCTGTTAATGTCAACAGTCTGCTTTAAGCCCTCGTTGAAAACCTGTAAATATTGCTTTACATCCTTTTTGTAAATGAAACCAACAAAATGTTTAATAAAGATGAAGATGAGTACAATAGCTCAAGCCCTTTAGATACTTTTTGCTACATAAATGAATAGCATAAGTGCGGTGGTATGAAAATGAGGAATACAAAACAAGACATGCCACTTGACGCAAAATAATTCATAAGTGAATTTTTATGACTTTGCAACAGATAATTTAAGTCTTGCACACATACACACACAAAAAAGCCAGCTCAACATGCCTGATGGAAGGTTGCAAAGGTATTGCAAGTGATTTGATCATTTACAAATCAGTACAATTTTGCTGAAAAGGTGTATTAATAGAAATTCTTTAAATATATGTAAACACTTTCACCAGCTAAACCGTCTTTCCCCCTATTCAGTTATGTCATTGTGAAAAGGCAATTACAGTTTGTTTTTCATGAGCCAGACCACACTGTGTACTTGTTTGCTATCTCACTTTTGATTGCCTGCTGAAAGATTAAAATCGATTGCTGCTTAGCAACAGGAAGAATTAAAAGCATACAGAGTTAAGAGACAGATGCTGAATCAACAAGTGATCTCTCCCTCCATCAAACAATAAAAAGGGAGCTTGCCTTGTTTTCTGTTTAGTCCTGACTGTTTGATTGTTGCTGCTTTTTTGTCGTTACAGGGACGAATGTGGACTGTTGACATTTTTCAGATTTTTAAGTCAGCGTTGCACTGGAAAAGGTTGGGATCTCCTTTGTGTGTTGTCTATTGAGAACACATTTCTATTCCATTTATGGTTGGAATATGAATGTATTACCATCCTGAAGTTACATAGACTTTGTTTTCATAGATAGTGGTAGAGTGAGCCATTCCTGTGCTGGTTTCAAATTAGTTTCACATGCATGTAGCGCAATGTCATTTACAAATAATTTGTTTAAAAAAAAAACCCCAACAAAACAATGGATGTGCTCCTTAAACTTAATCTGTCTTCTCATTTAGCAGATCATTTGAACTCTTAAGATAGCTGAATGTGCAGGGACACACTCATTCAAATCAATGACTGAGAAGAAAGTTGCTTTGCACTTGAGCGATTCACAGGGAACAAAGCCTGTATGTCATCCAGCATTATTATTTTAATGTGGACTCTATTTACACTGTGCCAGAGCTGTATTAAAATGCTGCCGTTGCAAACTGAACACTTCCTTCCGACTCAGAGTCGCATTAAAAGTCGTCAATTTGCAAACCCAGCAGTGGATTTTACGGGGCATGAAATTTATGTGCCACCTTTCTTAGCCGTCCCAGCAAATTTTTGTGGTCATTCTCCGCATGTTTTTGTTGGCAGATCAGTTTTATATCCTTTTATTAAGTTACTAACAGAAGCTGGAGCAGTCATGGTAAACTGTTAGATGCAGAGTTTCAGGCATTGTGCTGCAGCCCTCCATCTCCTCAGCAAGATATTTTTTTCAGCAAATCACAGCTGAAATTATTATTGACTCTTTTACCTCTTGGGCAAACAGCATTTAGGTCTTTTAGGCACCAGCAATGTCACCAAATGAAGCACTAAAATGTTAAGGAATACAACTTCAACTCCTCATCATCCACAGCTCAATTGCTCAGCTGTGGGTTTGTTATTTTTTTCTTTTTCACATCTCCAGGTTCCACCATTTGAAGTTAAACGGTACCCTACGGACGTTGGAACCACAGTGCACCTCTCCCAGCAATTTGTGGTAAGAGGCAAAATCATCTATAAATGTGCAGTTGAGGCCCAGGCGTTCCATCAGGGAGCACATCTCAGCCTCCAAGGCACAGTGCCCGTTCACCTTTGGGCCAAAGGGCTTCGGGATGCCAAGGTTTTTTCCCAAAACTATCATGTTCACCTTGGAAAAAAGACGTGACAGATAATGAGACACACAGTGGTGCCATAAACTCCCAGATGCACATACTATCTCAAATTGATGATAGGAACTTTCATTCCTCTTAACCTGGAATAAACCATTAGGAAATTATTATGGCTGAATAATATATCAGAACCTACCATGTCAGGGTAGTAAGCCACTGCTCTGAGCTCCTTCTCACCCTTGTCCTCATCCACAATCAGCTTGAATAGAATTGGCAGGTCAATGATGTCCTCTTCATCCAGACCCAACTCCCTCTTCAGGACATCCCTGTTCCAGTCGATGCAGCTCTGAGAGAGAGGAGGCATAAAAAAAAAAGATGTCATGCACTTTACGTATTGTACAATACATAAGCATGAAACTATGTTTGCTTCAAGCTCAAAGTGTTACACAAACAGTGACTCATAAGATGCCCTCTCTGCAACATGTCATTTTGTCAGATGTCTACCCAGCTTGAAATTATGCTGTAGGTGGTTTCAGACAGATGAGGCAAAGATGGTGGATTAGGTATAATAACAGCCTGTAACTACATTTCACATTGTGGCCTTAGCCCCTTAGTATCAGGAAAGGGAAATCCTGATGTGCCGGCAGCCTGACCTTACCCACATCCAACAACACTTATGGAATGAGCTGAAATGCTGAAAGTGTGTCGGGACCTTATCGGCCAACATCAGCAGCACGCTCTTTTGGCTGAATGGGAGCAAATCCCTGCAGGCAGGTTACAAAATCCTGTTGTGGAAAGACTTCCCAAAGAGTGGAAGCTGCTACGGTAGGACGTAACTAACCCACAGCTTTCATCTGAAATAGTATTTCATCAGCTTTTCTGGGCACGAGTCTCCCCTTACAACACAGTCACCTGTACGTAGTTATTTTCCTGCTGGAGATAGGTATCACTCAGTACTTCATCCACTGTTCTCAGTTGCTCACCTTTCAGACCTTGTTAAAAACATTTTAAGAACGACTTGTCAGGAATTGCATGTTGAATTTGTTCATTGATGCACGCTGCAAACAGATGGGGCCTACCCTCAAACAGTTTGGCCTGACCATGTCCATTGCTCTGTAACTTTCTGAATAGTTTGTAGGCTGCATCTGGGCTTGCAAGCAAGAGGCGGAAGCGCTGTGGACAGAAAAACAGACATCTCAATCAATCCCACAATGTACATAAATGCATGTCAGCATAATCCAGAAAAAGCAAACAGTTCTTTTTACCTTTCTGTCTAATGCTGGAACAAATGTCATGAATTCATCTATATGGCCGACAACGAGCCAGTCAGAAAACAGAGCAATGGGCTCCTGAACCTTCTGAGCCCACAGGAAATCTTGAACTACTTTGGTCATGTTGCGTCCCTTAGTTGCCCTTAAAAAATTAAAAGGTGTACATTTTTCCATAAATCCTCTATCAGCTGTTCAGTTTACTAAGTGTTTACTGTGCTACAACAAAGAACTGCAGGCATGAATCAGATGAAAAAATGCTGATAACTCACGTCGGAAAGGCCACTCCAATGATAATTCTGCCCAAGGGGTATTTTTTTCCGTTCACAGTAACAGGAGGACTAACTTCCAGATTTCCGAATGAGTCAAGACTGCTCACATCTTTTCGTTGGGCTACCCTTGTCACATAGCCAAAGTCGGGGCCCTGAGGACATGAATTTGATTAAGACAAAATTCAAGCTACAGAGCAAGGCATCAGAGACTTTTCATTTCCCAAAGGCTTTGTCTTACAAGTAGTTCATTGTACGGGAAGTCCTCAAGTTTTCCATCTCGAGGGGAATCCAGAACAACAGGAAACCCATGATGAGGTGAATCAATGTAACCAACCTCCAGCTCATCCTGAAAAATAAATATACTGGATGTTATAGTGCTGCTGTATTTTAGTTCTTCAAACGTTTTTTTTTTTTTTGTTTTTTTTTGTCTGTCTGTGTGTTTCCTCTAATTCATTCTGGTTTGTTGTCCTAGGTAGTTCAGTGATAAAGTGATAATAAAACCTATGACTCTGTTACTACAGTCAAACTAATGATTAAGTCATGACTTGGCATGTTCTCCAGAAAATATTCACTTCCTTACCCAACTTCTACTTTTTTTTATGATCTTACACAATTACCAATTTATCATTTTTTGTATTTTTTAGTACAATAGCAATTTCGGTAGTCCACATTTTATTAATTGCATGTAAATATACTGTGTTACATGGCTCTGTAATTACTCTGGCACACTGACAGTCAATTCCCATTTAATCAGTGAATGAGAAACAATGAGAAGTAAAGATAAAAATCTGCATGACACATTTAGATTACTCACCTGCATCCATCGATCTCCTCTGTTCATATACTCGTAGCAAATCTTCAGCTTGTACTTGCTCTTCGCAACAAGGTTTTTCATTCCTTTCAGGAACTGGTAGTTATCAGATGTACTGAGAAGGCAACCACAGGCAGATGTGGTTTTTTTTAGTTCTATCTCACAAATTTGTCTGACTCACAGCTTACAGCTAGAAGGCAGATACAAAAAAGTTCTAATGTAGATAAAGTAATTTACATGTGATATTAGTTAGTAAAAATGGGAGGAAATGTGTGGCACTAAGATGCTGTGAACACTTCTTTTGTCACCGTTATCTTGACTATTCATCAATCTTAGCTTACCTGCAGACAAACACCTCCACAGGCTCCAAGGTGTTGGGTGTCATTATCCAGGGTGCAACTCTAAACACCACTTTGTCTGTGAAAATGGGCGTCTCAGGGAGACCCTGTGAAACACAATAACTGCTGAAATCTGACAATTAAATTTACAAAATGTACCACATTCTTTTGTTGAGTAAGTCAGTTTATTCACAATCTTGGAAATAGCAAATAATGCCGAAACAAGTAATTAGATGAGCAGAGAAAATGACAGGCAAAGAAGTGGATAAACAGAGGTGGACAGGAATAGATTAAATTTACAATTTCATTACAAACCGTTTACATAAAATACATGGTAAAAAAAAGGTAGAATATGAAATAAAGGTGTGTTAACAGTGGATGTTATGCTGCAGGTCTTACGTCACAGATGGGCTCCAACAGACTGAGGTTGATGCTGATGAGCCCATCAAAGTCTTTGTCGGGAAATCTGAGGCCTTCCACATAAAAGTTCATTTCTGCTTCGTCTCCAGAGTAAGGCACTTCTTTTGTCAGGATCTCACTGCTCAGGACCAGTGGGTGCTCCTTCACAAAATAGTTATACAAGAGTCTCTGTGCTGAAGAGAGGACACCAGAAATAAAGTTCAAATACTCTGCCAACCAATATACAAGAAATGTGGAAAAAATGTACAAACATAAGATGGCACAAAATCTTCACTAATGAATTACATGCAAGTTGCATCATCTGTTTTTGGGCTTTCGTCTCTACTCACATGGGGCTTTATGCAACACTCTAGGGGATCTGGACATGAAGACTCTGACTTGCTCTGCGTCACCTTGAGACATGTGCATGGTGAGCTTGTAGCCCTCTGGGAGGTTAGCAGGACCTTTGGTCCGCATCACCATGACTGACATGTCCTTCAGATCTGGACATTCACAGGGAGTCGTGTTAATGTTACTCAACCCTGCCCCCCCCCAACACTCACTCTATTTATTCTATTTTACCTTATTTATTACTCACTCTTTTTAGCATGTGACCTCTTTTATCTACTGATTTTGCTAAAGCAAACACAGGTTTCCTTATCATTCTGCCAACAGGCTTAAGAAAGCTCATAGCTCCAGGAGGAAAACAACAAATATTCAGTGAAGAATGGGAACTGATACCATGTTACCTGACACTTTGGAGATGTAGTTCTGCTCTGTGTCTACCTTCTTCCAATAGGAGTGCTCAGAGTCACAGTTGACCAATAGGATGGCTCCATGGCCTTTAGGGCCCCATTTCCAGGAGCCCTAGCATGTTTTCAACAAATTAGTCATGGGAATGAATTTGATTCACAAATTGCGGGAAAATCTTCAAACAGTAAGCTTTGTGAAACACCTCAAGGCCTCAGACAGCAACAAGGATTTTACTTGAGCATATTAAACTGCAATCACAAAGAGATTACAGAGATAGAAAAGTTTGTTTAAATGCACCAATATAAAATAGTCTCTGGTTGGAGGGGTAAAATTATAGAGAGAGAAAAAAAAAAATCACATAAGAAAGTTAAATGACGTGAAAAACTCTTGGATGGTCTCTAACTACAACCTGCTCAGACTTGTACAGAGATGTTATCTGATGTACCTGAAAATGAGGAGCATGCAGTGCAGACTTTATTTCATGAAAAAATGAGCCAGTTGATTGATTGACTGATTCCTTTTACTGACACCTGGGGTGTTACTGGTAATCAGAAAGCTTAAAATAAACTTCTCCTTCATAGTTTCACACTGACACATCTGCCCTCACCTTATTAGGGTTGTTTTTCTCCACAACACCGTCTCTGTCAGCATCAACGTCCAGAGAGATTTCTATGTGACAGACACATTTTATTTATCACACAGTGGCTTTGCAAAGGCTGCTTATATGATTTGTACATCACAGCGGATACACATAGCTTTGTGCATAATAAGATTAAAAATTATGGACTGTTCTGGTAACAAAAGTTAACTGCATTTTCCTTCATTATGTTTAACTTACCAACAGCAGTCAGGTGTAGAAGTGCTTTCCCCAAGACCTCTTTAGTCAACCCATAGTACCAGACAGACAACTTAGAAAAATTAGAGCACAAGTCGATTGATATTCACAAAACAAATATATTTCAAAAGAGCATTATACATTTTAAAGCAACAATCTCCCGGGCTCTACACAGTCTAGAATATTTACTCTATTTTTTAAAGTCATAATCAGAAAAATTTAAAAGTAAATGTAGAAATTCAGACAGAGTTTTTGTTTCAGACTCTGAAGCTGAAATATTTGGATTAATTGTTACAAAAACATTGTTTTGGGTAGACTGCTGGCTAGTCAGTGATCGTACAAAAGAAAAACTACAAAAATTATCACTCTGTTCATTTCAAATACAGCATACATGTATATGGAGATATGACACCTTGCTCCATCAGGGTCATTGCAATGTCCTACCTTGCTATCATTTTCTGATTCACTGGCTTGGCTCATGCTGATGAGTAGTACTGAGTTTTCACTGAGAGAGAGGGGAGAGAGGTGGGATCTCAAAAGAGGCGCAGGGCTGATGCTGTAGTGAACATTGGCAGAGGCCTTAACAGAGAAGAACGCTGAGTCTGGTGGGGCATTCCTGGAAATAAAAGAAGGAGCATATTTGTTGCCTGTTAGTGCTGTTTACACCATACAGACTTAAAGTATTTACCTGATTATGGGTGTGTAGGAGCAGATATGTGTTTATATACATGCAAAGAACATTGACCATGAGGGAACGCTGTCACGTTGTTTTTCACAGAAGGTGGCCAGTCAAAATAGTAGCCATGATATGGTGATAGATGATAGAGTCTGTATTCTTTATTCTGTGAAATGCAACAAAGTATACTGTGGTTTTTAAAGAAAGTGACAGAATAGAGACCAAGGATAACAGCTGGGAAAAAAATTACAGAAAAATGTTGTATATAGTGTGTAGCTTTTTTTTTTTTTTTTTTTTTAAAGTTGCCAGTGATAGAAATGCTTGAATTTTGCCAAAGGACAGTCCCACATATAATCCACCACCTGACTTTAGTTGGTCACTGTGTCAGCTGTTTTAGCACTTGTTTGTTTAGGGAAACACAGCCCTGCAGTCACAATTTCAAATGAAGGTATATGGGCGTAAAAAGAGACACTCATGCCCTTTAAAATCTGTCTTAATGAACGATATTTGCATGCCCTTCAGTACACTAAAATAGTCACTGGTCCCTGTAGTGCTATTGCCCCGTGCATACTGGTTGTGAAGTGGTGCCTGTCTAATACGGCTCCAGTGTCAGTGAGGGTTTTTCTCGGATGAGCTGCAATGGAGTGATCATATAAGTATGGACAGCAGGAATGATTACAGAAGCCCGTGCCTTCATACCTCTTTCAGTAAAAATACAACTGAGAGACTGGTAACCTAATCTTTAATATTTTAATATAGGATCCTTAACAACAAGTATATCCTTTAAAATTATACAAGACTTTTATTTTTGGACATTCCAAAAATTGCTCTGAGCCCCCGAGGCCTTGTGCCAGTCTCCCACTTTGCCTAGTTGGTAATCCATCCTCATGCTTTGTGTAGGCTGGCATTGGAAGGATCTATGGACTACATTTCTTTGGTAGAACAACGTTGGTCCTGTTGCCCGCAACAAAAGCGAACTGTTAAGTCTATCCACTGTAGAAACACAAAACCATGAGGTCAGCCACCACCAGGGTTTCTATGCAAATGATGATCTGACACAGTTTAGTAAATATGGGTTAACAATAGAACTCTACAGACTCACAAGATAAATAGATACAACCACTATGGATGAGTTGTAATGCAACAAGGCTGCAGGCAAACCGTCTCTCACTAGGATATTTAACTTAATTTTTGCTGAACTGGTTTAACAGAGGTTGATTCAACACCAAGAGCCTTTTGGAGGACCTAACACATGGTGCTTTTGAATTGTACTGCAGGGTTGTTGGATTAAACTGCCTTAGTTTTAGATAAAGTTGACCTAAAATACTGGCAAGTTATTGTTTCATTGACCTGGTTCAAGTAAATTAATAGAGCAAATGGAAACATTGGCTTTGGGTGGTAAATTTTAAGCTTTTTCTTTGTTAAAAGCTGAAAATAATCACAAGAAAAAACAGGAATTAAAGATTAAACACAACAAAACAAGACTTTTAAACATTAGCAGAATAAAATGGAATTGATTAGAACAATTCCCCTTTGGACCATTTTTGTAATTATACGATAGCTAATTAAATATATATGGAACATTAAATTCCCCAAAACCTCAAAGCGCAAGTCTTCACAGCTCCTCTGAGTCTCGGTGGGTGTGTTTACTATTTACTCTGAGGCCAAATGAAACTAGATCTTACCTGTTCAGGTTCACCCGCAGTTCGGAGCCGACTACATACAGAACATTTGCGGTTTTATCGGAGTCTAGTCTGAGAGTCCGGGATTGAATCATGGTGCCAGAACTCTGCAACGGTGCCGACATGAAGAAGCAGATATAGACTATCTGTGCTGAGCGCAACAAGTGTTTATGGAGGCAGCAGGTAGTTCAGGATTAAGCCTCTGTAATTCGCTGATTGGTCAGACAACTGCCCCATCCCCCCCCCCCCCAGCCCCGACAGACACACCTTATACCAACATCTGCCCCCTCTGTCTGCTGTCTGTGTCGCTCTCTGTTTATTCATCCCCTCTGTACTGCCTCATGTTTATTGTATTTTAAGACAATGTGCTCATTTAAGGCCTTGAGGAAAAAAAAAAAACACCGTATGAATATTTACTGATACCGCAAAGTAGCCTATGTTTGTCTTTCTCGGTTCTGTATTAAATATATTGTAGCGACCCTGCAGTTATGTTCCTGTATAATGTTGTACACGTTCAGATGTTCTGTGAAAATGTCAGGCTTGTGGGTGTAGAGCAGGTAGGGGCGGGGTACAAGTGCATGAGGTACGGGAGCGTGCGCGTGCGTGTGTGGTGTGAGAGCATGCTGGGAGGAGACCACTCGTTGAGCTGTAGCACAGTTAATGCAGCAGAGTTTGTGGTTTTGGCGTGGTTACGGCCAACAGTAACCCATGCTGTTCAGTAATAAACTGTTAAACTGGTTAACACTTCAATCGTCCTTCCGACACGTCCTGGCGGACGCTACAATATGTTCATGTCATTTCAGTGAAAGACAACGCACACATGCGCAGCTGAGCAGAACCACGAAAATCTGTTGGGTTGTTTTTGTTTTGTTTTGTTTGTTTTAACTCCATGACTACATGACAATGTAGCTGCTTATTATAGACATTATATCGGGTAAGTCATTCGGGTTGTTTGTTTTAAAAGTATGACAGAGAGTAGCGGCAGAGTAATACGTGACTTTGCTGAGGGCTAGAAGAGAGTTTATTATTATTGATGTTTATTTTGCTCTGACTGTATCTCATCTGTTTGGGCTGCGGTGGGTCTTCTCGACCATCGGACAGAACCGGCCTCCACACAGGTTGCTTTAGGACAAAATAAACGCGGAAAGTAAAGCAGATGAGCTTCCTGCCTCCCTCACCACCCCCCCCTACCCCACATCAGCATTCATAACATGTATAAATAGACCACTGCACGTCATCTTACCTGTACAGGTTGGCTTCCAGGGTGGTGCCAACGACGTGCAGGACGCTCTGCGGGCTCCGTGTGGTCAGCCGACATGCCCGATGGTATCTTGGGGCTGAAACGCTTACCTTCTGCAAGAAAGATGCATAGCTTTGTGAGATGTATTGATACATTCCTGGTAGTTGTTTTCCTCAAGCCGCTGAAGGAATACTGAAGGTGTTGTCTTGCTGTGCCTGAGGTTTTTAACCTGATAGGAGAGACACTTATTATACGCATTTGGAGGCACACTCCCTCATTCAGTTTGGCAGACAGTAGAAAGAATTAAATTAAAGAAAACAACAATTGTTGGATAATTGCCCGAGGTAAAGGGTGTGGTTGGTGTTTAAATGAAATGTAGGGCATATGCCAATGGATTTGTCTCACTCCCTGAAGTGGGCAAACTGTGAGGCAAAAGTGTCTACTAATGTGTTTGTCCACTGACCACAACTGTGAAGATCCCAATGACAAGAATGCCTTCTAAGAAAGGACTCCCTCTACAGCCTCTGGGGAAACTGCTGAACTCTAATGTAAAGAACCACAGTTGGCAGTTACAATCAAATCAGAAATGTTATCAAGGAAAAATAAAATGGATATGGATCAAGACTGGGGATTACGGGCAAATTACTCAGTTTGCAAAGATAAACAGTTATGATAAAGATAAAACTCCCTATGGTATGAATAATTTATTTACACATTATGGAAGTTGTTTTTTGTTTGTTTTTTTCAAATATGGAGAACCACCATTTTTAAAATCACTCAATGTGGCATGACACAGGCCCTCCAATCAATTCTTATGTAATTTATCTTCATATACATTTTTATTTGGTTTATATAATGCTCTATATAAAGCATGTCTTCTTTCATGTTGTCTTTTTTTTTTAAATTACAGTCTTTTCTTTCACCAAATACAAATCTCTTTGACACAGCCATTATTCTTGCACAATAAAGATTTGTGAAGACTGATTTAAAATTACAAACTTTTGACTTATTTGTGAACATAACTTTGCAACTTAAAAAATCATTTTAACCTTAATTTGAGCCTACTCCTCCAGGAAACAAGTGTGATAGCTGGGTGCAGGGCCCTTCTTGGTCAAGCGGGATGCCTCCCATGGCTGAGTTGATGGGTGCTGCGAAGGCTTGGACTTCCTCGGTTTGAACTTTGCTCCATTTGTCATCTTCATTTCTGAACCAGTGGCTTGGTTCTGTTCCTCTGAAACCTGTGACTCTCAAACTTTTTCGGTCATGCCCCATTTCACCTCAGGGGGAATTTTCAAGCCCCACCTGCCCCCCATCGCCCCAACAAAAGGCTGATACTAAAATAAAATACTCATTAAATACATTTAATGAAGTAACATAATGTTATAAATATTTTTGTAGTTTGTATCACAAATTAATCAATTTTGTGACAGACCATACTTACCTGCTGTCTTTCTCGGAGTGGAAGTTGGTTTATTGTTCCGCTGCAATTAACGTGCAGACGTTAATCATTATTTTCGCTCTTTATTTCCGGGTTACATTTTTTTTC
Organism: Remorina albescens; assembly: GCA_034769265.1. Taxonomy (NCBI): domain Eukaryota; kingdom Metazoa; phylum Chordata; class Actinopteri; order Carangiformes; family Echeneidae; genus Remorina; species Remorina albescens. Next base: position 23,795,882 of record CM068494.1, read on the forward strand.
TCGGCTTAATGTTCTTTTCACTTAGGCTTCGTGTAAGGTATTGGTGTTTACTTTGTTTGTGCGTGGGTATGATGTAAGATCTTTGTTGTCAATGAATAAAGGCAATAATAAAGATGAAAAGGAAAATTTCCTCCAGTTTTTCATGCCTCTGTTCCCCAGCAATGGGGCGGCCCCGCACTTTTAAAGAGTTCAGAGCTCTGCTTTATACTTATTTCCTGTAGACAATCCAAATTGTGGAAATGAGCACAATTACAGCACTGCCAAGGTTTTGTCAAACCTCCAAATCTGCTGAAAATACGTGGTGTCCAAGAGGAAGTGCACCTATTTTCATATTTAATCTGGGCTGATATTGCTGCAATTATAAACGGCATTGTTGCGTATCAGGCGTTGCCCTGTGCTTTCCACCACCCCCCTAGTTGGTATGCATCCAAACAAGTTTTGTGTGCATATGTTGCAAATTATGACAGCATGACTAACACTTTGTTAGTTGTTGTTTGTTTGTTAGTTTAGCTCAGTACCACTGATACCACCCATCGCCCAGTTTGTAGGTCTGAAATAAGATATTTCATAGTAGATATTGTATCTAAAGACTGCAGGCATTGAGGCAATGTTCCAGTACAGGAGGGCTAATATTTTTTGCCAAGGGGCCTCAAAACAGATTAATCCGGTCATGCTTACATTTGATAATCTCTAGTGCATATTGCAGAAATTACCACCAAAAGAGCAAAATGATATGAGACAATATTTTATATCGGAGCAGTTGTGAAAAACTTTTTGCTATGTAGAGGACAGCCACAGAAACACATTGGACTGAGAGCCAATCAGGTCGCTTCAAATGTTTGACAGGCTTGCAAGCCGGCCAATAGAATCGCCGTAAACATGCTGGAGAGAGCCGGGACCTAAGATACCCTACGTCATCAACTCACGGCGCTTTTTGTTCTTTCGCGATAGAAAGACGGAGAAAATGACTTTTAATCGGTAACTAAAGGTCCGTCTTTAGCGACGATAGCCCCGTTTTCTTGGTTCTGCTTGATCAAACCGGGCCAAATGTGGAGTCAAACCGATGTCGTCCGGTGAAAAGTTGCCCATTTGTGGGACGAGAACAGCTCGGCGGTGAGCTAGCATTAGCCTCTCCAAGACGGCGTCCAGATCGGAGCGGAAGGAGTTCGGGAAGAAATCTTACTGGGATGCCTCACGCAAGTTGGAAAAAACTGTATCTTACAGTCCCGCCTTAATCGCGGCCCCCTAAAATGATTGAGTATGTTTTCACTTGACTGACATCGAGTCGCAGGGAAAGAAAACAACAACAACAACAACAACAACAAAAAGTAACGGTGGTTTTGTAACCGTTAACGTAGCAGTTAAGCGAGTTAGCCACGTAGCTACGTAGCCTTCAGTGGGAAGACATTTAAAATGGCGGAGGGTTGGCCCGTTCCCTCGGCCCTCGTCTTCATGCTGTTCTGTCTGAATGTTCGGGCCCTGGAGTCCTGTCCTGCTCCTTGCCTGTGTTTGAAAGGACCGGATGAGGTCCATATTCTGGACTGCAACAGGAAAAGGCTGTCGACGCCTCCGTCTGACACCCCAGATGGGATAACCCAAGTGTAAGTACACAACCAGTTAGACCCCGAAGTGTTGGAGTCGCTCCTGCAGCTAATCCGCTGCACTGATTTGTTGTTCAACGCAGAGGTGCGCCGCAATATCAAAACAAACTGACTTTAGATGTATTTAAGGCACCTTTACTTTTAAAGTTGTCCAGTTTTACTTTAGTTCATTTCTCTGAAGTACTACGATTCCTTTTATTTAACCCTGAGATAATCTCATCCATCATTATTAGCATATTTAGAATATTTAGACACTCAGTTGGCAGCATATTGCAATACGTTGACCATAACTTGTATGAAAATTATAATATCCTTTTTTAATTTAAATTTATAAAGGGGACTTGACTCATATACTTGGTTACATATGATTTTATGGTTTGTAGTACTGTTGACTTTTTGGGTTATTCTCATTGTTTAATATACCTTCTATCAATTGAATTCTAATTCATGGACTATAGTCAAGTCAAGTATAATTTGTTCATGGTCTATTGAGTATATTCATTTTAATTACATGCACTTAATACTGGCAAATGAATGAAAATCAGGTGTACCTGAGTGAATTGTTCTGAAATTGTTGTTACAATGAAAGGATAATTTGGGTCTATAATTTGACTGCATTGAATGCAACTCTTAAACATTAACATGAATCCATTTCGGCAATGGCACAGACTTGATGAGAACCTTCTGTTTAATTTCATTTTAGCACTCTGAATCACAATGAGCTGACTGTTGTTCCATTTCTTGGAGATGTTTCCGCTAACATCACATCACTGTCATTGTAAGTACCAAATGTTCAGGTTTTTCTAACTTTTCCTGTCAGTAAGGTAAAAAACAAGTGTCATCATACCATCAACTGTGATTGCTTTCAGTTCATTAGTATAGACTTTAGGATCATTTCCCACATTGAATCAGAGCATGCATTATTTGAACAGCTCCTTTCAAGCAATAGGTTTTAATGCTGCGTTTACAAATGTACTGATATTAAAATAGTATTATAGTAGCATTGGGTTTTGTGCACCATGCCCAGCTAAATCAGATTGGTTTTGAGTATGCCATCAACACAGCCTGTGCTAGTAAGCAATGTCATGACTTAAAAGACTAATACCTGTTTTCATGTGTTGTTTTTTAGAGTCCACAATCGGATCTCAGAACTGCAGATGCATCAGCTGCATCCATACACTTCCTTGGAGACATTGGATTTGACATCCAACTCAATCTCTGAGCTCAAAGTTGGATCCTTCCCTTCCATGCAGCTGAAATATCTGTAAACAAACATTTCTTATTTAAATCATTGTGATGTAGAAATCACCACAGTAATTGCCTGCCAAGATGGCACAATAATGCCCAATTATTTCTTTTAATAATTTTAGATGTCCAGGATGTAATCCAATGTAACAAAGACACTTTTGACAATAAATCAGCCCACAACTATTGCATGACTAATGGTATGAGAAGGTGGAATGGTTTCTATGCTACACTGCAGCAAGAAGTCATAGCATTGATAGCCTTTCAGTGTATTACAGAAGGCATATTAAAGCAAAGCAGTACTGTACAGTCCATTCATGTTAGTCAATGCTAATCAAGTTGTAACACTAAAGACTCCTTGTTTTGGGTAATTGGCTCTTGGTAAGGAAGCATGTTACTGTAGATTAACCATGTGGGACCTTCTTTGTGTACAGAAAGTAGAAATTTAGAAAAAAAAAGTGATTTTCCTGTTTGAAGTTGGCTATAATGTTTCTGCTCTTTCATCTCATAGGAATTTGAGTAATAACAAGATCAGCGTCCTTGAGCCTGGCTGCTTTGACAACATCTCCAGCTCCCTGCTGGTGCTGAAGCTGAGCAGGAACAGATTAGTTGTGCTGCCATCCAAAGTTTTCAAACTTCCTCAGCTTCAGTTTCTGTAAGTATCATACACTGTGTTCAGAATGCATAACATAAACAATTCAAGAAAAGCTAAGAACTCAGTGGTTAATTATTGGCAGTCGAATCTGTGGATTTTGAATTCTGTTGTAACAACTCTAGCTAAAGTTGCTGGCCAAATTTACAAATAATTTAAATATTCCAATGGCTTTTTTCTATTCTGAAAAAATATCCTCACTGTCATTGTAGTGAAATGAAGCGAAATAAGATCAAGATAGTGGACAGCCTAACATTCAAAGGAATGGACTCACTGAAATCCCTGAAGATGCAGAGGAATGGCATCAATAAGCTCATGGATGGAGCCTTTTTTGGACTCAATAACATTGAAGAATTGTGAGTATAGTTTTATTGACTCCTTCAAAGGGACATTCACCTGTGTGTTCATCAGCAAATGTAGAACAGTACGTGGTAAAACCTTCTTAAAACAGCTAGTAAGACAAGGGGTAACTAGTATTCAGTGGTGAAAGTACAAAAGCAGGGAAAAAAAGGCATAAATCTCCTGAAATCAAGCAGTTCATCTTTTTTTTTTTTTTAATGTCGTTTTGTTTTTCCCATCTGTGTCTCAGAGAGCTAGAGCATAACAACCTAACGGAGGTCAATAAAGGTTGGCTCTATGGCCTGCGCATGCTGCGTATTCTGCGGGTCAGCCAGAATGCTGTCGGCATCATCCGTCCAGACGCCTGGGAATTTTGCCAAAAACTAGAGGAACTGTGAGTGTGTTTGCTTCATAGTTTAAAATCCCTATGCAGCTAAGAGTCCCCACTTTCTTTCAACAGCCCAGGGCTCTGAAATCCATTCAGTGTGCTCAGAGGAATTACTGTTATCTTACTGCAGTAGGTTGTTGCCATGGTTTGTCTGCTTTCAGTGAATGTGCTGTATACAGTTATATGAGTTTGTGTAAATGTCTCATCGTTCTTAAATATGCAGTAGCATTTACATATGGGACTGTTTGGAACTAATCTTTGTTGACTGTTTGTTCTTTTTTTCTCACTCTGTTTTTTTGTGCAGAGACTTGTCCTTCAATCATTTGACTAGATTGGAAGAGACAGCTTTCGTAGGATTAGGCTTCCTGGAGAGCCTGAACCTGGGAGAGAACTCTATCAGCCATTTTGGAGAAGGGGTGTTCAGTGGCCTGGCGAGTCTGCGTACCCTGTAAGTTGTAGTCCTAGTAGATGTCTGTCTAAAATATGTGTTACCCGTTTGAACTCAGAAGTTCAACGAAGCTGAGTATTCAAAACATAACAAAGTCCTGGCTTCTTCTTCTTGACTCTGTGCATCCGATTACAGGACACTGACAACAGTAGGTCTGCTTGTTTCACTTGTTATGTTTAGTTTTAGTCCTGTCTTGAATATATTTCCAGAGTAATCCTAAGTAGTTAGAATAGAAACAGTAGTAACTACCAGTAATTTAAGCCTGCATCCTCTAATATAGCCTTTGTTATATTCTGACCCTGGCTAACAAATAGTATAGCAGCCCTGTCTTTGTCTTTAGGAGAAAGTGTAATGCCATTCATTTCTTGAATGTTGAATACCATTTAAATATGGTGCATTTGAAGTTATGGGGAGATATTTGTTGAATATCTGGTGAAAGGCAGCTGCTTTTACATATTCTATTCAGTTGATTCAAAAAATCAGCTCTCCCTGTTCTTGCAGGAGCATTGTTTACTGTTTGAATTAAGCAGCACAAATTCAGGCCAGAGTATCAGCCTAATTAAGCTAATATGTCTTCTCCATTATACATTTATGTGCAAGTTATGAAGTGTCAAGAAGCGAGAATGCCTAATTTGCCTTCACTTAAGCCTCTGGGCTGCAACAGGACAGGGGTCATGTTTTGGTGGTTGCCTGTCCTGGGAGCTTTCATTGGAGAGGGGAATTGGGGAGTGCCAAGGTTCTTTCATTGGTGCACAGGCATGAGGAAAGAGTAACAAAAGAGCTCATGACCCATCGTGTAACACAAGACCTTTCTGGGTTTCCACTGGATCCGTGAACTGCCCCAGTGCCAAACAGCCAATTAATTTGCTACATCAAAACGGCAGGGGCAGCAAATTGTGACATGCTGTGGAAGTATGGTGTCTTAAATTGTTAGTCTACTAACTGAGAGTTACTGCCACTGACAGCCACAGGAGACATGATGTACAATCTCTGTGGTATTGCGGGAAAACTTAACATGGTCATGTCTATGTAGAGTGTGTTTAATAACTAATGCCTCCCTATTTTTCAGAGACATACGAAACAATGAAATCTCATGGGCCATTGAAGACTCCATTGGTGTATTTGAAGGAATGAAGAAGCTGAACACACTGTAAGGACACACTGTTGTGCAGATAAATGGTTTTGAAATGTGCATGTACAGAAATGGAGTGGGCACATTTTTGTGTTCTATGTCAGTCTTCTAGATATTTGTTTGTATACTACATTTCTCGGGAGATCTATTGAAAAGAAAGCTTAATTTAGATTGGCGTGGTTGTACTTTACTGTGAAATTATTCAAGTTATTTTAACTTCCATTGAAAGGCTGGTCACATGTCCTATTTTAGCCTTAACGATAAATGCTGACACACTGTTTCCAAGGAATAATGAAATATCCCCCAGGGCTTCATATAAAATATTTTTATTTTCCAGAATCTTGCAGCGGAACAAAATCAAATCAATCACTAAGAAAGCGTTTGAGGGCCTCGAGGAGTTGGAGCACTTGTGAGTTAAACCCCCACACAATCCTTTTTCTCCTCAAAACCATACTTGTGTCTCAGTAGGATCCAATGTTATTGTTGAACAATTAAAGATAGCAGAAGGCCTTTATTACCACTGTGCTGTTGTTTTCATCCCTGTGAATTGGGATGCCATTTTGAACAAATCATATTGTAGGTATGCCTCATCAATATTATTGCTCCCTCTGCAGGGACCTCAGCAAGAATGGCATCATGTCAATACACCCTGAGGCGTTGTCCCATATGAAGCTCAAAGTTTTGTGAGTAGATGTGAAATTAAACTTATAGAACTCATAAGCGCATTTGGAAGCCAGCCTCTCCCTTTGTTAATGCAGTTTCTTCAACTGATTTACCATTATTTCTTTCATTAAAAAGAAATTGTAATTATTTATATAATGGTTGTGTGTCACATTTATATAGCTATAGGAAGAAAATCTGACAAAGTGTTGATATGCTGTAGCTTTAATGATGAATGTATAAGAGCATCACAAGTTGACTTTTCTGGCTGTTAATCCCATGTTAATAAGTGATGTTTAAAAAAAATATGTACAACTGCTGACTCATTAGATTGTTGTCTTAGCAAAACCTAACATTTATTTGCCCGGACAAGCAGAGGTTTCAGATGCAGCTCTTATTTTGCAGTAAGGTCCTCTTTGTGCAAATCATGCTCATCTGTTTCTCCTGCCTGTGAGGTTGTGGATATATTAAGTCACTTGACTTTTGAGGTTTTGATCAGCCTATCTTAGGAGTGTAATACAAGCAGTGGCTAATGAAATACACCAGTAGTCACATCCCTTTGTTATTAATTATTCTGCTGATAATATAAGACTGCTATCTATTCTATAAATTTCCAAACAACTTAGGTCATTTCAACTTTCATTTTAAGGATGTAAAGTTTGCATTCTCAAAGGATAAATCAGGCTTCGCTTCCAGGAACGCTTTAAAACAAATCTCAGAAATCCCAGAGCTTTATTTATTTTGTCCAGTGGCTGTATTCATCACATCCTTTTACCCCCCACACTAGTCTGGTTATTCCAACTAATTTTGCAATCACTCATCCAATGCTTCCTTCATTACCCCTCTGTCCATAGTGTGCTGAACACCAGCAGCTTGCTGTGTGACTGCCACATGCAGTGGTTGAGGCCTTGGCTGACTGACAGTCCGTTCCAGCAGTCTGTCTCTGCTGTATGTGCTCATCCTGCGAGTCTACTTGGTCGCAATGTCCTGTCCATCGGCCCAGAGGAGTTTGTTTGTGGTCAGTTCCTTTGTGTTTGTTAAGCCATTCTGAGGTTGATTAATTTCAGGTGCTCTTCAGTCAGTGCAGAGGGAAGGTTTGATGGTGTAAATCAGGAAATGACATTGAGTTTTCATTTGGTGGTGCTTAGAAATCAGTGAAATATATAGTAGATTATTGCAAAATATGTTGCAGAGCACATTTTGAATACCAACTAATATTTGAATTTTTACCCACTGAGTCTACTCTAAAATGTAAATCCCTGCTCCTCCACAGATGACTTCCCCAAGCCTCATATCACAACTCACCCAGAGACGTCTGTGGCACTGCGGGGGAACAATGTAACTCTGAGCTGCGTTGCTTCAAGCAGCAGTAGCTCGCAAATGACCACAGCTTGGCGGAAAGATGGGGAGGTTCTTTACGATGCAGAGATGCAAACTTACACCAAGTACCAAGATGGAGAGTTGATCTACACCACTATGCTTCACCTTCTCAATGTCAACTTTACTGATGAGGGCCGGTACCAGTGTGTGGTCTCCAATCACTTTGGGGCAAACTATTCCAATAGGGCCAAGCTTACTGTCAACGGTGAGGGTGTTTGCTCATTTTAAAAGAATGTAATCCTGGTAGTGTTTGTCTTGCTTCCTGGTCTTTCACTTTGAGGAACTATTCTTTACAATCTAGTATACACTGAGTGTTGCTACAGTGCATTTGATCCAATAGAAGAGTTTCTTGAACACTACTTGTTTAGTAAGATTAGTGGCCTTAGTGGACATTGCAGTGACTGCAGAGAAATTTAAAACCGCTGTACCCTAAAATTGATTTAAACTACTCTTGGATCCCAGTCTGACACAGTTTGACTCAACTTTTTTGTGCTGCCCATGACTTTCTTTTGTTTATCTTTTAGAGCTGCCATCCTTTCTTAAGACTCCTATGGACCTGACAATCCGGACCGGGACTATGGCCAGGCTAGAGTGTGCTGCAGAAGGCCATCCATCACCGCAAATTGCCTGGCAGAAGGATGGCGGCACAGATTTTCCTGCTGCCCGAGAGCGAAGGATGCATGTGATGCCAGATGACGACATCTTCTTCATTGCTAATGTGAAGACCGAAGACATGGGGGTGTACAGCTGCACAGCACAAAATGCAGCTGGCACACTCTCGGCAAACGCTACTCTCACCGTCCTGGGTGAGTCAAGCATCTGATTAGCAATGCATATGACTTGTTTTAGTGCTGAGTAATTTTTTCTGAAGCACTTTGCTGTCACTCTTAACATACTTTTATTTAATGTTTCCTTGACACTTGACAGAAGACATAAAAGCAAAACGTCATACAATAGCAATTGAGAACCCTTAACACACAGGAGTATAGTTGACATAAAAATTTTAATTAAATTTCCCTAGGACTATGCACCTGAGACCACTTTAACAGTGACTGGTCCAACAGGGAAGCTGTAATTGGGGTTTACACATTAGTACTAAAAAAATTCTGTCATTCTAAAAAAAAAAATCATAAAATAAACCTGTCAGACATCTATTTTATCAGATTGACACAAATGCTGCAGATATAATCCTCCTCAAATAAAAAAAAAAATCAATGAATTCTCTTCTCCTCCAGAAACTCCATTCTTCATGCGACCGCTAGAAGACAGAACAGTGGCCCGTGGTGAAACTGCTGTGCTTCAGTGCATAGCTGGAGGCAGCCCAGCTCCCCGTCTCAACTGGACCAAAGATGATGGACCTCTGGTACTCACAGAGCGCCACTTTTTTGCTGCTGCTAACCAGCTCCTCATTATAGTGGATGCTGGTCCTTCTGATGCTGGGAAATACACGTGCATCATGTCTAATACTCTGGGAACAGAGCGTGGACACATTTACCTCAGCGTCTCACCGTCACCAAACTGCGATACTAATGCGGGCTATGACCAGGACGGTTGGACCACAGTGGGCATTGTGGTGATTGTGGTGGTATGTTGTGTGGTTGGAACCTCGCTGGTCTGGGTCATTGTCATCTATCACATGCGCAGGAAGAGTGAGGACTACAGTATCACAAACACAGGTTAGCAATTTTCACAAAAGGTTTCTTTTCGAAGAGGTACCCAAAGGAAATGGTTGCATGGAGACCATAAAATGCATCTATGGGAACAGCGCTTTGTTGTGAGAACACAACGTTCCACAGAACTCAGTACCGTGTAACAAAATAGCTCTGTCTGTTCCAGATGAGATGAATTTGCCAGCAGACATCCCCAGCTACTTGTCCTCTCAGGGTACTCTGTCAGAGCCTCAGGAAGGATACAGTAACTCTGAGGCCGGCAGCCACCAGCAGCTCATGCCACCTCTCTCCAATGGATACGTCCATAAGGGGAACAATGGTAAATAATTCTTTTGTAAATAACTTTGTTTTAGTATCTGGCATGTTTGATTCCTCAGAATCAGACTATTTAGATCTTGATCTGGATGTGACCACATTTGCTTTCCTTGGATGGACATAAATGGACAGGACTCTAAATCACCTATGAACTGCACACATGTTCCTGTAATGTTCATATGAAGAGTTACACTCTACCTTTTTATTATCTTGTATATTTTAACAATGATGCACAATTTGGATGCAAGGCATTGGAATAGTCCATTACTTCAGTAACAGGTAAAGACAGTGTACAGGAAGTCAGTGTCTATTACTAAGCAATTAAGTGACTTTTGAACAGTTTCTGGAAGAGACTCACTTGTCCCTGCTGATTATGGGTCATATTTCAGCATTGGTTTCTTGTGGGTTTATTGACATTTTGACAAAGATAATAAGGTTATTGCGCAATGAAGAGAAATTAAACCACACGAACACTCGCTACAACATGTATCGCCTTCCATACGAATCAGTTCTGACACAATTATATTATAATTATGGTTTAATAATGTAAACATCTGCTAATTATAGCTGAGGAGTTTTCACGTTTCCAGGTTATGGACACCTTCCTGCTCAATGGGCTGTTGTATCTGCTTTGGTGTTTGGGATCTGATTGCTGTTGCCATGAGACCATGACTAATAACCATGTATATTCCAGGTGTGTGTTATGGTGACTCGAACAGTGAGGTGGAAACTGAGGGGAATGGCATGCTGCACTGCAGGGTCGGCTCTCTGTTCGCTGGCCGCAGCAGCTTTCAGCCTGGGGAGCCCTGCGAGGGACTAGCTGGAGTCCCCACAGGTTAGTGTAATTTACACACGAGAAGTTGTGTGGTTTCTATTTATTTTTAAAAGGTTCTTATGCATTTGTAGTGTCCACCCATTTTTTTCTGAGCTTTTTTCATGAGAAACTGTGATATCTTTGCCTTTCATTCAGAAGTAGATGTGTAGATTTACTTTAAGCGATGATACCTTTGGTGATCAGGGTCTTTGTATCTTGACAGCAACACCAACACTGATGCATTTGACCCTGGATGTGTAACGTGCAGATAAAACATCGGTTTGTAATGATGATAACTCTCACTTAACAGCTCAAATTACTTCACAATGCAACAAGAGGATACAGATGAAAAACTCTACTCTGTTCAACAGCCCTGAGAGTTAATCAAAACATTATTATATACCCTGGCTTGTTCTGTTATATTCGTTATGTATATATTTTTGTGTGCTGCCCTTGTGTAAAATCTGGAAACAAATGAATACACTTTGCAATTGTAAAAAGATATATATGGATTTGTTCAGTTGTTGCGAGAATAGTCATTATAAAGCAATAGATTGCCCTGAGTCTACGTGAGAGGCTTTTTCTCAGCCACTCAGAAAATGTCGCACTGACTGAATCTTTAAATGGAGCCTTGATGACAATCAACATCTTCCGCTGCCAGGTGGTGCAGGTCAGCTGGTCATCTGCTCTGACTGCTACGACAATGCCAACATATACTCTCGCACACGGGAGTACTGCCCCTATGCCTATCTGGGGGAGGACGACCCACTGGACAAAACTCTACCAGGCCTGAAAGAAAGCTTTAGTGCGCATGCCCAGCCTAAGGACACAATGCTGGAGAGCCTCATTAGCAACCAGGACTCCTCCGTCTTTCTCACCTCACATGACAAAAGGTTGAGCAGCCACACTCCCCCGGAGCACTACACTAACGGTGAGAAACTGAAAGCTCTTATTTTCTCTATTTTAGAGATATGGTGACATCACCTGTTGTCTGGGTGCAAACTGTCATGGACTATTTGCTGCCTGCTGAATGCTTTTAGGTAAAATGCTGAAATTTTTTAGGAATCAGTTGATGGAAGGTAAAGTATAGCCCTCTAAATAATGTTTCTGTTGCCATCTTTGTAGATTCCCCTAGCAGGTCATTCTGGGGAGAACGGGAAGACCCGTCCTCGAGACCCCAACCAGGAGTGTCCCAGCATCCAGTGACTGTTCACAGGACACCCTCTGTGATCTCCACTGTAGAGGGAGCCCCAGAAGGAGCCCAGGAACAGAGCAAAGCAGAGGTGGATTACTTCCCCAGTCACTGCACACAGCACCACAGAAGTGCCTCTAATAGAACTAACCCTCAGGAGCATTCTGCTCCCACATAGGCCTTTACAGTTCGCCCACGTTCTGCCTCTGACTTCTCATTGCTGCACCCCACCCCCCCACCCACTACCTCCAAAGAGACTCCTCACATTCTGCCAAAGATGCTCTCTTGTATGTTTACATTCCCCTTTCACTCAAGAGGACATGCTGACGTTCTCCACTGTGGAAAGACTGCTGTGTCGGGCTTGAGAAATGGACCTGTGATTAAAGTGACCTCCTCCCTGACACCTCCGCCACTGCAGGATCCCCCTCTCCCACGTCCTCCACCACTCTTCTTTTTTCTCTTTATTGAGAAAGCTATGAATGTATGTGTTTAAGAGCCATGTTGGATGGGAGCGACCCTGCTGCTGTGGGGCTGAAATTGTATGCCAATGCACTAGACATTGGCAGTTTGATCATTCCTGGTACTGACACAAGTTTGAACAGCCGACATGACTTTGCTAGAAATTATAAACCTCTTCCCAACTGGGGAAAGTGGTTTAAATGGGGAACAATTATAGTTCCCTGACCAGCAGATTGTGGTGGTTTCTATAGGTAAGAACCCTAAAAGCATATGTCCTACATTCCCACAGCTATTCTGACTGACTCTAAGTGCCCCTCTCCAATATCCAGTTATGCAAATTCCAAAGACAGTGACACCGAAATGTGGTGTATATTATAAGTATATATGAATATATCCTATATCCAATTTATCTGACCTTGTTTTTGTCCTATGTAGTTGTTAATTCCTTCACTTTATATCTTTGTAATGATGAGCAGTTTGGGGAGAAAACACTCAGTTTTTTTTGCACATGTGACAATCATAGTTTTGCTGGCTTTTCTGATGGTCGTCTGCTAGATGGCCTGTTTAACAAGCATTCTCAGTAACCTCAATTAAATGACATTATGGTTTATATTTTACAGTAGGCACTGATTTGTTTTTCCCTTATGTCTTACAGGCACTTAATTTAATGGTGGTACACTTTATTATGCATTATGCATGCTGTTTTACATTGCGAGGAGTTAACATCAGTTTTTTGTGTATTTCTGTTTGTTTCAAAAGGTTCATGATCCTTCCATAGAAATTCATTAAGCCTAAGTTTTCACTTGGGACTGTGAAAAATGAGAATGTATTATTTTATATATGTATGTTTGTATGTATGTATGTATGTGTACATAAGGCTAGTTATCTATTAAATGCCACGTCCTAGTTTATTTGCTTCTGTCACTTTTAAAACACTAATCTCATTTATTTTAATCCTTTATCGTCCCAGTGCTGTCCAGACGTTATTATATATGTCAGTTCAAGTAACACTTTATTCATAAATGGTTATTTTCCTCAAAAGTCAATGATAGTTATCAGACAGCAAACTGTATTTTTTCCAAATGTCAGCTATTACAATACCTTTGATTTGAAAATGAAAATACCTCCCCTTTAAAGGAATTTGAGCTTGTTTCATCAAGTTTGGTCCCTAGTTGTCCTTAAATTCCTCTTCATTACACTTCAGAGAAGTTAAGATAAAATCGAGTTTGGATTTGTTATCATCACTCTAAAAAATTATGCTCAAATATATTTGACAAATGAAGTGGCAGTTAGTTAGGAACAACTAGCTAAAACTAAATCAATTAAATATAACAATTGTGCAGTGAATATTCCCCTCATGAAAGCTATAATGAACAATTTTTGGAAGTCTTAGAAAGGTTGAATCAACTTAATGTCCATTTTAGATTATGTGATTTTTGGCACTGTTGAACTGAATTGTGTTAGACAGGCTGGTGTCTCCCACTTAGATCAGTGAGAGTAAGCAAAATGAAATGCATCTTCGTCATGCTTGTTTTTTGTCTATGTCTAACCATTTCCATTATGTTGCTGATCATTACTGCTGCATTCCGCTTTTATATTTTCAACAAAGTAAGGGTTTGCCATGTTCCCTTTGTCTGCCTCTTGTAGTGGTACAGAATGGGTACAGAATTCAGAAACTAACTAGAAATGCTGAAGACTTCATTTACGGTGCAAACGTGCTGGTGTAGCTTGAATGCTACATTTCCATTGTTATTTGATAAAATATGACCGGGCCGGGACAGTTATTGTTAGTCTTGTTCAACAATAACCCAGAATCTGACATGTATGTGTTAAGCAGCTAACGGTACCGCTCTGATTCCACCTCCTCTGATATGCGCAGACATGAATTCCATGCCATTTTTGCACTCTTTCAATTCTAACACATTGTTATCTTGTATGTCAGGTTTACATTGTCATCACCAAATGAGCACATCCCAAGCCTGTTCCTCATAATGTGGTATTAGCTAGAAATATTATTTTCAAGTGGTTTTGCCAAAAGCAACTTGACTTACCGTCTTGACGTACCGCCGTCTGTTTTTGTTGTTGTTTTGTTTTTTTACACACTCCTAGCTCTAATAGAAGCAGACTATTTTGGTTCCGATTTTTATTTTCTCAGGTTGCTAAAGGTCAATTTTATGCCCCTTTGGTGTGATGGAGAATTTAAAATGAAACCCTGCAGTGATAAATTGTCCTAATCGAGCTCCATCTCTGGGGAGCAAACATCAATAAGTTCGATATTTTCTGCCAACATAGCATAACTTAATGTGCATTTGTATCGTTTCATTCTCTGAAAGTCCTTTATAACTTTATACCAAAGTTAAGCAGTAACTGCTCTGGCGATATCCAATGCTGCTTTTTTATATATTGTTGAAGTTTTTTTGCATTTTTATTTCACTGGGTTCTTTTGTTTGTTTGTTTTTTGGACCTTGTTTACTTGTACATTCTGTAAAGCATGTCTAAAGAGCCTTTTTGTTACGTAGCCATTATTCAAACATTAAACATGATTCTGATATCTGGGTTTGAATCTCGATTGTCTATAGTAGAGAGAAAATTATTCTGCTCAATTAAAATAGTTAATCATCTGTCAAATGAAACCAGTTCTTTGGGTCTTTACAGATAGAAGGCGCACTTAAAGAAAAACGAGAAAATATACTCTGCAGGATTAGATTTAGGTTGCCTGTAATTCCAGCTGTGAAGGTTTTAACCACGACGTGAATATTGGGCATGGCATAGAATGATTTTAAAGGCCAAGCCATCTGTAATCTGGATTTAGTCATGTCAGTCCAACACAAAACCGCCTAATTTTGGCCTTTAAAAATCTGTTTTGTCCCTCATCAGTCTCGACGTTAAGAAAAAGATCTCATCCAGCAGTATCCCAGGAAATGTGATGCAAATTGAATCTTGACGGGGATTCAGCCGTTTAAAAAGCGGCAGTTTGTTTGGATCTACTCTGTTCTCTCCAGCCCCCCCCGGCTTGCCTCATCAGGCTCCGTGCACGTTCACATAAAAAGGGGCGTTTAGGCGTCATTTGACGCCATTTCCCTGACATTGTCTCACAATGAGGGATACATGGAAATCACTCAGATTACGGCCAAATCAAAGTGAAATTATTTTGATTTGGCTTATTTGTGCCAAATAAGCAGTGCCAGCAGTGCAAAAACGGTCTTGGCAGCAAATCTGGACCAAGCACAAAAATATAATCCAAAGTGGTATGTATTTGCTGTGAATTCATCACTCTTTTAGTGTAATGTGGATGATACACTGCGTAACATATTAAGTGTTAAAATTATCTTAAGCAAACAAGAAGAAAAATGAGAGGAGAAAGACTGGAGGGGGCCCCACTCCAGCCGATTACACAGCTTCAGAGGAGCTGGCCCTTGCAAACGATGAAGGGCGGCCAATCATGGAGGGGGTATTCAATCAGACCTGCTGCTGGCAGCTCCCAGCAGCATTTATTTGTCCAGGGTATGTATTAGTGCTTTGGTGGTAAAATACTAAATGCATATTTATTGTTTCTCAGATGAGAAAAATCTTAATCTAATTTACAGTTGAAGGAGACACTGTAGTGTTGCTCAAGCCGCCAGCACACACCCTTGTTGGCCCTCACACAGAGGTAACTGTCAAAGTTGTCATGTACTCTTATCTTTGTTTGCTGTGTTGAATCCACTTTATTGATTTCTCTTAAACTATTCCACAGGTGGAGATCAATGATGAGGAGACACTTTGGGGGTAGATATCTTAATAATCTGAATAAGAATTTAATTAAAATTTTAAATTAATCTTTTTAAATTAGAAACAATTGAAGTTTCTTGCTCATTAATGTCACAGGGAGAGGACATTGTGCAACCCTCCCCTCAGCCTGTGGCCTCCACCTCTAGGCCCACAAAAAAAAACAAGGGGTAAGGGTTTCATAATTTCTAGCAGTCCTATGTATGCTTTTTAAAAGTAATCCTTACCAAGAACGCATAAGTGAATGATGAACACAGTACACCAACATAACTGAAAAGTGTATCTCACTCATCTCTGTTGCTTGATGAACACTTCAATGTCCTATTAATACAGGTTGGAGCAGACAATGTGAAGGCCCTTTATAAAAAAAACATCTAGAGCTGGATAATCAGAAAAAGGAGCTGGAAATCAAGAAACTAAAACTTGAGAAGGAGCAACTGGAGTATGAGAAAAAGGTACTGCAGTAAATGGTACTTTAAAGTATTTTGTTAAGCATGATTGACATTGTATACTTATGACTTTTTCTTTTCCCACAAAAAGCAGAACTTTAATAAATAATAAAACATCCTGTGATTGGTATGTGTTTGTTTGTTTGGGCTTTTGGGGGCGGGGGTTGGGTGAAAAACTGCTGCTGATGGTTGCGTTACAGTAAGTGCATAGCTTCATTTGGTCGCATTGCTTATATAGTTCAACAAGATTGCATATGTAACGTTTTCCCTCAGCTGAGAATCTATATCGCTCATAGAGAATATCGTCAGAAAACGACAGATCACTCCAGTCTCCCTCCGAACAGCACCTCTAACAATTCGGGTACCTAAATCCACTGGATTTTCCAAAAACGATGAGGCCACGTTCAAGGAGGATGATCAGTGAAAGGGGGGCACTTTTTATAGCCGACTTTAAGCTGAAACTCGGAATAAAAACTGGTCCGGACCAGGTTATATTCGCAGCATAAGTTACCATGGTGATATAGCCATCTTAAAAGAGAGCCACCTTCGTGACACGGAAAAGTCTGGCTTTGTGCTCAACATACCTCGCCAACGCACTAATCTCGCTTCCTAGTACACCCCTCTGATAGCATTGTTAATCATTCTCCGCAAACCGATGAATTATTCAGCACGGCCTCCAAGGCAGCAGCTCAGTATTAAAACACAGTCTTCTATGCATCGAACTAAGAGAGCAGAAACTACAGAAGGTAGATTTTAATTTTCCAGTTGCGAAGTCATTTATCCGCGTGGTGTTGACAAATGACTGTCAAGTGATTCGATGTGCATAATTTGTCAAAACTTTCAGAAAGAAGGGCTCTGCATTATTTATAACAGGCTGTGAGCACAACAAACCATCCTGGCAGATAGCAACATTTACATACTGTAATTAACTTCCAATGGTTGTACTTAAAAAAACCCCCACTTCTCTATCATAATGTTTTACTGAGCAAAAGAGATATTTCAACCAAACGGCCTGTTGATCCGTACCTGTGCACATATGGTATGTAAATGAATCATGCTCACGCAAAACCTGAGCTCTCAGTGCGGAGGCTTTTTCGTGAGGGGCCTGGTCTCACCTCCGATTAAAAATGAGATTTACATCACCACACCTACATTAAGGTAGTTGTTATGGTATTGTTGGTTGTTGTTGGTATGGTATGGTTATTAGGTACGAGTTATGCACGAACACGCTGCTGTGCACAGACACGAAGGGCCCAACTGCATTTTCCTGTATGAGCAGTTTGTGAAAACAAAGCTTCAGGTCAGGGGCGATTCTAGGATCAGCCCCCAGGAAGCAGCTTACATCCGTTCTTGACAAGGAATTATGAGGTTACTGAATTTAATCCAGTTTTTAAATTTCTTAGAAAAGGCTAAGATTTTTCATAAAAGCATATATAGTGTTTAAGATTGTATCCTACAGTAGGTACAAGAAGAAGAAGAAAATGTAACTTTTTTTATTAACCTGTTATTACCTGTTGTCGTTATGTGACTGTACTTTTCAATGTGTTTTCTGGTTAGACCATATAGCATCAGGTTTGATATCTTCTCTACTATATCCTCTATATCATCTCTACTCTCCTGTTACCATGGAGATTGAAAACACAGCAGGTCAATCAGCCAGAGTCTGCACAAAACAATAAAATATGCAAAAACATATCATATGTGCCATTTTCGCACAGTCTCTAAATATTAAACCTGACACTATATGGCCTAACTATATAACACATGGAAAAGTACAGTCACATAGCGACATTAATAGCAATCATAAAAAAAACTTTTCATTTTCTTCTACCTCTTCTTCTTTCTCGTAAAAAAACCCCACCATACTGTGTTTCGGCAGTAACAGTACAGTAACCCGGACAAATTCACTTCCATTAGACTTTCTAACTTGGCCTAAGACAGCTTCACTCAGTGACATTTCATATCTGAATATCTTGCCACTGGTTAACAATTTAACTGTTAGCAATTGAATAGCCAGCACTAGCTCCTAGCGACCTAGTTTATCATGATGCGCATCCTTACAAGGCATGCAAATTTAAACGTAAGAAGAGGCATTGATAAAATCGTCTTGTGGTCAACTGCCGTTTAATAGACATCTGACAGATTATGTCAAGGTCGTAAAATGAAGCATTAACTGGTCATTAGTGTTCAAACACACAGCTGTACCGCAGGTTATCTGCCCCACAGGTTATCTGCCCTGCCTCTACACATTTAGTGCTCTTGGGCTGCATGTTTTGCAAAACAGGACTCGCCCACTCACCAATCAGAGACAACAGATGCATTCAGGTTGTGCTTGATTTTACTGGCCCGTTTGAGCCTTTTACCATTTTCCATCTCCAACAAAACAGGTTTTGGAAAAATGATATACGATTTGTGGACTAAACGATGGGATGGGCTAAGGCAAGTTTTGGATGGGCTTGAGCCCCCCCAAAAAAGGGCTAACTTCGCCACTGCTTCAGGTGATAATTGAAGAGGAAGCCAATTGAGTCACTGTCTGACAGCACGCTTGGATGGATGCTGCTGAATGCAGTAAAGCAGCAGGGGTGATGTTCACTGTAGGTAAGCAAAGACCTCAGGGAGGAGGAGGGAGTGGGGGAGGGGGGTGAAGGGGAGCAGTAAATTGGATGAGGTGCCCTGCTGATGTCAGTAGGTGGCGCTGTGGATATATCAATTAAACCCACCCGAATTTGCTCCCCAGGAATACTTACCTCACTGTACAAATTGGGAGTCTTAATTAGGTGTAATTTGTTTTGCACGCCTCATATTGGGATTACATGCTCTGTGTGTTTGAATAAGTGTTATATGTTACGCCTGTTCCACCTCACATGGGATATTAATGTTTTTTTTCTAATTATTATCATGCAAACAAAAATCGCATTTTAGACAGAGAGTAAAATGAGAATAAGTTACAGTGAACATTGTTGGACTGATACGGTGTGATGTGTTGTTTTTTATTTGGATTTTCTCTTCTAGTACCCCAGCGCACCGGAGGATGGAGCCCTCATGGGCAGAAACGCCGCCTCCGCCTCTGTTTGTGCCGCTGAGCGTAAAAAAGGGGCGTTCCGGAGCGTCGGCATCGTCGTCTCAGTCGGCGGTGCCAGGTGTGCTCAAACCTGTGGCGGACGAACCCTCCCAAATGTCCCGCCGATCGGTGACCACGGGCCGGATCTCCGACGCACAAGCGTGGCTCCCGGTGAGCGCTGCCGCCCGCCCGTCCTCAGCCTGCCGCCCACAGGTACGAGGGATTTCTGGCTGACGCACCTCATTTCTGCGAGCAGACGGTTCACAGATCCAGCACCGAGCGAGCGAAGCGCAGTGTTTACATCCGTGTCTCTGACTACCTGGCGTCGGGGAGACGCGGCTCCTGAGTGCAAGTGGAGAACATAAAACCTTGATTGTGTTCTTTTTCTTTTTTTTCTTTCTCCTTATAAAACCGCCTCGTCGCCTGTTTTTACGCACGGGGAGCGCTTTGGATGTTACTGCAGCCGGGGGAAAGCTGAGCGCACACCGGAGCGTCCACCCGGGGCGGAGGGGATGACCGACCTCGGCGGCTCGTTCACGGGTGAGAAGCTGCCTCAGGAAGATGAACCAGCCGGCAGGTCGGGAGCACAACTCCGGAGGGTTTATTAGGCCGCTCATTTAACCAGAAGCCAGCCCGAGGCGACCCTAAGTAGTTAGCTCGTTAGTTGTTTGAGAAGGGAGTCACCATGTCCAGGACCCTGAAGAAGAAGAAACACTGGTCCAGTAAAGTGGTGGAGTGCGCCGTGTCCTGGGGGAACCTGGGGGACTTTGGCTCCGTGGTGGAGGTCCTGGGGGGAGCGGAGCTGGGGCAGTTCCCCTACCTGGGCCAGATGAAGCTGGACGTGCTGGTGTGCCACGTCGGGAAGCTGCCCTACTACGGGGACGTGCTGCTGGAGGTGAACGGGACGCCGGTCAGTGGACTTACAAACCGAGACACCCTGGCTGTCATCCGCCACTTTCGGGAGCCGATCCGCCTGAAGACGGTCAAACCAGGTGCGTGTCCTGCTCTCTGCTGTGGTTACTGTTTCACCTGAGCTCTGTTGGCGAGATAAGCGTGGTGATGTGTTGCATTTTTTTAGATAGAGAAAATCTCATAATTATACAAACACATGCAGCGATGGCAGGACCAACTGGTGCCAACACAAAACAGTCATCTTAGGTAATTGATATGCTGGAGTTAATGATAACATTTTTGGGTAGATGTATGGATGCTTAAAGACCCCCCACACACTCCTCACATGTAACTTCATGTCTTCTGGTGATACATAAACGCACACTTCAATTGAAGTTGACTGCAAAATAGAGCCAAAAGGTGAATAAAGTAAGTTTGCCCGTGTTTATACACCACCACATCCCTGCACACTTCCTGAAGGGCATCCCAGACTTCCACTGTAATCCTCCTACTGTCCCATAACATCTAATTGGCCAGTTCTCTTACAGCTTTCCCTTTGGGAGATCAAGTTGTGATAATGGTAATAATGGCATGTAGCCCAGTTGGAGCCTTCTAGGCTAAGTGCACTTACATGCATAGAAATAAGGCCTAATTACATCCTCCATTATTCAGCCTCTGCTGCCCATTGGCCACAGCAGTGAGAGTGGTTAGCCGTGTTGTATCCCATGGTCTCTTTCTTCCACGTCTGCGTCTCCAAGGATCTGTGGCTGAAACTTCCAGACGCTGATAATGAGCTCTAATAGCTGTAATGGTATGGTGATGCTGCTATCTGTGCTGTGCTGGTTCTGACCCATGGGGCTTTAGTGGCACTATGTTGAAAGTGATGTGTCCATGGGCATGAGAGATACGGTTTTACTTATATGATAGAGCTGGGCTGTCTAAACAACAACTGAGACTGCACGAGGTTACATCATCATCCTCATGAGCAGCAGCAGCAGCAGCAGCAGCTGAGACCCAGGACCTCAGGCCAGGATCCCTGCTGCACTTATTTACTTATGGTGCATGTCTGTCCAAGTGTGCACACAATCGATGGGTTTTAGTAAATTTTTAATCAATATTGAATTCTTATTTTAAATGCATAAATGAAGAGAGATAAGAGAAAAAAAAAATGTCTGCCTTGCTTTATGGGTTCAGAACCTATTAGTGTGCATGAACATGAAGGTGAGTGTGTGTGTGTGTGTGTGTTTCAAGGCTCTATGCTCCCCAGAGCTCCTAACACCATGCTCTCTGCCCCACTAACCAAGGATGATTAATAAAGGCCAGGGAGAGCGAGGGAAAAGGAGAGACACCAAGACACAGAGGGAGAGAGAGAGATACGTGGGGAGAGACATAAAGAGCGATTGGAGGTGGGGGGGGGGGCTTTGCCTTTAACTCCATGCTTGACCCCTATGTGAGGCAGTTTTTGCTCTTTAAAGCTCATGGGGAATTAATAAGTGGCAAAAATGGCAGAAAGTCCTCATCACCTAGTTGTTCTGTCAGCCTTGCCATGCCGTCCTTATGCTGTTTCAGTTATGTAAGGCTCCAACCAGCATGGATCAGCTCCTCAATGTACTGCTTGCAAAAAAAAAAAAAAAGGCTTCACAAAGGCCCCCTGGCATCAGCATACAGATGGGGTTATTATATTGTATGATTACGCATTGTGCTTGTGTGCATGCCTGTGATGTATGTATACATTCCTGTGTGGTAACCTCATGTTTAATTCACACCTCTTACATAATTGAGTTAGCGAGCGGATTTTCTCCACTCTGATGGAGGCAGTGGGCCTAGAGGATCAGCTGTTACCAGGAAGCCTGGAAAGCCGCCGTGATGAAATGATGGCGGCCGGCAGCAGCTGACAGGCTCTCTGGGTCTACCAGATGTTCCTCCTCTGCTTTGAAGAGTTTGCTCTGCCCCACCAGCCTCACCCAGGTGCTGGTGGGCTTCCCGTGTCACTGTTGACCGTTTGTGGGGAACCAGGAGGGAAGAGATGAAGATGTGTGTGAAGATGCAAAGGCAGAAATGGGGATTTGAGGCAAAGATAAGAGAGACACAGGATGCAAGATGTAAGTCTCTGGGGAGGTTATTATCTATCTCAGCCATTGATCGAAAAGGAACGCGAGCTGAAAGGGTTGCACACAGCATTACACTTACTTTTCTGTGGCTGCATCATATATTCTCCAGGGGCTGCCAAGAGGCTTCTCTCACATGCATACACTTTGAAAGAACAAATTCATACTAAGCTTACAACAACACTGAACAATGTACTGTGAGTTGGATGTGCCCATTTCAATGGTATCTTTGATTAAGATGGAAGATGCCTTTATGAAAAGCCACGTGCTCAGCACAGGAATCTATTTCTGCTGGTACTCCCAGATAAGGATCGGAAAGGACGCTTGATGAAAAGCCTCATGACATCCCAGAATTCCCTTTCCTGCACGCTTATTTTCTGCCATACCTTCCCTATATGCTTACAACATCAGTCCCTGTCATTAGATTCAATCACAATCAGAGTAACCTGTAGCCATTTATACGCATCAAATGAGTAACTTCACATTGCAGCACAAACAGGAGTCTGTGCTTCCAGCTTCTTTTTTTTATTTGTCTCTTAGATTACCAATATTAGCTGTGTGTGTGTATGAAAAACATGTTTAAGCACCCTTTTTTCCAAAGCCATCTGTGTAATGGAATTTTGGAACAAGAAATTAAAATTAAATGGTATGATAATTGAGCTAAACACCCATTGGTGTGCAGGAACAACAGCATTTATCTTGGAAGATGATAGTAATTGGCTTTCTATTGATCTTAATGGTTGATAATTGCCAGTGTGACAGTGAGAACATATTGTGTCTGCAGAACGGCAACTCGTGTTTCTGTATGCTCCTGAGTTTCAAAAGCTCATTTTGTTCTTAATTACCATTTGAATTTTTCAGTCAAATTGCATTATTGACTTTGCAAGCTGTGGATTCTGCTGCTGATGACGACTTGTTGTCCGCTCCACATCGCATTTAGAGTTACCTGCTTCCTTTCATACATCAGCATATTTTCCATTACCTGCTGATCATGCCAATAGAGGAGAATACAGAGTGACATGAGCCCCTAAGCTCCTGTATAAACGGCAATAGTGAGTGTGGGTTAAGCACATTAATGCACCTCTCATATCAGGAAGTGCCTCTCAATGGAATCATCCTCTTGACAGGCAATGCTTTGTCACTGCAAAGAGATTTGCAGTCAGCTAAAAAATAGAAAAAAAAAATATGGGATTGAGAGTGAGAGTGGGAATTCAGCAGCCCTTAGAGTCTGGTCAAATAACTAGAGACATCTGTTCTCGCCTTAGCGATGTTTCTGACAATCTGCTGAATGAAGCGACAGAGCCATCATGTTCATCACTCCCTTGGCACAGAAGTCATAAAAATTATTTAAAGCTGGACCAGTTCCCTCTTAGTTAGTTTAAGGTGATTATGAGTTGTTGTTTTTTTTGTTGTTTTTTTTTTTCCCCAACGCAGATTCAACAAATTGTCAAATATGTATTGTTTCACTAAGATGTGCTTAGGCTTTGGTGCTGATTCTGATGCTCTGCTATTGGATTATTGACTGTTCAGCACTTAGCTACTTTTGCACTTCTCTGTGATTTTAATAGCATTGTTGCTTAGTATGCATGTCACTCTATGATGCCTACAACTGCCTTGATACTGCTTTCTAGGCCAGGCTCCCCATGGATTAAAAAAAAAAAAACAAAACCCAAAAACATTCTTACCATTTTGGTGCCAACTGGCTCGATAAAGGCTGAATGAAAAAGTACACATAAGCACAGGCAAACGTGAAATCACATTTGCCTCATTAATGATTTATCATCCAGGTAACACGGGATGAGAAAGGAAAGTTGCCAAACATCTAGACATGTCTATGAAATATAAGAGGAGTGTTGCATCAGCTGCTCGTCTGCTGTATTTACAGAAACTTCTCAGCTCCGATATGCTGCTACCATGGAAGAGCTTAAAGGACCACTCTAGTGTTATGCATGTGTCAGCCCATTAACTGCAGATATGTGCACTCTATATTACTGATGAAGCACGCCCATGTGTTCAAGATTGCCAATTATGGTTTTCCTGTCTTTCAGGGTGCTGGCGCTTTCAGTTCATTTCACTGCAATATAAAAATCACCCGGCAGAAACTTTCATTTAGGTTGTGAAAGCCATGTCTGCTTTTGTTTTGGAGAAACCTATCAATGTGCGGTTGTTTAATAAGATTCTCCACTCACAACTGCACTTCCACTCAATGATAATAAAACTTTGGCAAGAATCATGGCAGACGTGATGGTCACGCTGATGGTTGGGTTTTCATTCTGTTATGGTTGGCTACTCGGAAGGCATGAATTTAAAAATAATGCAAAATTTTTTTGCAAGGAAGTCAAATAAAACAGGCTTAACTATTGGCATGACAATTCTTACTGTTGGACAAAACAATTGCAACGTGGGGTCCCCCACAGTACTTCCATATGTAGCATACAGTCTTCATTTAGTGGATGTGTCTGTCCAGTTGGCCCGGAGATGGATCTGTTGACTGTTTTTATTTTGAAAGGTGTGATTTCTTGAACTGCAGAGTGTATTTTGGTAGTTGCTACAAGGTATGTGGGAATGCATGGGAGTGGTTGGGCTGATTTGGAAAAAAATGTGAAAATATGATTTAAGTCTAAAAATGTGTACATATATTTGTTTTCAGGAAGAAATATTTAATTAAAAGCAGCAAATTCATAATAACCAGCTGGTTTCTAAGTTTCAACAGCAGACGACTGGTTAAAATGTCCACTTGAGTAAAAGTCGAGCAGGCCAGCAGCCGTTGAAATAGAGTAATAATACCAATAAAAACCCGATGAAGAGGTGTAGACTTTTGGGACATGAAGGCATATTGAAGTCAACTGCTTTAAAGCCTTGAACATACTGTGAGTGGGAGCTGATAATTTGATGGTCATAATCTTTTCCACGAGAAGCGCAGCAGAAAAACCCTCAATCGCACACCCCGGTGTTTTGTTAACATTACCAGGTCACCAGCCAGTGTGGGTTTGTTGGCACTGCACAGGGACACTTGACTAAGACTGTCAAACTGTTACTGCAAGACATTTGCCGCAGGGCCCAAGTGTGACAATTAGCAGTAGTGTCGTTCCATGGCTGAATGTTCTCAACCTTCTAACCTCACCTCATTACTGTCATACTAACTTTCATTGCTGTCTCTCACACTGCCATCTTCCCTGCTCTCTGTGGAGCTTACAGATCAGATGTTCTGATCTTGATCATTCATTCACTCATTCATTCATCTTCTACCATTTATCCGTTTCTGGGTCCCGGGAGGGGAACTGGAGCCAATCCCAGCTCACATTGGGTGAGGGCGGGGTACACCCTGGACAGGTCGCCAGTCCATCACAGGGCCAACAGACAGAGACAGACAGAGACCAACAGCCACTAACACTCACGCTCAGACCTACAGACAATTTAGAGGCACTGTGGGAGGAAACTGGAGTATCCACAGGAAACCCACACAGGCACGGGGAGAACATGCAAACTCCACACAGAAAGACCCCAGGACAGGGGACAGAACCCACGACCTTCTTATATGTGGGACAACCACGCTAACCACTATGCCGCCGTGCTGCACTGATTTTGATCTCTTAAAAATAGAATCTATATAATGAGTGTGTGAATACAACAAAGCTGTATGCAAGTCCATTTATTTCATTATTATTATTTTTCTATATGAAATGGGAATTGAAAGGAACAGAGTATCAGAGCGTGCAGTGGCTATCATTAGGCTGATTAAAATACCTTTGGCTCCAGATGCTCTCACTGCTGAGTTGACTTCAGTCTTGGGGGACATGTCTATTCTTTCTTCTCTTTTTTTACATTTTTTTATTTGTTTGTAACCACTTAGGTTTGCAGTGAATTGCTGCCGTCTTACCACACACACACACACACACACACACACACACACACACACACACAGTCCATTTTGACATATAATATAAATTGAAACTGAACTAAAATCCTGCCCAATGTTTGATAATTAAAAAAAACAACAACAAAAAAACTCCACTTGTTCCCAGGAAATTTGGCAAACCAGATAGGGTGAAGAAACTGATTAAATTTGGGAGGTTGTGAAGGGATTTCTGGTGTAACGTGATTAGCAAAGGTGAAAGAATCAATTTAGATAAAAATTTAAGTGATGGGATTTTTTTTTTCTTTGCTGGTGAATTTTGCAGTGATGATGGAATTTTCGCTCTCTAAGGCCTTAATAGTTTTTGCATCTCCACGTTGTTTTAAAATCTATTCAAGGTTAAAAAAATCTCAAAACCAGGTAAATGGGTGCCTCCAATAATGAGTGAGTGTCTCAAATTGGTTAATCTGACTTGTTCACAGCAAAATCTTATCAGGAGTCTCAGTGTTAATGACTT
Organism: Remorina albescens; assembly: GCA_034769265.1. Lineage (NCBI taxonomy): Eukaryota > Metazoa > Chordata > Actinopteri > Carangiformes > Echeneidae > Remorina > Remorina albescens. The sequence goes on from CM068494.1 coordinate 23,822,827, forward strand.
GTTTTCTTGCAGTGCAGTATTGAACCAGTTTTCCCATAATGGCCCTGCAGCGCAGAGCTGCCAACATACCATAGCATCTTAGCTGGAACCTCACTGCTATTACGCCTTGCAGTGTGTTTGTGGGGGTAGAAAAGCGGAGGGGGGGTTGGTGGGGAAGCCAGGCGAAGGCATAATGTGACTACAAAACAAACGAGCGTAAAGTTGCTCCCAACCCAATGCCAAGTCCTCAATAATTCATCCATATGAGAGCCAGATACTCCAATGGTGTGTGCATATTTGTGTGTGTGCGTGCGCGTGCACATGATTACTGCTGGTATTGGAGTAAAGCGGTGAGTTACTGTCAAAAAGCGCAGCACAACTCTGTCGCCAGCACTTCCATTATTACCACTTTAATAAAATAGGTGTTGCTCCTACTGCATACTCAGCCAGCACCTGCAACGATCACGTCAGTGGACTGCTTGATGAGATGGTTTGAAGCCATGCAGCTGGAGGCTGACAGGTGTTTTTCACAGTGATTGCCTCATACACGTGAAGTGTAGGTGCAGCCTTGGGTGCTTTATTGGCTTATAGTTATCCAGGCGTTTGCGGGAAGATTGGTAGCTGTGATTTCTTGGTTATTTCAGCACATAAACGACCATGATAACAAAAAAACAAAATTGATTTTTCTTTTTTACTGAGCTCCAGTTATATGCACATTATTTCTAAAACCACACCGGTTTGGCACTGCTGGACTCTGCAAACAGCTGAACTGGGAGGAAATGCTTCATATAATTTATCCCAAGGTTACAGAGTTAAAAGAGTTGAATGAAAAAGGAAAAAAAAGACATTTTGGAACCTCCATAACAGTAGAAAAAGGAGAAGTACAATTTTTGTTATAAATCTTGATGTTGGATTGGCATCATAAATTTCCTTGCCTTTATGGGGGGGGGGGTATGGTCAGCGCTCAGGCCATATTATAGAGATCAAATTCCCCAAGGAGGACAATGTTTAATGAGCAGTGAGTGTGTATGTGGGGGGGCTGTGAATGAGATGGGGGGTTCCACCCAGTACAAGCAAGCAACATAATCTCTGCCACTAAAAACCTAAACTATGTGCAAAAAGCCCTTTATGGGAAGCTGCATTGTCTAAAGCAACTTCCAGTAAGCTATGAAGCAGAGAAACATCATTTGGGTAGATAGTACATACTTTACATTTTATGGAAATACAATTCAACCTGACTTCACCAGTGGGGACTGTTTTGGCATTTCAGCCGCTCTGTGTCTTCAATCTCTGTTCCAATTAAAGATCATGCTGTTGTCTTAAATGCTTTTTAGTGCTCATACTGCAGTAAAACGCAGTCATTAGCTACATCTTAGTTGCATATACAACGATAACTATGGCAGCAAATTTGCAGTTGGGGTGGATTTCTTTTCTGACTGAATTGCCGAGGAGTGTTGGCTGTGGGAAGCAGTTATTTTTGCTTTGACCTGCATCCTATTTGCCCTCATTACCCACTGTTCTTCCTTCCTGCTTTGTGTGGAGAATTCAGCATCTATTTTTCTGTTCCAATCTGTCCATGAGATATCTGCCTGATTTTCAACTTTTGACACAAAAACTTCATTCATTGCTATTTTTCTTAATCAGTGGCATATGTGTAGTTGTGAACTTGTACAGGAACAATCAGTTGTTTGTCATTTTATCTGGTGGGACCCACAGAAACCCCTAAATATGTAACCGCCAAAACATTCGATTAGAACTATCTGAAAGATTTTTATATTTCACATAACTATGATGATATTTTGTGTTTGTTTTGTTTGTTTGTTTGTTTTTTGTCCCTGTTATCTTGCTTCTCAGTGCATCAGTCACATCCTATAAATGTGGAAAGGGAAAGAAAACGTAAAAGGCTGGAGGTGCAGGATCTCAGTCATCCAGCTCATAGTACTCTGAGAAAGCTGGATCTCGGCCAACTGGACATCAGTTCTCAGCTGATGTGGCCTCTTGGATGAAATGAAACGTCTTCAAGAATCTACGACTAAGCCCAGTCGCCCTAGATTCAATGTTCTCAGAGTAAAGGGCTGGATGTGAGCAAAGAGCGGGCAATCTTTTGAGTGAGCATCGTCTCTGTCAGTGTCTGAGAGCAGATTGAAGGGGACGGCTGGTAAGGAGTCACTCCTCGGTCTGAGAGCTTTGTTTATTTTACCAGAGGCACGGCAGCCATACGGTGGCGGAATGACCTAGCATCCTCCTGAAGGACATTATCTTTATGCAACAATGATTACTACACGCCGCCCCCCCCGCCCCCCCTTCATCTGTGTTCAATGATTGCACATTTGGTTTGCATGTCACTTCCCACTTTCCTATTATCCAGATGTGCATTATCCACCAACTGGTGTTTATCACTGCAAGATAGGGGTCCGGGTCACCTCTAGACAGCTCACAGGTAATGGGCCTTGACATCTGAATTAGTCTGCTCTTTCAAAGGGTGATTAGCAAGCAGCTTAGGATTCTGTGGGGATGTTGATAGGCAGACATAAACAGGCAGGGGCGATGCGTCGCTGGGATGCTGTCTCAGTGGTTCATGATGGGAGGCTTGCCAGTAATACGCCTCATCATGAAGTGGTCTCGGTGTGGTTTCACAGATGACAGAGGGTGGGATGGAGTGGGCAACTGGGGCCAGCGCGATTATGTGTTTGCACTGGTGATTTAGCCGCTTGAGGTAAGATAATTTTCATAGCTGATACAGCAGGGTGAGGAGCTAACCAAGCTGCTGCTCTCATAAACTTTATAAATAGTGCTACTTTTGAGTTTTTATACACAAATCCATCACATGTGTCTCTGTGTCTTGGCTGTGACCGGTTGGCCCAGCTGTTATACTCTTCCCTTCCCCAGCTCTTTTAGTATTTCTTGGCTGTGTGATTCACTGCGTGCTTGTGGCGGCAGGGGAACGGCTGGCTTTGTAGAATCTTAATAGTGGTGAACTAGCGCCAAGCTTTCCATTCACCACTTGCTGCAGGCGTGTGACTGAATGCCAATGAGACATTAGGGGTTGAGGCAGGCTAGCCAGGTGGCTGGAGAGCCCTTTTAACAGGTGAGACTTGCATATGTTTCTTCCAAGAAGCTGCACAGCGAGAGGCGCTCTGCGTCTCTCTCAGGGTTATCTCGGTGTGCCTGATCATCAGGATGTGCCCTCTCTGTGTTCCTCCGTCAAGAGGCAGATAATCTAAGTGCATTCTGGTCGACTTTAACTTTACGCCACTTCCTCCGCTCTGATTGTGTAATTTACAGTCTCCCTTGTGAGTCAGGTAGGATGATGAAATAAAATGACGCATTTCTTAATTTCCAGTATCTTGTCAGTATGTAATGATACTTGCCTTTTCCTGTTGAAAATTCATCAATGTGATTCTTAATTCAGGACTTCCAGGTAATAGCACAGTTTACACTGCAGCATCTATTCATATATATCCTTGTCTCAACTGTTGATAACCGCAAATTATTGATAATGGTCTTCGTCTAACTTTATGATGACTGAATAAAAAATAGGAGACAGTGCCATCAAACAATAGTGGTCATGCAAAAAAATGCTGATTGGTTTTCCGTTGCAGCATAGCACACACCCTCTGTAACTGTACAGGGAGAGAACGAGGTATGTCTGTGTCTGAATGGACAATGTAAGAACTGTTTATTGTTTCTACTAGTAGTGGAGATTTGGAATACTGTATTTGTTTTACACACACACACACACACAGACACACACACTAGCACATTAATATGTCTCTTTCGCTGCGTGCACATGGTCCTCCACATGACGCAGATGTTGCTAACAGTGGGATGGAGGGATGGGTGGATGCAGCAGCCCCAGTCACCCAGACTCTTACTAATCTGATTACAGACGGCTTCACACAGTCCCACCAACTCCTGAAGGGAGGGCATCAGGGAAGGGACAGATGGAAGAGCTGTGGTTGTTAACAGCTGTGGTTAACTCGGTTGTGTAATATACAGTTGTGACGCTCAGAGGAGGAAAAGCATGTGATCATTGTTATACGATCAGCAGGGCTGTTTCCTGTGTCTCTATTGAAATCTCACTTGCATATGCACCCAAATAGTCAAGTCCTGAGGCTTACAGTGGCTCTAGTCTGTCACCATTTGGTGTTACTGAGTCACTTTTCCCATAATTCACCCCCTTTCATTTGACCAATTTACAAAAGTCACTGTGATGCATCGGGGTAACTTCCTCCACAGTGTCCAGATTGCAGTGGGATGATTTAAATCTGTTTATATTGGAGCTGCTATAGCACATACTTCACAGCTGATTAATAAACAAAAGCTCGGAGGCAGAGTGGCTCCAGCTGATGAACGTCACGTTCATCTGGCTTTTCAGCCTCTCAAGCCACCGCCACCCAAAATGTGACTTCAGTGGAGCTGAGTGGTGGCAGCTGCTGTTGGGGGAGCGCTCAGATTCACAGGGAACCAACATACAGAAAACGACGCACTGAATTTTCTCTGACATTTTAGTTTTGAATGCAAATTTTATTATGTTAATAAGGACAAAATGCGGCATTTAAACAACTCATTACTGAAATCACATTGGTCTACTTAAACAGTTCTTCATTACCTTTTTTGCAGTCTGCATATTCTAGTTCTGCTTGAATGCTGCTTCTGATCTTGCTTATGTATATCTACACTTTTTCTACACAGGTCAGGACTGTGCTGTTTTATTTTTCTTGAAGAAATTAGTTTTTGTTTAGGCCCTTAGACTTGCTCCTGAAGCAAGAAGCAGGATTATCCTGTCCTGCTGTTGGCAGCTTGGAGCCACAAAGTCACAAAGGTTTCATTCCCCTGAGAACGGAGTTGTTCAGAATTGCTTCTACTTCATTAAATCTAAAGCCTTTTCCTCTTATAACAGTATATATGATGTGAGTTTGTGTCTTGGATTTGTTGAGTCAATATTTGTGTGCTTCGCTACTAATGCTGGGAGGTTGGGAGCTGGTTGTTATATCACTCTTTCACAGGTTATACTGTATAATTTGTGGTCTTGTGCCACTGTGAGCGATATGCAATTCATTTGCATTGTTAGTAATTGAAAATTAATTTCTTATTTTGGCCTAGCTTTTTTTCTGTTATTTAGTATGTGCATTATATGATTCTTCCATGCTGCTAGTTATTAGGTAGTAATGAAAGAGAGATACTCAGCATTATGAGTGTAAGGGGACTGATCGCTTTAAGGCATATTTCTCTGTAGGTGGCTCTGGTTTGTCTCAGTTCAACATTTCTAGCACGAACACACACACACACACACACACACACACACAAAAAAAAGAAGACACAAACACAACAGACAACACAGCAGATTCTCTCCCCTTGAAATACTAAATAAATTCATAAAACTGCAATTCATTTATTATGTGTAAAGCATTAATTCTTTACTAGTCCATTATGAAGATGAGCTTTCTTTCCTGATGCTCAGTTGAGTGATTTTATAAAAAATTCCTTCATGAAGCTGTTGAAAGCTGTTAAAATCACGCCATGATGACAACTGTAAACAACAACATGAAAAATGCATTTGAACAAGAAATAAAGCAAATTTAATAAAAAAGGGCGGATGGGGTAGAGAACACAACAATCTCTAATAGTATTCTTTGTCAGATGGCTCTGTCACAACCATCTCTGTAGTTCAGCGTGATGAAAGCGTTTTTACTGTGTTTAAGCTTTAAAGACTGTCAGCTACATTAATTCCTGGGACTCCAATGACTAATTTACAGCCATAAATATGAAGGAAATTGTTCCAAAGTGGCCTTGATAAAAACTGACTAAGCTTATACATGTCCAGAGAAGCAGACTGCCCTCTACATGCAAGGTACAATGATGAGTCAGGTATTTACAATTTTTGAGATTTGTACCTCTGAACAACAAAATAAAAAATAGCTGACATCCAGAGGAGCCGAGCTGTGATACACTAATTCCCACAATCAAGTAAAACAGGCAGCGTTTATTTGTTCTTTGACTCATAACAGCCAAAAAAAAAAAAAAAAAAGAAACATGAAAGCAAGCAGCATGAAAGTTTGTTTCTGAGGTAAAACCCAACAATAAGACTCTGAAAAAGTTTTCAGACAGTGGATTAAAAGAGAGACAGTCATTCATTTAAATCCAGCTTGACTGCTGCAGATGCTACCCGTTTGTGTGCTAACGATGTGTGATGTGCTTTGAAGACTGTGCATCTCGCACAGGAGCATCATGTCTTTTTTTTCATCTGAATTACAAACAACCAGATGCTTATAGGCATTCACCTACATATCCTGCCTGAGCTGCAGAGAGCACAATAACGTTGCCTGATAAATGCTTCTCTCTGGCAGCTTCTCCTCTGTTGTTCAAGAGTTCTTCTGCATCTGGAGTTTCATGGACTCTAAAATGCAGATAGAGATCAGCTCTGTGTGTGTCTGTGTGTGTGTCTAGTCTGACCTTGTGTTGTCAAGTTGAGGCCTGTTGATGTCAGTGCTTCAGAGATTTACTGGTTTGTCAAGCTGCCTCACATATTTATTTACGAGCCGAACTTAAATTTCACAGCCAACAAAGGCAAACTTTTATGCAAGTTCACCAAAGCAGCAGGTGCCTAGTTAAACGTATTTAGTTTCCCTTACAGATCGATTAGTCTGATGGATAGAAAATAATCCTATCAAACATCTAACCCCCCTCTTAAACCTAAAGGGCTCCACTTAGTTTCACACAGGACCAAGAAAGCTGGGTAATATTCAGACATATTCATTATTATAACGATAACCCTGATTTTTCCCTTAATTTCTGCGTTTGAGAGTGAACTTTGGAAAAGCACAGTGATCTACCATCTCAACAGATTTGTCAGTTTTTATACAAGGGGTTGTGATCTGGTGCTTCAGGCTAGATGATGCAGTGTGGCATCATGATCTCTCCTCCGATTCATCACAGAGTGTTTTGACATGGCTGAGTCTGACACCGAGCCCCAGTCTGTCTGGATGGCTGTTTTAATACCTGGGTGAGCAGCTCCGCCATTGGCATTCACCCACACATGAAAGGGCCTACGAACAAACCCAAAAAGACACACTTGCATCGAGAATACCCACATGTGCACAAAGCTGTTGGGTCGGATGAGGCAGAGGTCCGTAAATGGTGGCCCAGCCATCCGTTAGGCTTCGGTTCATTTCCAGGTAATCTACGTCAGAGGAGATCTGCTTTTACTTTGGAAAAAGCATCCAAGTCTGAGATTGGAAATTTTAATTTTAATGTGGTGTCTGTGCTTGTGGATGTCTGCAGACTGACATTTTAACAGTATATCAAACACAAAGGACTCTCACTGACTAGATTAATACAGAGGCCAGCAGAGGCTGTGCCCCTGAAAGGGAAATGAAAATATACACGATTAAAAAACATTACACTTTTAGTTCCCTTCAGTATTGTAAAATGAGTGTTCATACTCATGCTCTTGTTTGGTTCTGTCATTCTTAATATTGCATAAAAGCACTTATGAGGGTGTATTTTTGTACTTTATGAGATTAAAAGAAATGCTAGTGAATTATGAATCACACACTCCCCTCTCTATTACACTCTACACTTCATATGATGTAAAATTAAAGCAGGAGTTGGAAATCTCACATTGTTTCTCAGGCTCCTCAAAACACAGCAGCGGCCTTGCTTGAGGAATCCTGCTGTCTGCTGTCTGACAGTATTGCTCTCATAAATGTCCTTAAAATGATAGTATTGCGCTCTGTGTCTCCGCAGAAGCAATTAATCACAAGGAATTCCAACTAGAATACGAAAGTTGTTGTGTCAGCGGCTTCAAATGAAAATAAATGGTATCGTCTATATTGTGCTTTCTAAATTTTAAGCACCAGATATTTTAAATAGTGTGCTTGTGAATCACCATAACTCTGTCTTAAACATTCTGCTTTGCCAGAAGGGAAAAAAAAAAAAAAAATCTAAAGTCTAATATTCTTATTGATGAAAGTGGCATTTATGGTCCAGCAATCCAGATATATATTTCTCTGACTGAGAATCAGATGCCCAGGAAAGATTTCATTTGAATTTTTGAGACTGTATTAACAGTAAAATGATGCAAAATTGAAAGAACAATGCAGCCGAGGAAAATAGTCCATTTGACAAGCTCGCTCACACAATGTCCCAGAATTGCAGCCATGCACCAAAACAAATTTTGTTACTTCGGCACACAGAAACAAAAACTGATCTATGTGAATAAACTGGATTACTGCTGCACTGAAGGGAGGTAACAGTGGAACAGCGATAAATATATCCATCCATCCGGCCGTCTAGCCATCTGTCCATTCAGCCATCCAGACAGACATCAGTTTTCCTGACGGGGGATGTTGCTCGCTGTGACAGACTTATTGACAGGCCAGAGAGAAGCTCAGGATTATGGGACTAGAGGACGACAGAAAGTGCTTGTCAGGCTGACAGGGAGGGGAAGGTTTACATTCTGTCAGCAGGACGAACACGCCTCGGTGGCATGTAAGGAATCTGTGCACCTCTGCTGAAAGGGGGAGAGAAAGGTTTCTGATGAAAACCAGTTGAACCGGTAGCACCTTCGGACATGCACGGTTGCTGTTGAATACCTTATCTATTTATCTGTCTCTCTCAGAGAAGGCAAGATGTATGTGAGGTGATTTAATTGCATCGCTGACCTTTTCAAAATGGAAAGAGAAAACCTATTAAATTAATTCATTTCGTTGGTCTAGCTGGTAAGTCACAGAGGAGAAAAACGTCAACATGAAGATTCTGTTGGATATTTATCTTCAAAGCTTTATCTGGTTTAAATGGCCGTAAATGCCTTAAAATGCCTTGTTCTTTATTAAGTGAGTGCTTTTTAATGTATGAAAGGAGAAATCTCGCTTCAAATATTCTGCAGTTTAAACAGATCCAGCAGAGTTTCAAAACCAAAACATGGGACCTGCTTGTTTTTCTTAACATGTAGCATTTTCAGAGTCACAATCAGAAATTGTTTTATTCCCAGGTATCTGTAAACATGCTAGGAATTTGACTCTGATGTTTCAAACCTGGACAAGGGAAAGACAGAAATAAAAGATAAAAATATAAATATATATACATTGAAATTAGAAAGTAGAATATTAGAAACATTTGCAGCGGACTATTTACAATAGTGCAGCAATGTTCAAATGTTCATGAGGTTGTCAGGTGGCCTTATGGGGGGATCTGGGAGACAGCCTGGGGGAGGAAACGGTTTTTAAGTCTGGTAGTTTTAAGGTGGAAATGGTTGGATAAAATACACAGGGAAGGCCTACACAATGGCTTAGAATCTGTTCATCTGATGTCAAATTATTATCAGAAGTCACAATTAATTATTGTTATTGTTTTTTAATTGTTTCCAACTGAATTTTATGCTTTTGCTCCAGTTCCTACACTCTCGTAAAGACTTGACTCCGTGTTATATATGGAGATGTCAGTTAACTTTTCCCCAGTTGTGTCCCAGCGGAAGCTACTTTCCATGTATCTGTGTGCGTATAGTATAAATTAAATAACCTTTTTGTTGAAAGGAATGGAACGTATCCTTTTTAAAAATAGGCATTTTTCAGGGCTTTTGTCAAACACACTATAAATCCAGAAATGGTGCCGAGCACAACATGGGTGAGTGGTCATGCTACTTTACATCTTCCCTCCAGGACATGAACTCCAACCTGACATCCCATATAACACGCAACATCCACAAAAGAGTCGCCTCGGGTTATTTGTCAATTCGAATGTTCACCTATGCGTGTGTGAACTATGCACAAACATGGCAGCCGAGAGAGAAGTAATGAATGATATCTGGATGGTGAGTGTTTTCACAGACTTTACTTATGACGTTAATTGGTGTCATCTATGATGAAACGCCTTTCTGAAATGGAGAAAATGATAATACTGGACTTTATATTGACCGTTTTATCCCGATGGCTGATATCCAGAACATATCTGGTCTACACGGAAATGAGTGCTCTGCCACTAAAAGGTCCTGCCCATCTCAAGAACTGGTTGAATCATCCTCTTGTGAATCCAATGTTTAAATCTTTGGTATTCAGATCCACCCAGCCACACCAGCAATGAGCCTCAACCAGCCTCACATTTGAACTACACCTTCTCATGAAAGCAAAAACCATCTTCCTCTCAAACATAAACATGCCAAAAGCCTCTAAAAACAAAATAGTATCCAATCTGCAGCAGGATGGGAATTTGTAGAGCTAAATTTTACACTCGTATTACAGACTGTGAGTCTTCCAGTTGATGTCTGAAAAGCAGTTGGAGCTGTGATATAGAGTTGGATTTCATTTTCTAGCGGGATGCGATGTCTTCTTATCGCTCCTTTTACTCTGCCACCCATAATAATAGCCTTACACAGACATGGGAGGAATTCCAGCAGACTGTTACACCTAGCTGCATTTCATTTACGTCAGCTCCATCTGAAATGCCAACCCCTCCCTGCCCCACACTTCATTGCACTATTCTTTTTTTTTATTTTTTTAAATTTGTTTCATCAGGCATGAAAGTAGGAGAAAATGGGATATATTCATTCTCACATGTGTAATATAGCCTTAGACTGTCCTCTCAGAGCTGAAATCAAACATATAAATCCAGCATATTTATATATTTCTGGTAAATCCTTCTTGAAATATAAATGTCCAATATTTGAATATTTCCATTCTCCAAAGAGTCATAAAGTCGGCAGTCTCTTTAAAGGTCCAGTGGAGTTTGTGGCTATAAAACTGTTTCGGTCCCGTCTGTGTTTGTCAAGTGCTCGGGTGACGCACTATCTGTCCATGCCAGTGGTCACACATTATTCCACTGATCTACAAGTGGCCGTTTGGTGCCAAGACATGCAGCCGTGTGCCAGCAGAGGCAGCAGGGAAGAGGACGGCAAGCCAGTAAATAAGGATGTAAACAATGTCTGCCTGGAAATCTGAAAAAGAATTTGTCCTGCAAATGTTGTAGGAGGAATAAAATCAATTCAACATGTTTGTTCAATGTTGAGAACGATAATGTGCTTTGGTGTGTAACACTGATGAAAACAGGGCTTTCTGTTTAAAACCAAAACTCCACGGGGCAGTGTTAAAGCTGAGCTGTTCAGGCTGTGATATAAATTTCTCTCTGTTGCCTAATCCTACACTCTGCGCTTGTTTAATGCAGGAGTACACTTTTTACAGAGCCGTCCTTCATTTCTGATCAGTTCATAAAAATGTGGTGTTTTAAGTGTATATACTTAAGGGAACTTGATTGTCTTCTGTTCCTTCTGATACAGGTATCAATAAATAAAAGAAAGGAGTTCTGGGTGATATGATTCAATGGAGGGTACGGGATGGTCACGGCATCCTTTGAAACGCTTTTTGTCAACGTGGCCTTGTCAGCTGCTCTCACATCAGATGTCATATTAGCGATACTTTGTTTTTTGACCCTTGGCAGTTCCATCAGCATCACTGTTAGAAACAAAGCAGAAGCACAGGAAAGGAAGAGTCAACGGGCAAAATTAGTCACCACAGACAACAATCCTCGGTTCCAGGTGCAAGTTTCCATGGTAACAGTACTGAAGTGTGCTCTATCAAACAAAACAAAAAAAAATTAACCTGTGTAAGTGAGCTAAAACAGACTTCCTGCAGGTTTTTCTAGCTGCTCTCCATCGGCTTTTAAGATGGGTGACCCCGGCTAACCACCCACCCCCACCGCCCGCCCCCCTTTACGCATCGACTTGCATGCAAAAGCTCCTCCCCTTCATTCGGATGTTTATTCTCAAGCATTTCTATTATTGGGCTCTCCTGCATTCATCTGTCAGTGGATGCTCCTTGATATGACGTGGCAGGCTGCAGACACACTGAAGAATTTCCACTCCAAGTGTCCTCTCTTTTTATTTTATTCGTCTCTGGTCTTCTCTTTTTGCCCATCTGGCCCCTCCACAGACAAGTGCACGCAGACACACAGGTTGTACATGCATGTTTTGTACTCTCACACAAGCACACAGACCGTTGCCTTGCTGTGCTGAGGTACGTGTCTGTGTCCGACAACTTGCCCTGGAGTCAAAGGGTAGATCATTCAAGCATTGCCTGTAAAGAGGAAAACGGTATTTCTTTTTTCACCCGTGGCTCCTAATGCATGGTTACATTGTGTTAACATAGATGGAGTCAAGAGCTGCATGCGCGTGTGTGGGTGAATGAATGAACATGCCCACATGTGTCCTGGGAGCTGATAGAAAGAGAGGGTTGAGATAAATAGACCATTGTCTGCTACAGAACTGGACGAGAGTGCACTGCTGTTGTTTCGGAGTAGAAAGCCGAGGTGGGTAACAGGATGTTCTGGCTGACTGTTGATTTAGAACCAGGCCATCCACCTCTGGTTAATTTCTTCTCCTCCAAGAGCCTGTTATTATTTTCATAATCACAATTGCTAATTCTCAGAACCCAAAGTGTCAAAAATATCATGTTTCTTTTTTATTGAAATTACAAAAGTTTATTCATTTGAAAGAAGAAAAGGAAAATAATTTTATTTATTGGATGATTGTATCATAATTGAATTTTTTAAGAATAGTTAAAAATTACTTTTCTTTTAGTTGGCTAATTGTTTCAGCTCTGATTAATACTAATGCGTGAACATTAAGCTGGCTGAGGTGGAAAAAATTGTAGCTTCTTCTACAAACTGTTTTTTATAAATTATAACTTTATTGTCATTTTGCGCTCAAGAATCTTTTGCCTGTGTCTTTCACTGTCTTGAAAAGCAGCCGGTAAATAAAATATTATTAATAGTATATATATTTATTTTACGATAATATATTATTGAATATCTTTTTCTGAAATGTAGAAGTTTCTTGTTAAAGTCGTGCTGAATACAGGAGGTGGTTCAATTTACTCGGATGGTGTTTATCAGGACAAAATGCCCTCAGGCATGTTGAGTTGAGTGACAACAGAGTATTTCTTCTCGTTTGGAAATGGGATTTTTATTTACATTGAGTTATAGTCAGAATTAGGTTAGGCACTGAATAGGTTATGTGAGTATAGAGTTATTTAAGGCTGTGTGTATCTTATGTAGGCTTATTTAGCGCTGTGTGCGTTGCCGCTGGCAGAGCAGGCTCTACCATTTGAAAGCTTCATGTGTCCTTGATGGATGACAGAGATTCAGGTCAACGGTCAAGGGTTATTACCGTGGCACTCTCCGGGCTTATACATTAAATAATCTAATGCAGCTCAGTTGCTCAGGGCCTAGGTGAAATTGTATTTAAATATATATATCTAGTGTTTTATTTGTAGCGTCTGTCTTGCTGCATTGAAAGCTCCAGAAACAAAACCTGGATTTGTAGAAAATCATTTCATATAAACTGGCTGTGGTGTCTCCCGCCAAATCGACACAAATTGAACACTTTTAAGATATTTGAATTTTAAAAGTCAAAGAATAAAAGAGAAGAGAGCAAAAATTTGTGAGACAAAGATTTCATTATAGATTTTTACCAAATTGGAACTGGATCTAAAATCAAACAGGCTGTCGGTCTGAGAATCACCAGTGTACTCATTACAAATGCCAAATAGTTGTCACTACCTGATGCCCCTTTGGAAACTAAGTGGCTTTAAGTTTAGTCTTTTTACCTACTTAACATCTTCTATGACCTGCTTGTACTCCAAATGAAACTGCTAAGAAACATTTAAAATACACGGCGCATACATCATTAAAATTGACTCCCAAATGGCAGCCTTGGCAGAGTTTCTTATAGTGAAGATATTTCTCAAAGTTTGATCGTTATCAGATATATCCTTCAGTGATCAAAATCTCATCTCCATCTGCTCCATCAGGCCGCTAACATCCTGCTGCAGATTCCCCGTCACGTACAATCAGCTTGCCTTGAGCCACCGGCTCATATTCAGTCTTTGAAGTAGTCTGCCTTTCCCTTCCCTAGTCCCATCTCCCATGCCAATACTTTACCTCCCTCAAAGCTGGGTTCCCATCAGCCCCTGCTTGTAACTGGGGCATGGCTGCAATTGTTGTGCAACATTTATACTGAATAGTGCTGAGTTTTCCATACATCAAGATTCTCCTGTATTTTATGAATCCAGTTTTGAATCTCACCATGATGTCTTTGTGCAAACGCAGGACAAAACAGAGATCAGTACAAACACACACAAACACACACGCTGCTTCTTCTGCACAGACAGGCCTGAGATGTCAATCTGCATAGCAGCAGGCCCGGCTCGACAGACTGTGCTGTGTGCATGTGGATAGTGATTTGTGTTTCGCTCGTGAGAGGGGCTTCTCCCGAGAAGTGCTAAAATGCAGAATTGATCAGTTTACTTTGCCCTCTAACACATAACTGGTTCAATTGGAGCTTGAGGTGATGGGAGCACTTGAAGTCAATTGGACCAAACGGAAAATCACTAACCAGTTATGTTTTTCCTTCTCCGTGGATGATTGGATGACTTCAGTCAACAAGCTTTCTTTTCTTTTCTTTCTTTTTTTTTTTTTTAAATAAAATAATTTAACTTGTAGATCATAGTGCTATTGTATGTATTTGGTGTTTTTTTTTTAATAATCTCTAATTGGTGCAATTAGAAAATTGCTGTTTTTCTGTGTTCTCTACCAGCATAGATGAAGTACCTTCAGTTGTGACCTATGGCTGTCCTTTTCTGAGTTCGTATTGATATTTTGCTGGGCAAATGATTATTGAATCAAACAAAAGATGAGAGAAGTTTTACACTGGCATATACTAAAGACTTGCAAGATCAGATTATGCAATCATTTGACTGGTTGGGTTCAAAAGAAGGAACCATTAATTGTTAAACATGCTAGTGAATATCAACTAAGTTCAGTCCCTCAAAAAAACCATCTTTAATCCGACCAGATTTCAGGTTTTTACGATTGTAATCTGGATATGTAAATCACAGTTGGCCCATTAGGACTCCTCCTGGTGGACACTTCCTATTGACTTGTGAGACTTGGTACATGACTCACGTCGCGTACGTGTACAATAGATTTGCAAGGAATCATTTCCAGCTCCGGCTGAAATAATTAAATTGACATTCTCTCCCAAATGCAATTAGCAATGAGCGCCGTCCAATCTGTGACCTGTTAGGTGTTACGAACCCAAGACGAAGAGCACTCACCAACAGGAGGCGGCATGTGAAACTCATTGGGGATATGCTATGCTAAGAGGACACTGCCTGTGAGACATATCTGGATCACTTTGCTAATTTTCTCCAGGTGTTGTGAGCTCTGCCTGCTTGTGTACAAATGACATAAATCAGCAGGCCTGCAAAATAGATTCTGCTTTTGAAGTTGAACTGACTTGGAGCAAATGAGAACTTTTTTAATGTCCGTAATTTATTGTGAAGAAAATGCCAATGTACGAATGTTTCTCATCTTTTTGTCCTCGTTGCTTTGATTAATCGTCTCCAGCGTGTCTGCACGCATCTGTGACATTTTATAGGCGTGTGCCTGTTCTTCTGTGTGAACATGCGTTACCTTGATGTACAGTAGATCAAGCGGCTTCTCAGATCAGACTGAGCGACTGAGAGCAGGATGCTGTGAAATTCAGATGCACCGTGTGCTGGAAGGGAGGCAGCCTCTGATGTATTTTTAGACGGGCTAAATAATGAATGCCTGAAAAGACAGCTAGGACCCCAGCTGCCAAAGCCACCCCCCCTTCCCTCTCTGCTCACCTGTTCTTGTATGAGCCTTGAGAAGGAGAGTAAGGAGAAGGGCGTCTCCACCCTCATCAGAGCAACAACCTGCTGTCTCTGTCACCGGCTGTCAAAGGAAATGGTGAAAGATCACTGACATGTCTCATCTGGATGCAGTCAGAGAGTAATACCGCTGTTATAACTGGGAGGACACGTGAGAACCAGTTGATATTATTTTTTGTCACCTGTTTTCTGTGTAACTTCAACACTTTTCTTTGAATGTTAAAGTGACTTTATTCCACAAAAAGTCTTGCTGAGTTAAATCAATTTAACTTCTCGATAATTGAAACACTAAAAGAAAAAAAAAACTTTTGAAGCTGAGCAGAAAATATAAAACTTGCTTGCCTGATGTCTCAAAATGTATAGCTTTTTTCAATAGGGAATTAACTAACAAAGTGTGGCAGGTTCTATCTTAAATATAAGGATTTGTGTATCTTTCTCAACACAAAATGATTAATCATTTATGCAAAGTGAATATTTAGCAGGCAGCTCAGTGAGGAAAATAATCATTAGATGCAGTTGTTGTGTCTTTATTTATCAAACAGCTGCAGTCAACTGTTTCCCCCCTGTGGTTCAGTTATTGCGGCAGTCATGCCGGTGCTGATCGGCTCCTCCATCCTCCACCTCCCTCCACAGTCCTGGAAGGGATTAACTGCTATTTACTGAGTAGACGTGACGGATGCCCCCCACGCCACCGTCCGCACTCCTCCCACCTTTCACCTCCCTGCAAAAGATGTGACTGGTTTTTCTGTATTAGAAGAGCTCATTGTAAATACAAAATTATCAAGCTATTCCAATCAGTCAAATGGCATACTCCCCCCCTACACACCCACACACACACACACACACACAGATGTATACACAGAATAGCCACTGAACTATGGCGGATCAGATTAGAAAGATGTGACTGACCCACAGGCAAGGAAGCAAGGGAGGATCCACGAAGAGAGACTATTAAGGAAGAATGGATTGAAGAATGTTACTTACATTACAGAGGGTGAGTGTGTGTGTGACTGTGCATCTGCTTGTGTGTCTGGTTGTGTGTATCCTCCTCAGATGGCAAGTGGCAAAATGAGACTCTAAAGGGAGGAGCCCGACATAGCCTCTCCACCAACTAAATGTCTTAAATTCCTCTCCATAAATGCTTTGGGGCAGATTAAAGGGATGATTACACAAGCAGTGGGCCACTCATTAAAACGTACCATGGATAACAATAGCAGTGTCACCATCTATATTCCCACTGCTATATCACCACCAGTTTAGGGTTAAATATAGAACTTAGGAATCTGTTGGCTTGTAAAAACGTAATATGTTGATAATATCTTCATTCCTTTATTTTTGCAAGGATGTGAAAAACTCCGTCTGGGGTCCCACCCTCTCCTCTGTCTGAGAGATAAGCGGAGATTTAGAGAATCTCTCATTATGAGCTCATTAGTCAGTTTGGGAGAAGAAAGATCAGAGGTTGTTGCATTCACTCTATGGGAGCTCCCGTATAGTGTGTGTGTGTGTGTGTGTGTGTGTGTGTGTGTCAGTCACCTGATGTTGGTATTTCACTGAGATGTAACGATTTCAATTTTCTTCCAGAAAGCTGCTGTAGTAGTTTGATAGATTTGTCATTGTTGCCATGGCACCGTGTTCCCAGACGAGGTCAGTCAGGAAGATGGAGGATCCGTCCTCACCTCCAGACAGAAACTGGGATGTTTAACTGTGTGGAAGAAAATAGCCTTTTCACAAATAACACATTCGTGTCGCTAAGTTTTAATTATATTTCAGTACAAAGGCAGAGTTTGCGTTTGGAGCTGAAACCAGAAGTGAATCAATTTGATCGTAAAATCACCAAAATCTGATTTGCTCTCTTTTATTTTCTCTCTTGATTGTGAATGACTTAAAAATTAAAGACTAATAATCAGTTACGCGTTTTACAGGGCACTGCTACAGCCTTTGAATTATGTTTTGTTTTTTTGGTTCTTGTCATTTGGTCATTTTTAACCACTGAGGTTCTTTCACTTTCAAGATTTTCCTCAACAATCCTGCAGTTTCTCATCAGTGTCGCTGCTGCATTGTTTTTCTTCATAAAACAGTTTACAGAGTTGTTGTTTTGTATAAGTAACACCTGTCAGAGACTTCATGTTTCGTAACCCCTGAATTCAAAGGGAGTGTATTTATGTAAATAATAAACAGAAACAAAGGTTGTGATAGTATTAAAGTGCATAGAAGCCTTCACATGAAAACTGAATTCATACAATACTAGAGCCTTTATTAGTCTTGTGTGCATCTCTGCGGGAACAACAATGCAAAGACACACACACACCTTCACACTGGAAATACTGTCACAGTCATCAACACAATGGCCTGCTGCCATTAAATGTTAATGGTAGCAGGCCATTGTGTTGATATAGGACATTATTTGGAGAAATATTGTGCAGAATAGATAACCACTGGAACTGAACATAAACAAAAACGGCCGTTGTGCATAAAACAAAACTGTGGCCTGCTGGGAGCCGTGAAAATGAAACCTCACTCAGCAGAGGGGGCTCAGGTTGGGGGATGGCAGATGAAGCACATGTTCTGAAAACCGTGAGGGAATGTCCCATTTTCACCCTGAGTCGATAGCAGCAGCCACTGCCATGTTTTCTCTGCTAAGAGAATTGTAAGCCGCTGTTTCCTTGGTAGTCTTTTATCAATATGACTTATGTTTGTCTCTGACGCCACATTTCCATATTATCTCCATGGCAGCGGTCTTGATGCAGTCGAGGGGGGCCTGTCTGTGTCTGGAGGGCTCTGTCCAACTTTCCAGGCTCACTAGTCGAAGCTAAGCACCTGTCACTTTGACCCATGACTCCCCCTTTTGTCACCAGCAGCACAGGGAGGTTCGATGAGTCTTGTATGTGTCTTTAGGGTCAAAGTGTATGAACAGACAATATTTTCCCTTCTTCTTTCTCCCTTTAATACAAGACCACAAAGCGCAGCTCACCTCAGGATCTTTGCCGTTCAAAGGCGTTTGTGAACTGACTGATTTAAAGGTTATACTTAACTGGTTTTATTATTTGTTTAGTGGGGTAATCAAGAAATCCCCCTCTTCAATAATAAACCTTAAAAAATTAGCTGAGCAAAAGCTGATACTCATCATCAGAGCTGAGAGCTCAACAGTTGTGCTGTGGTGATTGGTCTGATGACAATTTCAGCTGGAAGAAATTGCCTCCTGAAAATAAGCACCTTGTATGGTGCCTGCTTTATTGCACATAAGCATATTTAGCGCTGTAATCAGCCTATTCGATGATAACGTCCCTAAGTAGTTGGTTACTAAGTTAACGTCTTAATACCATAAGAGGAGATTTGCCCGACTTGGTTACAGTGACCAGCTTTAAGCTTGAAGACCTCTCTACTCTGGCTTCAGTATCTTAAGAGTGAGGAGGGGAAAACATTTTTGTTTGTGGTAAATATTACTGCGTGTCTCCCCAGTATTTGACTTAGTGCGGCAGAAAGCCCAGATCTTGAAGCCAAAACATTTCTCTCTGGGTAAATTCAAAGGGACAGAGAGGCAATGTAAAATCGTGTGAGACCAAATTATTAATATCCAAGAACAAGGGCTTATTTATGCTCAACAAACACAAAAGAAACAAACATCATAGTGTAAGCAGGAAAAGGGAAACATCCCATAATCTCATGATGCCACAATATATGTCAATGCACTGAGAAATTGGAGTCCGGAGAAGTGTAATTATTTCCTAGTTGTCAGGGCTACATTTCCCTTAGCGGTGTCTTTAAATTGAGCTAAAAATGCTGTGCTCTTGTCCCTGCAGCAGTTGCCATAGATACCCAATGTGGCCTACAGGACAGAGACATTAGTCAAAGACATGTTTAGACGCCAGACTTGTTCCTTAAGAGCAGAGTCACAGCTCCATCAGCAAACAGCTGAAAAAAGCAAAAGGACCAGAAAGGTACAGAGAGAAGAGTCAGCTGATCATTGATTACATACATCACAGTTTGTCATCAGGAGCAGCAAAAAGTGTCGGCAGCTCAGCGGGCGTCAGAAAGCGGTGTTGCCGCCTAACTGTGTCTACGAGTCGACTTCATCTGATACTACAAGTGATGTAAACTCTCACTGCTCCACCTTCATTATGGATACAGCCCTCTGACAAAATCCACCTTTACTAATCATTAGTCCAAACGAAATTAGAAAAGGCACCACTTCTTGCCGTCATAATTCTTTCAGTAAACATGAGATGTGTTATTAACATATTTGTAATTGAAAGAAAAGCATAAAATTAAAAAATTTGGAGATGCATCCATGGGGGTTCCTCATCCTCCAAACTTCTGAGCGTGCAGGCTGCAACATGTGAGTGAGACGGTGGAGCTGCAGGGACTCCGAGACCCGAACGACACAAACGTCTGCTGATAGCTGCCGTACTGCCCTGCTGAGCCGTTTTCCCAGCTATCTTGTGGCAAAACATTCACCCGCTGTATTGGGTTCAGTGGCAACATTAATATTTGGATAATTACAGTGGACGGACAGATGACTCAACTCCCAGATATTTTCTGGGGGTTGGATTTGAACTGGTAGTCGTCAGTTCTTTAGTGTAGGAAAGAAGAGTGGGCGGTCCCTGTGTTTATAAGCACTGGAAGGGCCGACAGTTGAACAGGGAGGGACATGCGTGTACAAACTTGCACATGCTGTCAGACCAGCAAACAAAACTAAGAGCAGAGAAACTGTGATTAGAACAGAGAGGGGGGAGGAGGAGGGAAGTGACGGTATTATTCCTTCAGCTGTACACAGAAAATTGTTGTTTGCTGCTGTGTTATCGCTTAAAATATTATCACACAACTTCTAACGGTGAACTGTATTAGTAATGATATTGGTGTTGATGTTTAAGACCCTTTTATCATGTGGTATTGGATTGAGATCAACTTTGCAGTGCTTCACAAGCTGTATTTTGTTATCAGCAGTATTGCCAATTATGAGGCCCTGTCTAAAGCGCTACAGCCAACAAGCTATTTCTTCACTAGCCTGCCAGGAAACGGTTTTCCCTGGTGGTGTAATTTGTACGGTACCTCATTCAGGAAAAGTGAAGGACAAGATGTGTCTGTTCTGTAGATAAAAACGTGACATAAGCTTGAAGGCACACCTTGTGTTATGCGGAAAGCTGTCTGGCTGTTGTGGCCTGTGAGAGAGCGGTGGTGATGTTGCTGTTGTACGCCAGTGCAGTCAGTGATCAACACAGAAACAATGGTAGCCTGGCAGGTCCACGCACAAACAGGGATCATGTCATTAAATGTATGAAAAAAAAAAAAGAAAAAAAAAAAGAAAAGTATAAATTTCCCTCTCTTTGCTTTCTGGTTCAGATTTATTTTGTTGTTGTTGTTATGTAACTGTGCAAATCCAAATTAATTTAAATGTAAGGGTAAGCCCTTTGCAATATTAGGACAGAATACTGTTTTTATGTATTAATGCTGTAAACAGACTTTTTATGGCTCATGATTCCTCTCAGTCGCACTTTCTGACAGAATTTTGGATGAATTCAGTGGCGTCTGACTTAATTCATAATTCCGGGCGCTCTCTTCTCGTGTACATCACACAGACAGCAGCAGGAGTTGCAGCGGTGTTGTGTCAGGCTATCTGTCTCTTCCAGACAGGCCGGCCATGCATGTGGCTCAGAATAGAGCAGCTCGGCTGGCTCTTACACCGGGGCAGTGAGTGCTGTCTGTGGTCATAGAAGAGCAGGCAGAGATATGCCCTGCTCAGCTGAAGCCGGACACGGCCCTGCCGAGACCCTCTATCAGCTGTACAGCAAAGCCTGGGCTGTGAGCAGCAGAGAGGCATTGGTGTAATGGGACACAGATAGACACACAACATGAAGAACATAACTTACGGCTGTCTGGGAATATCCTGGGGGCTTTTGAGAAGAAAAGCACATTCAAAAAAGCAGGCCCCTCACTGCAAACTTAAGCCTATCAAAAATAAATCTAGCCATGCACCAGCACACGCTCGCTCCACGCCAGCCGCGAGTCACACCTTTGGCATCCATGCGGCATCCGTATTTCTCTGGTGGAACAGGTCTGAGTTTGGATCGCAGCTGGACTTTGGACATGCCTGTTGCACCAGAGCACAGGCCCACAGGTGGTGGTGACAACCACGCAGGCTGATCGATCAGTTAGGAGAATAAATAATGCTCCGCAAATGCTGTCCCAGCTGCTTCACTCTATGATTGATTCTCCACATGCTACCGATGCTCAGAGCAGATCATCGGCTGATTATTTGGTGAGCCGCAACCTTCTGTTCCACAAATCTTCTAAGAGCCAGCACTCTATCCCAAAAAAACATGTGTAAGAGCAGAGGATATTGATCATTGCGCTGTAATTCTGTCTGACAGAGTTATTAACATAGAACTGAGCTATGATGGAGCTGCTGTTGAATGAAAGTGTCAGTCACTGATAATCTTCTTCGGCCTTTCTCGAAGATCTGAAGGCTCTTTGCTCTCTTCTTGTCTTTCTTCCACACATAGGCATGATTTTTTGCTGTCTTCGTTTTTCTTCCGTATCTGCCAAATCTCTTGTGATCGCTTGTCTGAGATTTGGTTGCTCCACACGGTTGCCACTGAAAAGCTTTGCAGTATTTCTTCTGAAACCTTTTAATACCTCAATTAAAAGCTGATCACTGTGAAAAGACCAGCAGAAAGTGTCTGCGTGATTTAAAAAAAAAAAAAAAAAAAAAAGTGGTTGGGACTTTGTAATTACAGAATTGATCGGTGATACGGATTTGAATAAAATTGCTCAAGGGTTCGCTAATTGCCTCGAAAAAGATTTGGCTTTGTTTGTCCAATATTTATGTATGAGCCTTTGTTTTGGACAAAAGTCAAATTAAGCAAGGGAGAGATGTGAGGAATCAGGATTTGAAGGGATGCGATGTGTATTGGAAAAGCTACTGCAAACAAATGAAACCCTCTGTTTGTGCAGCATTCGTTCAATAGTTTTAGTTTTTTTTTTTTGGTTTTCTTTTTTACCTTAATTGAGTTTTTCCACATTAAACATGAAACGTCAGAGTGTAGACACATTGTTCTCACAGTGAGCTGATGCACAAATTGTTACTTTTTATCTCCCAATAATGAGTTCAGCAGTCAAACAGAGAGCTTTTCGCAACTAAAATCGGATGCCCCAAACGTCGCGTCTGAGGTAAAATAAAGTTCAGCAGAGTTATTTGTAGTCATCATTTTATCTGTAAAATCTATCAAATACAATGCCAAAAAGCAGTAGCAATGCGTTTTTGTAGCCTTTGCTATATAGCCAGTGTTGGTAACAATAGCTTCAGTATCAGAATGTTTTATTTGCAATATCAAGATTACAGTTCAGCATGTGTAATTACTGTCTATATTGCATTGGTTGAATTTCATTTAACTTTTTTTGGTGTCTCTATTTTTCTTATATTTTGGTTCCATTTCTGAACCTGTTATGATGTGATAGATTGATAAAGAAATATCTTATCAGCGAACTCCAGCAGTGTGAAGCAGCCTCATCTTTTGCCTTATTTCTGTTGCTTCTTTACCCTGTGGAGTCTACACGTCCCTGAAGAAGTAGTGTTTCATAACTACTTGTTTTGTAAACACAATGGCTGAAGCTCTTTGCTAAGGTTTAATAAAACAGCTATTAATGCTAATACAGACAATAGTGCTAAATTGTAAAGATAACTCCTTTATGGACAGAGAAAGATTGTATTCACGCTTCATCAAAGAGTTGAAAGCGATGGTCTGTGACAAGATTGCTTGGGATTTGACACTTGGCTCATTTCTTTGTGACATTCTTACCCAGCAGCTCATTTTGTGAAGGATTTGTCCCGGGTAACAAATCAGATGAAATTTTTCGACTTGAATGTCCTGTGGAAGGTTTCACACTTAGTCCTTTCACTGTCTGGACCGGCTCATTGCGTCATTGTCTACATTTTGCAACTCTCTTTCTTTCTGTGTTTGAACTCACTTTGGAAAAGATTCGAGCAGAACTTAGCAGCCTCCTACTCCTGATCCGTCCTGAATTGACGTGAATGAGCGCGGTATGAATGTTCTCATATATAATTCTTGGAGAAAAATGTAACAAGCATTTCCCAAAGTATTACGACATTGTTTAAGCGGTTCTGTGCAAGCATTAACTCAAAGTAGAGGTGTGTATTCTACATACAGGCTACATAATCATATTATTGTTAAGTTTTCAGTCCCTCATAGTGAAATTTGTCTTCAGTTTTCTATGTTGACTCATACGTCCTGCTTCAGTTAGCAGTGAAGATGAGAGACAGAGTTTCAGGTAGACCTGTATAACAGTTAGACTTGTTTCAGCCTCAGCCGATTGGTATCTACACTGTCATCAGGATCAAAGAGGCCAGAGAAAACAGACTTTTTGACTTTTTGTTTTTTTGAGTTTTTACCTTAAATCTTACTTTTCTGGCTCAGTGGTGTGGATAGTTAAGAAATGCAAACATTGGAAAATATCCTTTGTTTCTGTCTTGTCAAGACAAAATTGGTAAAACTGGGCCATCTTTTACACAATTTCTTGTACCTCTTACTTTAAGTGGGAATGCCCCACAGGACTGAAGCATGGAGCAGTATTTCTGCATTTGGCTCATTTGTCAGGCCCCGGTTGAGCGCCCCCCTCTACCTTAAGACCAAATCGCGTCTGCCACTGTTTATTTCTCCCGACTCTGTTCGGGAGTGGAGTCCCTTTATACGACTTTTCATTGCATCAAGAGACACTGGACTGAGCTCTCTTTCTTTCTCTCTCTCTCAGGCAACCTTGACCACACAGGCCAATCGCAGCACAAACAAGCTCTCTCCTTTTTTAGGCATGTTTGTTATTACTTTGGAGGTAATTGTATCAGAGCTATGGCGATTGTCTCTCTTTGGGGCAGACAGTGTACTAATTGGTCCCATCTCCTCTTGAGTAGATGTTCCAGGAGCTGGGCATAATCTCATTACGCACAGGCGAGTCGCCGCTGCCGGGCTGTGTTGGGAGAAAAAGGAAGTCCCTTCATTCGTGTTGAGCTGGCCAGAGGCAAAAATCCTCCTAAGGAGACCACTGGGCATATGGAAACTGTGTCAGCTAGGAATTACCAGGCTGACAGCTCCTTGTGTGTTTGCCTGTATGCATGTATGTATGTATAGATGTGCGAGCTGGCACTGATGCGACTGTAAGGACCTGACATGGATTTTGTTATTCTTTGTGGGCAGAATCATATCTCTATGTGTCGTACATTGTGTCGCTTGTTAGAGGAAGTTTATAGTTTGGGTTAAAAAAAAAAAAAAAAGAAGAAATTATTTATTTTGGGATGTACAAACTTGTGAATCAGGTATTATGCAGCGAGGAAAAAACACAATATGACTAGAGAGAGATCACAGTCTGTGCTGACACTGGCGGCTCACAGAGTGACAACTAAAGTTGACAACACTCACTTCTCATGAATTTTAAATTCATTCTTCACATGAATTACGTCTATACAAATTACGGTGAAATGCTTGTACTGTCATGAACACTTTCGCTGCTGTTTCTTTTACATGTAAGTGCAGGAGTTAAAGCAGCAACACACTTGAGTGGCAAATACTTTCACCTCTGAGACGTCATTGAGCAAAAAAAAAAAAAAAAAACCCCAACTCTGACAAACTAAATCTCGACAGTTCTTTACTTTACAGTGTAAAGTTATCAGGAAGCTTTTTCACAGAGTTGAGGAATTGCTTTGCAACAAATCACTTTCCAAATACTTCATTTCCTATAAAATGTGTTCACTGTTGGCTCTACCTCTATCTTGCTTTTTTTGCAAAGAGTCAACTTTTCAGTTTTCAGGGACAAGTTCTGTCGCCACCGATCATAAAGAGATATGGTTGGATTTCCAATTTTTATTTCTAATAAATCTTCCTATCTTTACATCCGTAGTTATTTCAGGGCGGCGGAGAGCGAACTATCATCATCACTAATCATTCTCAGCCAGCAGGTCTGACTTAGTTCTCAGTTACCATTATTAAGTGACTTTTCAACGGCACTTTCCAGAGTCTGCTGCCTTTGGCTTTCAGTCTAATCAGCCATGTTAGGATCTTGACGACAACACACAGGATATCTTATCTCCTCCTCACAAGCAGCGCATCATACGATGACATTAAGTGTTTAGCATTATATTCCTGCACGATGAGCTTGAATCCAATTTTTTCTTTTTCGTTAATTGGGCTCTTAAAGGCGGAGGCTTGATAACCTGCTACTTGTCTTGGTCGCACTCTGAAGAACTCGAGATCTTTTGACTCCATCGTACAAAGCAAAGGCCTCTGCCGGTGAGTTATCGTCCTCATTAGACCTCTGGCCATCTGACAGCGAAGATGGAGAGGTAGCTCTGGCCTATTTCAAAGAAAAGAAACTAGCATCAGATTACGAGCAAGGTCTCCTGCAGTCTTTTTCTCTTAGCCTTCCCTCAGAGCTCCTGCCAAAGTGATGGCATCTTATCAGTCAGACGTTGTCAGGTTCACAGTCAGCTTCATCTGCACTGATGTTACCTCTATGACTCTCTGGGTCTGTCTCCCTGGCTTCCTCTCACTTCTTTCAAAATCATGGCATCACATTGCTGCATATCAAAAAGCTTATCAAACCAACGATACTGGTTCTGGTAAAGATATTAATTGTAACCTAAGCTCGTTGAGGTCTGTGGACTGAAAATCATGTAATGAAGTCATTTTTAAAGGCTAATTTAGTCGTAGTTTTGTTGTTTTCCTGCCCACATACTGGTAATTAATATGGAATAGAAATATAATAATTTATTGACACAATCTGGCAACAGAGGATAGGCGACATGCCATGGATGAATGCAGTTTTGATGAGAAAAAGAAACCAAACACTTACGGGGAATATTCATGAAACAGAGCAATTGTATGTTGCCAGAGGTAACTGGCACAGACCACGCAGCCTATTAGAGACGAGTACGCTAAAATGCAGGTAACGCTTTTCATAACATTTTGGTTCTCATGATAATTCCCAAGCACTTTTTACTTTGCTCAGTCAGTTTTCGCTGCCTTATGTTCATATTTCATGAACGACAAAGGAATAAAAAATTTGAGGCTTCATTATGGAGCGCATGACATTCGATAATAGGCCCATTTCAGACAAATTAACTGTTCAGAACATTTGCATTAAATATTGCCATTGATTTAACATGAATCCCCCACCAAGCTGATTCTTTACCATTATCGTCATTTAAGTGAACATCTCAGTCACATGGTTAATGTGCCGGCTCTTTGTGTTACATATTATCCACACACTTACGCACACACTCGTTAATCAACATATCAGCATTATTAAGCCTCAATATTAGCTTTACTTCTTCAAACATAGGAGGTCCGTCTCATACGCTGGGATGTGCCTTTTTCCTTCCGTGCCACATCTGAGGAAGTGTGTTGTCGCCACGGCAACCACATCCTTATCACCCTTACATGAGCATGAATTAAAGTGCCAAATTTTATTAGACAAATGCAGAGTTTAGAGGTGCAAAAATGTTAGCGGTAACTTGTTGTACATCTCATAACTGTTTCATAACTAATTACCACTTTGCATAATAACCAAGACAACAGCTGAAACCGTTATAGATGTATGTGTGGTATGTATTATGCAGTTTCAGCTGTTCAAGATGTTAATGTAAGGAGTTGTGTATGAATCATGAAGTAAGTTTGATATTATGTAATTATGAGGATTTCAATATGCAAGGTATGAGAAGATAGTTCTGAAAAGAACTATGCAGGAAGCTCCTGCAAAATCAGGTCACATTTAAAGAAACAGATGTGCAGGAAAGATCGAGCAGATGTGTGGACCTGCACAATTAAACACGTTATGTTGAATGAATGCATAGAAAATCTCACTGTCAGGTGGAAGTTCTGAGGCCTATGCTGATTATCACAATCAGAACTTTTCTTTTATCATCCAACAAAGTATTGACTGTTAATAAAACTATTAACAATAATGTTCTGACTTTGGTGTCATTCGTTTAGTTTAACGGTACAAAACAGATGTGTTGGTCACAGTCTTGTTTACTAAGTCGGGGCCACCTTGGAGGATTGAGGCTGAGGGAGCCGCTACAGTAAAGCTCCCGCTCTCCACAACAAAGCGGCACGTTTACCGCACCTGCACCTGCAAATGTCACAAGACCAGAGCCACCTTAAGAGGAACACTTGAGTGCTTCCATGGTGTGAATCTCAGGTGTTCACTGATCAGTAGCATCTCTACCTCCGCATCCCGTTCAGTGACAGGTGTGAGCGCTTTTCTTCGCTCTGCATTACAGATTCAGCAGCAGTTCTACCCGCTCAGGAGTCTTCTATTCAACACCCAGCTAAGGTCTTCCCTACTCCTACGCTCCATCTCCTAAACTGTGTCTCCTTTTTATTTATGTGAGTAGCAGTGTGTGCTTTTAGGCACACAAACTGTTATTGATTCAAAATCATGTCATTGCTTGCCAGCGTTATTGCAAAATTCGCAGTGAGGGTAGATGCCTACATGTGAAGAATTACACTAAAATGGTTATCACTGTGTTTCTGTGGCCAGATGAGCTCCATGGAGCAAATAAAATCCCTAAAAGCAACTTTTCTGCTGCAGTGATGTCTCAGCAGTCTTTTGTGGAGCCTGTTGAAGAATGAGTATTATTGAGGGGGAATTATGAATAATTATAATAGTTAACTCAAATATGAGTATTATTCATCCAACAGGATAATTCCTCTGAGAGCTTATTTCATAAGAAAATGGACCTTTTCACTGGCCAGACAAGAGAGGCTGTTTCCTGTTAGTAATAATTAATGATTTAATTATTATGAGCCAGACTTTTCCAATTTAGTGATTTTTATTTCTGAGCACGAGAAAACTTCAGTTTTGCTGAAGACACATTAACTACTGCAACTTCCCCCCCAAAGGAAAAGGAAACCTTAACTACACCTGGCAGATCAATAAATAGCTGCGGGTATGGATTTGGTGTTAATGTGAACAAGTGGAATGAACTTTACCTGATCGGCAGGGAGTCACATCACAACAGCACGAGAACACGGGGATCAATAACCAATTTAGGTTACAAGTTAGCGAAAGCTCGACTTTCATAAGGTTAGAGGGTTTTTTTGAGGAGGTCGACCGGCACCCTTCACAGTCTTGCAGTGACTCAACCGGATTCCACTTGTTCAGTTTTTTTTTGTTGTTGTTGTTGTTTTTGTTTGTTCTGTAAACATTTGATCTTCACCGCCTCACATGTTTGGATTTGGCAAGACACATGGCTCGTGATGTCTCACCGCCTCTACTCTCATTGGATTTTACATTGTGGATCACAACCTGGACAGGGCAATATAAGCACAACAGCAACAAACCCAGAATAAGAAGTCAGTCGGCTTGTGTTGTGTTGTCTCAGCTGGTTAACTGAAAGTTGAGGTTTGGCTCTTGTGTGTCTGTGTGTTACTGGGGCAAAGTCTTTGTTCTACACTGAGTCTGGATGCTGTCTTCCGTTGTCTAATTGTTACAAGGCTGAGTTCTCGGGTCCAACTTTTTTGATGCCCGCATTGCTTATTATTGTTTGTTGGATGATCCACGTTAACTCCGATCTGGTATTCGAATTTCATGGAAACAGTTTTTAACTAATAGTTGAATATTGGCACCAGCTGATTTATGCACTCGTGAAAAAAAAGAATGAGGTCATTGTTTACCAGGTTCCAGTCGGCTGATCAGCCCATGATGTTTAAGGGTCCTGACTAATCAGTGGAGGAGATGTTCACATCTGTATATGACATTGTGCCAGACTCCTCCGTTGCACACCTGACATGTGAAAAGAGCCTGTTTATCATGAAACTAGCTGCCCAAACAGGCAGAGCCTGTTTAAGGATGCACTGACCCGCGTCCTTCATTATGTGGTGGCCTTTGATCATCATGACTGAACACATGCATAGAATTAACTCCACTCAAATATTGATTCTTCGATGAAAGTCCATGAAATTATACGGCGTCTTGTGTTAGCTGTCTGCATTATAGATATTGGTGTTACAGATGTATCCCCTGTTGACACTTGCTGAGGGAAAGTCAGCTATAATCATTGACCGAAATTTTCAGTGGAAGTCTGTCATGATATTATGAGTGTGTGCTACTTATAACTAAATCTAAAAATAATTACATTTAGAATGTATTTGTAATAAATATTTGTTTGGACTAAAAATCAATTGGTAGGACATTTGCAGATACTTAAGATCACAGAATGATTTTTTTTTTTTTTTTGTGCAGTTGTTTGGTTTTATAGAATTTCCCTTCACCCACCATCTGTACCACTTATGCATCAACATGAGGTGCTAACTACTGCACCACTGGGCCGCATTTTATAGAAAATGCTTGTCTAAATGAGTAATCTTCCCAACATATCATAAAATCCAACAAAATGAAGCCCAACATTATAGCGTAGCGTTATTGTTTTATATGTGTCTTGTAAATTTTGTAATATCAACATGAAAAAATATCCCTTTTATAATCTTATGACCTTCACAATATAGTTTTTGTTTTTACTGAAATTACCAAGCCGTGATCATTGTATTCATGGCCAATCATGATTGCTTCATGCCGGAATTCATCATCCGGTGTGAGGATGTCATGGAGCAGGTACCTCAATGTCATGTGTGTTTGTTGGAGCCTGGAGATCCTCTGGGCGCCCTCTGGGGCTGTATGAGCACCTTGTCAGGCATCTGTTTTAGCTGCTTGTTGGACCAATTTGTAGCCAGCATTAGGCTTTCATTACAGGCTTCCCAGTGCACGCACACCTTGTAAGATGGGACTTAATTAAGTTTATGCTTTCCTTGGCAAACCCAGGGGCTGGCTGCTTGCTTCTGCTGCCGATTGTTGATTTATGTCGAGTCCTCAAGGGCAACCTGCTTCCTCTGACACAGAGCAGATCAGAAAACAAACGCTAGTTCATTGCCAGCTGTTTGGGGATCATATCTCCTTAATACTCTCACAGTATTAAATTTTTATCTTGTCTTGTTCTCTCATTTGCCCTCTTTTAGGAGAGTTTATTTAAAAAAAAAAAAAAAAAGCTGAAGAAACATTTGATCTTCTTTCTATTTATCTATCCTAAGTGCTAACATCCAAATGGACTCACATTTTTGGTCATAACAAGATTCAACAATTTAACACAAACGTCCTTTTTGGGCATTTGTGTTAAATTGGAACAGAAGGAGAACTTGTGACCTTATTTCACGTTTGGTCGAATACTGAATTGGTGGCACTAATTTTGGGCCTCCACCTCGAAACTGTGGGGATTTTATAGATCTCTGGTGCTTTCGGGTAAAAAAAGTCAATTACTTCTACGCACCATTAAGGCTCAGTCCTAAATTGCAGCAGCCTGGGCTCGATTCCGACCTGCGGGCCTTTCCTAGGTGTCCCCCCCCCCAACTTTTCTGTCAGAGTAATAGAGGCAAAAATGCCACAACTAGGCATGTGTATTATGTGAGTCTTGATTGACTCAACTAAACTTGACTGACTGGTGGAGGCAAACACCCACAAGGCGCTAATTATAAGCTTATCTGGGCCATCGTTTTCTCAAACAGAAAGTCATACTACTGTTTATGTATTCTCCCCGTGTGTCTGGGTTGAGTAGATAGTATGCAAATGTAATTTATGTGTGTCAGTGTAAGTGCTTCTGTTTCATGACCCAACTATCCAAACCCTTTTCTGGTAAACCTGCAAGCCATCATCTTCTCAAACAGGAACCCCAGCCTGATCTTGGCCACTGCTTATCTTTCACATACATCCGTTATGTCAATGTGCAGCTCTGACTGACAGAGAGCGTCACAAACAATGACATCTATTGTCAAGGTGTTAGAGGTTCGGTTTCTAAACAGCAGTTTCAACACGTTTCTTCCTTCTGGGCTTGTGATAGGATTGAATTGTACAGTTTGTATCTGTTTGACTTCTGCATATCCACAAGAGGACCAGCTTCTCATTCATAATAAAGAAAAAATACATTTGTCTGTGCTGGGCTTCGCTTTGATGTGCACTTTCCTTGCTGTCAGCCACAATAAATGAGATTCATCTGAGAAGCAGAGCAAGACAAATAAATCCAATAAGGTTTTGTCACTCACTCGGTGTGTCCTTTAGTGACATCCTCTGCTCTTTCCTCCTGCACTCTTTCTTTTTGTGCTTCTCAGTCTCTCAATCTCCCCTTTCTCTTTATGTCAGTTTTTCTTTTTTTTTATACAGTTTTAGCCACTCCCTAGTGAAGCACAAAAAATGTTTACCTCTTTAGATGGAAAAATGGTGCTTGGTCTAATAAACAGACGTACCCCTCTGCCACCCTGCCACCTCAGGGAGTCTTAAAGAGAGCCTGACTGCTTAGCATTTTTGTGTGCTTTGGAAGATGCTGATGTCTGTGTAGTGCAAAGCCCAAAAGAGTGAAAGAGTAGCAGGATAAGGTCTGCCAGATGCCACATGCCTGAAACAGCAACACATCCATCAGTTGTGTTCCCAACACGTCTGCCGTGCTCAGGCTCCGGCTCCAAAGCCTGGCAGGTGGTGGGCTCTGAGCAGGTTGACGACGTGTGCGATGCCGGGCAGAGGTACAAAAGACTACGGCTGGCTTTAAATATGCATAGCTGCAACGGACTCAACTGCAGCTCATGCAGCGTTCAAGCGTAACCTTGGCGTCACTTCAAGAAACAGGGGCAAACCTGTAGATGCCCCAGAGAAAGGCGGCGATAAGGAGAGAGTTGGGTCCGTGCCCAGATGAGTCTTTGTTTATATCACAGGGTCACTTGTGTAACACTTTTCAGTGCGTAGAAAGAAAAAAAACAAAAAACAGGGACTCAGAGTTTGCTGCTGGTGCAGCTAAGAAGTGAACTTAAAGTTTCACTTTCCTCAGAGTGTACCAACAAAAAATACCCCCGATGCATTTGTGTGTTTCTATCTGGCCCACGTCCCACCTTAGCAGAGAGCTTCATCTTTCTAATTAGCTGTAAATCTTTGACAGAGTGTGTGAACTGTTTCATGTCACAGGGCTGTTCTGGGTCCTGAATGCAAAGACACTGCACGCAGTTTTCACTTACAATTGGTTTTGTTATTGTGGCTCACTCATCTGTGACTAACTGTTCTCATTTTCATTATAGGGGAAGACAATGCAAGTGTAACAGCATGGGGACGCACTTCGCTGCAGAGTCAATAGGGTTGCTGCAGGGGTTCAGAGCAACTCACTAACATGTTGTAGACTGATTTGATAGAGTAATTAAGCAAATTACACCCTTTAATTAATCTGTTTTCAAACAGATATGTTTGGGAGAGTTTTTTTGATGTGACACCAGTTAACAGCGTTAAAGATAAAAAGAATTTCCTTTAACTGTTTTAAAACCCTTTCCAAACCCACATCTTAATTAAAATGTCATGATATTTTTCAGAAAGAAAGATGATGAGCAATAATCCAAACCACTCAAAAAGAAATTTTATGTGCAAGACATTAAACTTGGCCAAAGACTCTGAAGTTGTTTGATTGCTGGGAGCTTTGTAAAACTTAACGTAATGAGCCTGAGAAGTTTTTCTTTGAGGTGAAAACACTGCAGGCTGTAATGATATTAGAATAATAAATAATCTGAATTGGAATTGCAAAAAGTTCTTCAAGCATGTGTGCAGAGGAAAAGCACATTGATTTCGTGATTAGCTACGAGTGCAGAAAGGTTTAGCGCGAGGATTTAGACCTCCCCAAGTAACCAGATGCAAAACCTTGCATCTTTTGAAGAGCAATAAGAAAGTCTCTGAACATATCAAGAGACACAACACCCACAGATTTAGGATCCATTAATCAGACACAGTAAATATGCAATGGGGGGCTGCTGAGATGCAGCCCACTGCCTGTCTGGCTAACAAGGCTGGCATCCTGCAGCTTCCCTCTGAGAGAAACACATATCTTTTTCAGCGGACAGAGCTCTGAGCAGCAGGCGTGTGTGTTGTTGATTGCCTCTAGCTGTGTCCTCCCTGCCTACTCTTGGCATTTCTTGTTTTTGTATTTATTTATTTATTTATTTTTTTTTATCTAATCCTGATGCTCGCGCTTCCTCATTCATTCACCCACTCCTATTCTCACTCACTCACCAGCAGCATCAACGTCTATCAGTAGTGAAACAGCGTTGGTGTTCAGGTGCTTGACTTCCCCGAGGGTCGGTTGCTTGAGCACAATGGAAACACTGCTTGAATGAAGCAATCAAATTGTCATCATACTGCAAAGCAACGCAGACTGCACTGCAGTTGATTATTTTGAAACAAATATTTTTGTCTTAAAAGTGAATTTATTGGAGTGATACAGGTCCTTTTACAGTCCCTTGGAATGCACAGTGTCACACAACTCAAACAAGCTTTAAGAGTTGGCCCATTGATTTTCATTCTGCATGAAAATTGGTGGAAATAGGTCAATGCCTGGAAAGGTCAGCTGTCCAGCTGAACAATTAGTCCATTAATCAGTTTGTTCAGAAAGCCCCAGGTGGTGGTGCAGTTCTCGACTTCAAAGCATAAGAAAAATGGAGACTTTGGCAACATGTTGTTTGTTGCAGTAATTTGAGGCTTGCGTGTTTAATTTAGCTCCATCACTCCAGGTCATGAACCAGACAACAGTATGTACATTTTTAACCTCATTCAGCAGTTGGCAAAAATCCAATAAGAACCACTGGATTAGTTGATTGAGAGAAAGTTAAGTGAGCTCTGTTGCAGCCCGTCCTGGAGGCTGCTGTGTGCAGATGATGCTCCTGTAGATGCCACTGACCTTTCTGTCCTTACTGTGCTAGATGTCCAGACAGATAACAGTCATTCTACATCAGCTACATCTGTTGCAGCAGTACTGCATCACAGATGGGACATGGAGAGGTCTGGGAAGAGTTTGCCGCTGTGTAACAATAAATGTTAGATATGGCTTTAATTGCTGGCATCACTCAAGGCAGCATTAACCTGGTTAGAAGGAACAGTCATAAAGCAGAATCTGAGCTTTTTTTTTTTTTTTTTTATAAACCAGCCAATAAGAAGCACGTCCCTTGGGTGCTCGGAGGAAAACTCTTTCTCAGCTGCGGGCCTTTTCCATGGCGAGGACGTTATTGAAAATGCTATCATCTTCTCTCCCTGCCTCTGGAGTCTGAGTCACATGAAAACACATAAGCCCAGCTTCCCATGTAAATCACAGAGGATTACATTCAAAGCGACACAGAGGGACGATCAATATGTCTGCGCTGTCCCTCTCCCGACTATTGCACAAACACGGCTCTTGTAAATTCATCAATTCATATTCTCCAAAAAAAAAAAAAAAAACTGACCTACTTAAAGTTGACTCTGTATTCTCTGCCTCTGTGAGGAAAAGGGGAATCTGGGGGTGGGCGACTGCAGAGCTAATTTCCCCTCCATTTGTGTGTGTGTGTGTGTGTGTGTTTTTTTTTTTTAATTATTATTATTATTTTTATTTTTTTAATACAGTTTATATGTCAGTCTTGTAACTGACACTTTTCCAAATGAAATGAGTCATGGTTAGACCAGCTAGCCTTTTTTTTTTTTTTCCTTCATACTGCACCTGCGCACTCTTCTCTAAGACAAATAAAAATGTTCATCTTTGATCATACTCACTTTGAAAATGTGCCAGGAGAACTTGTTTCTTCCTCAGAACGAGGGGCGATAGTGAACATGATTCTCTGTGGTTAACTGGAGCTGACTGATTTTGATCCATGCCATCATTGTTTCATCACATGCTCCATATGGGCAGCCGCAGAGCAGGAGCAGCAGCAGGCAGGTGACAGGAGCATCCATTAGGCTCCCATCACTGCGGAGATGTGCCACAGCATGAGAGGCAGCGCTGTCATTTTTTTTTTTCTCCTATCACAATCTTGACATGCAGACTTCAGATGAAGGGCTCCATTATGATGCTGCATGTCCAATTTACATGGACACAAATTTAGATATAAGGTTACAAGCCCACTTACCGAGACACATTCAATCAACCACACAGTATAAAATTCAATACAACGTACACTCATGGGCATACACACACACACACACACACACACACACAAATACATTCACTGCTACTCTATATGTCATTTATATAGAGTATATTATAATCTCCACAGACATCTCTACAGACATCTTCTGTGGGGTTGACGTGTGTGCACTCTGTGATATCCAACGTGTATCTTCAGGT
Source organism: Remorina albescens (assembly GCA_034769265.1). Lineage (NCBI taxonomy): Eukaryota > Metazoa > Chordata > Actinopteri > Carangiformes > Echeneidae > Remorina > Remorina albescens. The sequence continues at coordinate 23,858,665 of CM068494.1, forward strand.
TGTGATGAATCAGACAGTGAGGAATGTGCTGGTCAGTTCAGGGACAACAGGCTTTAACCCCTTCATCGCAACCACCACGATGACAGTGAGCCATCCGTCTACATTATATGTTGCTACCAATTGAAACCTGAGCCAGACAGCTTCGAGATGCAGGTCCTCTGAAGACTGCTGCCAAGGTGCAGTGAAGCTCATCTGTCTTTAATTCTGAGACTCTGATTCATCAGGAGTTAACTTCTTGAACTGCTATTTGCTATTTCAATTTTTTGTTGAAGTGGCTTTAATCTTGTCAAGTTTCAAGCCAACTCAGCAGCTGCAGAATCAATTGTAATGGCTTCATCGCAATGGCCAGCAAGTACTGTAAATGTGCAGAAGGGCAGCAGCCATCTGTGTGCCAAAGGCTGAGGGGAACTGTGGAAAAAATGATGAGCATGTAATCATTAATAATCTCTTCGTCTAATCTTCTACCTTTTAAACAATTGCACTAAACACACAGGGACGCAATGTCTTACGACAAATTCAGAGGACACCTTGTCCTGCATGGCAGCAAAATAAAAACACTCTCTGGGAGGTGCAGAGTGACAAGGTGTGCACTTTTTACTTTACACTTTGCACACTTTTTAAAATGAATTTGTTGAGATACTGACAGGCTGGTCACACTCTCTTGTTTATAATATACTGATTCAGTGCAGCCTGTTTATGTGAAATATACTGGAAAGTCATTGTGGCTTGCAAATGTTCAAATCCTTTGGCTAGTTATCCCTGATCCAGAAGCCCTTTACAAATCCCTACTGAATCTAAATTCACTGTGTGCTTGTTCTCTACGCCATTAAGGCTTTATGGAGTTTGTATTAAAATTCAAAATGTAGCTCCACTAACAGTCCATCAACAGATTTGAATAAAAAGTTATATAGTCTCTGGATTTGCTTTGTGCAGTTTGCATTTGTACTCATCAGCTCCAGCTATTGACTTACAAATGGGGGTGGGGGAGTAGATTTTGAAGTGTTTGTGCATAATTGTCGAATATCTCAACCTATTGCCATCAGCTGGTTCCCCTGCTACTGTATAATTCAAAGCCAGGGTTAGAAATATAATTGGGTCTCTATATGATCTTGTCAGGACTTGATCTTACCTTGTAGAAAGCCTTGTGATAATGTATGTTACAGTTTAGTGTTGTACAAATAACACTGCATTGAATTACACTGAAAAATTGATGGTCTTTGGTCCACACTAATATCATCCACTCAGGCCGCCGCAGTGTGCACAGGAAACCCACACTTGACGTATAACCTCTTGAAGTCTGCCTCAGCCCCGCCATACCTCGTATATGGTTGCTTCAGCCCCGCAGTCAGGAGACAACGTTATTCCGGGCCTATTTTTCTGGGCCTAGTCAGACGAGAACGACCTCAGACTAGATGTCGGTTGACCTTAACCTGTTTATGCGGGGATTGTCATTCCCTGCAGTGACGTTGCCAAAATAATGAAAGTGCAGAGGAGACCTGTAAGTGTTTGGTAGCAAATTTTGCGAATTTGCTGGGTTCATGGTTCGTTGCTTGTTAGTTATGGGGGAAAGTGTGTGAGGTGCAGTTCAGTCAACCATGACAGCATTACTCCCACCCCCCCTCCACCACCCACCCTTTTCGTAGTACAAATGGACACCACACATTTTGTTCTTGTCATTTCTCCATTTGTAAGAGACATTCAGCAAAAAAAAAAGTAATGGAGTCCCTGTGGAGACGGTCGGCCGATATGGCTCTCCTGTGGGGACAGTTGTACTGGATGGATAATGTCACGGACCACTGCTTAGAGAGAAGGAGGGGGGGGGAATATGGGGGTGGAAGGGGTGAAAAGGAGATAGTGATGGGAGGAAATGAGAGGGTGCAGAGTGTGGGAGTGCAGCTAGTGATGCCACACATACACTACATCGGCACGAACACTCATTTTCTTTTATTTGTCAAATATCCCACAGTGCTCAGGTGGTTAGTATTAAATGAAGCAGAACTTTCAGCGCCACGTGCTGTCACATGCAGCACAGACTTCCGTTACTAACCTTTTTGAGTGTTAATCTACCTCCAGAAATGATTTGCTGTCAGATCAGTGATGAGAGGATTTTACCTGTGGATTGAGGCCTATATTAAAAGAGCTCATTCTGTTCAATGCTGCTTCCACCATACGCACTGATATGTGGCTCTATAGTGTAGAGTTTTCATCTTAGATCCTGGGGTCAAAGAAATTTCCACTTTGAATTTTCTCTCGTCTTGTTATTCTTTTCTCTTTTTTTTTTTATTCTATTTTTTGCCACTGATACGGAAGCCCTGAATTCATCATAACGATTGTTAGTGAGTGAAGAAAAATGTGGGTGACAGGCAAGCGAGAGAGCTTTTGATGACAATATTCTGCGCTCCTTTTGCACCCTTATATGTGTGCGTTCTGTGCGTGGGTGTATGGATATGTATGTGTGCATGTGTATTAGTCCCAAGGGAGGCCTTGCAGCAGCTACACACCTCCCAAAGAGCAGAGAGAAACGGGGACAGCATGCATGTACTTGTTCTCTCTTTTCAGCTGTGAGAAAACCTCACTCTACAGGTGACGCACCCACACACACATACACAGTAACGCCACACCTTACTGTAGTGTCAGTTGAAGGTGTAGGGGTTGTTGTGTGTCTGTGTGTGAGTAAGTAGGTCATGCATCCAAAGTGAGAAATAATAGATTCACATTCAACTTAAATCGCAGAAAATGAGTTGGGATTCTATCCTCACTGCACAAACTGCACAGCTCACTCAGCTGGAACAGCCTTGAGGTGGTGCTTTTTGTTTGCCTTTGTGCACATCATTTTGTGTACATGTGGTAATTTTGCATGTTTTGTTAAATGAGTTTGCTGTCCTGACCGACGGTTGCAGCTTGTCATTTGGTTTCCAGGCACAGTTTCAGATCCTCCGGATGTGGAGGAAGGAGCGGGGTGTGAGGCTTTGATTTGGCAGGCTCCATTTTCAAATTAAATGCGTCGCTGTAAATCTGAGATATACAGACCTGAGGGGTGGAGACATCATAGAGCAGGCCTTACCTTTGTGGTTTGTGGTGATAATGAGGACCAAAGCATATAGGACCCTGTGTGTGTCTGTGTGGAAGACAGAGACTAGAGCCACCTAACGTTTACAGTGACTCATATTTTTATCTGCGACGGCTAATGGTTATAGGTCAGGTAGGTAATCAATAGGGAAGCATACCATGATGGCCTCCTTTAATGTGTTATTGATACACTGAGGGTAGTCCTGTTGTGTGTTTTCTCGTGCTGTAATAGCAGAAAAAAAAATTCATTTGAACTCTGAACTCATCTGCTTTCTGGCAGTTCAGCTCTTTGCCGTTTTATTGCTGTTTTGGCATTTGAATAATGAAACACATTAAAGTTGCTGTGTATGTGAAAAGTCTGGGTCACTTCCCATCTCAGCAGCTCCATCTCTGTCTATCATAATGTGAAAAGGGCATTCCTCTCTCTACCGTTTTATTTCTCTATGTGGAAGGCATATGCTATTTTTTGACTCGCATAATATTGATACAGCTAAGGTGTTCAGCTTAAAGAAAGAAAACGTATTTCTTTTATTTTTCCCTTAGTTAACTATGTAAAAGCCTTACTTAGTCTGAAGGCCTGATCAATAAAAAAAAGACAATGACAGTAATTACGACACAGTCAAATGCTACATAGAAAACATACTGCAATTCATGACAATCAAAGGGATTTCAAGCGAGCTTTGTTTCAGAATGAAGCGGCAGCTCTTGCACTTTATTTCTTAGTCAAAAGTGTTGCAGCAGTAGCCACACCCCCTCAGTGATGTCACAGTGCACCGACATACCTTTGAGTACACTTCTATATCACTGCAGCAACATGAGTGGGTTTTTTTTTGTTGTTGTTCTTGGTTTGTTTGTTTGTTTTTACTTCTGTTGAGCTGTTCATTATGGGGTTATATGCTCAGAATTTGAACAAATGGCCACATCAGTACAGAATTTGAAACGACCGCTTGAGTTGAAGGAGCTGACCATTCATTCATCTTCCACCACTTATCCCTTTCCGGGTCACGGGTGGTGCTGGAGCCAATCACAGCTCACATTGGGCGAGAGGCGGGGTCACCGTGGACAGGTCGTCAGTCCATCACAGGACAGAACCCACGCAAGCACAGGGAGAACATGCAAACTCCTCACAGAATGCCCCCCAGGAATCAAACCCACAACCTTCTTGCTGTTAGGCAACAGCGTTAACCACTATGCTGCCCTGCTGCCCGGGGCTGACTGCCCTTTTTAAATATCTGGGGTGGATGGGAGGTAAAAACAAAAACAAAAACTGGGGTGTGACATCATCTCAAATTCAAAATTAATGAACTATAAGCATGAACCAATTCATTTTATGAGCTTGCACATCACATAACATCCACATCAAACACAGGATGTGGCCGGAAGACAATGTTACAACCTTGCAATACTGATTCACCAGCCCGTCTATCTTACCTACTATCACCATATATTTAGAGCGGAGTTACTCTGTGTGTCCGCGGTTTCACACACTCACCATCCTCACTTCAAATCTAACTAAGAAAGACAACTCTTCAGGGTTGGAAGCAGCAGTGAGGCCCGATAGACCTGATATTCTGTGATCAGCAGGACGAGCTGTCCGGCTGGGTTTGAACTCGGAAATATTCTATAAGTGACACAGAAACCAATGTTAAAAATGAGCACTACCCAGCTAAAGTCTGCAGTGCACTTTTAAAGCCCATAGTTTTCAGATTAACGAAAGAAAGCCGTCTTTGCCCAAATAGGAATTCATTATTTAATAGAGAATGGAGTGTCTGACATAATGGGGAGTGGTGGACATGGAGATATAGATAACCCTGAAAATTTTCATGTTACACACAGTCACTTCTCTCTGTTTAAACCGTTTGTAGTATTGCCAGAAACTGCATGGAGGCACTGCTGAATATAGTCTGTCAAGTTCGCTCAGCAGCTAGACTACTTTAACTTTAACAAGGACCAGAGTCTGTTGATACCGAGTCTGTACAATACACGTGCACCTTTTATTAAAATGCAGAGGGCTGTGACAAATAACAATTTGCGTTTTGTTTCCTAGTTTAGGCGAGGATTTCAATTAAAATACACCTAATAATTGTCTGCATAGCAGTGGTGGAAAATCAACTTGAAAAAGAACTTGTGTGGGAGAATGCTTATAAAAGAAATCCTATGGTTGGATATAAAAGCTTGATGATGCTCCGGGATGGTTAAAAAAAATAAAAATAAAAGTTGAAAAGTGGAATTTGTTCCCAGTGCTGCAGTGACGGCTGCTTTATGTTTCATAAATGTTGTTATTTATATCTTTATTTTCACTAGAGACGTGTTCAGAGTTTCTTGGGTGTTTGTTTGAATATTAAGCTGCCAGCATCTGCTGAACAATGCCAGAAAGTGATCAAAAATTGAAATATTAATGCAGTGCAGCTCATTTGTGGCCCCTTTTCTGCCACCACAGAGAATAAAACTTGACATATAGTTATATTGGGCAGCACAGCAGCATAGTGGTTAGTGCTGTTGCCCCACAACAAGAAGGTCGTGGGTTCTCCGTCTTTCTGTGCGGAGTTTGCATGTTCTCCTCGTGCCTGTGTAGGTTTCCTCCAGGTACTCCGGTTTCCTCCCACCGTCCAAAGACATCATGTTTGGGTTAATTAGTGACTCTAAATTGTCCGTAGGTCTGAGTGTGAGTGGTTGTTGGTCTCTGTCTGTCTCTGTGTGTTGGCCCTGTGATGGACTGGAGACCTGTCCAGGGTGACCCCGCCCCTCGCCCAAGGTGAGCTGGGATTGGCTCCAGCACCCCCTGTGACCCGGAAACGGATAAGTGGTAGAAGATGAATGAATGAATCATATAGTTATATTTAGGATGTTTAAAATGCATTCTTTTTAGAATGAAGCCTATTTTATATATGAACCCTTTTCTGCACGTTGTCATTTTTGAAAAAGATACGTTTAGGCAAATCTGCTGAGTTATTGAGAATACATTACACACCGCTCTTTATGTCTGCTAAAGTCTATTTAATTAGAAAAGAAAATCACACAGTATTATTGCTCCCCTTTGTTCAAGTTTGATCTTCGCTGAGTTATGATAAATGTTGTTTTGAGTGAGTCGATACCTCTGTGGTGAGCCAGATCAGCGTGTTCCAGTCGAGATGTTTTTGGGGCGAAAAAGATTTTCCCTCAGCTTTTATCTCCATTGTCCTTTGTGTTCTTTGGCAGACAGGTGTAATTGACTGAGAGCTCAGTGTGCTACACAGAAACTGTATGTCCAGTACTCTAAAAACTGCCTTCACAATTTTAATCAATTAACGTTGAAATGATAGATGGTGTCCACCCAGAAAGGTGTTATTGTTCAGTTTTGGGGGTTTTTTTCGTGAGGACCATATCTATAACGTAAAACCTGAATAGAATACTTGTTTTTGCAACTCATAAGCCACAGATATCTCTCTAGTCATCTGTCGAACTGCTGAAAAGTCAGGTGGAACGGGCAGGCAGTGGATCCTCGCCCATTTCACCCAGTATCAGCTAGTTAACGCCTTAGTTGGACTTAAAGGTCACCTCCTTTTCAAATCCTCATACATATTCATCCCTGCTCCTCTTCCAACACTTTGCTGAGCTTAAGCATTTCTTTTATCCCCTCATTCTCACCCCTTAACTCGAGGAAACCAACCTCCAGTGCTCATCCTCCTTCGGTTCCCCACTCGGCCAACCCCCTCCACCAAGAGGCTGAGTTAGCACCCTCGGATTGTACAATCCCTGTTTGGCCTTCAGGAGGAACACAGTGAGGAAGACGGAGCTGACAAGAGAGCTGCAGAGCTGCAGTTGGCAAAGCAATCCACTCCTTTCTTTGCCCTCAACATTACTTGAGCACCAGCAAACTATCCCCTAATTAGCAACTAATCTATTATGGATGAGTCTCTAATGGATCTGTAGAAATAACTACACGGCCGTTCCGACATGGGTTTGTGGGTTTGCACACAGTCGTACTCAGTCATGCAGTATCAACTATGCATGCGCTGGTGGTTAGGCGACTACAAGTGCATGCCCACGTCTAATGCACATGTGCACTATCACGTTGGCATGCTTGTTGTTCCAAGCTGTTGTGTATCACCGTCAGCCTTAGTATCTGGTGATGCCCGGCTCATTAAAAGCACCCTGCACTCAAACCATAGGCAGGAACAGAACAGTAGTGGATAATCTCATGAAAAATGTAGAGGAGCAGCAGCCTTATCTCATGGGCCCTGTGCTGGGGTGGTTTGTGTGCTGCTCCAGTTCTTTGATGTTGTCCATTGATCTCCCCTTGCTGACATGTTCCCCGAGGCCCCTGGCTGCACCAGCCAGAGGGGTGATTAGCCTTATTAGTGTAATGGAGGGGAGTAAAGGGCTTTAGAGGTGGAAAGGATGGAGGAAAGACTGAATGAGGAGGAGGAGGAGGGCTGTTTGGCTACTGCAGAAGATGATGATCAAGCCCGAGCCCGTAAGTTTTGCAGAGCAGCGAGCGAGGAAGGGAGGAGGCCAGCTGCAGCAACGCAAGCCGTTTTGTGGCTGGGGTTGGGTTAAAGTGCAGCACTGCAGTCCTTTGTTGTGCTGCATGCTTCACTGAAGTGATTTATCATCTGTCTCAGAGGATGAGAGCTACTCTAGAATGCAGAATTGGTTTTGACTATCAAGGAAGGGTCGAAAGGATTTGGCCACATTTATGCTACAAACCATGATGAACACCGGGGCACTGTGGGTTTTGGCTTAACTGCCAGCTGGTAGCTCTGAGAGCAGCATGCAACAGCAAACGTTTTTGAAAATGAGGGGATGGCTCAGCAGCAGGACACCAAATGAATGACAGTAGATCACGATAGGGGTCTGCAAGTGGTGACATCAGTATTACACAGACAATATGGAGGCATGTGGAGATGAACACATGGAAAAAACCGCTTCTCCTCTTTAATTGCTGCATGTCTCTTAAAAAGTATTACATGTGCTTAAACACTGAAGATGTTTAAGCACAGTTTGATGCAAATGCTTTGCTTAGGACCATAACGAGGCTGACCACTCCTTTTTGTTTTCTTGGCTTTCCCATCATTCACTGCACAACTACATATACAATGAACATGATTTATGGCTGTGCATTACACCAGCAATCCGGCCAGTGTAGCTGGTCTCAGTGAAGCCCATTAAAGCTCTTTGGTTACAGCGAGGAAGGCGAGCAGTTCGATAGCGCCGCTTTCCAAACGACACATCTGCCTCGAAGGTCAGCGTGGAGAGGAAGAGAGAGACTATATGAGGCTAATGAGGGGCTGTGGGGGCACAAAGTGAAATTTAGCAGACAGCCAATGAGGCGTTACATCGTCCTTTTACTCTGGTACCATCATCTTGCTCTTTTTCTATCCCCATTGCCATTTTTGGCAGCTGCTTGGCAATGCCGCTGCGCCCAGAGAAGGCGATGGCATCGGGCAGCAGAGGAATGGAAGTGTCTCCAAGGGTCCAGTGGCCCGCTCATACGTTCAGCTTGGTCAGCTTCATGGTTCAATGCAACATTTCCAAATGTTTGAACAGGTTGCACTAGCATGAAAAAAAAAAAAGCTTTACTTATGCTGGCCTGTTGCTGTATGATTTTGTTTTTTAATATATAGTTGACAAACAATCAGTCAACAGTCAAATTCCCATGGAAGTTATTCCATCCGTATATCAGAGTACACCGAACCAACCTGAGCAAGTCTCAGGAGGTGAGTTTTCATTGTTCTCCTTTATCTCCCGCCTCCTCACATCTTCACAGTCTTTGATTCCTTCATGCACAACCTCATTACTCTGAAGATTGTTGTTTAAAAAAAAGTTATTTATATATATATATATATACTATACTCCGGTTATTTATTCACGTTTGCTACCAGTTCCACTTTGAATGTCTCTTCGTTTTGATTCACAGACCTTTTATTTATATCTAGTGTGTGTGTGTGTGTTTGAACTTGGTGGCAAGCTGCTGCATGCAATTGGCCTTAGGGGGATAAATAAAGCTGTATTGAACTGGATATCGCAACATGGCAAGTTCCATTACTTATGTGTGTGAAAATGCAATCCAAGTCAGTCTGTCTAATTATTGTCTGACCAAGCTGGAGTGCTTTGGTAAAGGGTTTTGTAAATGAGGTTTAGGCAGAGTTTGATTGTGGTTTCTGAAAAACGAATTCATTAACACAGCACAAATCCTGAGGGGGTCCCTGACTCCAGAGCCTCCTGACATACTGTCCATGCATTCACCTCCAATCAGACGTGACCTGCCCTAGTATGTAAAGGACAACATGCCCTGAAAAAGGCAAATTTAGCTCTTTCTTAACTCTTCAGCTAAATATTTTGAAGCTCAGAGACACTTTGAATGAAAGAGGAGTAGCTTGTTATCGTGTTAACTACCAGAGATCAAAGTATTGATGAGCAGGTTCCTAATTTTGTTTGTATCTCATGTTGCACAAGAATGCTGAGTTTGATTGAATACATATTCTTTTTGCAAAACATTGCAGGGGTACTTTATTATTAATGAGAAAAACAAATGGATTCCATGTTTTGTTTTGTTTTGTTTTTTCAAGCCTCAATGGCACAGAGTGAGAAACAGAGTATAAATGTGTTTGTGTTTACGAAAGAGAAATTCTTTTACTTTTAGAAATCTTCATTTGTATTGTCTCATTAAACAAACTTTAAAACTATCGCTCAACAAGAAAATATTTTATAAAAATATCAATAAAACAAAGATATTTAGTAAACATAAAGAAATGACTTTATATCTGATGTATAATACATATTGTATTCTAATTGATAAATTATAATTAAGCCCTTCCACTGTGCTCATGATCAGAGCATCTTTATTTTTCTGTGTCTGTTTGTCTGCATCTTTCTCACAACCAGGCTTTCACAGATGATGACGCAGCGTGAGAATAAACAAGTCTTTGTTTTCACTCTTAGTCTTTGCCCAGTCATGGCCGCCACTCAACATGCTCATACACACACACACACACACACACACACACATCTTGTCTCCCATGTTGTCTTTATCACCAACAGACCATGAAGAGGTTTTTGTTTTTGTTTTTTTGTTGTTGTTGTTTTTTTTTATGAACACAGTAAAGACTTACAGGATGACACTCTGTCAGACCCTTCGTGTATCAAACCTCAATAATCTCAGGTCAATTGCTTTGACCTGGGCACCTGCTGGCTGCAAGATTGCCTGCTATCGCTTGAATGGATCGCCACTCAGGATGCACTTTAATTACACCTCACTCCTGACACACTGCACAGGAAGAATGCAAGTCATTTTTCAATGGTTAAAGTTAACAAGCCGAGTGAGGAACTCGAAAAGAGATGTCCTTTTCCTTTAAATCCGAATCACAACAGTATCGCAGGGAATAAATATTTGCTAAACCATGACATCTTGTTTCTTCTCTCGCAGCTGTTTTCTTGGGGCGGTGGACGCCTTGCCGTGACAAGATGACAGGCCGTGCCATGACCCTGTAGTAGGCCATGATTTACACTCTCATGAGGACACACATGTAAAGGGCACATGTTGTGTGCACACACACATCCGCACAAACACACGGGCACACCACATGCATAGAGGCTTGGCGATGGGCAAGATGAACAAACAAATAAATATTGTGCATGGACCCAAATCTGTGTGTGTCACTACCAGCTTCCAATACTGAACCCCCACAAACATCGGTGATACATGCCAGGTCCTATTGCAACCTTATTTGTTTGTCAGCATCAGCACCACAGTGGGTGAAACATGGGTGGTCTTTGCTTTCAACTCTAATCTTCCTCCTGCTCCTGTCTTGTCCCTGAAAGATGTGTCAATCCAACAAAGTGCACTATCTGCACTCAGGAACAGCGACTCATTTGGCTTTATTGTAAGCCAGTCGGTGTTTGTGGTTGGACCCACTGCAGGGTAATATTAGTTCAAGTGCCAATAATTTGATTTATTTATAACTCTGGCAAAAACACAGGTATGAGGTATTGTTATTTGACTTTAACAGAGGCGCCACTGTGTGAAGCATCTACTGGCATCTTCCCCTCTTTGTTTTATATTTATAAGAGGGTTTACTGGATGTTTTTAATGCTCCGCCATCAATGCTAAGTCAACTGTAAAAAGGCAGCGGCCTGGTTTATGAGACACAGTAGCTAATGAATCCTGAAGCCATTTACATGCTGTCGGGGTGTTGAGCAGAATGGGCAGAGTGGATGAGCTCCGAAGTGTCTTAGAGGAAAACTTAGTGTTTTGACATCGAACACGAATACTGAAGGGGCTAGATGTCTTGATAGCAACAGATCGTCACTCCACACTGAAGAGAGCTGGAGAATCTTTCAGCCGAGCAGCTTCGTTGTTCCATTCTACAGTTTGCCTTTTAGTGGCAGTCCTGACTAATGAGTGAATAATGCCAAAGTTGGGTTTTTGTGTGCGAGAGGAAGAGTTGACATAAGGGAACAGTCTGTGTTGTGGTGATATGCTCTCATATCGTATTCTGCCTGTGCGAACGGCTGTCATCCAAGGCAGATCAGGAGGACTAATTCAAAGGGCTTATGCATGTTTAACTGCATGCTGCTTGGTTTTAGCCGTTTATTTACACACAGTATCTGTGCACATAAATCTCTTTTATAGCCAGCCTTCTAACTGGAAGGGGGGGGCTTCGTCACAGAGACAAAATGATTTTCCCAGGCACTTCATATTGCTTTTTGAGGTTGAAAGTGGTATTTTACATTTGAAGTGTGCTCAAGTATACATGATGAATGGAAACCAAAAGACAGTGGACACCAAGATTGTGCCTCTGCAGAACAACACTGAGCAGCAGCTACACAGCTGTAGCAAGGTCAAACATTTATCGGTGAAATGAATATGTGACGAGCAAACTAATTAGGTAGGTAGTATTCTGCCTTTTCTGCCTTATTGACACAATTTGCTGCCTCCTTAAAGGCTCAGCAAGATGTAAATCACACACTCCTCCAAACTTGTTTGCCAGTACACTTTGCGCTGTTCACTAAACTTAACAGAAGAGGAAACAAGCAAACTTGGCACTAGTCTTCATCTTCATCCCACTCCTCAGTAATCATGAATTCCCGGTGTGACTTTCCGCTTTGGAGCAAGCGCCACTGCCTGCTTGGCATTTTGCCTGGATGGGCTTGTGACTCTCTGTTGCGTGTCCGCACCTTATCATTCCCAGCTCTAAAGTTAAAAAATTACAAGCTGAAATTTGCAGTTGAAATTTCCACTTAAGAATGATTAGTCATATCAGTCGTGGTGCCATTCTCATTTTAAATCCCACACACCAGAAATACAAATATGGAGGCTGAATTGGAGACGTATCAGATCTCCTCTTCCCGACTGTATAACCTTGAATATTTTAGGCCTATTAAGCTTTCATGGTGAGTCTGATAGATTGTGAAGGTGTGAATTGGAACAGTTAAAGCGGTGCTATGTGAAGAAGTGATAAATGAGCCCGTATGACATGCAGCACCCCAGGGACAGTCAGTTTCTTAATTGTGGAGAAGGAGAGCTGAGCTGGCATGCTGGAACCAGAGTGGAGTTGATTACACAATACAGCACATGCAATCATGTGACACAGAGATCATTATCTTAGAGTATTAGAATTAATTATTTCCAGCAAAATTCATTATGATCTTGCCTGAGGTGGTTAAATAACTCAAATAAACTCCGAAAATCCTCGCTGGGACTGAATTCATTCCACTGTGACCCTTGTTGACATTCTAATTCTTTGTGTAGCGATGTCCTCCATTTGTCATTTCCCTTGAAATTGAAAGAAGCTGTGATAAAACTCGTCTAGATGGATAGAAAGAGAAAGCGGTTGGAAGAGGAGGGGTTGTGGCGGGAGGGTGCCCTGGCATTGGACGGCGGTGATTTGGCAACATCAGCGATGAGCTGCCATCCTCTGATCCCCTCTCTCTAATTCCATCTTCCCACGACAGAGAGCGCCCAGCCCCAGTCTCCCATCTATTATGCATGGATGAGCTTTATTGCATTATGTTTTTTAGGCTAACACACTTAGCAAGCTTGCAGCATGCACAACCCCTTCCCACCAACCCGGTGAATAATTCAAAGCCACGGCATTAGGTTTGGAATAGAGGAGCTTAATCAAAGGCTACAGTTTTCAGTGCGGCTCAGAGCCGACCCGCTGGCAGTTGTAACCTCAAGCTTGGCACAGCATAGATTTTAAATAGGAAGTTGAATTATCGGGCCAGAGGGGAACTTTGGAGAGAGCGGTGTGAGCCATGAGAGACTCTTGAGATTGTAAAGCAGTTCAGGTCTCTTGCATTCAAACATCCTTAGCATTTATTATTGGCTGTCGGGACACCTTGTGCCGCTCAAGTGGCTTGTGAAGCTCCTGTGAGGGCAGTTGAGCTCAGGTCCCGCCTCTCTTTCTGTTTCCATTTTAATGCACAATCTTAATTTATGCTGCGTTTTAATGTATAGAGATCGTTTGCCTCCAAGCACTCGATGAGAATATTTGCTTACTGTTGTGGAATATTATTCAGTAATATGGCTTCATTTCTTCTCTTTTCATACAGACTCTGGGTTGTACGAGGTAATGTTGCTATGAGAGGAAGAGCAAACCTTCACAGCATCAGCTATTTAGGAATTTGAAGGCCTTCAGCAGATGTAAAGCATTTTAAAAAATTCAGCAGGGGCTTATAGAATAATTTTTCAATGCTGTTAGGATATTTAGATAGAAAGCATTCAAGTCGAATACACAAAAACACAAACCTGCATTTTAAGATGCATTTGTCCATAGTGTCTGTTACGGGCCCGATGCAGATTCAACACAATCCACTTTTAGTGTTTCCTGTAGGATTTTTTTTTTTTTTTTTCACCAGCAGCTCTCACCAGTGATGTTTGTCGTTTCTTTGTCATTCAGTACTCACAGCTGACCGCTATAAAAAATAGATTTTTCTGTAGTACTAAATACGATTGGAGGTTGGGGTTGAAGAGTAAATCTTGCTATTTATTCATTTTCTCACACCTTTGGCACAGCCAACCACTTATGACACAAATAAAACTGTCAAGTCCTCTCCTTTTCCCATCTCTTTCATTCTATCTCTGCTTTATCACTTCCAGTCCATTTCTTTATAAATCTACGGTATTTTCTCCCTTTCTAATCTCATCTTTGCTCACCCCTGCTTGTTATTATACAACCTTTCCCTCCTTCCCGCCTCCCTCTAACCCCTCTTCATCCATCCATCTTTCTGACTTTATCTAACTATGCTTGCTCTTTTCTCTTTCTCTTCTTTTGTCACAAATTTCCTCTCTTGCTTTCTCTCTCTCTCTCTCTCTCTCCCCTTCTCCCCTGCAAAATGCATCCAGGCTTCCCTCGGGGGCTAATCCTGTTGGAAACGTTTCAGGGAAAGTGGATTATCTGTCGGAGCAGCATGATTTTTGGAGAAAGTTCACTCACACTTGATTAAATTAATCATTGTCCTCCAAAACCCCTTATGGTGTTTCCTTGTGGATATAGGTTGAGATAAATAACCATCCTCAAATGGCATAATTCAGCCGTAATTGATTTGGGACGCTGCACTCCATCTATATGTGGAGGGGTAGGTTGTGGCGTTGGTGTGGTGCTGTAACCACAGAGAGTGGGCAGCAGAGCTGTCCAGAGACTACTGGCAATGCTTTTGTAGGCACAGAGACTATTTTAATCTGGCAGTGTGCAGGTCGATGCAGAATCTTTGACAGCTTGATTTATCCTTAGATTTTAATTCAACATTGAGTTGCTTGAAGGTGGCCCCAGCGTGTTTTTGTTGGAGCTAGACAGAGACTAATGCCTGATTTGGTCTATGCTTTTATAATTCATACAGAGGTGTCAGCATGCATCATGCTGCCGCTGTGGAGATTTGCTGCAGAACACATTAGGGGGAGGAATTAGTGTGTAAATACAGGTATGTGTGTATGTGCGTGTGTGTGTGTGTGTGTGTAGCCAGCAGGCAATTGTTAGTTTGTTGTTTATAGGCCATGAAGAGCAGTGTGGTCAATGAAGCTTCACAGGTGGATAGGAAGCAACATAACCTTGAGATGATTGAGATTTCCAGTTTCTTGCTTATAGCAATCTCTCCCACCCTCATATCCTCTCCTACTCCTCTTCCTCCCCCCCCCACCCCCTTCTATCCAATATGATCCTTTCAAAGGGAGGCTTGTCAAAGCTCCATTTAACAAGAATATCCCCTCATTACCCAACTGCAAAACCTTAAAAGTTACCATCCACTAAGTGGTTTCATTGAAGGCAATGAAAAATTCCCTTTCAAAAGAAATAATTACAGCTTTTGCTCCTTTTTTTTTTTTTCTCAGGGTGGCACATAGCAGCAGTGTTTATGGAGGATAATTACTATGCAGAGCAATTACTCTAAGGCAACAATGGTAGCTTTACCCCACATGAGTATGGGGATTAGAGCTGTGATCATCCTGGGTGTCGAGCACTTGTCTGGCTGTGACTATTGGAAAGGTCCAAGGTTTGGAGTGAACCAGGAGTGAGGATTTTCTGACTGGCCTCTGTGTGTCACAGTGACAGTGGGAGAAAGGTGTGTGTGTGTGTGTGTGTTGAGAGGTCTTTGCATTGTTCATAAAGTCACCATCGATAGAAACTAATATTATTATTATTATTATTACAGTATTATTTTTAGCACCATTATTTATCCATTTATTTTGTATGTCATATGAATTTAATTGTTATAGGCATTCATTATACAGGCTTTTGTAGGTACAGCAGAAGTGTTAAGATTTTCTGATTATAGTATATTTTTTAATGTGGAGCTCAGTTGGAGTGTCAGAGCTACAGCTAATGGGGCTGCAAATAATAAATAGAGAGCTATTTTGGGGAGGCTCTCTTAGAATTTGCACATGGGTGTGCGTCCGTCGGTGCATTTTTTGGCATGTCCATGTAGACACGCTGCCGGTGCAGTCATTGTTTGTGCACCACATTTGTCACGCATCCATGCACAGGTACAGGTTGCTGAAAAACAGCAGCCTCAAACATCCTCACTCTGTGTCTCCATAGATTCATCACGTTACAACGTGATCCGCTTGCCCAGCAGACATCCCGCCTGACATACCTTTCAGGTTTGACTCCTTGGGTCTGGATACCATAGTCTGTCTGTTACATAATTTGTCTGCAGGAAAGATGTCCCCCCCACCAGCTTTCAATTCCACACACACACATACCTGAGGTTGTCTGTCTTGCAGAATCAGTGTATCTGTTTCAGATTTCACTATGGACTGTGGAGAGGGGATTCCGACTGCGATGGATTTGCATGCTTTTTGAGCAGGGCCATGTGCAAATGGGGGTGAAAAAAATAGATTCCGGTGTCTTGTGCACAGCCACTGGTTTATAGAGGTTACGAAAACACATTGTTTCTACATCACAGACCACTGCTGCGAGCTGCCTCCACTGTGGTCTGTGTTGGGATTTTATGCCTACATGTATGTACTTGAATCCCTCTTCAGCATGATATGGCAGGATAGATGAATTGAGCTAATTGAGCTAATGAACAGAAAAAGAGTGTTTAGTTAATAATTTAAATCCTCGCTAAAGAATAAAAAATGAATATTTGTAGCAACTTTTATCTAACAACATTTATAATTTGACTATTTTGGTGTCATTTAGACAAAACAAGCAATTTGTAAGTTGTTTTTTGTGACTGTGTTTCTTGAACCAATTACTGTTAGCACGGTAACTAGAATACACTATTCCAAAAATGTATTTTTGGAATAGTTTTGGATTAAGAAAAGCAATCAATTAACACATCCACACATTTAGTAGCTGACGGAAATAATCATTCATTATACCTCTTACTGCAGATTTGCCAAGAAAATTTACAGCGCAGTATAATGTAGTAATAAACTGTTTATTGGCCTGTTCTATGTGTATTTTACTATTCGTTTGATATCCCATGAAATGTACTATATTCTTATGTTGATTATTATTCTTCCCTCTGCGACCCGGAAAGGGATAGAAGACGACTGAATGACTGTGAACTTTAAATGATGCACTGTAAAATATCTGTTTAGTGAGAGTTTTCTCGATATTTATGGATCCACCACAAAACTCTTAAAGATCTAATTCTCAGCTTGTTGGAACATGTCACCTTAGCCCAGAATCATGTGCAGTCTCTTTTTTGTGAACACCTCTGCAAAATCATTAACATGTCACTGCGCACACCTGAGCCAGGTAGTCATGGGGTCGGCGCTGGGCGACATCAACGTCCCCAGCCGGTCGCACTTTTTCTCCTCTCATGCTCCCTTCACGTGTTACCTTGTCTTCCGTTCAACTCCAGTCTGTGCTGACTCATTGTCCCTCCTGTCCTGACAGCGTGTGTGTGTGTGTGTCTGTGAGATCAAATTGTCCCCTAAGCCACAAACTTGTCAACCTTACCTTCCATGCCTGTCTCCATTGACTTCTCACACAGTAAGTGTCAACACACACTGGCAGAAATCCCTTAACCTCTGCAGCAGACTCTCTCCTTCTCTGGCCTCCTCTGCCGCCTCCACCATCAAAGCACACGCCTGATTTCCCAGAAAGTGTAACCCTTGTCAAATGAGTTGAAAGTCAGTCCCAGAACCTACAGGGGTTGAGAACAGGTCTATGTTTGTCCATCGCAAGTTAACTGGATTTCAACTTCATCCTTCTTACCCTGGCTCGCCTTCTACATGGATTTTCTTATAACGCCATCCTCTATCCAAATGCATAGGTTGATTAAAGAAGGTCTCAAAGGTTATTTCACCTAAATTACTGAAAAAAAAATCTATTACCTCTTGAGTTATCCAACTTCAGTTTGCAGACAGCTTTGATTTTCATCAGGCAATTAATCGTTTGCGTTGTTTTCAAAGCACAAAGGACAAATTTGCAGGTATCACATACTCAGATTTGCTACCTTTTACATAAAATGTCTGATATAGTAGTAATTTGAATATTTGGATTTTCTTGGACAAAATAAGCAATTTGAAAACATCGCTGTTACCTCTATTCTTGAAAATAAAAATTCTTCAGCATGAATACTTACGTGTGTGTGTGTCTGTCTCAATACTGTGAACGCCTCAAAGAAAATCTGATTCGTTAGAGGTGGAGGCAGAACTCTAAGAAATGCAGCAAAATAAAACCATAACTTTACAAAGTCGAATAAAGATAAGTGAGAAAATATATAGTTTATTTATTTGCTGAGTTTATTTTGTGATATTTGCTTCGATAAACAGAACAATTTCTTGGGTTCAGACCTTTGTGAAAGTGCAAAAGTTTTATCGGAATGAAATTTATAAGTTTATAAATTTATTGCCCAAAAAGTGTGAGTTTTGGAGATTTTTTGATATGTTAGACGCTGAAAATGTGGATTTCAGTAGAAAAACCAAAAACTAAAAACTCTTCAGTATCTTACCTGGCGAAATGCAGATAATATAAGGATTTTTTTGGCTACACTACTTTCTTCTGACAAAAAAAAATCATGCAATTACACAATTTGACCAAAACAAACTAAACGTTATTTAAATCACAAACTGACTTCAATGAATATTCAAAGAAATCTTAGCAAGCATGTGAAGCAGTTACAGGCACATAACTGGTCTCAATACACAATGCTACAGACACGTTTCAGTCTCAGTCACTGCTCTCTCTGATACTCAGTACTACCCCATCTTAGATGCCTCTTCAACCAAAATCTTACTCACTATTTCTGCACACTCACTGGGGAATAAAGTTAAGCTGTCCCCCAACCTGCATAAATCTATACAATATACACACACTGATATTTCTGGCTGGGGGACTGGAGGTAGTCTGGCAGTACCAGCTGTGTGGATGCTTCTTGATGTATTTTCAGAGCCACCAACAGAGCCCCTGTCCCTCAACACCCAAATCCTGCCATCCCTCAGCCTTTTTTCCCAATTAGGAGCGCTGCAAAGCTCTGTTTCCCTGCAGACTCCACAGCTGTAAACGGTAGTTAAAGCCAATATGTCTTCATGATGGGGGTGAGCAGTTAATCCCTGAGTGCAAATGCAGAAACACACCTCCACAGTCTAATCAAAGAATGTTGTTTTTACCCATGACGAAATGTGGCATGATGCTGTTACGTCATTTACCCATTTACAGAGCAGGAGGTCAAGGTTTAGACAAATGTGTTGGCAGATTTTGTGTCGAGGGCTGAGAATGAAATGAGATGGCAAAAAATACTTGTTAGGCCTGTACGTAAATACATGCATAAATATCCGTGGAGCAGGCATTGATGCAAAGACATTTTATAACATAAAGCAACAAGGCTTGGCATGTAGACGTGTTCCACATCAGTTATCATCCCACAGTCAAAACTGATGTAATCCGTGCATCCTGTCATAAACACAGCGGGGATGTATTTTGTGCTGTCTCCCTCATTACGTGCATTGTTATAAATTGCTCCCTGGGTCTTCTCAGTCAGAAGGATTAGAGTCCAGGATTAAGATTCTGCTCGGTGAGCGAGTGGGCGTGCAGTCAGCCAGGCCAGTTATTGGAATGGCCATCATTATCCTCTGGATATTTCGTCATGAACTTCTCACCTCAGTGTCCCTTCAGCCAAGCTGCATGCTACACCTACAAAGTGCACACTTGCACAAGATTAAATGTACAATAAGTTCTACTTTTTGCAGCACCTAAAACCTTTTCATGAGCGAAATGTTTTGTGGTGATGGTTTGGCATATGAAGTGGGATGACCTACAATCCTGCTATCATTTCAATATGATAGCCCAAAGTATTCTCTGTACTATGGGAGAGCTGCTTTACTCCCCTTAGAAAATGTTTCTTTGACAGTTGGCAAGGTGAATCAAAGGAAATGGTTTTTTTTTCTGACTAATAAGATCTAAACTTATCTTATTGCAATGGAATACTTCACTGATTAACACCGCTTATATCTCATGAGGTCTGCAGCATGAGGGGTGCAAGTTGATATTGGTAATTGCAAACAAAAAAAGTTTGGAAAGCAGGAAAAAGGAGAACAGGTATTGGCAGGTGAATACCAAATGTGCACCCAATGATTACAGAGCAGTTCTCTAGTGAGCACAAACAACAAGGGGTGATTGAAGACATTAGCTCACATTGACTCTCCATGAGTCTTTAAAAACATTTGAAAAGCATTAAGGTTTAAGATTCAGTTCCTTTCCAAGTACTGCAAACGTCTACTTTCTTTTTTACCCTTACACCTGGCTCACGCCAGCCGAATTTTAAAAGACAACCTCTCATGTCCGATGAGCTTTTACTCTCGCGCTGTAAGATTATTTTAAGACTGGTGATTGTACAGAATCGACCGCATTCTTTTAAAATGATTCCCATCATGCTCCTGGTCGACATTTCCAATCAAAAAAAAGCTGAATGAGACAGATTATGGCGGTCAACACAATCAAGCATTTATTTTAGGATTTCATTCTGACATAAGAAATTGAAATGAAAAGTCATGTGTACATCCAAATCATTAAAGAACTAGTACTCCTCAAGGCTGTGTCCTGAGCCCACTCCTCTTCAACCTGTTGACCCACGACTGCTACACCAGGTTTGGAAGCAATCACATCCTGAAGTATGCCGATGACACAGCCGTGGGATGGAAATGAGGAGAACTACAGGGAGGAGGTGAAGCATCTGGTTGAGTGGGTTAGTTCAACAACCCAGTCCTCAACGTTAACAAAACAAGGGAGATGATTGTTGATTTTAGAAGGACCAGACAGCACCGCACACCACTCCTCATCAAGTACGTCGTGGAAACAGTCAGCAGCATCAAGTTCCTGGGGGTGCAGGTGACGGACGACGTAATCTGGTCGCACAACACAGAGGCCCTGGAGAGGAGAGGCCAACAGCGTCTGCACTTTGTACACCACTTGAGAAGAGCTCATCCCCCCACTCGCATCCTCACCACATTCTACAGAGGAACCATCGAGAGTGTGCTGACAAGCTGCATATCTGTCTGCTTTGCAGGCTGTAAAGCCTCAGACTGGAAGGCTCTCCAGAGAGTGTTGAGGACTGTGGAGAAGATTATCGGCACTTCTCTCCCCCCTATTTGGGAGCTGGCTGATAAATGCTCTGTGACTAAGGTGCTGAGGATCTCCAGGGACCCCACCCACCCGCACGATCCGTTCAGCCTGCTGAATGCAGAACCACCAGATTCTGCAACAGCTAAACTGCTGGCCCCTGAACCACGGCCCCTGATCACACATTTGACTTCGGGTTTCTGTTTTTGTGCAAAATGCAACTTTGTACAAAAGTCGACCTCATCTCCACTCACCTGAGATACACTGTTGTGTATATTTGAATGACAAAGTTTTATCTATCTGTCTAAATACATCGGACTCTGTGTTCAGACCAAAAGGACAGCCAACATCAAAGTGAGAAGAACTCATTATTTGTTCTGTGTGAGCTGCTTCCCACCAAGAGGTGCAGCTAACTGGCACCACAGCACACAAAACAGTGTTGCTTGATGACTTAACACGACTCAGTTGGAGACATTAACCTTTCTAATTTAAAAGACATCACGCATGTTAACATATACATGCGTACATACTTGTGGCCACTTGGCAGAAAGACATTGCCTGGCATCTCTGTCTGTGATAAATACAGTTTGAAGGACCAGCTGGTGCTCAAAACAAACTTTCTTGCCACTTATTTCATCCACATCATCTTCATCAGATGCCCACAAACAACGTCACTGGTGAGACAGCCAGAGTGACTTCTTTCATTTCTACCACATTCAGTCTGGCTTATAGTCACTTCCCAGAAAAGTTTGTTTTATATATAAGTTTTATATTTACAGGTTCTTTACAACTGAACACATCGCAGCAACAAAGTCATGCAGTCACTGTTGAGGGCTGTTCAGTAACCGGGTGCTGTAATTGGATGGGGGGTGTGTGAGGCCAAGAGCTGATTCGTACGTGTGCATCAAGCTCTTTTGGCACAATGCACTTTCATTAGATGGCCTGTTGCCCCCAGGATGCTCTTTGCTCGCTCGGCAATAAAATGGTGGTGACCTTCACCTTGCACAAGAAGCTGCAGTGATAAAAGAAATGGAAGAAGAGGCTTTCTTAGCCCGGAGATCAGAATTAGATGGTGAGCTGCACCTTTTGTTCACTGCTGATTTTTCGTTTGAAGGCAAACCCATCCAGATTAACTCGTCCCTCAGTCATGACCATGGAAGTTACTTTTATTAACAGCGCACTGTAATGATGTACAGAACAGAGGAGTGGAGTTACACACAAATCTCCACTCTTCCCCTCTCTCTGCCTCATAGCACGCACACACCGTATTGCTTCCCTTTCCCTTTGCTTTCTTCCTCTGCAAAATCTGCTGTGGAGGCTGCTGTCTGAAAACAACGAGGTTAGCACATCTCATCACCACAGCAACAATTACGGTTCTATTTCAAGCTTATCTTCGCCTGGGCGTGCGTGTGTTTGAATTAATAACATGAACCTCCTTTGACAATCTGTCAGTCACTTAAATGCCTCACACAGAGAGAAACAGGGACAGTGAGCCAGAGATTTCCCTGATCTGTTTTTTTTTTTTCTTTTCCCCCGTCTTCTCCTCTGAGATGGCCCACATTATCAAGCACTTTGTTGAACTCCTATCTGCAGCCATTGAGGAAGATGACTGTGATAGCTCATATTTCTCTCATCATTTCCTGAAGGCTTGCAGGATCATTGGCAAAGCCGCCGACTTTGGCACTCGACAGCCATCACGAGTTAAGGATGACTCAGCTTTTTTCTCTCATTGTAGACTCATTAAACATCAAAAGGCTTGCGTGATGTGCTCAGTAGTTGCAGTAATACACAGAGTTTGTTTTGCAGTGTTGAGTAAACAGCATTTAAAGTTGTCCTTAGTGGACCCCGTTTTAGGTCTTCCTGCTGCAGAGTATCTGCTGGCATGTTTGGCGGCGAAAAACACTGTGAGGTAGTTGTGTTCACGGTGCCTTGGTGTGACATGTTTCAGAGAAAAACAGACTGTCCCATTATGTCTGAGGCAGATGTAAGTGGCAGTGGGAGATTAGGAACCGAGCTTTTGTCTCATGTTCTCGACTGCCTCAGCATGTTGGTCGGCTTCCACCTCATTTTAGTGGCTAATACGTTCCCGCTCTTACTGTTTCCTCAATAATTGAATACGTCTGGCCGAGTTCTTGCTCGGCAAAAAAAACATGACTTCACTTTTATGGAGACATGATTTGACAACAAGCTTGGGATTAGAAGGAACCTCCCTCAAGTGAAGAACAACACGGCTCACTTGAGTCATACTTGTGTTTTTAGATATACCTTGAAAACTCATTTCTTTCCAACAGAATCAGTGTTTTCATGCATTTGTGCCAGATGTAGTTTTGCATGTGAAACAGGTATGAGTGGTGGGGGAATGAAGGGGTGAATAAAACATGCACGTCAGTCACACCCAGGCTTTCCAAACAGAGGCACAGCGATGGGAAAGATGCACATGACCAAAGGGAGAAACATGCTACAACGAGTCCTCTGAGTCCGGCAAGGCTGTCTGGATTCACTTTAACAAGATGTCTGGATTAAGTTTAGCTGGATCTTTTCAGAAATAAAGCCACTATATAAAGAACAAGATAGACAGATGTCTTTGTGAGGGAAAAAAAAAAAAAGAAAATATCAAAAAGCTTATTTTCTCACGTCAGTAAAGAAGGAACCTGTTTGTTTTCTTGCCTAAGTCTCAGAGACTGGCAAAGTTTAACAACAAAATTGATGAAATTTCGTGCAGACATTCGTGGTTCCCAGGGGATACATCTTAATGGCTTTAATTACACCATGACATTTACATTTACATTCGTGGTTCTCTGTGAGATGTCTTCACAGCTGTTTGATGGATTGCCAAGAAACAGCGGAGTAGAAGTATTTACAAGTAAACCCCCCTCAGGATGAACTGCAGGCTGGTAATTATGTTTACTGACTTCACATCCAGCACCAGCAGAGTGTCAATACTTTTACTCTGTCCAATACAGATTAAAAATGTTCCCATTCTTTCACCTGTTAATCTGCAGGTGTTAAATTGCTTTCATGCTGCACTAAGATAGTAAATATAATCCCAGACAATTACATCATCATGAAAGCATTGTCAGCATGTAGCATCTTGTTAGCATTTACCTTAAAGCGAAGCTGTGTTTCGGGCTGAGTGCCAGTATCACTCACACAGACCACCCAGCATGGCTTTTCCCAGTGTTAACATATGTTGCTAAAAATTTTGTTAACCTGTCAGGGACGGGTGGGAGGTGTGTGTGATTATATGTCACATTCACACACACACAGTGAGGGAGAGCAGAGTTTAGATTTCTTCTATCAGTCTGGTTCAAATTTTGATTGGATGGATAAATGTTCCCTTTTTATGGCGTTTTGCAGACATGTTGTCTGAGCCAGATGCTAAGTGAGGACCCACATGGGATGTTAAGTGTGTATTTATGTTTCTGTGTCTGTGAGTTCATTCTCCAGCTGCCTCATTCTGCACAGGCCACATTAATGATAGAACAGAAGCATGGGCCATAGACTGCTCATTAAAGACGGAGAAGGAAAAAGAAATGTGAAATGTAGAGGAGCCGGACTGTAGGGTGCTTTGAGAGCAAAAAAAAATTATAATAAGGCAACGAACCGAAGAAACAAAAAAGCAAAGGTATGCAAAAGTGGCACAATATGGAGCAGCAACATGACTCAGCACCTGCAGGGCAACACTTCTCCTTCCTCCTCCTTGTCATCCACACCCCTCTGGCCACCTTTCTGGGACCAGGACTTCTCTCCTTCTCCCTGTGACATTATCACAGCAGCTCTGGCACTCCTGCTGTTAATGCTGCTGTTAATCCACCCCCCCACCTGGAACTCAGCCCCACCACCCCTCAAGTTCTGCTGAGTTGGTCCCATCATGCCTTTACCTTACAGGAGGAAGGTCATCCCTCCATCTCCTGTGTGGTGATGGACAGAGGGGAGGAGGGCAGAGGAGAGGGTAGCATATGGTTAGTTAACTTTAATGCTGAGGCAGATGTCTCTCTGTGTACTGTGTGAGATCACTGGGCCGAAAATGTCTCATGCTTTGAGCATACAAGGGAATATTTGTCTTTATTGTCAGGGGGCTGCACCTCTGATGTATCTGCATATGGTGCTGGTGGAAAGGGATTTAAGCTTTTTCCACAATTTTATTACAATAAAAAAAATATATGTAGTAATTTCCACTTTAAAATATTTGACTTTGCTGAAATCATACCCTTTTTTTTTTTGTCCTACAATATTATCCCTGTAAACTGTTTACAGCCTTTGGACATTATTTGAAGTCTGAAATAATATTGTAATCGTAGCTGCATTTGTGTGTGTCCTTCACAAAGACACACACTCACTAATGACTGACTGTATCTTAGGAACATTTTAATTTGCTGAAGTCGTGCCAACATTTAAAACACAAATCTAATCACCTTGCTGTATTGTTATTTTCCTATTGTTGTTTATATTATTTTTTTGCTTCCAACTTTACTTCATCCTTTTAAGCTGCTTATGCCAGACCCCTGTCCCTGTGCGGGCACACTGCTAAAATGATGTGAAATGAAGTTTGCAGAGAGAGGGAGGTTTGGCCGTGTGAGACCACGGCTTGTTTAACTTTGCATATCTCAGTAGCCGGCGAGACAAGCCGACAGATAGACCGGAAACAGGGCTACTCGGTAGCCCATCAGGCGAACCGCCAGGCTCCTCCAATGCAGAATCTTCCAGCCGTGGTAAAACTCCACATGCCGGTTATATAAGTGAAGAGAATTCATGTGACGGTACTGGGTGAGGTTTAAGATTATATAGCAGGCTTACAGCAAACCACTCACATTCTTTGCTTCTCTCAGCGGAATCAATGAGATGGCCCTTGATCCCCGGTCTCACCTACAGCTGTCTGAAAAAGTGAGTGGAAACTCTGCTGTAGGCAGGCAGTTTTGTCCCCTAAAATGGTCGCAGGAAGCAGGATGGAGGAGATCGGGGTGGGTGTGTGACAGCAGAGTGATGAGATGAGCCGAACCAGAGGTCTTGCAGGTGTCGGTGCATTAGCAAGGCCTGGTGTTTGACTGAGAGGCCCAGGGGAAGATGAGAAGTTGATGAAGAGGATGTTGGTGACCTGTCATACATCACGATGGATGGAGAGGGAGAGGTGGGGGGCAGCAGCTTCCGTCTGACTGGGAATAAGAGGAAGGCAGAATATTAGAGAGAAGGGTTTAAAAGCACACAGTGCAAAAAAAAAAAAAGTCCCTTGGGGTAAAAATGTCAGAATGCAGGAAACCAGAAACAGAGAGAGGCAGACTGCTCTGCTGGTTTGATCTTGTGAGCTGATCATAGTCATGCAACTCAAACCATGGCCTTTCCCTAACCCTGACCGAATTGTTTTTGTGTCTACTCCCCACCACACCTTAACCACTGGAGTGTCAAATTACTTATGAAATAGGGTTTTGTCATTGTTTTGGAAGCACTTACATATGATGCAGTCCTGGTGAAACAGCCGTCAGATTCGGTTCTGAAGTAAATTACAGCAGATTAGTTCCTTTACCCGAAGGTGATTCACTTATTTTCCAGTAAAAATCTTTGGTTTAAAGTGTTGTTTATGTTATTCTAACAACCAGTCTGTGGCAGGTCCCATGTGTATCTATTAGAGAGAATAAAGAAAGGAGGCTGTTCAGTCACATGTGAGAGTTACACATATTAGCATGCACGTACCAAATGTCTTTTCAAATATTTCCAGATCTTTGAGATGACCCACTGCTCTGAGATGGGTATTGTGCAGCAGCTCCACACCTGATGACATATTCCCTGGTCAGAAGACTGTTAATGAACTGCCAGTCAGGCAACAGAGATAATGACCTCCCAGTGGAAGACCCATGAGCCTCAGGGAGAATGCCTCGCAATGAAATCCTACCAAAAACAACAAACATTTGCTCACATTTCAGCGTATTTAGAAAAAGACCCCTGAAGAAGAATTTTCTACGCACATATAAAGGAATAGTTTCCTGATTTGATCTTGTGCCGAGATGCAGAGTGATAGTATTCATACGTCTATGTGTGGTAAATGAGGCAGGAGCCAGCAGCTCATTAGCATAGCCTAGCATTTCTCTGGTCTTGTCTCTTCTAGAAGCCTCTAATTTACAACTCCGTGGTCAGATTAGAATTAGGTAGTTGGTTTAAACATGCATTTCATCATTTTTTTTGATGAATGAAACAATTTCCAGCTGTAAGGAAGCAGTTTAACTTTAAACATTTTCCATCAGTCAGTGAGTTGAATCAGCCATGAGGAAATTTAGATAAAAGAGGTGACATTAAGGATAGTTACAGCAAAATATAATTGAATCACTTTATCTCTATTTAACTCTATGGAATCAAATTAACATCACTGTGGCAACTGATAGTAGATTTTTTATTTATTTTTTTATTCTTCATTGCTTGTAGTGTTCTCAGGAGTAAAAGCGTCATGTGTTTCATTCTCAAATACTAATTTTCCCTGAATGTTTGTGTTTATTGAAACATAGCATTAAAATGTTGGCTTGTGTAATTCGCAGAAATCTCTTCAAGCAGATGCATGCTTGTGCTTGTGCCCGAGAAAGAGTTGTGTCTTAAGCTTGGAGTGTTAATCTAATTCTGTGGCATCTGAACGAGGTGTTGGTCTAAGTGAGGATGTTAACAGTCTGTTGCTTCACTGGTGGTGCCAGGCACTGCATCCATCACTGCAGATATTTTCTCTGAGCCGCCGGTGTTTGAGAGGAGTGGCACAGATGCAAGATAAAATGGCAGCACGGTGGTGTAAGTGTTCCCATATGGTCACCTTGCTCTTTTCTGACACATCGTCTGCCGTCACTCCGTGTAAAAATGACACGGAGAGCACAGGATCTTTGAATGAGCTGAGTGTATCGAACTGCTTAATTTAATGAGTCTGTTTGGTGGAAGTTTGCAAATGCTGCTCGACATATAAAGGCCAGGTTTATACCATTATTTTCTTTGAAGTATAATGAAATGACAAGACCATTCATGACATGGAGCCAATCCCAGATGACATTGGGAGAGGGTGTAGGACATCCTGGACATGTTGCCAGTCTATCACAGGGCTGACGTATAGAGACCAGCAACCACTTACGCTCACATTGACACCGATGGGCAGCATGGAATCAACAATTAACCAGACATACACACAGGCACATGGGGAACACGCAGCCTCCACACAAAAACACTCCAAGCCTTGGCTCTGAGACCAGAATCCCCCGTCATGCCATGCATGATGAGAACAATAAAAAAAAAAAAAATTGGAATTAAAATGCTGAAAAAAACGGAATTTTACTAACAGAAATGTGATAGAAGCTACTGTACAGTATCTTAATCTTCCAGGCTGGTGCTGCAGAGAAATAACCTCCAAATGAGTGGATGGCTGATGGTGCACAATAAGCCCATTGAGCTCAATGTTCAGAAAAATGAGGCCTGCTACAACAGCAGTGTTATCTGCAGGGAGGAGGAATAAGGAACGTCTCTGATGCAACAGCCCCACTAACGGTCTCTGACAGGACCCAGAATGCCACAAAGACTTCACTGTAGCCCTGTACTTGTACTGCAATGAGTACATCATATTTTCTTATTCTTATTTTGGTCACATTCACACCTGGCTGCTTCACCGTACAGCCACATGCATCTGCATCTGCTGCAGGAGGCTGCTGCAGGGAGGGGTCGGGCATGTGTGCAAGCTGCAGAATGTTCTTGATGACTGCGAGAAGATGTTAGCGTTCTTTCATCATCAAATTGAGGGTTTCATCATCTCAAATGTAAAGTTTTAGCCCACAATTACAGCTTCGGTCTTGTAGAGTGTTATTTGATGTGATTGGCTTGCTCTCAGGGAGATTTTGAGAACAAGAAAAAGATCAAAAACTAGTCAAGTCAAGTTTACACCCAATTTCTCATGCAAAGTCTCAATCCTCTCTACAGGCCCACAACATCAATGATTCCTGACCCAGCTCAAGCTCTCAAAGCAGACAAGAAAAAGAAAATCCTAGCACTTCATGAAAAAAAAATCAAAAAGGAAGACACCTCAGGGGGGAATTCAAAGAGAAAAAACAAAGTCAGAGAAAGTAGAAACTTAAAATTAATTTTTGACTCATATTTAGTCTTGCCCTCCTTCAACCTGTAATCTGAGGCTCAAATATCAGGTTGCTGCTACTCTGTTATTATTTACATATTGAATTGCTGATCCTCAATAGATTTGATTCCTCACTGAAAAGCCAGTTAACGTTTCCCAGATAAGGTTGAAAAAGATGTAGGTGAAGGTGATGATGAGGCCCTTTCGAGGGAAATGTAGTTGAATCCTTTGACTGGTTCAGCCCATCACTCGCTCTCAGGAACATACGGAGCACATGTAGTTTGTTGAAACGATCTTGTTCCCAGCCTGTGAGCTGAATTTGAACAAAGAGGATGTTCTGGGACAGTTTGGAGATGAAGTTGCCAGATCCTCGGTTTCCCCTATTACAGTCTGTTTTCCTGCTAGACCAGCTGGGATGCAGCCCTCTTTGGAGAGGCAGAAGGGGGAACATGCAACCTTTATTCTGAAAAAGCCAGGTCCGCCGGGATGACAGCTTCTGAAACAGCGTTAGATGACAGCGAGGCCTTTGGACACGAGGGGCATTTTGATGTGCGTCAACAGCGGCTTCCAAAAAACTCAGAGAGAGAGAAAGTAGGTTTGAAACACAAAATAATAAGATTGCTGCAGCGTCGCAGTAATGGCCTGTGTTGTTTTTCCTTCACGAGGTGAGGAAGAAAAGAGAATTTGAGGGTTGAGAAAGCATGCTGAAACATTCCCAGAACTCATCATTATTCTATCACCCCTCCACAGTCAAGTAGATCTCCTCTCTCTATTAGCAGATACAGTACAGCTACAGTAGCAAGGTCCCATCTTTGGTCCTGGTGATTGGTATTCATGGCAATGCAGAAGGGAGGCATGCTGAGCAGAGTTTGGTCTGTGAGCACAAAGAGGAAAAAAGAGACAGAGAGCGAACCAGGGAGAGAAGATGGGGGGAAACAGTGATTACTTCTCTGTAGTCAAACTGTTTCAAAGTGTCCTCTCCCTCCTCTGTCAAGAGATGACGCTCACGCTGAAGCTGAGGGCAAGCAGACACCGAAGATCTCTTCCTGTTTTCCAAACTCCTCATCATGTTATCCCAGAGAAAAACTTTTTTTTTTTTCTACTGTGTGCAACTCTGAAGTCTTCCTCTGCCATAAAACTTTGCATGAACTTCCTTTGTTTTTACGAAGGCTTCTGGGAGTTGAGAGCAAAGGCGAAATCTTTTCAGATTTTCTTATGAACATTTCTGCCGCCTCACTTTTGAGGCTGTAGCACATCGCGCATTTTTTGGTGGAGGGGGGGAGGGGGGTTTCCGAAGCTCGTGTGAAATTGTCGAGATCGTAAAGACAGTCGAGTGGGAGCGTGGCATCCATCATCTGTCGCTTAGCAGTTTGGATTTCAGATTTGTTGCTTCAGATGAATGGCAGCAGTGATGATTTGTTCATGACTTGTCTTTTTAACTAGCAAACTTCAGTCAGTATGAAGTTAAAGAGAGCAGGATTCGAGTACAGCACCGCCCCCCCCCTCCAAAAAAAAACAACCCCAAATTGTTTGTGTTTTTATACACAAGTGTCCCTCAGTAACCTCTCATGTAACCTAAATCTCCATTTGCCCTTAATGATTGAAGGGGATTTCACAGAAGAGATCAGAGTTTAAAAATCTCTTTAACCTTCGTCCTTTCCCTCAATCAAACTGAAATCAACGAGGGTTAAGCTCCCAGCTGGAGCGAGAACAGGCGCTCCTAAATACTGTATGTACAATGATATTTGTATTGTTGCAACTATATGCGGGATTCTTTTATGCGCATAAAAGTAGATTACAAGTCATTACCGTGACAATGTCCCTGTTTGCGTTTCATATTTTATTTTCTGGATTTTGCTTTATGCCTTCAATTTATAGTGTTTACTCCTGCTTTAAAAAGGAACAATTTACACTATATTACCAAAAGTATTCGCTCACCTGCTTTGACTCGCATATGAACGTCAGTGACTTCCCATTCTTAATCCATACGGTTTAATATGACGTAGGTCCACCCTTTGCAGCTTCAACTCTTCTGGGAAGGCTGTGGTGTGTGTGTGTGTGTGTGTATTGGAATTTTTGACCATTCTTCCAGAATCGACTTTGTGAGGTCACAAACTGATGTTGGACGAGAAGGCCTGGCTCTTAGTCTCCGCTCTAATTCATCCCAAAGGTTTTCTATCGGGTTGAGGTCAGGACTCTGTGCAGGCCAGTCAGGTTCATCCACACCAAAGTGTACAGTCTGTGCTATAATAGGCTAAGTGTTGTGTAAAGGAAAAAATCAGTTTGATCCGGTCCTTGGCTATTGATCACTGTCTGAGGGTTCTTGTCACTTGGATGGATTTTCTTTTAGACATAAACCCTTCAGCGAGAGCACCACAGTGTTTTTATTGACCAATCCTGCCTCTGCTGTTGTCGTTCCAGGTAAAGTGTTGAACACAGACCTCCGCCACTACCTCAGTCTGCAGTTTCAGAAGGGCTCACTGGACCACAAGCTCCAGCAGATCATACGGGACAACCTCTACCTACGCACCATCCCCTGTAAGTACACTACGCAGGGCTGCACACATAACTCCTCATTCACTGCACTCAAAAGCTGCTGCAAGCGCGCAGGATACCATCAACGTACATAAGAACCTACTTTCAGTGCATATATTCTTTTTCTTTTTCTTTTCTTTTTTTTTTTAATCTGAATCACGGTATGGAAAGATCGATGTAGGATGTTCTGTGTTCGTCACACATCTGGAAATTCATCCCAGGAGAAGCAGCATTAATACCGTATGTTCACCGGTGTGTTAAGCTGTGTTGGACTGTATACACACACCTCTTACACGGAACATACGCATGGTAGATCCACTCATGTGTTGTCATTGTCTCACAGTTTTCTGTCACACACTGCGCAAACCACACACAAACACACACACACGCTGTCACCATGGCAATGCGACCAAGGACATCTCTCTAACCCCCATGCAACTTATTTACTTGTGTGCTATATCAGCACAGCGATCAAAGTTTTATTCTTCCCATAAATAACGCTGTGTTTTCACTCCACCACTCTGCTTTCCCTCGCTGACGCTCCGCTCAGCAGGCCCGTCACAAACCATTGTTCTTTGCTGAAATCAGCAGTGGAGGGGGTAAATAAAATGGTTGCCTCTGTGGATTCCCAGGCTAAGACAACTGCTGTGAGCTGTATATGTTATTGTCGGTCATTGATAGCAATGTCTTTTGTAATATAGATTCTTTTATGAAATACTAATAATCCAAAACAACAGTTGTTGTTGTTGTAGTAGGCTGTCGGATTGCTGTACCAAATTCCACTATATTTTTGAGAAGGAGTGATAATGTTCATGATGGATTAGCATGGTGCAATTTGTTTTTGCCACACACACAAAAAAAAAAAACCTTATATCTGTAAAATGTCACTTTCTGGGAGCTATGAAACAAAAAAGAATGCCACATTTTTTGCCCGACGCCTCTGCATTTCCTGTCTTTCTCAGGTTACTACAAGGTTTTTTTTTAGCTTGAATGTTGTAATTTTTTTTAACTGAAAGCATGAAAATTACCAAAATTAGAGCGACAGGGTTGTTAGTACAGTAAAGGTGCAAATTAATATCCTGATTAAGGTTTGTGTGGGTTGCAGAAATGCAGGTAATTTGCCAGACTGGTGCAACCGATTTCTTTTTTTTTTTTTTTTTCCCTTTTCCCAGGTGAACTGCTTCTGTCTGCTGCTCCTTTTATTTTCATTAATACACCGAAATGTGTATGAACTTAACTAATTTCTGATGAACTTATTAAAAGCGGGGTTAATTTAATATCGTCCTTTTTAGACGAGTTGAGTTAGAATGGCATCAGCAGGAGATGTGACTGTGACAGCATCTGTAATATCAGAGAGTGTGATGACGTTCACACAAATATTGGCCTAAATATTTACCACGTCCAGCTAATGCCTGACTCTGCTCCAACAAATGCCATAATTGAGTGTAGTCAAGGCTTTAGTCATAAGTGGAGTGACTTTCTCCTGAGGCGATGACCGACTCAGGCACAACGCTGTCACAAACAAGCAGCATCTCTATGCCCCATGGGCTGGATGTTGTCTCTGTCTTGTTTACAGGGGACATGCATGCACAAGTGTGAAAGTTGAAGGAAATAAGCCTTTTACCTTTCATGTATATTTAATTTCTCCTCCTTTTTTCCTGGAGGGAGTGGGATATTTTTTCTCATCCCGTGACTACTTATTTTCCTCTTTCTTCCGCTCTCTGCACTTCTCTCCTTCATTTGCTCTCTTTCTTTCATATACCTCTCCATCCCGTCCGGAGCTTTTCTGTTTCATGGGTAGTTGAGTTCAACTTCAGTTCTTTTATTTATTTATTTTTTATTTTTTTTAGAGTTCAGTCACACTGGCTGACATCTTTTTGTCAGTTACAGTGGATGGACAGAAGATGTTTGCAGAGTTTGCCAAACTCATGTCATCAGCCCCAACCTGAACTCATTCAATCTTACCGGCTCTTTCCTCCACTCATACGTCTCCTTGATTTGTTCTCAGTCCCCAGCATCCCCCTGTACGCAAACCCTGACATTAACTATCACTGCGAACATGGCTGTCTGCTTCTTTTTCTCCCCATGTACAATAGTGGTGGTTAACCACCATTCATCATCAGCAGGCAGCAGTCCTGCCGCATGAGTCTGACTCTCTAATCCCCTACTTGAATTACTGTTTTAATGAGCAAGAGACTGGGACTCGCACAGTGACAGCACCTCCATCATTCACCCACTCGCTTTCAGTCTCCCATCGTTCACCCTCTCTATTTCACTTCTACTCTTTCTCTTTTTCAATTACCTTCGCCAGCCCCCCTCCCTTTTTTTTTTTTTTTAGTTGGTTTGCTCCTTTCGGTTTATTCCCTTTTGTGTTCAGCTTTCTGTCATGGGCATCATCAAATATAAAAAACTCATAAAAGCAAAAGCATTTAAATGAATACATTTGGTAATAATACAATCACTTTCCTGATCCTCGTTGCATTCATTGAATAGATTGAATAGAAAAGCTTTAGTGATGTATTTGATATATGTTCAGCTGGTCCAGAGCAGAACTGAAACTGACTCCTGTCTTCAACCAAAGTGACACATATTCCCTCTCAAAGTGTGCACAATAATGACGACATGCAAAGTCCGATGTTCAAAGATCTGTTTTTAAGAGGATGAGTTTTGTAGGATACTTAGTTTTGAGGGAAAGTGACTCTAACAACAGTGTACCAGAGTGCAGCTACGATACAAGATGCTGGTTCAGTAATGGGCTTGTCTGTTTCTCACACTGTTCTCTCTCTAGCGCTTGCTCTCACTGCAGTTATTTGGCTCCAGCATTTCCACCCTCTAAACACACAGCACAGACTCAACACCTCATAGTTTTGTTGTTGTGCAGTAAAAAAAAAAAAGTAATTTTCTTACAGTTGGAAATCAATACTTGGTGTGCAGGTGGACTCAAAGAGGAGTTGTCTGCCAAAAAGTCACAAATTAAAACACAAAGCAGTTGCTTGAATGTTTCAAACATCGCATAATGGGGATGACCAAGAAAATCTGAGGGTGTTTATTTTCACCCAAAATGTGTGTGACAATCACCCAAACGGCAAGAGGATTAGCGGAGATGGTTCATGTCACTGTGCCAGTGGTCCACTTTAGTTAACAGCCACACTGCTGTACGACTGCCACTGATCTGTGTTTGCGTGTCGTACCAAAATCACGGTCATTCGCTGCCGAAGTCAGGCACTCTGGGGGTATGTTAGTTTCTACTTTTAGGACAGTTTAGTTCAGTATAATTCATGATGAAAGGAAAGAAATATGAAAGACAGGCAAAGAGAGAGAGATGAGGAGAAAAGAGACAAAGGGAGGGGTAAATCCTGTGTCTCCTTCACCGGGTTTGGGGACGGGCTCCATCTCCAAAACAACAGTGGAGGCTCTCGAGACCTCCGGAGAGGAGAAAAGGAGGCAGATTTTTTTAAGACGACAGAGAGCTCAGGGTCACACAGTCCCTACCGGGATAAGAGATGGGCTGAAAGATTTTGATCTATCACAAAATCTCCATTACACTTGTGCTCACACACACATACGCTGCTGGTGCATGGACAGTTGCAGAGTAATTCTGGGACAAGTCAGTATGTCACATTTCTGCTGGGAGAAAGATGTTCTTACCGTTTCAGGAGCTGATATTTCTTCTCCTCCCCAGTTAATTCTTTTTGCATTGTGTGATAAACGAGTCGAAGGTTGTAAATAAGTTTTGTTCTTTTTTGTCCTTCCTTTCTCACAGTGGTGACTGGGGGGCTGGTTTCACCACATTGCACCACAGTTTGGGTCATGTGTTGTTGGTTTTTTTTCTCTTGTTGTTGTTATTTTTGGATTAGGAGCTATTTGTAGGTTTTGCTATTGCTATAGAGCCAACACTAATATTAACAGGAGTTTAATTACAAGTCCAGAAGAAACAATGCAAGTTCAGCATCAAACTTCTTTCCTTTACTCAGCAGGAGTTGTCTCCAGTGGTGGACAATAATTGCAATGTTAACTCATGTCTCTATCATGTCTTTGCTTCTGTTCTGCAAGCTTACCCACCAGCCCTGGTCTGGCATCTCAATGCATGCTCCAATCGGTTCTGAAGATATGACGCTGCTTAGTCAGTGAACTGCGACCTCTTCTCAAGCTCTGGTCGTTTCCGACAGGAAAACACATTCGGCAACGGAGAACATTAATTTTAGATTTTAATAACATGTTCTTAAAAGTCATCCGAGTAATTGAAAGACAAATCAGTGTGACTGTGTGTATGTGTTTATTGGTCTGTTGTTGTGTATTGTTTTTTGTGAGTAATTCATGACAGATTGTCAGGTTGTGTATAATGCGATGATAATATCACTCCGGTGCTTGTTAGCTGTCAGTCATTTGACACGTTTTATACACGGCACATCGGCTTTGCATGGATGGTTCCCTTCTGTTTACCTGTTTTTACCTCTGTCTTTTTCTTCTTTTGTCTCGCAGCCTGTGAAGCTGGAATTTATTAGATGAAAGTATGAAAAAGAACAAAAGAAACAAAACTATAAAGACGCTGGCACTGCTTCTCTGTTCCTGCCTCCACATCCACAAACTATCAGGGGTTTATTTACGACCATGAGTAAACATTATCATTATACGTCGGTGCGGAGTCAAAAACAGAAAACAGAAAAAGCTGAAACAACTCACCTCACGGTATCACTCCAAAGTGAGCACTGGCCTCAACCAGGCCACCCCAATGAAAATTGTTTGATTCCACCATTTCTTTCTTGTTCCCTCTCTCTGTCTTGCCATTTCAACAGGAACACTCTAAGCAATTTTTTTCCCCGAGCACCAACACAAAACTATACACAAAATCATCTTATTAAATTCACGGCGTGCCACTGCTGTCTGCCTCAGATGTTCCTGCCGTGACATGCTGCCACTCCAGACAGTTTGAAAAATAGGTCTCTGCAGTGCACAGGCCTGAGACCTTGCGAGACTAAACTGACAATTTGTTTCAGTCCAGGACACAGACACACACCAACACATGTAAATGCACAGCTTTAATCTCTGTGTGGCCATAAAATGAAGGGAATAGGCTGACATTTTAGGAAATTTGGTTTTTCACTTTCCTCCCTGAAGTTAGATAAGATAAACACTGTCCTGGTTTATACATAACTAATAGTTGTTGTTTTGGTTTGTTTTTTTGGAAACACTTGTGACCAGATTATTTTCATCCATTGAACTCTATAAAATGTTAAGTGGCGGTATCGTTCTTCTAATACTACACCTCGACACTCTGTTGCAGTGACTACATTATTGTTAACCCTCTTTATGTTAAAGCACTGTCAGCACTGTCGCTATGAGGTCTCTTAATCAAATTAAATAGTGTGCGATCATTTGAGGTGTTGTCATCACCAGTGTTTTCTTTAGCTCCTCCCTGTTTGGATTCATTCAGTTTCAGCGCTTCAAACCCATTTTGCCTACCAGGAATAAAATTGGTAGAAACAACAAATGAAGCAGTTTCACTTTAAAAATCGAGGATTTATCAACAGTCTTCTCTCAAGTTGGATGTGAGCTGAGGTGCATAATAAGCTCTTGGCTCTCCTCCCTGAAAACTTACAATCCAGAGAGTAAAGACTTAATTCTGTTAAAACATAAAGTGGAAAATGACCTGTGGCTTGAATTTGGATAAATATCAATTTTAAGCTTTTTGGCAGGGTTAAAGCAACAGACCACTATAATGATTAAAATCCTGTATCTATCAAGGTTAGGGAATTGCTGGAAAAATGTAATGCATATATTTTACAAAGGATAATAATACAACCAAACAAGTTCATTTAAGCTATCTGGCTTCTGGCTGTACCTTTATAATCATCATTCAACCATGACATTGGTGTGGAGCCTTTCCTTTAACTCAAGGGAACAAGGCTTTTTTTCTTAAATGTGTACTCCGAATACTGCTAGACCTGATCTAATTCAAATTCCCTGCTGCTCTAATAACCAACAGCGTCTATAACTTGATACGCTGACAGGAAATCTTTGTTTTATTCGGAAGAGCCTTTCCATGCACAAAAGCTCCTGTCTTGTCTTGTTTAATTAATGGCGGTGTATTGATACGATATCAATCCACTGTTATATTTAGTTTGAACAATCCGCCTCTGGCAGTTTATTTATAGGTGTATCCAAAGTGTCAGTGTTTGTATTGCATAGGAAATTACCGCGGGATTGAACAAAGTTCTGCTTTTAAAAGATTCAATGCTTTCGCTCGGCTTTCCCCTCAAAGCTCAGAAAGCCCTCATTATGTTGTGAGAGACTGATCCGGAATAGGAGACTTATGGTATATATTGGTGTGACACCCAGGATGATGGCTGGGGGAGATGCTTGGCAGGTACATAACAGTGGCTGAAGTAATTGGGCTACAGGGGACATCTTTGAGGGACCAAAGCCAGTGCCGGCAGGCAGACAAGTTGGTAATGAGAAGCAGCAGAGGCTGGCATTCTCACACACAATGCAATGTCACCAGCTTTTGGTAACACAAACTGTGGTATCAAGGCACATTGGGAAAGGATGCATCTCTAGTGGTTTTATTTTTTTGTTTGTTTGTTTGTTTGTTTGTTTGTTTTTTTCTCAATTTCAATTCTGTAATTCTATTCCTCTGCTTTGGTGCATGGAAGCTTTCACCATCTAATTGGTAAGAAAATATGCGAGTGGAAAAACAAAAGGGGATGGCAACATAGCGTTACTTAATAGGCCATTGGGCCATTACAATCTGCACAATGAGTTCACTCCTAATTGGTGTCAGGAAATCTACAGTCCTCGTCAAAGTCAACGGCGTCTTGAATTTCAAGTGCGCAATTTAGAATATCTTTAATAATAAATTCAAGCTATTCAATTTTGTAAAACCCAAAGTCATTTAAGCAAAGAAAATGTACCTATCATACTAGTGATGTAAAAAAAAAAAAAAACAAACAAACAAACAAAAAAAAAACACAAAATGTCCCCTGACACCTTCATCGGTACCTTCCATTAAAATTTGTTTACACAACTGTTGGAAATGATAACAACCTCTAATGACCTTCTGAAGCCATTTAGATGCCTCTTGCCATTTTCTCATGGCAGTTGCTCTTCTACTGCTATCTTTTGTCCTTTCAGTTGTAGTCATGCTGGAAAATCCTGAAGACCTTCACCTTTAGTACCAGAGGTAACAGAGCACCCACACAGCCTTATTAAACTGCCACCATATTTTATTGTTGGTATATTGAGGTTTTCTTTATGGGCCTCCTTCTGTTGCCTATAAACCAGCTGATGTTCTCTAAGAGCTCTGCTCTGGTCTCATCAGTCTATAGGGTAATATTCTGGAAATAAAGACAAGTTTTTTGCTGAGTTTTGTCATTTTGTGCCTTTATTTCTAATAGTGGTGTCGTATTGGCCCTTGTTTGAATCACGACCGGTGTCAACAGGGATTCTGCAGGAATTTAAGATTCCAAATTCATTCATTGGCGAATTCGGGTGATTACAACACTGAAAACTGCATAATAATAATAATATGTTTTTTTTATATTATTATATATGTTATTATTAGCAGTAGAAGTGGAGGAGTATTGAGAAGAAGAAAAAGCCATTTTTAGTTTTTAGTTTGTTTCACTTCATCCAAAGGGTGACAATAATTATGGCCAAACATTTTGTGTTTGTGTTATTTTGCTATTATGCAAGTTTCTTTCTGTTTACTAACCTTTTTATT
Organism: Remorina albescens; assembly: GCA_034769265.1. Lineage (NCBI taxonomy): Eukaryota > Metazoa > Chordata > Actinopteri > Carangiformes > Echeneidae > Remorina > Remorina albescens. Next base: position 23,898,065 of record CM068494.1, read on the forward strand.
AAAATATTCCGGTTCATTTGCATTTATTCCCGGAGATATTCTGAATTATGCACTTGAAATTCAAGAGTGGCCATCAGTTTTAGCTGGCTGTTTATTTAGGTTATTACACGATTTATTTAAATGTGCATTATAGATGTAAAAGAATATGCTTTTTGGGGCTGTTTTGGTGCAACTTACTGTTATCAAACAGAGCTGCAAAATGGCCCGAGGCGCCTGAACATTTGAAAGAATATTCAGTCATTAAGGTCTTATCCTGATTCCTCACTGCTTGACCTTCCTGGAATCAGCTGAATATTATTTCAGCATGCTCTGATTTCCTGACATTGAAATCAGGTTGATATGATGTTTTAAATTGCCTGCTTTTCTGTATGTAAATGGCTATTTATGTCAGCCTCGGAGCTCCCCTGGTGGTCTCCCAGGGTTGTTTCAATTACTGCCCATCCTCATAGCGACTCCCCTCTGTCCTCCCCGTGACCCTGAAAAGGATTCACGAGGCTTTGTGAATAAATGTATTCATTCGATAACAATGGGCGACGGTAAATTTGGGTGACAGAGATTGCTGTGGAATGTGACACAGATGATTGGTTCATGCTGTGCGCCCTGTTCCGTCTCCCATGCAATAAAATAACTGCTGTCTTCCCTCCTGTTCAGCTGTGGTTATTTCTATAGAGTCTACAAGTTTGGTGGCGCACCACCCAATTAGCCTTCAGTGTAATTGTGACACAATCCTACTTATTTATTCATGGAATATGGTTCACATAATCCTTGTGCTAATGTAATCATTCAGTGTCCATTTGAGCCTTGTGGATATCCATCTTGGGGAGAGGAGAACACCCGTTGGCACTGAAATAGACTGTGGCTTCACTGCAGGAGCAAAGTCTGCTCTCAGAATGGCCTTGTGCCATTTGCATTGACGCCGCAGTCCATGGGACAAAGTGAAACTTAACCACACCGGGAGGTTACACAACCCACCGTTTCCATCGTATTTCATATCCCTAATCTTCTCCGCAGGGTTTTTTTTTTTTTTTTTTTCAATCTCAGCTGTATTCGGTACATATATCAAAAAGCTCTAAATAATACCTTGTAAGCAGAAGCTGGAGTTATTCAAAAAGGACAAAATGAATTACGTCCCTCACTGCTCCACAGGCCTTCATAAATTATCCATTTATCACAGGATGGCACTGAGGTCTCTCTGGTCCCTTGTTTCAAAGGACGATGCCCACCCTTCTCTGAATGTGCCTCAGACACGGTCCAGGAATAGATCACAGGACCACTGTTACTTGTGAATCATGAATGATGTCAGATGTCAGTCAAAGGCTGTTCACTTGCTGTGTATCTGTACTAAAATAAAACCTTATATTTAGAGGTCCAGCAGCCATCTCCACTATGACACTAGGAACCAAGCTAAATAAGGAACTGTTGACTGAATATTTGTTAATTCGCTTTCATTCCGTGGAAACCTTGATCTTGTTTGTCCACTTGATCTCATTAACCTAAAAACATCCAGCTTTCTAAAGTCTCTGTCTCCACCCAATAGCAACAGTATCTACACTGTTGTCTTCTCCACACTTTTGTACTCATGTTTCTTATCTAAAATATGTTGGGACATGCGTGTTTATGCATTTATTTATTGGTTTTGTTTTGTTTTCCCAGGTACCACGCGGCTTCCTCGAGAGGGCGAGGTGCCTGGTGTGGACTACAACTTCATCAGTGTTGGAGACTTCAGGATCCTGGAGGAGAGTGGGCTTCTCCTGGAAAGTGGAACCTACGATGGTACGTATCGACACAGCGCTGAGTATCACAGACCTCTGTGTGGGCACCTACGTTTACCTACAGGGTTCACACTGACAGCTCTCTAATAGAGTGAGGGTAAGCTCAATATTCACAGTCATTATGACTTATGGCCCGCATTTGTGAAAGAGTGACAAGCGGGATAAAATGTATTGATCAGTGAAACATGATTAAAGACTTGTTGGAAGTGACAGGCAGATTAGCAGCGATACTCGCAGCCCTCAAGATGAGCTCCACTATTCAGTTTTCTCCACTCTGTGTGCAGAGCAGGCCACTGAGGGATGAAGTGTGCAGACCTAAGATTTAAATATAAATGGAAATAATATAAAAATTCACATAAGGATTTAACTTTCTTTCTTTTTTTTTTTTCTTTTTTTTACTGTAAGCTTGGATTAACATAACCCTTACATTTTTCAGAGAAGTAAATGTTTTACCAGCCAGCCAGAACCAGCAGTGACAGGTGTGGTGCCGGTGCAGATTTCTTATTCTGTTCACTTTGTGTCTACAGCGATAACCACCATCACATTCATTCCTCTGGTGTTGGTTTTTTGGGGGGATTTTGAAATTTTAATAACTTTCAGTTGGAGTCATCATTTCATAAAGTCACATTATTTCTTTACATGGTACAATTGCAGTCAATAAAATAACGTCCAAGTCTTTTAAGATAGGTTGAGGTGCTTGGTCTCACTGGCTTTCGATTTGGTGTTTCTGAAAAACTGATTTCCTGAAACAGGTGTTGCTGTGTCAGTTCAACCAAGTGAAATTGCCACCTACGGCACCTTGTGAAGGGATTTTTTTCATAAAAGTGGGAATAACAGTTAAACATTTAAATGCATTGAAATGTATTAAATGTATGAGTGCAACCGCATTACACACATACAAAAAAGGAGCAGGCTGTTCTTGTTTCATTTGCAATATATTATCTCTTCAAATGCCTCAGGGTGCTACAAACTACCACCAAATTATAATGGAGGCATTTTCTTCCATTTCTCATTTACTTTAATCATCAGCCACAGTTCACTTATGCACAGGGAGTGCTTGTCCTGTGTTTGAATTCAAGACTCGTGCACACTTGTGGGGCATCTTAGTCTTTAAATTTACCTCTATGCAAATTCTTGGATGCCCTTTGCTTCTTCTTGTGTGTTTGCATGTCCGAGTCAGTGCCTCTTTGTCTCAGTGCATAATCACGGAATAACGTGCGGGCATGCAGGCCACTGTAGAACCTGATGGTGACCTTATGTAAACCAGTCGACCTGCTGATCTCACCGGCTGGCTGCATGGTCACACATCAGGAGGTCCCACTAGTGTTCTTACTCTCAAGTCATGCTTTATTCATGGGATGGACCAGCCTTCTTTTTCCTCCCTCTCTCTCCTCTCACAAGCTTCTTGTTGAACCGGTCCAATGTGGGAATGTTGTGTTTTTATTCTGCTATCGCGCTTCTGTGTAAAAGGCGCCAACACCTGATTGCAATGAGAACATTGTTGTCCCGCCTTTATGCTGATAGCGCATGTGATCTAAAATGATGTGTGTGTAAACAGTGGGACAGATGTAGATGCTGTTGTGTGACATATCATGTTGCCATGATACTGACAATCAAACACATTTCAGCTTTGTTATTTTTTTTCGTGTGTGTAAACCAGCAAAGGCGGCACAACAGAGGGCTTTCTAATCAGCATGGATCTCTATAGAATTGGCAACAGAGACACCCCACCCTCCCGCCTGTCTTTGCTCACTTAAAAAAAACTGATCTCATAAAAGTTAATTTGAAAGCATGTAGCTGCAGTTAACATGTGAGTCACTAGTGGCTTCTATTTAACAACAAGGCATCAAGTAGACTCATGTTTTTTCCAGTAAGAAGTTTACACAATGAGGGATATTCCAGCATGGTGAACGGCTAAATGGCCGAATATTTACCATTTCTTACAGCTTACACTACAACAAAACATAAGCACTTGCCCTGCATTCAAAGGTCTTAGAAAGTCAGACTGTTGCATGTGTATTTGTGTCATGAGGGGATTGGAGTGGGGATTTTTCTCACATTGCGCAATGATTATGGCAATAACATGATAATCTTCCTGCTCTCTTTAAGCTCATTCTTTCTCACCGCAAATCCAGGCTGCTGGAAAATGGAAGAGGATTTTTCTAAATGTTTGAGGGGCAAGCTCTGGTCGCATGAATGGACCTTCTCTGCGCCATTCTCCCATTCCCATTCAGCCACATCTTGTGCTTCCTATATGATGGTGAATTAAAAGATAAAGTCAAATGCTCATCTGCCAAGAAAACGCCTTAGCGCTGACGGCAGCTTCTTCTGGGTGCGCACAAGTGTGTTTCTGTTTCTGTGTGCCTGTGGAAGCTTGTGTGTGTGATGGTGTGCGCATTTACTGTATGTATGGCGAGGTGCACATTTTGACGTGAAGTGTGATGGGCCTGATAAGGTGCCAGTCCGCATGTCTTCATCTTAGTAGCACAACAAAACCAGTGACTGTGATCACGCACAGGTACACCCATATGAACACACACGTGCACATCTGCGTACATAGAATAAATCCCATCTGTCCCTGTGTTGGTACTGATCATCTAAGAATCCAAAGATCAGGTGCTGCCAAATCGCCCGCAAGCTGTCCTTCATCTCTGAGCCAAAGCCAGGCAGGATTTACGCCTTTTGTAGAAAGGTTCACTGTGGGTAGAAAGAGCGAATGACAGGGAGCGGCTGTTGATAAAGATGTGCACTGAGCTCCTCCACTGGAAACCCCTTTCCTGCGGAAGCAGGACTGCTTTGGTTGCATGTAGATCGGTGGATTAGCTCCTCAACAGTTGGGAGGTTTCAGCCCCTCACCCCACCACCACACACACACACACACACACACACACACACACACTCTTCTTTTTCTCTTAAACCCAGTCAGCACAAGCCCTCTATGGCTACTGTGGCAAAGAGCGCTGATCTCTCAGCACCACAGTCAACTCAAAGAGGAGGTGGAAGTAATTTGATCATGGAATGGGATTTACTCCATTTAGTTGTGCTTCAAGAGAAGCATATATATATATATATAATTTTTTTTTTTTTCTTGAGAAAAGAGGAAAAATCAAAAACACCCTCTTGGTCACATGGGTTTCATTCTTTGTGTGAGGAGTTCATGAATCATCTTCAGATTAAAAGTGCACAGTTAGTGAGCTGTGCTCAAGGTACTAAACTAATGGGATTCTTAGTTAATCATAATAGCCTCGCTAACAGTCCCAAATGACTTTGCTGAATGCTCATTATGTTAATGATTTCATATGTAACATGTTTTCTCTAGTTAGGAGATATTTTATGGGGGTCAATTAATGCATTTATACACATAATTTCAATTTAAACAATCCCTGTTCTCCTCTTTCATAAATCATCTAATCTCACACCTTCTCTGTGCCGATCAGAGGTTAGGACACAGCACACACATGCCTTGCCAAGCTCTGACTGTCTCTGTGGGTCCAGGCTGCTCTATGGTTGTCAGGGTACGTGCTGGCTACTCTGTGTTGGTCCGGAGGGTCCCAGCTTGCCTGCCAAGCAGACACATCAGCCATCTGTGCCAGGCGCTGAGAGCAAGTCTCCTTGGACTTGTGGGGCCTCTCAGGGTCAGGCTGGGACACTGTTTTAGTGCAACTCAAAACAGCAGAACAAGCCTGAATAGTTCAGCGTGGCGAAAGTGCAAGACTGGAGGGACAACTGCTCGGAAAATTTAATTCAGCACATACAGAAGGGTTTGGTTGGTTTGTTTGGATTTGTTTTTTTGTTTTTGTTTTTTTTTTAGACTAATGACATCTTTAATCTACCAGGGAACAGGAGATTCTGCCAAATTGAGATCCACCTCAAACCTGTTGTTTTGGAATCTCCATTGTGATAATGATTCAGTTTTAAACAAGGAAGGAAAACCGACAGGACATTAAATTGGGTTTGAATGGGGCTGCAAATTTATAAATTAGCTTCAAAGTGGTTTTACCGGGTGGGTGGATTTTGATTGCGTGGCGGTGCAACTGTAGTCATCTGCTCATGATCTTAGAGAGATGAAGGCGCACTCATGACCTTGTGTAGCTTATGCATGGTGTCCTTGACAACAGGAGTCTTTTCATTATGAGTGGCTGATTTCACCACCATGAAATTGCTTGCACACACTTTGAAAAAGGAGGCTCACTCTTCCTGGCTCATCAACCTTGTGACACGAAGATCACAAGCAATGTCAGACGAACTCACCATGTTCATCAGCTTATGAGGCCTCCCGCCATTTATAACGGCAAATGGTGCCACCAATCTTTACTGACGCGTCGCTTCTACACACCTCTATATTCGCAGCTCACATTTATTAGGGGCCAAGAGACGTGTGTAAGTAATTAATCACAGAGGTAGCGTCTGTCTGATGAATGTCAACGTGTGGCAGGAGACAGGCGGAGATTAGCCGGCAGACCCAATCTCTCCTTGCTATCTCTCCTGTTAATGAAGCCATCCTTAACAAATGCGGATGAGTGTCGCTTAGTAAACAGAGTCGAGTGACAGGGAGGGAGGGGGGCGGGCTTTCATCCAGCCTCCTTCTCCTCCTCAACCTTTCCGCTGCTTTGAGGAATCTGAGCATAGCTGCATTAACCCAGTTTGCTGTGTATTGTTGTTGGCATGCCTGAGGAGATGACGCCAGACTCAAGATGGGCTCACTTATCAAAAAAGCTGCTGTAATGTTACTGTATCATGCACTAAAGCTACTGGAACAACTGTGATGTTTCCTCAGAGCCCTCTGTTCTTTCTGGCACGCATGCCGTTGTCATCTTTTTCCTGTCATACCAAGCTGTAAGTGATCTGGAGCTGAGACATGCTGCTCTTCTATGGTGCAGCATTTGTCATGTCTGCGCAATCATGCTTAAGTACATGAAAAGGTTCATAATACCGCGGTCCAATCTGCAGCTGGGCCCAAATTAAAAGAAAATCAAGTTTATGGAGGCTAATTAAATTGCTGAAAATCCCTGTATGCCAGTCGTGCCTTTCCATATTCTTTAATTAATCTAATTATACATCATGATTTAGCCGAGTCGACGCAATATGATGATGTTCATTGTGAGAACAGTGTAGATATTTGGCCCCACAAATAGATTGTCAGAACATTAATTTGATATTACTGCAAAAACACAACTGACAGAGAAGCATTTAGCGCACAAATAATCATAATAAATAGTACAGATTGGAATTAGCATGCACATGATTTATAATCGTAATAAAGGTTGAATAATTACCACAAATAAATTGAGTTCTACATACTGCTCACCAGCCTTACATAGATGGATCACCCTGTGAGCTAAATGAGCCGATGATTTAGCAAAGTTTTTCAAGCGCCCCGCCCCCCCCCCCTTTACAGACCGCTGTTATCCCTCTGAATAATTACAATCTGGAACACAAGGTTTTTCTTCATTAGAAAAAAAAACCCAAACTGAGTGATAGATAATTGCTGTATTCAATGATCAGTGTAATTAGTTGCTGGCAAATTCCAAGTGAAGTGATTTTAATGTTACATGAGTCATGACAGCCCCGTGGTGTAGTTATCCTAGGAAAAAAAGCAGGGGATTAAGAGATATGAGCATCATCTAGAGGAACCAGACTTCTGAAAGGCGACTATGAGGTGTGTCACATTCAAGGAATTCATTTTCAGGTGACTTGGAGTGACGTTAGACATTGAAAATTATTTCTCTGGCTGTGTTTGGGTTAATTTTAAAACTCTTATTCTGTTATTGTGCTCTCCCTCTGCCTCGTCTCGCCATCTTTTCATAAGGTAACTACTATGGGACCCCGAAGCCTCCGGCAGAACCCAACCTGGTGCAGCCTGACCTGGTGGATCAGGTCCTGTTTGATGAGGACTACGGCGGGGAGGTTCCCAGGAAACGCACCACTTCAGTTAGTAAGATGGACAGGAAAGACAGTACAGTCCCCGAGGAGGAAGATGATGATGAGAGGCCACCGCTGGTCAATGGATTGCCCGGTCAGTAAATGTCAAAGCACAAAATGTCAAGTTAAATAACAGAGTTTCCACCATGCTCTGTTGGTCCTTTGTTTGTGGAATTGCCACATTTGGTCAAAGTCGCTGTCTGTTTCTCTACTGAGACTTAATGTGTTTGTCGTGTTACAGATTGTATACAGTTTGATGGGCGCAGTATGTGTGTTTGAGGACAAGGCTGATCTCAATCCGTCACATAAAACAGCATTTAAAGATTGCTTAATGACATCGCCTGAGCAGTTTGATTACCTCTCTTTAGCTTTTGTCCCATCTGCTTCTCATTTATTTGGCAGTCAAGGTTATGCTGTTTTGTAGACCCTGATCAAATGCTGCTTTATGCTTTTTTTTTTTTTATTACAGGCCAGATGGGCGAGATTTATTATACATTGATATGTACACGTAAGCCTTTAAAAAGTCTGTTTTATGTTTATAAACTAACTGGGACGGTTTGACCTCCAGTGCTATTTAAAGGACCAATTCACCCACTGATGATAAATATGATTCTACTTGCGATGGAGATACACATCTCAACCCTACAGGAATAACAATAATTCTGAGTCCTGTCCTGTAAGGGACCCAAGGAGAGCCAGAAATGATCCAAAGTAGACCAAAGCATAACTAAACCAGGACCTGGACCAGAGAGAGAGAACGTTTTAATTAATAGACCTGTGGCAAAAGAACTGGACCCACTCTGACCTGAATAAACTAAATATAATTGGATCTTATTTTGCCTCCAGGGTCTCTGTGACAAAGTACCAATAATCAATCTCCAGCCGTTTTTATGGTTAATTGTTTTCCTTTCGTCAAGCATAAGCCTCTCAAATGCGAGAGCTTATTGTATTTTTGTATCTTACATTATCACCAACTGATTCTCTGCGATAATGAAAATAAACAATAGCCGCTGTTCTTCTGCAGGTAATCCTTAGCCCTCACTGTAGACAATTGTTTCTCAAACCTGGGCAAACAGGATAAAAGATACCTGATATCTGCCTGCCTGCCCACCTGCCTGCAAAAGTTCACTTAGATAATGTTTTGTGTGAATAAACTATTTAATTCTGGCCTGCCACTGAGCTACATTCAGTGACTAAACAGGGGGGACATGTTCTCTCCAAGGTGACAGCTTCTCTCACACATATGCATATGTGTGAGAGAAGCCACACTGTGAAATATCTCTGCACTTTCAATGATTTTACTTTACTCTCTAATATACTGTCGTACAGCTCACCTTGAGAAAGTGTGATCCAGAGAGCAGGACAGTGGATGTGATCAATCAGGACAAGTCCTCAGCTCCCTAAGGAGCGAATCTGTCCTTAATGCTGACAAGGAGAACAAGCCTGCAACAGAAATAGGTTTCACACTGTGCACCATACCTGAGTCGAGGTCCAGGCTGAGTTGTTTTTTTTTACTGAATGAAACATTGTTTTGACAGCCATGGTGCAAACACTGCTTGCTCAGCTGTACAAAGAATTTGCAGAAATCCAAAGTCTGTTTACCCAACTGCTCTGTCATATTGAAATCAAACACAAAATTATGCCCAGACATCGAGGAGTTTCTTTTTATGGAATCAACCCAGTCACAATTGACTGCTCGGCTCCAGCCCGCAGCTGTGGCAGAGGAGTCTCAGACCAGCCATAGATGGGCAGAGTTATGGTCGAATGAAAAAAGAGGTTAATGGAAAATGTGTGCTCTGAGTCTTTAAACTCTTGACTGCGGACTCTCCCGTCCAGCTCAGGCTGTCGTTATCAACCCCCTCCCTCCCTCCCTCCCCCCCGCCGTCCCTCAATAACTCACCTGATTTGTATCATGGAGTCGGCCCTCACCCCGCTGTGAACCTTACTGAGGACCTCAGTTCCCCTGCAGGCTCTGCCCTTAGTCCGACTCTCCAAGTGTTTACATGACTTGGAGAACATGCAATGCAGTGCTTTCACATCCTTTAATGTGAAGGCCTGTTTCTGATCAGAGAGGCAAAGGAAAAAGAGCTTGTCAGAAACTGCAGATGACGTGTCGATGCTTTTGAGGGGTCTGTGCTTGATTTTCAGCAGCTTTATACTTAATCTAAAATTCAGGGGGAAAGATCTTTAGGAAATATATTCCCCAGAAAATGCTCTTTGTGTTGTGCATGACATATTTTAGCATTATCCTCTGTTGTGAGGAGGATAAAATCACATGAAAAGAAAAAGGATGAAAAGGACTCCTGTTTCATCCCTTTATAAGTGTCTTCTGAGGGAAGGCATGAAGTGCTAAGTGAATTAGGAAGGCCTTTGTTGTATGTTTCATGTTCATTGTGGACTGCCTTCTCATTAAGGGGGAGTGTCCACTGATACAGTCGAAAGTATGTGAAGAGCAGCATTGAGATATTATTATGCAGAAACCGCCTTAAGGTTCACGTGGTCCTTTCTAATATGAAACCGTGCCTCTATCATTGCAGCCCACAGGGAATGCACACATACACGTAGGCCTGTGCACAAGCAAATGCAAAACAGCCCTTTGGCAAAGGGCTGCACACTATCACTCACATGCAAATCTGGTGAGTGGCATCAGGCCTCCCTCCACTTTCTGCAGCAGGCAGGGAAGGTTGTTCCTGCGGGCTTCCCCTTTGCTCCGTCTGCTCAGTTTTTTCCCCGTTGTTCCGCTTTCCATTCTCTCTTCCACTCCTCTTTCCAGAACACAAAGAGAGGGCAGACTGGAAGAAAGCTGTGCCCAGCTACACCCAATCCAGTAGCTCCATGGACTTCCGCACATGGAGCTCTCTTCCTCGCGATGACAGTCTGGAGCCGCTGCCCCTTAATTGGGAGATGGCTTACACCGAGACCGGCATGGTCTACTTCATAGAGTAAGTGACAGAAGCTACCTAAGGGTCACCAATTTAGTGCTGGAACAGTCAATTAATGAGCATCAACTTTATGAACTTTATCCACATTTTCAGCCATAAAGTCATTGATATGTGAACTAAAATACCTTCATATTTGTATGTTTCATCCTCATATACACATTTAATCTTTATGAACTCTGAGTCTCTTTGTATGTTCAATTGTAGCACATTTTTACTTTCTCTGACATTTTAGCAAACGAGCAAGTTATTGAAAATTAAATCAAACTTTCAATGAATCAGAATTTATAAAACAGTCACACATTTATAAAAAAAAGTCACATTATTTGCAAATCCTCAAGTGGAAATGATAAATAATGCTGATAATAATAGTAATTATCATAACTATAATAAAGTGATTTAACTTTTCAACCATAAATACTCTCATTAAATGATCCATTCTGCCCACAGAGAAAGACAGCTGATCATTTTCATGCACAAATGCCATCAGAATAATTGCATGTGTAATAAACAACTAATGGTTGAGCCACAACATCACACCAACGTGTGTGAATCTGCAGCTGAAAAATGCAAATCAACTTTCTTTAAGTGCAGTTTGGTTTTTTTATTTATTTATTTTGAAAATTGTCTTTAGAAATGAAATCATGTATGTTCTGAGCTGTTAGAGCCTTTATATGAGATGATAAGAACAGCAGAATAAGCCACAACTAAAACAGCAATAGGAAACTGCAGACATTGGCTTTGACTTTAGCTTCCTCAAGTGCGCTACAATCTATGCTCTGAATGATAACTATTGTAATTCAGAGCAACTGACGACTAGGGTGTTGTTACTTATGTTAATTATGTTATCTTATCTGCAGGGGGTTTGCTGCAAGATGAGATGTTAAAAAAATGAAAGGGATATTTGTGTATCTGATGTCTTACAGTATTTGTACTTACTGCTATCTATGCATAATGAAACACAGACAAATGTGTCTGTCAGTATCAAATCAGTGTCTAATCAGCACGGCAGTGGGGTTAGGTTTGATCCTGTGTGAGTAATGATGGGTTTGTGATATACAAGTCAACAGCTCGACAGCATCATGTTGACATAAAAGAGAAAGAAAGAATGAACTGGTTACAGTAGACACATACTCATCCCGCCATGATTACAGACTTGACTGACAACAGTTTAAATATTTCCAGGCCCCACTTTGTTGGAGCTCAGAGCTTCAGAATGGTGTAAATACTCAGATGTATTTCCACAAGCTGCCACATTTTTTTTTCCACTTGTTTTCTTTACCCAAAAAAAGAAAAGCAGCTGTAAAATCCTCGGTTCTCATAAAGTCAAACGGCATTAAGTTCTTTTTCAAAACCAATCAATGTTTTGATCTTAGAACAAACCTTCCTCGGAGGGCCACACTGTAGGTGTGTGGAAGGACTTATGTGCACATGTGCATGTGCGTGCGCGCAGCCCTGTGTGTTTTATTCATGTTTGGCTCTAAGCTGCTTGTCTCCGAAGATAACAGAAGACCATTGTGATTTTCCTCCTGATTACACACTCCAGTTGTTTAACACATTTGAGGATAAACGAGTTTGTCGTCTTTCACACTCAGAGGGTTTTTTCCCCCTCCCCTCTGAAATCGCCACCTAACCATAAACACGGTAATGTGACAGCTGAATATAAACAAATGAATGAGATGATTTTTGATGAATCTAGTAACCATTGTGTAAAAGGGCATATAGCACAGGAGAGTACGGCTGCCTTTTTTCCTGTTATGGCACCTCCTTCGGCTGGCCACTCGTAGTTCAGCAGCAGTTTTTCTGCTGGCACATGCTGGCACAGGTTTCTGTTGTTGATATTTGCTGGCTGCTCTTTACGCTCTGCAGTCACAACACCAAGACAACTACATGGCTGGACCCCCGCTTGGCAAAGAAGGCGAAGCCTCCCGAGAAGTGCGAGGACGGAGGTATGTAGACTTCACGACCAAACTCGTCTACTCAAGCACTCATTTACACAAGTGCAGTAGATCCCGTTACGCAGCACTTAACATATTTTTCACACTGTTAATCAAATAACCAACCACATAAAATATTACAGCATAACCTCTCTTCCAAATATCATGTCACCCAAGATTAACCCTGAACAGCACAGTCAAGTGGCTAAATGTTTCTATAATGTAGTGCTGAGGTCGACTTTAAGGATTTCCAGACGTTCCTTTGTATCGCCAGGATGCAATAATGTGGGCTAAAGTGCAGGCCGAGACAGTGAGTGGCCACAGCTCAAAGAGTGGGACCCTTCCAGCTCGGTTTAATGGATTTTTACAGGCAGATGGAAAGGAAGTTGGTGTGTTGCTTCTGAAAATCAACTCCAAAGCTCTCTCTTGCATGAAGAGCTCTTTTCTCTTCCTGTTCCCCATCTCCTTCTGCCCGATATGTTCATCAGGGCATGATGTACATCAGCCATTCCAGTCGGCATGCTTGTTGAAACCACAGAAATGTTTGCTAAGTTATTGTAGGCTATTCTCATGACTACTTTCTTATGCTAAACATCCCAGTCAGGGGGAAAAATACACTGGTAGCTACTGCTGTAACTCACCACCACGTTGAATGGGTTACAACTCCCAGATGATTGTCAGCTAAGTGCTGCCCTTTCTTTTCCTCCTCTGTTATTGATGTGTGTGCTGCCTATTTGCATTTTCCACAACACAATGTAACACTGTCTTCTTTTGCAGAGTTACCTTATGGCTGGGAGGAAATTGATGATCCACAGTATGGCACATACTATGTTGAGTAAGTGTTGTGTATTTATTGATACGTGTAATTTCTAAGCAGTCCACACAAACGGTGCAAATTGTTTTATCACCGATGTGCACAAACACTTTTGAACAGGAGGTTCAAGTGGACGATAAACTGCTTAGTGTGCATTATCTATTGACAGGGGGAAATCAATACTGTCTAAAAATAAACAAATGGATCAGGCACACAGCTCATTTTAGTTATTTCAGGTGAGGATGCTCTGAATTATGTAACACGCAGAGAGGAAGCATTTACCTGGAAAACAGTTGAAGATTCTAATCAGGATTTTCCCGTTGTTTATCAGTGGTTGGCAAAATGAAACCCTGCAGGTAACATTATAGTGACCCGCATGTGCATACAGCGCTAATTGTGCTCTTGCTGTCTTCAGTCTGTGTTTGCGTAAGTAAATGTGTGTGTACACGAGTCCAGGTATATGTCTCTGTTCATATTGTATGTATGTTTGCATGTTTGTCTGTGTGCAAAATGTGTTTTTCTGCTCAGCACCACAGCTGGAAGTCAGTGACACATGGCCTTTGTAACAGCAGTGGGGAGAAACAGGGAGACTTTCAACTAGGATGCAAGAAGGGGAGGAAGTGAGGGAGGGGGCAGAAGGGAGAGGTGGCAATCTGTTGTGATGAAAAGAAAATGGGAAGCCTCGCACTGTTTTATTGCTCAGGCTGGAGAAGCATCCCTCTTAGGTGGAAGTAACACGAGACGGAGACTCAACGGCACATAGATGGAGCTTGGAGCTGTCAGTGTTTTAGCTTGAAATGAGCTCACCATGACACTACTGTCGTGGTTTGTACGCCAGGAAGGACGACGTGCTGTTTACGTAGTTGTAGAGGAACAGGATGTTGCTGGAAGTGGAAGGGTTCATTTCCTACAATATTAAATGGATAAAACCCACAGAAGTTTCCCCCCATAAGTAGGCAAGCCAACTTTTAATGTATGTGTGTTGTGTTTATGAATGTATTTATAGTGGCGCCACTATAACATCCCTGTCTTAGAAAATCATGGGAAGGTGCATGCATAATTAATTGTTGAAAAATGGTTGTTCAGGTTCTTCTTTTTGAACATCTTGTTTGACCTTTTTTTTTTTTTTTTTTTACTTCAACCATAAATCTTCTTTCAATAGCACACAATATAAAAAACAAAACAAAAAAAAAATAAAAATCTACGCTTTAATAGCTTCTCTTGAATCTCACTCTGTGCATTTTAAAGCCACATCAACCAGAAAACCCAGTTTGAGAACCCAGTCCTGGAGGCAAAGAAGAAGCTGAGCCAGGAGACGGCTGCCATCCAACAGGCCACAACAGCAGTACCTGCCCAAGGTAACAACAGCACTGCAGCACACGTCCCCCACTTCAACTTCATCTCCATTTGAATTGGTAGGGAGAGAAAAAAAAAACATCTATGAGAAGAGGAGTTCAATAAAGGACACGCCGAAGTTTGCAGCCACCACACTGCTGCTTAAACACATGGGACAGTGACCTTTAAAAATCGTCATACTGCCCTGTCCCTGTCTTCTGGGATTTGACGTCACACTCAGGTTTACAGGACATGCCTCTACATGCCTAACTATAATTACTTCGTCCTGCATTCTGACTTGCACTGTTATTGTCTGTCTGGGAAAAAACATGAATTTCCAGTAAGAGTGAACTCATCTGAACTGACAAAGCACTTTGCTGCTTTATTGAGCTTTTATTATTTAATCAACCCGGGTGCTTCCATTATTTCAACAACTATGATATTCAAGAACAATAAGAGTAGTCTTTGCTTTATTATTTAGTCATGTAACATTTTCATTGAGCTTATTCTATCTCTGTACTCAGTGTAAATCACTCTGGACATGAGCGTCAGCTTGTTGTCTGAACTATAATCAGAGTTTAATTATTACATTGGCTTATGCTGTGTGTCTGATTCCAGTCATTTCACCTCAGTAAATGTGTTTTGGGGAAATAAAGAGCAGTGGAAATGTCGTTGCTTCATGCAAGGTCAGCTGAATGCGTCAACTTTCAAGTTGCCTGGAACAATAATGGATTGTCAAAATCAGTAATTTTCTCCTCAGGCGCGCTCACATAATACATGTTCATGTCGACTGTCCCATAACCGGCCGTTCTTTATGGTGACAAGCTATTTTTCTATTGCAATAAACATTATGAATTAAGTATGTTTTCATTAGCATGAATGTATAATAGATTGCAGTGGAGATAGACAGGCCAGCGCTGGCAGGGCTTCAGGGAGTGAGAGATGGGAACGGGGGGGGTGGTTAGAGGCATATGTGACAACAACTGGTGGAGCAGCACGTCAGAGGGGCCGAGCATAATCAGACATCTCTCTACTCAGGTGTGCGGGGACCGAGGAAACTGCCGTATCACCCCTGATTACCGATTACACAACCTACTGAGCTGTCAGACGGTTGCTGTGATGAAACCAAAGCGTCATCAGTCGGCAGTTACGCCTCGAGCTACAATTCGGGTTTTTACAGGGTTTCCAAGATACCAGATTTCCAAGGAGATTTACGACATGGAAATGAGTGCTATTAAAACACAAAGAGGCCATAAATAAACCTATATGATGCATATGTTGTGGGAATCATATATTCCCATTCAGCTCAGAAGGAGAGTGGTCTCGTGGATCCCTCTATAGATTTTTAATCATTCTGTCATTCTTATTCTGTTTTTCATCCCTTTTCAGTTTCACTTTTATTCCATGGAGCCTTATTTACAAATTGGAATATACGTTATATGAGCAGTTGCTGGAGCTAAACCTTCAGGAGCGACTGCACTGTGCTGTTTGTCATCCATCTGACAGACCTGGCTTTGTGTTGAGCGTCTGCATTGTTCTAATTTGGTTGTCGACCGCGTAACGTGGTGCATCTTCCTGTTAAATCAACTCTCGGCTATTTTTAAATTCCTCTGTTCAAGGTGCATTCTTTGACACAGCAGCTGCTGTTGCTCCGTTGATGTAGTAAGAAAGATGTCTTCCCAATTATGCCGAATAATGTCACCGGAGATTTTACGACACAATTGAGTCACACACGAGGAATCAAACACCGTGGCTGTTTTGATGCGGTGGATTTGATGGCTTTCAAAGCCTGTGGCTTTCAAAGTCAGACCACAAATGTTGGCACAGAGACCTTTTCTTAGACCCTCCTACACGAGTGCAGGCTTGCACACGCCACATTCACTTCCTCTGTTTCTCGGGCTTTCTCCCACCGTTACCTCTGTCTGTTTCCGCACACACAAACATGCAGTCAAATGGTTATTTTAGCACAAACTGGAGGGAAGGGGGAAAAAAAGAGCATCCCATATTGAGTCTATCGAGCAATTTGAATGTGATTATGTAAATGAGTTTTGCTTGATCCATGCAACAGTGTGGACATCTGGAGTCCAGAGCGGCTGTGATAAGTTGCGCTCACTCACATCTGTTTATGTCTGCAGTGGACGTTTGTGGCTGCTGAGCCATTTGATAGTCTGAGAGTGACTCCATTTAAATTCCTCACACAGGCCTCCTAAAGTTAGAGAGTATAAAACTGAGAGAAATGAAAAAAGAGTTCTCCAGATAACTATGAAGTTGCTGCTGTGATTTTGATATGGAAATGGGCTTTTTGTGGCTGGACGCTGTCGTCCACACCGGGAGGAGCTACAGAGGAAGAATTATGAGGATATGTGGAATATGTCATTCTAAATTTGTACATGCACAGCAGTAATTTTCAGACGAGACGTGCACATATTTTGGTGCAGTCTATGAAAATTCAATTTAATATCACGTCAGTAGTCTCATCAAAGTGTAATTTTTTTTATTATTATTATTATTACTTTTTTTGCTAAAGGGCAGCTGTGACACATGCTTTTACCATTTTACTCGGTGCTGAATTACTCACCTCAGAGATGAATGATATTTCATATTTTTATACTTTCAACAAAAGCCATTTAAAGACCAAAATTAACGGAACCCAAAGGGGTCACACATGTAAGCCAGAACTTATTGTGTGACCGACTCATCCAGGTACGATTACCACCAGGATTTGTTGACAATGAGAGGACACAACCTTTTCCTGTGTGGTTTTTTTTTTTTTCTCCATGACCACAGTCTACAGTTACAAGGCTGTTTCCCCATTTATTGATGATAACTTATCAACTGATGGGTTACAACTCAGAAAAGAGTGGAGGCCTGCTGAGATGGACAATTTATCTACACATTTAGTGGTGGAAGATGTGACACTCACCACAAGTAGAAATAACTCCTTGAGAAATGGAGAACCTTTGGGGGTTTCAAACATCTATTAAAATATTCCTCAAGGTGAAGACGTGAAAGCCAGGCCGAATAGGTTGTTTATTGCAGAAGCCATATGATATAAATGAACTGACGTGTGAAGAGGAGGCAATCTTAGAAAGTAGATAAGCAAAGTGGGTTATCTAAAACTACGAGGGAATTATGAATAAGATTTCACTTCAGAATGGGAAAAAATTTTTCAGTAAGAGAGTGCATTTAGAGTTATTTGGACGCTGGTAACACTTAACAGTTTTCCTCAGTTTGTTACAGGAAAACATATCTAATTATAAAGATGATCAAATATTACACATAGAGACAGAGAGGTTCATGTGGCAAAAGTTATATGGTTCATATTGTTGTTGCATTTTTTGTATTTAATATTTAATGTCATTTGTAAATTTTTTGTAGTCTTTTCATTTGCAGCTCACTCAAGTAAGCCAAAAATGGCTTCACACATTTCTGGCATCTGGGGACTGATGCTCCAATCACAAATTAAATTGAACACTGTAAGATGTGTTAAATCACAGCTCTACTTCAAAGTTGGAGGAAGCGAGGAAATTAGCATCTGAAGCTAACATTTGTTATCACTTTATCCGTCCGTTTGTTTGTGGTCTTTTCCCAGTTGCATTGTACAAAACAGGTCTCTGTGGTTGGGCTTATCTAGCTGACATGCATAACATCATGCCTGTTAATTAGAACTGACTTATTAGTCTGTTCATCCACAGCACATAATGAGCATAATTGACATTCAGTGCAGAGAGGGATGGATTTTGCCGCCTTTCAATAAGGATGCAAAGTTAATTTATCAATATTGCAGTTTTTGATGTCTAGCCCTGTTTGGAAATGTCACTTTTTTATGATAAAGCTTGCCATTCCTTCAGGATTTCCACATCATTAGTGCAGCTCCCACTCAAAATACCGTTTTCACCCACAGCCATTTCACACATACGCTCAGACGTGTGCTCCGTTCACAGGTAAGGGCGGTGCATCCGGCTTCACCGCCGACCCCAGCCAGCTGAAGGGAGAGATGTACCACACGGCGCTGAAGAAAAGCACCCAGGGGTTTGGATTCACCATCATCGGAGGTGACCGCACAGATGAGTTCCTGCAGGTGAAAAATGTGCTCAGCGATGGCCCCGCCGCCCACGACAACAAGATGGCATCTGGTGAGTGGAACTTCTGCAGACCTAATTTCAAGAGTACCCACAGAAAACGGTGAGATAGAAAGGGTCTTTCCGCTCAAACACACATTAAAATCCTGTTTAGCTCACAGGAAGCTCTGTTATAACTGCTAATTTTTATCCCATGTTACAGAAAAAATCTTTTGCAGCCAGACTGTACCAACTGTAATGTAGCTGGAGGTATCATTTTAACCTAAGCTCAACAGGCCAATAGGTATTCCAGCTCTGTCAAGGGCATAGTTTGACGGCTGATGGTCTGATGGATGGCTGTGAAGCCATCTAACATCTTTCTTGTTTAGTTTCTTATCCTTCCATTGCCTTGGGGATAACCAAACCAGCTGCGAGCTCTGTGCTTGTGTATATGTGTGTTTGTATTTCTGAGTGTGTGTGAGGGTTACAATGATGTGGCACAAATCTACAAACATTTTTGTAGTTGTGGCAGGTACTTTTACTCAAAACTGTTCAGCAATGAAGTGAGTGAAGGAGGGAAGGGAATAAAGCTGGAGTGGATGGTAACCTAAAGAGAAAGACAAAGAGTACAGGGAACTGCTGAAATGAAAATATGAGAAAGCAGTGAAGAGGAAAAGGACATTTTTGAGCTAAGCCTCATTGGCAAAGAAATAAGAACGTCTCCAAAGAAATTTACTGAGTACAATGTAATGAGTGATGCCTGCAGTAAATACCAAATCAGACTCTCCCTGTGTCACTGGCCCTTTCTCCCCCTGTCTCAGGTGATGTGATCGTTGAAATTAATGGGATGTGTGTGCTGGGGAAGACTCATCCGGAGGTGGTGCAGATGTTCCAATCCATTCCCATCAACCAGTACGTGGACATGGTTCTTTGCCGCGGCTACCCTCTCCCCCCAGATGTGGATCTGGACAGCGACGACCCTCTCCCGCCTCCTCCTCCTCCGGCGGTAGCTCAGCCCCAGCAGGCCCTGCATGGTGGAGAGGTGGTGACCGCCGTGCCCCTCATCAATGGCCAGCCGCTGCTTGTGAAAGGTGACGTCCTCCATGGTTCCTCTCAGGAGCTCCACTATGTCACTACAGATGCCAGCGGCCGGCCAGTCGTGGCCGCCTTGCCCAACGGTAGGCAGGGGGAGCGAGGAGAGGTGGCCACGGGGATGCTACAGCCCGAGCTGGTGAGCGTGCCACTGGTGAAGGGGCCGGGAGGATTCGGGTTTGCCATCGCTGACTGTCCGCTGGGCCAGAAGGTGAAGATGATCCTGGACGCCCAGTGGTGCCGCGGTCTGCAGAAAGGAGACATCATCAAGGAGATCAACAGTCAAAACGTCCAAACTCTGAGCCACGCTGAAGTGGTGGACATCCTTAAAGACTTGCCAGTGGGCAGCGAGGTTAATGTGCTGGTGCTGCGAGGAGGTGAGAGACTGAAAAAATTGTCCACGTTGTTGTTGTCTCTTTATCTCTCCGTACGCGTCTCCTTGTCCTGACGTCATGGACGTCATACTTTCATCATCATGCTTTTATGACTTCTTGTGTGTGACATAATTTGCTGTTGCTGTCGATACACCTTCAACAGTTTCCATGGGAGGTGAGGTCAGAGTGCTGATACTGACAGGAGGTGAGATGGTGTTGTGGCTGGTTGGGCAGCAGGGGGGGCATTGACTGACCACACAGTGTTGTTCAGTAGAAGCCTGGGTGATGCCACTCTGTCTGCCGTCTGTATAAGGTCACCACAATAGAGACTACTGCCTTTTTTTTTTTTTTAATTGTGGCTGAATTCAACCACCTGCACTTCTGTGGCCACTGGGAATGACAGTCAGACCTGACCTGAATCATATTTCTGCCATCAGATACACACTCAAAGTGTACATCACAAGCATTTCTTATGTGTGCCTTCACTCAACCCGCCCCTGTTTGTGATGATTCCCATTGAGGCGTAATGCAGTCTGCTACAAGTCTTAGAATGGGAATTACATAAGTGTGGGGGTGTGCTTGATTCCAAAGGAGAGAGGGAGGAGGGGAGGCACCCTTCAAATGTCTCCCACATCCATCTCCAGCCGCCCCAGGGATTCAGTGTGCAAGTTGATGAACCCTGTATTGGCTTTGATCATCTGAAAAGAGCATGGGGATTTCTGCATGCCTCTATATCCATGGTCCCCTAAAGATCCATGGTTAAATGGCTATAGAGGGAAGGTCCCCAGGGGCCTCCTCTTCCACAGCTGTGCCCCAACCCTCCTCTCTCCCTCTCTTTCCACAACCAAACACCCATACCGCTATGCCACCGTCACCATGTCCTACTCCACTGCCGCACTGCATGAGCACACAGTCCGAGCAGAGCGGGACTGTCACTGTCATGAAGTGCGGGGCTTCAAAGAAGATCTCTGTGTTTGAGCGGTGGACATCAGTCGGCCTTAGAGAAAAGGTGTTGTTTTCTTTATTTCTCTGGTGTGCGACATGTTCATTATGTCTGATTTCATGCCTTTGATAACACTCATGCTAGATCATGCTAGAACTTTGCAGTTGGGGGGAAAAATGCCGCTGCGGCTCCCCCTATTTGCATCAGGTTCCACTTAACGTGTTGGTCCGGCCCCACAGGGCTGCAGGCTCCAGAGGAGTGTTTGTTAATCCAGTTATTGTGGGGAAGGGTGTGTGGGGGGGGGCCGTAACAGATGATCTGTAGGGAACAATCTGAGCGCTTGAGATGGAACATGTGGGTGTACTATGGAGAGAGAGGGAAGAGAATTATTGGTCATTGAATTATATGCATGAATCTCTAATGCTCTCATCCGCTTCCTCCACCCTGCACCACACCGTCAGCACTCCAGCAAATGTACTACCTTAATACTCTCCATATAAGTTTAATCACACATGGATGTATATTCCCTAATGGGCATTCTACAGTCAGTGCACCTCTTGAGTTTAGAGCATCTCAGTGGTATATTTTTATGCTCACTAGTGCTCTTTTCAGAGAAGCAGTGCCATCTGTTGGCTGAAGGCTTGGTGATGGTTGTTGACATTATTCCGACGTGTGTCTGCATTCTCACCATATTTCTGTTGTCTATCTGTTTCCTTTCATAGGTCAAACATCCCCTGTGAAGAGTCTCAAGGCTGTGAGTTATAACATATCTTTTCCTATTTCCTCACCATTGTTTGTCCCTTGGGGTCTCCCCCCTTCAATTTAATTTCAAAGCTTTTTGTCCTTCAGCTTAACCAGTAAGCTTCTGTTGCATCGCATTGAATGATAGCAATAAATTTGAATATTGATTATGTTTCTGAGCACCTCCTTTTGTTTGCACTGAAAAACGGTCTTAATTACTTCCTTTCAGTATTAGTATTCTTAGGGCTATTGTCAGGGGATTGCACTGGTAATGAAGCATGAATGAGCCTCTTTAGATATGGCAGTATCATTAATACAACAGTTTTAGATAAAGAAGTTGCCCTTTCTGCCTGAATGGGCCTGTCACAGCTGTGGGGATAACTTTACTTTTTCCTATGGATTTCTTTTTTTTATGTTAAATCCCATTACTTAGCTCTCGAATTAATAGGACTATAAAGTGAGAAGAGTATAAAAAAAAAAAAAAAAAGCTAGTGGCTTAGCTAGTGACTTGAACTTTGTTGCTTAAACCACAATAGATCCAATTTGTCTGTGATGTACTGCAGAGGCCATCGAATTAGAATTAGAAATGTAATCATAGGTTTGTCAAAAGGAGTGATATTATAGCAATATATGGTGTTGGTGACGCATGTGCATCTTTTCAGAGACAGGAAATGACTACCAGCACAGAGACTTTGGACGGCATCACTGACTCTGCTCCCCAGGCTTTGCCTTACCACTCCAACACGAGCACCCTGCGCTCCGCTGACTCCCCCAAACGAGACGCCACAGAGATGTACCTCAAGTCCAAAGCCTTGTTGGAGAGCAGACGTAAGTGTTGACCAACAGCACCTTAGCAACCCTCATAAGTTGTTTTTTCACCCTCAAGTCCTGTTGAATTTCAGTCCTTGATCTCATTCAAGATAGTGACTAGTGAGTATTACTCATCCACAGAGCCTCACACCAAAGACATAGATGTTTTTCTGAAGAGAGACATTGAAACAGGCTTTGGCTTCCGTGTCCTGGGAGGAGAAGGTCCACAGCAGCCCGTAAGTATATATCACATTCTGCTATGTGTGTCTGAAGCATTTTAATTTTTATTATGAAGAAGTTACAAAATGAACAAAGCTATCAATGTGTAACGCTAAAATGACTTTGCCAGCTCATGATTTCTATCTTCTTAATGGCCAGCTCTCTATCATACTAACACCCCATCAGAACGTCTTTCCCCAGGTGTACATCGGGGCCATTGTGCCCAACGGAGCTGCAGAGAAGGACGGTCGTCTACGAGCTGGAGACGAGCTCATTGGCATCGACGGCGTGATCGTCAAAGGCCGTTCGCACAAGCAGGTGTTGGATCTGATGACCAACGCAGCCCGCAATGGTCAAGTTATGTTGACTGTACGCAGGAAGGTCATCTACAGAGGTGAGCAACAAGCAGAGCGACGCTATGGTTAACTGCGTCTCAGCTAAAAAAGGAAATCTGTTCCAGCTTCACGAACGCTGTTGTCTTTTCAACACCCCATGTCCCAGAGGGCTCAGAGTCTGGAGATGCAGTGATTCTGTTGTCAAACACAAATGTATGAACTGAACTCAGTAGTAAACATTAGCGCAAATCTGATCGAAAGGAGATAAGCAACTCAAAGACTCACAGTTAATCAGTAGAAAACCAAGTGAAAGAGTCTCAGAAGTGGATGTGTTGTTTCTATTTGATTACAAGTGAGATCTTGAAATGATCATCATGGCCTCAGTTATTGATTTCAGAAATAGATGCCTTGCACATAATGTTGATATATTTATCACTCCACCTACATATCTTCCACCAGCCAAGAGTGCACAGTATCAGTACGCTGTTCTGTTAAGCCTCAGAAATGCACAAACGCACTCAAACGTTGAACGCATAGAGACACATTAGCATCTCTGTCAATGTCTCAGAAGCCACAGAGGAAGAGGCTCAGGAAATGGCTCCAGTGCTGGTGAACGGCTCTCCCAAGCTACCTCGCCTGCCAATGCCTAGTGCTCTGGACCACGAGTCTTTTGACATCACCCTTCACCGCAAGGACACCGAGGGCTTCGGCTTTGTCATCCTCACATCAAAGAGCAGACCTCCATACGGAGGTGAGGGCCAAGTCTCTGAGATATTGCATCAGGGTTTGCACTTTTTTAGGGGAGGGGGGGGTTTGATCCCTCTGATTAAAAAAAAAACAAAAAAAAACACCAACTCATGTTTGCGTTTATGCAAGTGAAAAACGTCTGGAGCCACAGAAGCTTCATTTTCATTAAATCATAATTAAACGTTCCTATACAAACATATAAAAGACAGCAGAGACAGACTAATGGGACTCAGATGTGCAGATGTTATGGCAAGATTTAATAGATACGTTGATCTTGTATCTCCTGATGTCTGCTCTTTTCAGTTATCCCACACAAAATTGGCCGAATAATTGAAGGCAGTCCCACCGACCGCTGCGGCCTGCTACACGTTGGAGATCGTATCTCAGCGGTCAATGGGCGCTCCATCATTGAGCTCTCTCACAACGATATTGTTCAGCTTATCAAGGATGCTGGAAATGTTGTCACCCTCACTGTAGTTCCTGAGGATGGTGAGTGCAGACCTTGGTGCCCTCATCTGTATTTGTTCTAGTTGTGTTTTAGTCTTGTGATCCAGTTCTTAAACTTCAGGGGGATATTACTTTTGCAGCCAAGTAATCAAAGCAATCAACCATGCTTACACTAAGAAGAGATGAATATTTTAATATCGGTATTAAAAATTTTGTTCCAAATTGAGGTATTCCACATCAGAAAAATAGGACCCATGTCCCGCTGAAACAACTGAATTAATGAAAACAAAATAAACTACATCACTTTCTAGCTATCATAACTGTGAGTCTAACAGTAATGCTTCTCATTTTATAGGCAGAATAGTTTCCAGATTAAAAGTTGATCAAAATGCATTTCAGAGTACAAGGGCCCTCCATCTGGAGCAAGTTCAGCTAAACAGAGTCCGGCTCTTCAGCACAGATCCATGGGTCAAAGGTCAGCACTTCAGGATGAACGGTAAGGATCGGCCAAAATAGGAGCAAAAAAGGAAGCAGCTGTGGCAGGTTCTGACTCTATCTGTACGCTGACTGATGACCCGGCCCTACAGTGGAAGTGGAGTCCTCAGGGGTCAATGAGGGGAGTTCCTACAAAAAGCGGAGTCATTTATTTTCAGTACAATTCAATCCATAAGAAACATGCTGACAAAATGTGTCACTATGTTCATGAATTTCAAGCTATTTATGTAATACAGCATCTAAAAGTTACAGTTTTATCTGATGGCAAAAATCATCTGGAGATTAGTCCTTCAATCTGTATCAGTTTAAGGGATATTGATTTTGAAAAAAATTGATAACCACTGCTTTAAAGAAGCTGTTTAATGAACTGTGTCTTCGCATGTCTGTTTTTGAACTCAGCATACTTTGTACTTTAAAATTAGTGCGCAGCTTTCTTTTTTTCTGTCCATATTTGAATAATGAATTCCTCTTCCACTGCAACTTACTGCTTAGAGTAAAAGCCCCCGCCTCCATGTTTGGTGTGATGAGGGTTCATACAGATGGAGGCAGAATATGCAACATGAACCTGATATCACTGCAGTGATTTTGTGAACTGAATGGACAAATTAGCATCAGCTCGAAAATTGTGTGAAAGAGGGGCCGTTGCCCTTGGAGATAGCAGGTCAAGGAAACTGTTTTCAACAACGACACGACTATTACTAAATATAATAGTAGCTAAAAAAAATAATAATGATTTGTACAGTTTAGAAAAAACACAGAACAAAATGAAAATATCCATACATTTAAAAAAAAACAGCTCTCCTGTGCAGGGTTTAAATTACACAATGGCCCTCGGGGGAGCCCTATTTTACAGTGTGCACCATGACTTTCCAACCATATGCGCATGCGCATATCACTATCCAAGTGCCAGATCATCACAAACCACTACTCCACCGTGCCGGTCAAGTCACCACACACATTTACATCAAGTCACCAATTAACCTAGACATGAACTCCTCATTAGTAACAAGATATTCAGGTGCGGCTACGTAAATCTAGCAATTCTACTCCAGCGCCGCCACGACCACAGCAGGAATATATTGAATTGTGTTAATTAGTTGAGACAAATGTTTAGAAATATTGAACATTAATGAGCACATAAACACACACAGCCATGTTTTGTTTTGTTTTTTTCAGTCTGTGCTTTTTACAGCATGTGTCTGTAGGCAAATACATTATTTCTTTGTTTTAGATACAACTTGGACCTGGAGGAGAAAAGGGAGGGAGTCAACTGGTCTGACCACAAGACTCTTCCACTTAGTGAGGGGACGCTGTGTGTGACCGGAGCCAACCAGGTACAAATAATCCTGATATTCCCTCCACTATACTGTATGCTGTCCAGGGCACAAAGGTTTTCATGTAGCATAAATGCAATCTTTATGCTTGACTGAAAAGAAAGAACCAATTGTGAATCAATTTGTGTGTTCTCCTTTTATTATAATTTTGATTCATGTGCTTTATGATGTGGAAAACAACCATCACTGAGGTCATATTGATTCAACAGAAAATGCTGTCTGATCAGACGTCACTTATCTCAGGTGGTTTGGTTAAACAGGCAGATGATTAAACAAACAAGTCGGCGAGTCAAACGTGTGAAAAATGTTTT
The DNA here is from genome assembly GCA_034769265.1 of Remorina albescens. Classification (NCBI taxonomy): domain Eukaryota; kingdom Metazoa; phylum Chordata; class Actinopteri; order Carangiformes; family Echeneidae; genus Remorina; species Remorina albescens. Next base: position 23,924,693 of record CM068494.1, read on the forward strand.
GTCTTCTTTAAATGTATTAAGCACTTTACATATGTATTTGTTCAGATGTATATGTTTTGCGTGTGTGTGTGTGTGTGGAAATGTTTCTGGGTGTCTTTGTGTGTCTGCGCGTGAGTGTTTTCATGACTGGAGTGTTTTCTTTGTGCTCGTTCTCCTGTAGGGGTGTCTGACAGTGGAGTTAGAGAGGAGTCCCAGGGGCTTTGGCTTCAGCCTGAGAGGGGGAACAGAGTACAACATGGGCCTTTACATCCTGAGACTGGCAGAGGATGGACCTGCTCAGCTGGATGGAAGGATCCATGTGAGGGCTCCTGCTGTTATCAGATTTATAACTCTTTTTTGTTTGTTTGTTTGTTTGTTTCTACCTTTAAAAAGTTCCACATATTAACTCTAAATTAGAATCATAATGAGAAATACTTCTTTAACTCCCAGAGGGAAGTTTGGTTGTTTTGTTGGTTATCTTTTAATAGTTTAGGAGTTGTAAAGTCTGATGACAGTTGGAAAGACTTGTTTTTTGGTACCGACTGACGATATGAACTGAAAAAAATGAAAGAAGAAGCAATCCGAGGCATTTTTTCTATTTCTATATATCTAACATTAGCATTTATAGCTCTTAACCAAGTCTAAATTAAATGCTGTGAAAGATCATTACCTCCTCCAATTCACAGACACCTGAAGAAGTAGAGCTGCTCAGATGGCGTATTATAACCTCTTGGATTATAAAACAGTCAGGAGCAGAGCTCTTGTCAAGTGTCAGTACCCCCATTTGCCCCCCAGCAAGAAACCTTCAGCTGCAGAGAAGACTTACAAAAAGGCCCTGTAGTGCTCTGCTTGCTGAAATTTTTGTAATATTCATGACTGGGTACAACATTTGTGAAAAGTTTGTGTTGCCCACGGCCCTTGTGGACAGACGATATATTCAAAGCATTTTTCGTGTCCCAGAGAAGTTGCAGTATTCATCACATCCTACATTCAGTGTTGGATGAGGTGAAAATGTGAAGTTTCTCCTCAGGGGCTTCTACACAAAAGGGCATGGGGTCATTAAGGGATAATAAATTAGATTTTCATTTATATTTGAATCAGATTATGAAATTGCTTATGTAGAACATTTTTAGCAATAGGAAAAGAAACATCTCAGCCTGATGCTTTGTAGAGCTGTCTTGATTGATCAGATAGATCAGCTGACAAACAAACAGATGTCACCAACTTCAAGGCGCTGCTGCTAACCAACAAAATCTGGATAACAACTCCATACTTGATGTTACTTGATTAAATTAAAGTCCCTGCTTTCTTGGGAAGCTCATTTGGTTACACTCAACATTGTTAGATACAGTTTTGTGTGCTATTATGCAAATTATTACATTTCTGAAATCTAATTTTGCATGTTTAGTATTTTATGGAGAGGAAAGATAAATCAGAGGAAATGTGACTTCTGTTGTGTGCTGAATCCAGCAGAGATTAAACTAATGAATTGTCTTTCAACAACTGCCAGGTACAGTGCTGAAGATGCTTTCAGCTATGAAGTGTTTGCAGTTTCATGAAACAAAGTAATTCAACTTCTTGCAGGCGCAGATATTCAGCACAGTCTTTGTTTGTTTATTTTTTGTTCTCATTTGTTGTTTATTCATATACAGATTTCTCAGAAAATTGCTTCACCTGCTGTGATGCAGGTCTAAAAAACAAAAAACCTATAAAATATTGTAGCTCATTTTTCTGCATATCGGCCTGTCACACTATTTATCCGTCCATCCATTCAGGTTCAAGCCAACATGTTAACAAGTGTCTTTCTATCAAGTGTCCTTGAGTGAGATACTGATACATTTTCAGACAGGTCACACTGAAACTGAGCATGTGAGCGAATGTACATAGATCTATCAGCGTGCTGACCCTGTATTCTGTCTCTCCATAGAGGAGATTCGTCAGAATTACAGTTTCCCCACAGGGATGTAATAATCACCCTGTTATTATCATGGTGAGCGGAAAGACGATGCAGTAAGCGAACGAAATAAAGGCTCCTAGAGGGAATCAATCTTACCCTTGCCAGACTGTGATTTCTGGGCATGACTTTGCCTATCCGAGGGTGGTGAGGGGTGTCAACACTGATTAGAGCCTAACAGACTGACAAGTTTATCCTGAGTTATTTTGTCATCTCCAATAATAACAGCTACCTCCAGGGTAATACATTGCCTCTGTGTGTGTGTGTGTGTGGTGTAAAATTTTGATTCCTTAAATATACATGTCTACAAATATACAGCTTCTTTATGTTGCTGAGCAGAGAATGCAGAGCGTTGGTTGGTGTGTTTCTGTTTTAGAGCTGCGTTTTCTGTGTTGCTGACAGGTCGGAGATGAGATAGTGGAGATTAACGGGGAGCCTGCGCGTGGTATTTCCCACACACGGGCTATTGAACTGATCCAGGCAGGAGGAAACAAAGTGGTGTTGTTGTTGCGACCTGGTGCAGGCCTGGCTCAAGAGGGCAGTAAGTACAATGCTCGAACAATTTATTTCATGATAATTGCAATGAGCCGTACACAGTTCTCCTCTACAGGGACCCCTTTTTGTACCCTTTGTGTTGTGTAAGTTATCGTCTTGCTTTTAGTGTTGTCACTGTCTCTTAAAGGAATAGCTTGACACATTCACACATCAAATTCTGGGATTTTTTCAATAGAGTTAGATGGAAACATTGATGTCTGTCTGATGTATTTGCGTTAAATATGTAGCAGGGGCCTCCATCTGGTTGCCCGAGTTCAGCATTAAGACCCAAAGCAGCAAGAAACAACAAGTCAGGCTGTGCTTGTGCTCGATGCTCTCCTATCTTAATGCTAAGCCAAACTCACCACTTTCTAGCTACTGTTTCACAAAATGTTCTGCATTTTAAAAGTTTTCCTCATTCATAATCAAGTTTAAGCAAAGGCGCATTTGAATAATGTTCACAATAAAACTTTAGTTGGCAAATGATTTGGATTTCTTTTGTAAACATGTTAACACAGAGGGGGGTTGATGATATTAGTTCAATAAATGGTGAATCCATAAATCTGCCTAATGTTTAGCTAATGATAATGACTGCATCCCTTTATTGATGGAGCCTATCTCGTTGTGCCACTCTTATTGATTTCATTGAGCCTCCTTTGCTGAGTATTTTTTTTATGTATTCATTAACTCTCTAACCATCAACATCCTTTTGGTTCTTCTTCTCTTGCCCCCGATGCAGGTAGTACTGCTTCCTCTACTGTGTGCTACTACACTGAGCACCAACACTAACATCTTCACTGCTTTTACTGGCCTCTTCTGTTTTACCTTGGTAATTAGTTTTATTCTCATGTGCTTCCCTTCTTTAACCTCTAGAATATAACCTAAAGTTTCTTTCTTCTCTCAGTATTTAATGTGGCACATCTAATATTCTTGTGTGCACATGGTGTCCGGATGTAAAATTTATAATTATCTTCCAGGTCGACGTGATCAAAAACTCATTTCACCCACAAGCTACCGCAGAGAGGTGTTTTTCTCTGACTCATCACCCCTGTCCTCCCCATATTCCCTCGGGACTTCCAGCTTTGTGTCCTCTCCCTCCTCCAGCAAACTGAAGCATTCCCAAAGCTGGAGCACCATTTCCCCACAGCGCCCGAAGCCCCGCAGCAGCAGGGGTTTGAGCTCGGTGAAGGAGAGGGGTGAGTGGGCAGAGAAGGCGGTAGAAGGGCTTTCTCCCGTCTCTGCTGAGCATACGAAATTCTATAAGAGAACCAGGCCCACAAAAGACTCCAGAGAGCTAAGCAGCCCAAAGAAAACAGGGGAAATATTTCCCAAAGCCGAAGAGCAACATCACAGTCCCATAAAGACTGAGAGTAAGGCACGGGAAGAAACAATAAGCAGGAACAGGATGTCTCAGACACAGACAAAAACACAATTCACAAGCCGTACGATGTCTCCTCAAGCTGGACAACAAGTGGCCTCAGCTCTGCAGCATGCAGAGCATCAACAAGCCCCTCAGAGGAGATTAAAGGACTCCTCCAGCAGAGAGAGCTTGAATCATGAAAAGAAAAATGGCAAATTGGGGAACATCGAGATCAGAAGATACACACAAAGAAGAGAGATGGAGGAGAGAGGAGAAAGGATCAAGCCTGAAAGTTTTAAAAGGAGGGAGGCGGGACAGTTTCACCACCACAGCACGTCCCCTCATCTACTCAGAGAGAGCGATAAAGGTACAGGTAAAGACTCAGGGCGGAGAGATGCTAATGGAAACGACAAGTCTGCAGGGGACGGGAACAGAAGCAAAGAGACAACGAAGAAAAGAGAATCCTTTTTCTCTTTTAAAGAGACACGGACTAGAAAAGACTCTGTAGTCTTGCCAAGAGAGGCAAAAGGACGGCAAGAAAGTGGTAGTAGGGAAGACTTTGAGGCCTCTATAAACAATGTTCCAGGGACCCAGCAGAGCCCAGCGGGACCTATTAGCCCTGGCCCTTGGAAAGTGCCCAGCTCAGCCAAAATCCTCTCCCAGGCAGAAGTTCTGCGCGACCCTTTGTGATAGAATATTGAATCACCCAGACTGGAGCCATGTCATGGAATATTTATCAGTACCTTCAGTGGATTATTTTCCAGAGTTCTTCCATAAAATAGAGAAGTGCAACACGGTGCCGCTTTTGTAACCTTCGGGCCATGTGCATGGATTTGTCTTTTGACAAGGTCTTTTTTTTTTTTTTTTGGAGGGCAGGGGCCTGTGAAAGCAGGAGTGGCATGTAGCAGCTCTCCTCTGCCTTGTCCGCTGCTTCAGCATCTTTGATGTGGGATTTCAGCATGTGCAGCGCGCTCAGGGCCTTGTCAGACGAGACATTTTGAAATGTGAATATGTGCCAATCCTGGGAGTCTCCTGTGGAACAACGACCACCAACAGCACTTCACCCATTACAATGCAATGAGTCATATGCAAAGAAAGGAGAAAGGCCCAAGCCTCTCCCCTTGTAGTATACACCAAGTGTGACTGTCATCCAGGATTTAGTTTTGCTCTCAGCCTCATCATGGGATATTTTGACTCTCTTTTTTCTCCAAAGTTTGCTCAACTGCATGCAGTCGGTCCTTCTCTTTGTTTTTACTGCACGTGTTCTGCACATCAATGAGGATGATACCCTTTTTCTTGTTTAGAGTTCTCATTCTGAACACCAGGCAGATTTCAAATACAGCCCAGCAAGTGTTCACTTTACCGGGGACTCTAGACTGTTCTGTGGTTATAGACACGAATCTCCATACAAACAGAATCATTTAAAAGACCAGAAACTTGTGGTTTGAGATCTTGTTTACCATGTGTATGATAACCAACTAGTGTGTAATTTATTGAGATAATAGATGAATATATGTATATGTAGCTGTACTAAGCCATTCCACATTTTGATATAGACTTCAAAGATTCGTCCCATGTTATTTGAGCTTTCACCTTATTTCCAATGTACTTCAGTGGTAGGACTTACCATGGATCTTTGTAGTTCATTAAATGTATAGGTAATGTGCAAACCGCTGTACCACACGTTTGCAATCATTCAAGACGTGTCTCATTGTGAAATATAATATAATATATATTTGAATGTGTCATGTTTTGCAGATTCTGACTTTGAAATATCTAATGAATTACAATGCACTGCATCTGCCCTTGTAGCATAACAGTAACAGAATGACCATGAGTTGTAATTAATTCGTGATGTTGACTTGCTACCAATGCATTGCCATTTAACTATTATTATTGTTATTGTTATTTTACAAAGCTGTTTCTTTTGCCTAAAAGGTTCACTGTTTAAGGCCAAAATCCAACCCTGAGTGTCGGGCACAGGCAGTTCACTCTGGTCCAGAGTCCAGAGCGCTTTTAATTTTTTGTCTCCTCCTGCACTGTTGTTATTCTTTTCTGCTTTTACTTTGACCATTTTGTATGTCATCTCTGTATCATACTGTGGCCTTGCATTGCTTCATTAGAAAAACAATCCCTGTGGTATCTTCTACATTGTGTAGGTAGACGGTAGATGTAAATGTTTGTACATTGTACAGCACCTTTATAAATACTTGCTGAGTGCTCTTTCGGGGGAAGGAAAAAAAAGTAGAGGTATATTAAAATCGCTCCATTATTTTTTTATGTAAAAAAAAAAAAAGAGAGGGAGAGAAAATATTTAAAAATGGGTCGAAAAAGGACAGATTATGACCTTGTCATGGTGTTCCGTTCATGCACTGAAAAATAAAGTTTTACTGAAAACACACAGGACTCCTCGTGCTGACACATTAAAACCATGCTAATCTATTTCTGAGCTGTATGTCATTACACTGTCAACACAGTCATAATCGTCGACTGACTAATTATAAACGTGCCATGTGAATGTTATTTGTCGCACACTACAGTCCAACAACACTTTTGTATGACAAACCAGCATGGGCTGCTGTTACTATGGCAGACTTCCAGTTGTCATGGTAGCCAGCTGCTTTTCTCAGCAGCATGAAGGAGATGCTTTTTCAATTAGAAGAGAAACCTCTGAGGCATCTTATGGTACAAATGCGTCATGACCATTAAATATCCATATTTCAAAAGCAGGCATAAATTATTACGCTGTTTTCGGAGAGAGAATACAAATTAAATCTGCTCAGAGCATTGTTGAAATCAGTGGTGGCTTTAAATCCTCAATAAAATTCCAATGTCAGAGTTAAAAATTGCAAAGATTGTATACAATATATTTCTGAATCTAAAACACTTTTGTTTATTTAACATATATTAGAAATACATGAGTGAGTGGCACATACTGATTCACCAATAACTCAAGGCAGGTGTTCCTCAACAGCTCCTTTGCACATTTGTTAGTGTTAGTGACTCCTGTAGAGGATCTTTCAAGAATTTGCAAGTCAGCATTGGATTTGCTGCAGGGAACAAATCAACAGACTGATACAATTTTACTCTTGAAATGATTAATATTTGCTTTTCTGCTGTCAGAGAAAAAAGACCAAGCGCATATGTGGCATACCTCTGCAGAGCTTTTGGCCATTCACCTCTGAAAGGTTGGATGATCACCGACCAGCTGCAGCAGAGCACCAAAGGACATAGTTAGAGGTCTAGCCTACAATATATTATTGCAGAAACTTTTGTGCTGCCATTATTTTTAATGACTCATCCTGGTTTGGGTGAGACCTGCTCAGTCATTCAGAACTCGATAAGGTTGTAGATGAGCAGGTTTATTTGGTTATTAAAAACCGTTTTCAGATGGCTGTAATATGACATTTTTTATGTTCTATTTCAGGCATAAGCAGGGAATGATGGAATGGCTGCTACTAACAGTTCAAAGTGAAGGTAATTATTCTTTGAAGAGCAATTGTCTTTGACCCATATATATACGTGTGTGTGTGTGTGTGTGTGTGTGTGTGTGTGTGTGTGTGTGTGTGTGTGTGTGTGTTTGCATACGTTTTTAAATCTGAAATCTGCAGTTTCAGTCTCCAACACCATAATGTTGTGTTCATGGCTCAGCTGCTTTCTGTTTCTCCAAATATATATTGATTCTATTGTACTGCTCTGTGTAAAAAGGTTAAGATGATGAGGGTTTCCTTTTATAGGCTTCAGGATTGTTCCAGGATATTTCCCCATGAAATATGATGAGGATGTGTCAGAACACAAACAACATGATTTACTGTTTTAAACTGGTTCAGGCCTTCACTACTCTTCATTTAAATTATCCCAGTTTTCCTGTTGTTGTTTTTTTCTCAATGAAATAAGAGCTTTCAATTTTAGTGCAGTTCATATTTTTCACCACTGGATGTCACTGACTTACAATAAGTCAGAGTTTTGTCTAAAGAGTGATTGAAGATGGCACATGAACTTAAATGAGGCTAAACTTTATTTTAACTATCAAATAATGGAACTAAATATTTTTATAGTATTAGGGATAGTGTTCTGAGTTACCTCAGTGTCAACCATTGCCTTCTGTAGAGGTCATCGTTACAAGAATGCAAAACATGAACAGAAATCCAGTTGTGTCTCTTTCCTGTGTGAAACTTTGAGATAACAGGAAATAAGTACTTAGAAGTTGTCTGAAGGCTTTTGACCTTGGAATGAATATCAGGGAGAAAACTCCTCCACATGTAGATTACATATCTTAGAGACGTGCAGTACCTGTGTGAATGTGTGTACAGGTCATGGTGAGTTATGATCCTGGAGCTCATACAACATGTTCTTGGTATGCGTTGGCCCAAAAAGGGCAGGTGAACAATACAGCAGTGGATAGACATCACTGTTTGGGCTGGAGCAACTCTTGTCCTTTATCAGCGTGAGGAGAAGCAGATGCATTCTTCAACTGGCTGGTGAAAAGGGAGTTAAACAGGGTGTTTAACAAGATAAGAAAAGGAGACTATGCCAGAGCTCTAGGAGGCTTTGAGCTTGAGAAGTTACTTGGCAAACCAGCATTAGTTACATATTAGTATTTTATATATATATATATATATATATATACTTTAGAAGGATACAGGGCGCACCAAACAGTTTTTACAGGGCTCGTTTTAAAGGCTTTGAGTGTGCTGGGCCATTTAACTAAACCCCAAACCAGTGAAACACCAAGTTTCTTTAAATAGCCTACTTAGTGATGTGAGGTCATGCACATACATTAAAAAAATCTTTATTTTGGTGATCGTTCACTGGTTGAGAAAACAAAAGGCTTCACCAAAGAGGAGGGTCATGATTCCATGGAGCCCTGTTCACTTTGTGTTGCCCTGCGGTTTGTGTGTCGTATCTATGTGGGTTTCTCAGGCAACTCTGGGTGGAGGACACAGAGAGCTCCCGTCAACACACTTCTCTGGTTGTAAATGGGCGGTGGAGCAAACTGACTGGAATTTACCTCAGTTAGTCTGAGGCAATGAGCCACAACCTCTTCTTCTGGGGGGGGGGGGGGGGGAAGCATAATAATAAATAAAACAGTGTGTGATGTATCCATGACAATAACCCAAACCACAGACAGAGTGACTCAGACTCTGTAACGCAATGAAAACCCCAACGATCAGGAGATGAGTCCTCACCAGAATACTCCCCACTGCTCATTTGTTTGATGCTGATGTTGTTGACGATGATGATGTGATGATTATGATGTTATTATTTACCAAGGATACATATTGAAATGAGATGATTCAGTTCATCTTCATCTTCTGTTGCACAAAGTACCTCAGATAGAATAAAACGAAAACAGAGTTTCCCCCTTTCAGGAGCCCCCCCCCCCCCCCCCCTCCTTATTTTTCCAGGACACACCCATGATCTGTCCAGTGTTTTGCCTTTGCTGTTTTCTGGGGGAGACACCTCAGTCTCCGGCAGGAGGCGGAGACAGACCGCTTTAACTGGAGGACAAACTGAGAAAATGTTCTTCTGACATGCTGATCAAACCGACACTCACACCTCTGAACTAAATTCACTGTAGTCAGGTCATAAACTTGTTCTTTTCTCCCTCCTGAGTCCACTTTGTGCCACAAATCTGTGAAGGACGCTGCAGAATTTCACTATTAAGATCGCCGGTGTTTTAAAGCGGAGTTCCCTGCCTTGCTTTTCAAAATAAGACGCTGTATCAATGAACGAGCTCATGTTTTACATTAACTGTTCAAAATCCCGAGTAGGGACAAACACAATGTGTTAAGAGAAAACTGCACTGAGGCAATTTAGAGGACAGAAATGTGCTTCAATGTATAACCATACATTTATATCATGCCCTTTTCCACTGAATAAATTATTTAAATTCAATATTGGCCCTGTCCATAACCACTAAATGTTTGTTTCTTTAGTGGCAGTTTGGTTCCTGTTGGAATTCTGGAAACTATGAATCGTTTATCATATAGCTAATGCTCAGTGGAATTTTTTATTTTTATTTTTTAGATTTCAATGATTATCCACTACATCAATTTTAATGCATTATTAATTTATGTGCTCTGCCAGAGCATTTTAAACTAAAAATTACACTGTGGAAAGTTAGGTGCTCATCAAAACCTGAAACGAGATATTATTTATTAACACTTTGGTGTTATCGGTGAAAATAGCTCGTGTGTGCTCATAGTTATAACTTAGATAAAGACCTGACTACATTTTAATTTAAACAAAGGTCACGGATGAAATCAGATAAAAGTTCATGGTTCAAACTGAATATGTGTACAGATATATGCAGTTGCCACAAAAAAACATTTTTAGGACTGATTCCTAATGTGTTTCATATCAAATATGTAGATTTTTTTTTTTTTTTTAAAAAGGGTAAAATATACAAAGACTGATTCCTGCTTGGAGCCAATTCCATAAGATGTGACATCACGAGAGAACTATTTCTGCTTTTATTATGAAGGCAGACTTTTTCACTTCCTTTAATTCAGACCATTGAAGCCAACTTGACCAGCAGATAATATGGGTATTTGCAGCTCCCTCTCAGAAGGATCATTTGCCAACCAGCCGCCGGATCAGGTCGAGTCTCAGCTCAGCGTCTGAAAAAAGTAGGACCGAGTGACCGGATCAGCACCTTTGGTGTCCTTCCGCCGCCCAGCATGGACTTTTCACCGCACACCGACGGGCGGAGGGGATGTCTGCTGCTGGTGTTTGTCTTCGTGCTGGAAGCAGCAGGTCAGTGAAAGCCACAGACCCCTCCAGTCTGTTTAATGAGATAATATTTATCAAGTCACATCAGGCCTACAGACAGTTTGAAAGGTCAAACTGTAATTTATTTTATTAATTTCTTTGTTTTATAATATATTTTCTGTCAACTCCCCAGAAAATCATTCATCACTTTTTTGTAGTTTCTCATTTATAAAATGAAACGATTGCAGCTTTGCTTAACATCTTTAGTAGTTTGTATGAATAATTTTTTGTGATGCGACAGAAAACCCATATCAGCTTTAGCAGACACAGACTGTAGGTAAACATACATATTTGTCTGCTGAATTATTTTATCTATGATCTTATTATTTTTCTTTTCACATTAAAAGGGCAGTGTCATTTTTCTTTGCTACTCTCTACACAAAAAAGTTCATGAACAGGAACAGTTTATAAATCATTTGCAGGCACTTTACTTTTGGTGATGTTGCCTCTTGGTGTTGTTTTTCCTCCAGCCAGCTGTCCGAAACCTCCAGGAAGAGAAAATATTGTCCTAACCACCGAAACCCTTCTATTGAATACGTTTCCAGAAGGAGTTGTCATCTCTTTAGAGTGTGCTAATGGATATGAGACAGCAAGTGGCTCAGGAGTTATAACCTGCACTGATGGGAGTTGGACTGAGCCAGATCTTATCTGCAAAAGTGAGTCCTGTTGTTCCATTTCTACTGGTACAAACCTGTCTTGTACTGTTAAATGTTAAACCACACACCTTTGTTGTGTCACTCATATGTCCCAACTTGGGAATCAAGCAGCAACGTGCTGTTCATTTTGATATTACAGAGATGGACTGTGGACCACCCAGGCCTCAGGAACATATGAGCTTTAACATGAGCGCTGGCACCCTGTTTGGTGCCCTCATAAGCATCTCATGTGATAAAGGGTAAGTATAAATCTTAAGAGCTATGAAATCTTCTCAAATCAGTCCTGACTGGCTGAATCATTTATCATTTTTTATGTTGTAAAGTTAGAGAAATAGGTTTTAAACATTCAGCAGCTCTAGCAATAAAAGAAAAGAGGCACACTGCATCTTCTGCTACCAACAGATGTCTACCAGATAATGCTGCTGGTAAACAGATTGGCTCAACTCAAGGTGGAATTGCTGAACTTTAAATAAATCAAGAATAGTTTGGGAAAATAAAGAGAGACACTGCCTGAAACTGGTTTCACTGATAAGAAACCTGGTTTCCTTTATGGCAGAAGTAAATACGTTTTTCATTTAAAGCTCTTGAGTGAATTATTTATGAGATTAGTTTAGTTGCAAGATTGGAATTCCAGTGAATTACAAAATCACAGCTTTAAAGTATTAATTCCTCCTTAAGTGCTGTTTTTCTTTTTTTCCTTCATCATTTCATAGATACCAGGTTTATGGCTCAAGCTTCAAACAGTGCTACACTACAGGGTGGAGTGGGAGAGCCAAGTGTCAAAGTAAATGTCTTGCATTTATTAAATATTTCCTGAAACCTCCACCAGGACCCGTAAAACAGCTTCATGATACTAATATGAAAACTCCTGTTCGCCTATTCCTCAGTGGTGAAGTGTGCGAAACCTGAGAACCTGTCCAACGGCAAGACCCTGTGGGATTCTGAGGACAGACCAAAATACAGAGAAGTCATACGTTTTGTTTGTAATGAGGGATACACCCTCGTTGGTGGGGACAGCAGCACGTGTGACGAAAAAGGGAAATACAACCCTCCGCCTCCTGTATGTGAAGGTAAGTCCGCTGCATCCAAATGTTTGACCTGTTATTCTTTGGATTAATGGTAAAACTAATGAGAAGTCATGTGAGGTTCTATAGCGACCATACGAGTGCTGTTACATGTTTTAACACCTTATTTGATGAATCATGTTGACCATTTCCAAACACTTCATTGGCATTGTAGACTAATTTCCATCATGCCACTGGTCTCCATGCATTTCACCACTGTTGCTTAAGATGGAAATGATAGTTATGAATGTTATGAGGATATTGGTTATTTGACTAATTGAAGTCAGAACAAGAATAACAACATTTCAACACAGGCATCAAGGCAAGGCAATGTGAGTCCGCTTTTGCTTTAATTAAAAACGTTAGTTGACACTCAAGCCTCAGATATTGAGCTCTGTGAATGTGCACAAAAAACATATCTGGACTAAAAATAAAGGCTGCACAAATGTGCTCACCGTAGTTAGCTGCTGAACCGCCATTAAAGATACTCAAAGCTTCTGCCAGTGTTGCACTAAAAGTGAAATCAATTCAACTCTCTGGCTGCTGGGAATGTCATTAATCCACGAGACTTCAAAAAGCATCATGATATTTACATGATTTGCAGCAAGACTAAAGGCTAAAACCTTTTAAACTGAAGCAGTCTTTCAGTGACCTCTCAGTTGTTCACGGGAATATTATAAACAAAAAGCTTGCAGCAACAGTGATGAGTTTGCAGTGCGGTTTCAAGCAGCTAAATGATTTTCTGTAATCTACTGTAGTATAAACATCATCACTCATCTAGCTCTTTTATGAGGCGGTAGAACCGTTTACATAATTTTTCTGCTCACCATTCATGTCTCAGCTCATTCCAAGTGTTTTTGTTTGCTAACTGAACTCATATGCTCATTAACAGTTTTACAGTCATTAGTCAGAACTGTCCACTTAATACTACACCGTGACGATGTGAGAAATAAACAGATGGTTCTTCCCTGATGCTTAATAGCACCCTCTGCATGAAATATAAAGTATATATGTGCATGTTTCACTAGCAGCTTCATAAATGGCTGATAAATTCTATTTATAGTAACACCAGATACATTTTTCTCATTCATAGCAATGACAACAGAAGATGTAACTACAACAAAAATAGTAGCAACCACTACTTCACCAGAACCAGGTACTGGGATATTTTTCACTGAATTTAGAGATGATAATTGATTTTCATTTTCAGTCTTTTTTGAATCTCCCACTACAAGAAATCCAGTACACTGAGGAGACATAGTTTATTGGTATCAAAGATAATTAGGCAACGATCTATTTTACATGTTACAGACGTGTCCACTTTTACAGAATCACCTACCACAACCACAGCTCACCGAGACAGAGCAGTAACAGCAAGTGCAACACCAACTGTGAAACCTGCTGAAGGAGGTACAGAAAATTGTCTCCAAACCAGCCAATCAATCAGGCTGAAAACCTTTTTTTTAGCCATGGCTACACTTGGCAGCATGAATTGATTATGTGCACGCAGCATGGGTTTGAAAAATGACTACGCAGCTTGACAAGATGCTTTTATGCTGTCCAAACTCCAGAAGAATGAAAAGTCCTTCTGATATTTCTGTTCAAAGGTGCTAAAGACATTTCATTGGTAGCAGAGGAAGCCACTACAGCCAGTGTAACGATGAATTCTTCAGGTACAGAAAGATAACTTGAAAAAGCTGATGAGAGTTTGAATCTTCTTTTTCGTCTGTTGGCTTTCACATGATTTCATATAATGTATATCATCGTGAGGATAAAAAAATTTGAAATATGCTGTAGCCAATGCGATATATAATTAAAAACAATTTAATTGCTATTCAAACTGAGAGAATAGGTATTATTATCAAGGTGGACAGTTGAACTTAAACTATCAAGCATACATGTGCACAATATGTGGCCATCGTGGTTTATATCTCAGCTTTTTAGTTGTTTCCCTGAATACGTAAACTAACAACTGTACCAGACTAATCAGACATTTTGGGAAACATGCTTATATCAGCCAGATGATGATGGGTGATGGGGTGGGGGTGTCTCTTAGGCTATTTCTTGCTTATGAGCAGTTGCCAGAAAATCAGAGGAGACTAAAGGAACTGGAAGCTGCCAAGATGTAATCTGGCACATAACCTCAACGAAATGGGTCATCATGTATTCACACTTACATTTTTGCGTGAAATAAATGAATGTTATCTTGAAATCTGCTAATTTGTTAGTGTGAGCCTTGCTTGCAGAGGGATTTTGGCAAGTTTACTGTTTTTCCCTACAGCCTTTTTATATAACGGCCTGTTAGCTATAGCTATGTGTTGAATGGACACATACTTCTATCAGAGTGGTGTTAGTCCTCTCACTTAACCGTTCACCAGAAGGCAAACAAGCTTATTTCCCAAAATGTCAAACTATTCCTTTATTATTGCAATTTATGACTGTTTCACGTTCCCTATTCCTTTGTATGTCCAGCAGATGAAAAGATGTTCAGGGCAGATAATAAGGATTTTAATTAGGTGGCTGCAGAGAAATCTTATTTAATACTCTAAGATGTGTCCTCCCTTTGTCGCCCTCCCATTTAATATATTAATTCTTTTGGTCTTTTTCTCCCTAACTGATTAAACGCAGAGATGCTGAGATGAATGGGTTGAAATAATGCACCAATGTCAAATTTTAAAGCATCCCCAAAATTGCATAAGACTTTACTCAGAGTTGGTTCTCGTCAGTTTAACTTACGTATTGATGATGTTACTGATTCAGCTCTGTCCTGTTGTCCGTGCCAGTTCAAGCAGTTTACATACTAATATGACTGTTTTCTACTTGCAGACCAGCAGGACAGGAACATGAAGACTGGCATAGGCAGTGGTGAGTTCTAAGTCTTGGTCCTAAAAACATCTTAGCATGGAGGAATGTTTGTTTTGTTTAACTCTGAATGTGCCTTTCAGGATACACACATGTTATAGTCCCTGTGATATGCGTTTTAGTAGGTAATGTACTATTTTTTGTATTGTAATTCACAGATTAACTAAATATTGTGTTTACAAGTTTAATAAAGCTTGATTTTTTTTATTTTCTTTACAGTTGCATGTGTAATTGTGATCTTCATACACAAGTTTCTTTTGAAGAGGAAAGGGTGAGGAATATTTCATTTTAATATTTCACTCTTAAGGCCTTCAAGGCTCATATGTTATCATACTATTTATCTGTCTGCATTTTCCTCTTTCTAGCTTTCTACCTTTTGGTTCAGTCTCTTCACTGCTTTTTAGCTTTTTGACTTGTTAAAAGAAAAATCTAGAAGTCTGTGTTTCCGGACTCAGGCTCAGGAATGAGGGAAGTCAACAGGAAATCCTCTAATGAAATCCAGAGGAAACACAGAAATCAGTATCAGGCCAAAATGTCTTCAATAAACAAGTTCACTAAATTTCACAAATTCATACAAGTTAAAACCATCTGAAAACAGAATAAAAAAAAATTGACTTGAATTTGCAAATAAAAAAATCGGCAGAGACCGTGATATGTAACCCTCAACAAATAACCTTTGATTAACACTATACTCATACAAGCATCTCAGTTCATTGAGCTAAGATTAAAGTTTACTTCGGGATAATCATAATTCTGTCAAAGCTGCGGTGACTAACACTAACATTGTAAAATATAACTAATCAAAAATGCAGTAATTAAATATTTGGTCAACTAATTAAATGTTAACACAAGAACCACATAAGTCAACAACAATTCTGACACAAATTCCTTATGTGGTGACACCATAGCTCATATGACACCAGAGAAGACCTGAAGCCGGAGTTATTACAGTTCCAAAATCTTTAGATTGCCTTCCTCACTCAGGTATCTGTCAATTCATGTGTATTTATTATCTCCATAAAAATATCAAAATACCTCTAAAATATATTCTATATATTATCTCCATTTACTTGTCTAGTTTTCACATTGTGTAGCAATTTTTAAGTGGGAACATAAACTATTTAATTTAAAGACAAGCAAAGCATGAATTGTGTATGATTGTCTTGTTTTTGCGCTGCCATGTGAGTGAAGCTAAAGCCAGATGGTTTTCTCTCTAATTCTTGTCAACACCAGCTCAGTACATGGAGCCGCGCCTATCTGTTAAAGAGCATCTGTGACCCATGAGGACGTGCCAGCCAGCAAAATGTAACGCTTCCTCTGTGAATCGATGGGGGAAAAACAAAGACAGCTCACTTTTAATGTGAAAGCACTGCAAAAATGGCCGACAACTGAGTCTGCTGAGTAGTATCATCATTCAAATGGAAGTATGGCATTCCAAGGATCAAAAGCATATTTTCTAGAAATGTATTTTTGTACACATTATTTTAACACAGAATTGTAAATATTATATGCCATTACTATTTTATACATTATTTATGTGAAAACTGGAGCAAACACTTCGATATTTCCTCCATATTTTAAGAAGTATTGCAAAGTTGTTTAAAAAAAATAATAATAATTTTGAGTTTTTATAAAATCATACGTTTCCATTTTATTATTATTATGAATTTTTTTTTTGATAGGACAGAGCTATAAAGAAGGTGATTCAGGAGACACACAATGTGGTTCATTCAACTGATAAAGATACAATCAGCTGCATTCTTTGCTTCCCGACTCTCCTTCCATCATTGTCTATTGTTCTAGGGTTTGTTTAGTAAGGTCTCAAAATAATGGGAGACCCTGTCTTGTGAAAAATAATTGAATAGAGTGCCTACCATTAATGAACCATGTAACTGAACTACCTACTGTTCAGTAATAATGGTAAAGGGGAAAATGATAAAAATGTTTGTGACCATGAGTAACTAGGTCTGTAGAGCAGAAACCTGTAAATGTTTGTTAAATGCAACTGCTGAGTCAAAGGAAGATTTACAAAGAATCTATCACATGAAAAATAACCTGCAGTGTGCCGCACTATGTTAAGGACACTTAAACTCTGTTAAAAAAACAACAGCATGTTGACATGTTGAGGCGTCTGTTGCAAAGAAGCACCTTTTTCTCCAAGACAAGAAACTACAAAAACACATTCATACCCATGGCAGCAGTGAAGGACCCCGCCATTATCCTGGCAGGGGTGTGCACACTACAGAGAAAAGCCCTGTAATAAAATGTGCTAACAGTGATTCATTGTACTACGGTCTGCTGTCCTGCCAGAGGCCTGAGCAAGGATCGTCTGTGATCAGAAGAGAGTTTCGTGACTGTGTTCCAACAGAACTTCCACATGTTTCATTGAGCCATTTTTCAGTCAGATTTTATAGTTTCCCTCTTTGATTGTCCAGACAGCAATTTGTCAAATCCTTTAGACAAAGTGACGTCACAATACATCATAAACAGGATATGAATTCCAAATGATTCATTTAGTTATGTCAGTACTTGCCAGGCGTTTTGTATCTGTTACCTAATAGGTGGAATTTCTCCTCGGAGGCAGAAAAAACCGTTTTCCCTGTGTTTAGTGCTGATGTGCAAATGTTACCATTACCATGCTAAACTATGATTTTAATACTTAGCTCAAAGTAGCACTGTGCCTCAGTGTACCACTGAAGTTTATGGATATATCACTAATCTTGCAATCTCATCCAGAGTAGACTTCAGTGTGTATAAAAAATTTTATGGCAATCCATCGACTGGTTTTCTTCATATTTTATTCAAAATCGTGAAAGTTCGTCTCAAGGTAGTTTTAGAGAAAATTCATTTGATCAGCTAAGTGAGCAGTATTTATCCTTTACTGACTCTTTGTACTAAATGTAACCATCAATCCAAATAGTTTCTGACATATTCCAGTCTAGACAAAAGTGGTGAACACCAACATTAAAACTGTCCTAGGTTGCCAAGTCCAGCTGTGTCTTACAATGCCACATCACCAGATTTAAGATTTAATCGAGACATCCCAAAAATCCAGTTGAACATGACAGAACAATACGTGTTGAAGGATCATTGAAAGTCGAAACCGTGGCTTTCCTTTGGTCTCATACAATCATACAAAAACAGTATGTTCTTTTCCTTTGTCTGCTATTTTTATATCTGCTAATGAATAAGACATAGTCGCAGTGTGAGACTATAATGACATGGATCTGATTCTGTTGTTTTCTTGCAGCTGCATGGCCGATCCAGAAAGCAATGCTACACTAAATTAACTGACTGGGATTATATATTTCCAGCTGCTCCAAACTGGCAAATCCTGCCCCACTTTTTGGTATGTGGATTTGTGAAGAATCTGTAAACCATGGTAATGTGCAAAATGTTAATAATAAATACTAGAAAACTACTTTATCTAGTGGGGGTGGGGGGGAGGCCAGTTACACATTTTTTATCACAATATTGTAAATGTTTCACAGGCCACAGGATAATAAGTTATTGATGATGAAGTGAACTAAGGAAACTTGATGGAGCTGGGGGGTCGCCCTTTCTTGCTGTAGCCCAGTCCATCACTCATTATCAAATTAACCAATTAACCTAGACATATTCGGGTGCCACACCGGGAATCGAACCGCTAACTTCTTACTGGGGGGGGGGGCGACATCACTAACCACTATGCTACCGTGCTGCTCAAGACACCACATACATTTACGACAATTCTGCAAAAAAGCAGAAATACAAACTCCAGTTTGCTGCCTCTTTCCTGGCCCCCTAAAGTGGATATGTGTGTGGATATTAACCAGGTGTTTTAGCACAATATCTCATGTGCCACAAGTACCATATGAGTAACACGACTCAATATCCGTGCTGGGCTGAAGGAAAATCCTCCTCAGGGCGTCCTGTGATAGGACAGAGCGCAACGCGTCATACTCAGAAAGCCACGCCCACCGAAGGGGAAAACCATCGGCGGCACAATTAAAAAAACACTGTCCAGTAGTTAGCTTAAAACATTTCAACATGTCAGATGAGTATTTTAACACGCTAGCTGTACTGGAGAAAAAACGGTACAATGAAAAACTCACACATGTGGGTCTTTCTCATTATCCATTCTGTTTGCCTTCATTTTCATGGAGAAATGATCCCACTGAATGCCCGGAGGTGAAATACATCGATATTTACAACTACCTGATGGAGTCCCCCGGTAAGATCATCATTTAACCTAATAGAATAAAAAAAAGTTAGGCCAAATCCACACTACTACTACTAAATTAGCCTTTACTAACCCAAACGTTTTAATCTGCCCCACTTTATGGGGTAAAAACTTGATTCGTAACAGAAGCGGTGCTGCATTCAGTCCGCATCGCGTTTCTCATTCTCACTGTTTCTTCACCGGGTCAGTTTTTTTCCGGTCAGCTCGCTCTTCCTACCTTGGTGTAATACAAATTAAGCTGTAAATAAAAGTATATTGAGGCTTACAATAAATATAGCAACTTCTGACCAACCCATATCAATTTCAGGCTTATAAAAATACACATTTCGTATAAACCACGCCCAGTTCCCGTTTAAGCCCCGCCCCTTCGGAGTACGAATACGGATACAGATCGTGTAGGTGGTTTAACAGATACAGAAAGTGGTGTACTCGCTCATCCCCAATAATATAATATTGCGCCTGTATATGACCTGGGATCAGGGTTTGAACTACACAGTTGCCCTCGGGGGGAGCCCTATTTTACAGTTTGCACCACGACTTTCCAACCGTTTGCGCATGCGCATATCACTATTCAAGTGCCGCCAATAAATAACAAGGTTAACTGTGAAAAGACATACTCAGGCTGTCTGCCAACGTAGCCGCACCTGAATTCCTCATTAGTAATTAGGGGTTCAGGTGCAGCTACGTAAATCTAGCAATTCTACTCCAGCGCCGCCACGGCCACAGCAGGAATATATTGGATTGTGTTAATTAGTTGAGACAAATGTTTAGAAATATTGAACGTTAATGAGCACATAAACACACACAGCCATGACATGTTTATTCTTTTTCATTTCAGGAACCTCAATGTATGGAAAATAAAATATAGCTTAAAGTGGACAATATTTTTTAGAGCTCCCCCTGAATGTCTCAGAGTTTCAGGGGAGCTCCCAGGTAATTTGAACCATGAACCAAGAAGAAGTGAAAAAGCTCGGTGACAGCAGGAAATTGGCTGGGTATCCTCCCTGAGATTTTTCCATCAACTTAAGGAATTCCTCCTCCATCAAATCCTATTTTCCACTGCATAAGCAGAATCTCACCCATCCTGGTTCACACTGTATCATCACTGCTGGAAACCCCTGAGAACCTCCTTAATATCCCATTTTCGGGGAAAACAGACTGCACTCTATTCAGGCGAAACTGTACAATCGTCTCATGAAACATGTTTCATAAGTCCAAGAATGTGTTATTTTCACACACATTCTTGTATGAATTTGAGATTTTCATATGTCGACAGTAAAAAAAAATTTTTTTTTAACTGAATTTCTGTGATCTCAAATTTTGGAAGAGAAGGACAGACTGTCCATTCAATTCACAAATATGATTATGAATATGAATATAGGATTTAATGGTTTTATGTTTTACTGTTAAAGATGAACAGTATAAATAATCGATAAACACCATATTGTAAACTCAACATCATGTCAGATCTGAGGCAATTTTAATTTATAGAAATAAACTGAAAAGTATTCATAAGGTGTATAATTATAAGGACCTGTGACCATGACCAGATAATAATAGAGGGATGGACTTCAATAGGATACATAATGCAGTCATCAGATTTGCGTATGTCATAAAATATTAAATAACTATTAATATATTAATCATTGCATTAAATATATATTGAAATATGTTTTCAGATAATTATTAGCTTGATTATAAACATAGATGGACAAAGTTAATACATTCTCTAAAATCAATAGTCCACTTTCAGGAAGTTTTTAACTGCATGGAAAGGATCACAGCTGGACTTTTAGCTGGCTTCCACATTAACTTAAAGACTGTGATGCTTTGATTGCTTGTTGATTTATGTCATTAAACAGTGGAAGAAAAATACATCAGACCAGTGTGAGACTGCCTGTTCCAGTGATGTGACCAAGCATGACTAGCAGTGGGAAACTCACCAGAGAGGAAGTGATGCAGCTCTACACACGGGGTAAACAAAAAAAGGAACTACGTACACACACACTCAGACATTTCATGTCAGTGGCACTGTCGGGCAAACCTGGCAGCCAAAGTATGTTAAAGGGCATGGTTGACTGAATCACTTATGTGGTTACACTGGCTGTGGTACATGTGGTTGGAGCAGTTATGACACAACAGATATGAGGGAGTAAACAGAAAAGAGGAGGATGAAGCTCTTCTTCAAAGCTGTTCTCATGAGAGGGGCGGATGGAGATCTTTAGGCATTAGACAAACAAGACTTAAATGGTTCCCACTGAGGCCTTGGCGTTGGACCAGAAACAGATGTTTAGCATGAATAGTCAACCAACACTTTGGCAGTGATCTCATTGAATGTTTACATGCTGTTTAACAAAGCTGCTCTTAGTGTAAGCACCTTCAACAGTATGGATTAGTTATGCTCAAGCAGCGCACTCCTGCTTTGCCTTCAGTAAGAAACCACTTAAATCGAGGTCAGAAGCATCAGCCCCAGTTCTGTTAATTATATGTAACTTGCAGGTGTGTGGAGGGTGAAGCAGGAGGGAGGGTTTGAATTAGTCAAGCTCCTCTTCTGTTTGTAGCAGTCAGTGTGTATAACTGATGTGCACCTTGAATGCATCCCAGTGAAGAAAGTGTGCATTGTTCCTGCCATAGTTAGACAATGATGGCATGTCTTGCTCATCTGTGTGACCTGTCAACTCTTTGTCAAGCGTGGGTAGATTTTCTACACTCTGTATAAACACTTTTGCCGTCAAACAAGTTTGACCCTGATATTAGAAGGATTACAAGTGCAGTCAAATGTATTGCTGATGAGATGTCATACCAGGCCAAGTAAGGATATAGCAGCAAAACCCGAGTTCAATGAGTAGAGCAGAGGTTTGTAGCATTTAACAAGTCTCAAAGCATTTGAAGTAAAGCACACATTATCTAGAAATGTTCCTTCCCCTTATTTCCAAAGCTTTATTTATTCCATGACTCATCTGTAACTTTAATAGCCAGTCCTCCTCCCAGTCCATATGCTGAGGGCAGATGAAAATATTCAATGTTACCAACTAAACCAGACCCACCACATTGCAGTGAAACAGGCGCAGCAAATCACAATTGGTTCATGCAGAATCGAAATTCGATGATGCAGATGATGAAGTCATGTTTGAGATACACCCTGTGAGTCACACTGGCTCTTAAGGGTTAGGACATTAAATTGGACATTAAGCGTGATCTTGTTTACTGTTAATATAGCAACACTCACAGCTATGAATAAATTATCACCCATTTGCCGGGAGTGGCTTCTTGCTTACCAGAGATAAAAATAAAATCATGCTGGTGGCATTCTTCCCCTTTCAACTTTGGCCATTCTGTATCATAAGCTTTTACCATTTACAAGTATTGATTGAGTTCAGCATCAATATCACTCTGAAAAAGACAGCAGGGTCATGTAAAGTCAGTAGAGCTGTGGTGGATGGCTTTATTAACAGCGCTCTTCTCAACAAGCCCTCTATGAGAACACATATAGGAGGATTTGTTAAGGAGACTGTTCTGTTTGTGCAGCTTCACTGCCAGATGATACTAAGAGTAAAGGAAGATCTGTAATTAATAGCTCCAACAGAGCCAGCAAAGGGGAAACACCACTGAAATAGAAGTATGACTTATCCAGCATAGTGACATGACTGCTTATTTATACATGTGTTTGTGTCAAAAGAAAAATATGCCCCTATAAACACAAGGAGCAAATTACAGCTGGTGTATGGGCACAGACCGTACGCCTCGTGGCCCTTTCATATTTTCATGCCAACGAAGCAATTAAAGTTGGTATTCACAATCATATTATTATTTCTTACAAATGACAAAATGGGAATGTAGCACATATTGGCAGTCAGTGCTGTTTCCAAGGGAGCAAACAAACTATTGAATACTACTTTCATATGCCACTTGAAGGGTCAATAAAAGGTTACTAGATGAATAAATAAGATGATTCAAAATCTAAATCTGAAACAATGGCCCTATTTTGGTGTCACCTAAATGTAGTTTATATCTACCTGAATTCAGAATGATGTTTTTCCATGTTAACCGTGACACCATGGGTTAATCATTCATGTTAATCATTTATATTTTTTTAATCACTTATTCAAAAATGACAACAATTAATGCATATGCCAGTGTGACACGTGCAGGGTAACGGATCAGACACTTTCAGACTTCATGCTTTAGGCTAAATTGGCCCTCACTCGCCATGTCATCTCCAAATAATAGAGCATGAGAAAATCAGGCAGGCATGGATTAAAAGATTACATGCTGTAATTAAATTTAATTTAGAGTTCAAAAAATTAAAAGAATTTCCTCTTCTCTTGGGCCGAAGGTGTGAAAGATTATAATTAGAACAAGTCCAGATGTTAAATGTCTTGGACACAGTGATGACAATCGTACAACACAAAAAGTATCTCCAATATAACTAAAAATGTTGGAGAAATCAAATAACATTACAAGAACCATCTTAACAATTAGACTTCATTAAAAAAAACAGTGTACAATTTAAAGTAAAATCTGTTTTATTAAAGGAAGTACATCATGGATTTGTGTTAAATTAAGTGATTTATAAGAAATAATAATTCTTGTAAGAAAAAGTAAGTCAAACTAAATATGACCCCACTGCATTGGACAGATGGAAACATAATTTTTCTCTATCCTCTGAAGGAAATTACAGGATAGTAGTGAGAGCAAAATCATGAAAGAAGTACTCATTTTCATCAAGTTGTGTTTTGTTCCAAACCTGCTTGCCTCTTGTACATCATCTGGGTTTTCATTCACAGCTTCATGAAATTAGTGGACTGAGCGCAAACTGCAGACAGCATGGACGATAGTTCAATGCTGCCATCTTCTGGTGCTCTGAGGAATTTCATTATGTTGTTCAGTTGATATACCCTCCACATTGTAACCGATTTCAAATGGTGCTAGACATGATGGAAACTCTGAACACCAGAGGAAAACGGTCAGCCTTGGTGAGAGGGGGGTCAGGAGACTGAACTCTGACGCCGTTTTTCTTCAGATCAGTTGGATGTGATCTATATGGAGAACTGATACAGAGCACAAATGGGCACAAAGTTGCATCATGGTCTATCATGTGTTTTCAAATCTCTAAATCTGATCACTAACGTACCCCAAACCTGGAAGAGTTTGCTAAAATAAGTTGAAAACATTTAAATTAACTTGCAGTTTGCGACTGCAATGAAGCTGCTCGCCGTCAGATCACCCAAAGCCAGTTCCTTCTCAAGAACACCGATTTCAAATGGTGCTAGATGGGATTTTATACTCTAAGACACCATCTGAAACCAGTTTCCTGGGGAGGGCACCTTTAAGAAGAACACCTGGACGCACTGTTGCATCTGTAAAAGAACAAAACACGTCTGTCATTATGATATGGACCAGACCGAAGACTCAGGTCACGACGGCATTAACAAGTGAATTTATTCTGCTCCAATCAATAAAAGCAACTCGCTCTACAATGAAAAGAGAGTGTAGTAACTGTGTGGACAGTTTGTTGTATAAAATACCTCTTTCTTTGACGCAGAGGAAAACAGATTCTAGCTCTTTACAACACATGTATAGTTGCTGTTCTCATGTCACGTTGACTCTGAGAACTGATTTCTTGGCCACACAAAGTAAAAACCTGTTTTGCCCGTATACACATCTACAGTTTGTTTGAACGCTGCCTTTCAAGTTTAGGTGTGAGGTTGAAGTTTGTATAAAAGGCTGTGTGACTACAATCGCCTCAACCTCTGATTATTTAATGTGAAACAAAACACTGATCTGTTTTATCATACGCACTGAGGTGAAATATCTGCACACACTAGTTTTCCACTCGCCACAACAACTAATAGGTATTACATTTATATTACAATCTGGCTCTTTCCGGAGAGCAGACAGGGCGAGACAGAAGAAGAACTAAAAACTCAAGATGATGCAGACTTTTTTCTGGCACAGCGACGAATCAGAAGAACTTCTGAGTCATAGCCTGCACGTCTAAGTATGACACAGCAGCTCAATTCCTTCCAATCCAATTTGCTATGAGTGCATTTGATGACGAGGATCTCTGCGCAGAAAGGGTACGGCAGCAGACTGGCACCAGAGATGAACCCCAACAAAACTGTCTATGAATCATACAGTGAAAAAACAGATCTGTGTCACTCCCTGTAGACTTCTTTGTAATGCACAATAGGATCCTGTGTCCTCTCCTGAGTCTGCCTCAGGCATCTAGTCCCGGTCCTGATCCAAGTGGACTTCGCTGTGCGGCAAGATGGAAAAACATGGTTCTGAAATAGGTCCAAATTAATATGAACCCACGTTGGCCATTCCTATGAGGCCTGCTGTACAGTTTATATATAGGGAACGCATTTGAGACTTTCTACATCACTATTACCATTCTGATACACCAAGACAATGGATGTGGGAAAGCTCACTGGATTTTATTCGCAGGTCTAACATTAAAAGGCTGGCATTATCCTGCCTGTGTCGTAGATGGGAAAAGCAACTAATCCAAAACCTTCATGTGTCTTTCGGGACAATTTCCCTGTCTGTCACTCCCTAATCCTCTTCATTGGCAACTTGGCTTCTAAAAAAAAAAGGCCTTGTTGTACTGTATATTTTCACCACTGACAATCAAATGTATGGTTGCCATTATTATTTTAGACATGTACTTTGACCCAAAACAAAGGCCAAAACACACTCCCAGTATAGAGCACACTGTCAGCATCCAGAGTAACTCAAGCCGGCGATGTATTCTGAAGGCAGTAACCTCGCATTCATCCGTCTTTTCCTTGTTCTTGCTTTTCTGACTCCTGCCATGTATCTGTGCTATTCATGAACTCTATTTCAACCTCCCTCACGCTCTGATTCTTTTTACTACAAGGTCTTTTTGCTGTCTGCTGTGTGTGCAGTGGCTGCTTTCTGCATCGGAGCAGTTTTTCCTTTTCTGCCGAGTCACCTGACCATCTACTGCTTGTTAAAGGCACACCGCCCCTTTTCAAACAGAGGGCAAATTGCGCAAGTCCAAGTTTAATTTGTATCAACATCAAACCATATGCTCTGTCCACCTCTGTCGAACAGCAAACTGTAAAAACAGACGCTGGAAAAAACTGTTATGCGTTAAAGACAACAATGCAAATCATTCTTTAATCATAAACAAGTGCATTGTGTTTCATATTTAATGGAATGGTAATATAAACAATGTCTGCGTTGAATAACAAATCCTACTGGGCTTTACACAGGGCAGGTTGTTTGTGGCCAAACTGTGTCACAGGGAGAGCCACTGGGTTGGGTCACAGTAGAGTAGATGACGTAAGGCAAACACTGAATGCCTATACATATGTGACATTGTGTGTGCGTAACGCTGGGGGGGTAGAGCTGTGAGCATGTGCACGTGTAAATAGGGTAGGTGGTTAATCCTCTTACAGATTAGAGGTCCTAATTTATCAGGAGTGAGAGGGGCGAACTCATCGAGGTAATGTGTTTTTAAATCACCTCCCAACATTTATTCAATAATAGAAAGCTTTAAATTCTCTGCATATTGTTTGTATTCTACGCCTTATTTATTACCTTATATATATAGAAACAATCAATGTAGAAACATTTATTTATGGGGGTTGTGATTTCTTACAAAACAGTTTTGATAGTTGACTTAATTGATTATTTATGTGTTCCCATCAAACCACTGGACTTAAACAGGAATCAAATGATACTTGACTGGCCCAATCAAAGCCAAAGGTGATATTGACTTTATTTCCCGTTGACTTGTTTGGGAAGTACCAACCATGTTTTGATTTTCTTAATGGCTAAGCTTTTATATGCTGCATCATCTTCAGTGCAACCAAATTGGAAAAATATTTAGAGATGTGAGACGAACCTGACACTTTTGTTTTGTTTAACTGTATTTTTTTGCACAAGGGTGGAACCAGATGAGTCAATTTACACTCTAACTCTCTCTCCTGGCTCCCAGTCAAATTCTTGGGAAATATCAGATGACTTGCTGGTAACAAGAGGGACTTTATGAGTTAAATAACTAACAGATAAAATATTATGGTTTGAAATGTAGCTAAAGGTGGCTCTCTGAGAGCCAAGGTAGAGAGCAAAGACCTTCTGGCGTTCCCCACTGATTATTATCAGGAATTTAAAAACACTTCAGTGCCAATAAGCTGTTTCGCTATTTTATTCTCTTTATGGGTTATGTTAAGGGGAGTTAGCCTAACCCTAACCCCCTGTGCTTCCTATCCTGAAGAAATATTTACATATACTTAGAATAAATTAAAATTCAACCTTCCGCGGTGACAGTAAGGAGACATCCCTTTGGACTAATAGCTTACAGTAGGTTTGTTTTTTTTTTTTTTTTCTTTGTGTAACAGGTTAGGTGCCTTGCTGCTAATGATACCTGCGAATGAATGCTGCCTCACACTTGTCTATTAATACATCATCATCTAGCGAGGCCAGCAGTGCACCGAGTTTAATTTTAGCACTGTCATCTCACGGCCCTGTGCCACCTCCTATTCTATCATTTGTATGTAGGAGGGCTCTGATTGAAAAGGCAGTTTTCTTTGAAGGTTAATGAGGGCTACAGGTGACTCTGGCCCCCTGCTGTACGCACACACATAAGTAGATTCACTGCCTCTGCGCTGTGGTTTTTCAAAGTGCTTGTTTATGGCAACTACTTTCGGACTGGCTGCCGAATTGCATTCACTCGGCTGAAAAAGCATGAGACTGTGTTTTTTTAACCTTTTTCGGACTCAACAATGCAATTACTGAGAAAATCCTCCAAGACCTCGAAGGAAAATGAGGTTGAAAGCATCAGATTTGTACTGGGATCCTCTATTTGTTTGATTTGAGAGGGAGCGCCCCTCCCTGAAACAATCACTAAATAACTATTGAGGTCACGGTTCCTTGTCTGTTCAAGTGGGTCGCTTGTATTAATGGCTGGCCTCAGAAGTCAGGGTAAACAATTTGACTGCAACGAACATGATGATCCCTGACGGTAAAATATTCTGTTGCGCTTTCGAATAGATAATTTATGATTCTTTTTAAAATAATTTAAATAGTAATAATGGAGATTCTGTAGTAAGGCCGTCCCTTTTGCTGATCAGCTTGTGCTTCCCCATGTGGCCTTTACCTGCTTGTTTCAAAACTACGACTGACATCCCCTCTGGAGTCAAGTTTCTATTCTGTAACCATAATTAAAGTTACCCTTCCTTCCCCTCCTTTGCTTTTCTTTCTCTCTCTCACTTTCCATTTCCTTGCCAGGAGTAAAGCAACTTATGAGGTGTACTGCTGATTCACCCACTGGCTGAACAAATCCACTTGTCATGAAGCAGCATGCTCCTCCTGCATGGCTCATTTTCACCTCAGAGGATTTGCGGGGCGAGGAAGCTCTTCACTCCCCTCAGTCCTTCCTGCAGGTAAGCAGTGGGAGGCCACCACATCCACTGTCCTTCCACCGTGCTCATTAAGGAAAAAACGAGGCCAGCAGCCTCGGTGTCAACAGCAACAGTGTCGTCACATCAGGCGTGTCAGTGTCCTGCTGTGCTCTCACAGGTGTGCATTACAGGCCTCAGCTCAGAGGGACACAAATCTGCTAAATGACACAACTCTTGAGGAGCACAAAACTGTATCTCATTTGCTGAACACTCAGGTGTTCAAATTTCCTTAAATTACAGAATCCCTGACTGACTGATGCTGAGCTATACCTGTGTCAAAATCCCCTCACAGCAGATGGTGTCAGGGATGATTTTGCTAAATAGCACCTCCTATGTTGGGAAGTAGAGCTTGTTTTCTTCGTATCAAGTGCGCACTTTAGAGCTAGATTACTATTGGGGACCTCCTGGGATCTCTGTGACGCAGCAAATGTTTGTCTGACACCTGAAACACAAAACAAGCTGCGTCACCATTGTGGTGCTCTGTTGGAGCTCAAGTTTATTTTGTTTTGTTATGTTTCCTTTAGAAATGACACAAATAACAGAGCAGCTCCCTGTGCGTCAATTTGCGACCACGTTCAAGGGAAAAGTATAGTGATGCATTTTTGTTTTTTTTGTCTCTAAACCACCAGCTGATCTTTGACGACACAAAAATATAAAGACGACGAGGCACTAAATGTTCGTGCCAATACGAACTGCGTAACGTCCTCCTCTCCCACAACAGGATTACGCACTATCCATCTCTTGCGCAGCATCCTATTCCGAGCTCTTCCTTCACACGCCATCCCTGTCGACTCCACGCTTTGTTTATATCCCCGATTTTTAAACCTCAGAATCGGCCACAACTCCAGCTATTCTGACCGAGCACAACCACGCTGCCGTGCCGTCGCAGCATGTTTCAACATCACAGCGGAAATTCCCGGTGGATTTCGTCCGCTTTTTTTTTCCTCCGCTCCCTCTCGCTGACGCAGTTTAATTTACCTGTTGTCATGTCGGCGATGAAAACCTTCGTGTTTCCAAAAAACCCCCCAAAAAAGTATTTTAAATGATATATTCGTCGTAAATCGAGTGGTTGCGAGTGCTGGACTTTCGTTTTCTTTCTTTATTTGTCTTTTACACTTTTCCCAACAGCGCCTCTGGGCTTTTTTTTTTATTCCCACCTTCTCACTCAGCGCCCGAGTGGTTGTGAACTACATAGTGGTATTCTCTACGCATCATACGCAGCATTAAGTCGCGCTCGCCCTATAATAACATAAATAACTTACGTGTTTATCCCAAGCTTGTTTTCCTTCCGTGCCGAAGGAGTCTCATCCATTTCCACCCCACCTTCCCTCCCTCCTGGCTGGCCAGTCGGCGCCACTCGGTCCCCCGGTCAGCCCTCGGTCAGCAGTCGGTCCACTTGGGTCCCCGTTTCAGTCTTCCAGTCGCTATTAGAAATCTCGGTGCGTACGTTGTCACAGTGTATCCCCCCTAATGATTTTCCATAGCGCAACACGGGAACCCCGCCCCCGACACTCCCCCGGCCGCTGGTTGGTCAGACGGCCTGGAGAGTCTTTCCTCATCGCCAGAATCACATGTGGCTGACGCATGTTTACAAACATCGGTGAGATCACGTGGTGTCCGACGCTGTCTTACCGTAAATCACCTCCCTTTGACGCAACTACCCAGATGTCGCGCTGAGGGCTAATTATTATTATTATTACTATTATCATCATCGTTGTTGTTATTCCCGCAGGATGGAAATGTTTAAATAAACTTTTACATGTACAAAAGCGTCGACAGCTCATCGCGCAGCAGCCAATTATAGTTCTGTAGGAGATAGGAGCATCAATTCGCCAATTTAGATCTGCCTTCACAAATCCAAATAGAAAGACACGAAAAAAAGCAAAAATGTAAACAACAATTAGGAATCACAGCTATTTAATTCACTTTGAATAGCCAAAAGCCAGAAAGATTTGAAGCCACTGTCCTCAAGAGTAGTGTTGGAGCTTTAATTAGACCATAATATTATACTTATAGGTCATGAAAGTCTTCAGTTTTTGATACTTACTAATGATCTCTCTCGTAGCCAGTGGTAAATTTCAGATACTACAAGATCCCCAAGATATCTCAAGGAAGATTATTTTTGCACACATTTCTAGTGTCTATATGGAATGTCTATAACATGTTTATTTGGAAGTGTCTTTGTCAAAAATATTTTGTCATCTTGATCCAAGTATTTGTGATGTTATATATATATATATATATATATATATATTTCCTACACTGCAATGTCACTTTTCTTACAACAGATGGCATGTTACACCTAAGATTGATTCTGCATAGGCCTTGTTTTGAATGTTTTTCTTTTTTTTTAAAAATATCATATCATACTGGTAGAAAATAAAATAATGCAAATAAAGTGACACCATAGACTTGTAGTATACATTAAATGCAACTGACAGCCGTTGGCTGTTACATTTTATCGAATGGCTAAAATCAGGGTAAAGGCCTTCCCTCGGAGGGTGCACATCCAGGAGGCCTGAGGAGATGAGACATTTTACTGACTAATTTTCAGACTCCAGAAACCACTTAAGGAAGAAATATTTCTGGAAACAGAGCCAGCAGCTGGACTACATGCTGTTATTTGCTTTGGCATAGACCGCTCTCGATGTGGTGTTAAGCAATAAGTCCAGAAGTTTCTGTAAATGACATTGCTTTTCTTAACCGTGGTTTACGGTAATTGAGGTGACGCACCGCTCCACTTCACTGGTCCTTACGGTAATCAGTGCATGACATCACTCACTTCAATTATTTGTGTTAGCGCGTCCATTTGGACGCGCTAACACTCACAGTAAGTGGATTTATCTTGAAATGATTGCCTCTCGAAAGCATATAAAAAAACCCCTCTGTTGTAATTTTTATGGTTTAAAATGAAACAAGTACAAATGCGGGTTGAATGATTGAAAAGAGAACAAGATAGCGTGTCTTGTCACAGTCGACATTGCGTTAGCTGAAAAAACTTTTTTAAAAATGGGGAGTAAAACGCTAAAATGATTTTATTGCAGCATTCAGCATAGTCTGTCCGGGATGTTCTTGTTTATCTATCAACCTAACAGCTGAAATGAAGAAGGACTCCCAGTAGGTGGAGATGCAGTATTAACTATTATGCTTTGCTGGAAACACAGTTGGCACATGGTCATATTTTAAGTTTTGCTTTAGCCAAAGCAGGTTTTTTTCCCCTCCCAAGGCAGTCAAACCGTTTGTGGTTAATTTGTCTCTTGTAGCAGTGTACTTATGAGCTATGGCTGAATGTAAATTAATTCAATAGCATGACTGTGCTAATTTATATCTCTGCCCCTGAAAAAAGTGCTTTGATATTATTAAATATTCATCTTTCTTATCATTATATTGCTTCTCGTTTTCAAGATCTGCTTTTTACATACAAATCTTAACTATTACTGACCCTAAGTACTTTCTTTTAAGATATTTTGTAACCAATGTTTTTCCTTTGTATACTTCAGATACAGAGATAATTTAGTCTGCACTTTTCTGAAATCATTTTACCCAAGCAAAGGATTTAAATACTTCTTCCACCACTGCTTGTATATTATGTTGCTTTGCTAAGCTTGGAAAGTCCGGGATTGTTTGAATCAAAATCCATCAAAGTTTTTTTGGTCGAGTTGGTCAGTGATTGCTCATAAGGATAGTGGCTGTAAAAATGTTGATTCCTCATCACCACATGTTTTCTGAGGAAAAGCATTTAATTCCAAATTTCCCCTAAAATTTGCTCAAAGTGAACTTCAAAACATGAAGACTATAAAATGCTATAATTAGCCAAGATTTTGTGACCAATGAATGATTTCATGCACTGACATTGGGATATTTCTTGTTGTAGGAATGATCTTCAGTGATGGAGTGATAAGGCCTTGTTTGGAGTTAGAGCCAAGCTGCTGTTGGCAAACACCGCGCTGACCTTTGCTTCTGCTCAGCTTTACAGCAGCCGTACAGACAGTGGTTGCGTCTACCCCAGTAGACTGGGTAAGTGAACCATTACCGCAGGCATGTATAAGCTGTCAGACTGTTACAACAAGGGTTGAAAAAGGTCACATCAGCTTGTGTGACAGCAGTGGTTAATTTGCACTGGTTACACCAACCACACACACACACACACACACACACACACACACATATATATGCAGAGTCAGGCTTTTTGCAGAGGCAGACTTCCTCTCCAGAGAATCCACATGTAGAATGACAGGTGACCTTGTGACCATGTGTTGTGTGACTGAATCTTCACAGCTATTGGGAGCCCCTGGGTCTTGGCCTCTTTGTCCCAAAGTACTAGCATGCAGTAACAGTGAACCATTACTGACAGTAACAACAGCATTTCTCAGGTGCTGCTAGTTTATTGTTATTATACATATTTAACAGCAGTCTATTTTGATATGAAGGAGGAAGTTATATGTAGGAGGGGATTGTTTTTCATTTGGAATAGTATTTCAGATTAAATAATTAATGTTAGGATTGCAATTGATTTCAAACTGAAAAGGTCACATTTTTGTCAATCGACCCATCTGCTGTTAAGGGTTGAGAATTTTTCCTCTACTCACTGTGTCTTAATAGAAGTAAAAACATAAGTTTAATGTCACAAATATTTAATATCTATTTGCTTTAGAAAATTGATACAATTGAATTGGTCTCTGGAAAGACATGTACATAACAAGAGTGGAAGGTCAGTCTAGAATAACTTGCTATTTTTTATTCAGATACTGTATTTATACTCAGTAATTGACCAGTAGTATGCAAAACATGAGGTTGCACTTCAAAATCACATCAAAGTAATGCCAGCTCATAATGTATCGGAGGATATATATTGATATTAGCTCAAGCATGAATTATATGATTTATCAATTTCTAAGGGCTC
Source organism: Remorina albescens (assembly GCA_034769265.1). Classification (NCBI taxonomy): domain Eukaryota; kingdom Metazoa; phylum Chordata; class Actinopteri; order Carangiformes; family Echeneidae; genus Remorina; species Remorina albescens. Next base: position 23,958,435 of record CM068494.1, read on the forward strand.
GGGTAAATAAGTGTTTACTAGTATCCTATATTTTTCTAAAATGACTTAATACTACATTGATTTCTTTATTCCATCAATTAGCAAATACTCACTTACCCTCATACCATAATCACATTCTATGTTATTGTGAAAAGAAAGTAAACCTAAAACAGGTTACAAATTTAGTTTGAATTTATGATCCCTCACACATTTATTCACATGGCAGCGTGTTCATTAAGTGAAAATGGATTGCAGACAAAGTTGTATATGTATTCACAGTTCTGGCTTTCCCAGTGCTGTCCTGCCCGTGAGAGGACACCACAGTGGTGACTCACGTTGGGACACTGTGGGTTCCATCCATGGCTCCAGGCTTGGTACATCATTTTGTCCCCTTTCACCCAGAACCAGTGGCCAAACAGGTAGTGCAGTCCAGTCCACACATGGTCAGCCTGGGCTTCCCTGCTTGTCTGCTGGATTTTAGAGACCGCAGATTCATCAGGCATACTGACCAGGTTACTGCCAAGTTGCTGAAAGTTTTCCATTGCACCCTCCCATGTCCTGTTTTCCTTTACCAAAAGCATGTTGCTTTTACAACAGTAGAACCTGTGCTCCTTCTTTCAGTCCTTTAAAAACCAGCCTTCTCTTCTTTGTGCCACGCATCTTTTGTTGTTACCCATGTCTTCCGGTATTGACCAGATAAGTTGTGACACAGTTTTACCTCCAGACCACTTCCAGATATCATTGGCATCTCTGTACAGACCAATCCAGAAATCCCTGTTGTTTCGAGGTCTCAAATTGGAGGAGTATTTTGTTTTCCTCCAGGCTGTGGATTGAAGAAAGGTCAGTGTATTGTTCTCTGCAATACTTTCTGGCCTCTAGCCAATTCTTTTCTGTTTCGACATAGACATGAAAACCCAAGAAGTCACAGATGGCCACCTTGAAGAGAACAGCAAAAAGTAGAAACCTGAAAGCGCTTTTCTTCATGTTGAGTTGATGCTGAGGTTTCCTTCTGTGGTTATTATGTTACCCTGTAGAAGGTCTATAAGTCACTTGAAGGAACAGTAAGCACCCAATCATAGTACTTTCTAGGTTATTATGAAAATAACCAGGAAAGCATTCACAAATTTAATGATCCAAGTTCTGGGCATGCAAATATTCATAAATTAGGCTTAATGAGAAGTGTCAGCTGACGGCTGTCTGAATTCTGTAGGCAAATATTTAGGCCATTCCCAAACACCCACCTACTCCATTTAGACCAGATTACGGTGAAGAGACCAGGTATTAAACTTGATATGTATGGGAAACATTGGGGTCTTTTACTTTCCAATATAAACGGTACATACATGATGCAAATCACCAGTGTATTGGATTGGTATTGGCGTTAAGACTAACATTGTTTCTGGTCTCAATCAGACATGACCAATCTTCATTAAATACACTTTCTTTATGTTTGAGCTTATAAAATCTGTTCTGTGCAATTCTATGAAAGTCTCGGACAATATCATTACCATTTGTACAAGTTTTAAATTATTGTATAAATATTGAGCACTTTAAATTAGAGATATCTGAAATTTAATGGTTTATTGTGGATGCCTCCGCTCTCATTATTCCAATGGTTTCACTGAAGCACATAGCAAATGATGTGAATAAAAAAAAAAAAGTTTTTTCATTATGAATATTCAAAGTACGACCTTTACCCGGTGGCTATTTTCTGCCCTGTCTTAGTCAAAATATTAATTAGCATTTTCTTAGAAACCATGACTGAAAATTTTGTGAACTGTGTAATGTAATCATCCAATCAGACTTTTATTGTGCCAATGCCAAATTTGAATATTACCTTAAATCTTTTATATCTGCTTTGTTGAAAATTAATAACTTTTAAGAGCATAATCAAGTTTAATTGTATATTATACTATACTGTTTTAAACTAAGCTCATTCAAGTTGTTATTGTCTTGAATAAAATAAAGAATAGTTTGCTGGCAATAAATCACCTTTCAGTTGATTAGTTTTCAAGGGTCAAGAGACAAAACACAATATTTCGTGACAAAATATGTTTTTTTGAAGTTTTCAGTCATTTAAAGGAGCAGCAAATATAGTCTGTTTTCCTGGTCATTTAGCTATATTGGTATACTGCATTCATTCATCCATCCATTGCATACATCACTTTTCATTCCACTGTCACTTCCAGGTGACATTGGGTGAGGGCGATGTACACCCTGGAAAGGTCACCTGTCCATCACAGGGCTGACAGATTGAGACATCTGTACATGGTGGCATTCATGCACATGGGCATGTTACTGTCGACAGTTAATCAAATGTACATATCTTCGGACTGTGGGAGGAAGCTGGGGGAGGAGTCCTTGGAGGGGACTCATGCAGGCTCATGGAGAACATGCAAACCCCACACAGAATGGACCCATGCCCCAAAACCCTCTGCTGTGATGTGACAGTGTTTACCATAGCACCTGCCCTGCATTTGAGTATTTTACAGCTATATGTCTAAATGATGATAAAGGATTAGGGTAGATCTTTGACATGCAGTCCATTTATATATCCTGCATGTAACTTTACACTCCAGAGCTGTGTTCTCATATAAACCCACATAAACTTATTCATGAAAGAGCTAGTGGCATTGACACATAAATCCAGTGCAGTGAAGCAATGTGTTTTGTAACTGTAGAAATAATCACTGGGTTTACAGTGTTTTAAATGTTTCTTAAACCAGACAAGCACAACAAGAAAGCTGAAGACAGCCACAAGTATATTGTCAACAGTCACAGTTTATGAATCAGGCACAGGTACTACTAACAGGGGAAGCACGCTTATTTACATATGCAGTACATAAAGGAAGCAGCCAGTTCATCAAAGAGAGGCTAAAAAAAGATTTAAAAAAAAAAAAGTTACATTATATCAACCATGCAAGAAATTCTGTGAAAGTCTGTGAAATTCTAAACCTGCTGCACCTCGTGTTGGACTTTAATGTTAGTGTTTTTGTTTACTAGCCTAGCAATTTGAAAACTCCTAGTCTCCTAGTCCAGGTCCATTTTTTTCTTTTTTTTTAACCTCAGAATTAAAAACTGCTTCAGACTTCATCACTCCCAAAGTCAGCGGAAAGAATAAGAAAAGTATGTAGATGCTTAAAAACATAAAACTGTACACATTTGTCATCATGAAAAACACTATGCAACCACAAAGAATAGGAATGTGCTTTGCAACCTCTTCCAATTAAACTTTGACCAAAGGTCAGTAGTTATCAAGGTTTAGTTGTTTAAGTTATCAGTATTAGCATCAAGGAAACTTAAGATATTGCCACATTATGAATAGTTTGGTGGAATTATTTTGATTCCTCAGCAACACCAATTATTATGATTGCTGGTTATAATCTAACTATGTTGTATATTGCTAATACTGTCAATTGATCTTTGGTTTCTAGGACAAATGTTAACAAATATCGAACTTTCACCATTTTTTTTCAAACTTGGGTATCTCTTATTTTTTGCCCATCAGACACATTATACATCTAAAAATGTTAAGGGAAATCATAAGGTTACAAAAATAAACATTTCCTAAATCACATAGATAAAATAAAACAGTCAAACAGTGAGCATCCGTCCTTTTTACAATAGCACAGAAACTGGCCTCACGTCACTTGCCTTGTTTCACTTGTTTTATTGCACCACAGCTATAGATTGAAATGATGGCGCATTCTCTGCTCCTTCGTCGTGGATCAACAGCAAATATTTGGCATGACTTTGGTGACTGGACGATGATTTTTAGTACAGCAAAGTGAAGGCAGCTAATGAATACCAGTCAGTCTCAGTCCCAAACGCAGTGTCCGTTGTCTCTTCTCGACACTAGCAAAGGCCAGTGATCCCAAACTTTTCACATTACAGGCATTGTCATTGTCATAATCGTTGTGATGAGCTTCATCATTGTTGTCAATCTTTGTCCCAGGAGGTATGAGGAAAGAAGGAGAGGAGGTGGGGAAATAAATCTGTTTGGTTGACTCATGTTTGTTTGTCTCAGTGTGTGGACAGTTTTTGAGGCAGCAGAGGGGCTTGTGGATTGTGTGTCCTGGTGGGTGATGGGTGAGTGTCAAGATTCACATTTCCGTGTCAGCCACAGGGGTCTGGGTCTGGGAGTGTCCATTAGTGGTGGGGGCGGGGTTGGTCCCATTTTCTGGCGGAGACTCTCCATTGGCGGTGGGCTTGTCAACGGGCTCCTGGGGCAGGGGGGCCACAGACACCAGGGTATTAGCTTGGTTCTCCTCATCCACCTGGAAGGACTCAGCCTAAAGAGTGTGAAGAGGCACTTGAGGTCAAAGTAACAAAGTACTAGGTTTAACACAGACAAATGTAATCTCGCTGTTCAAACACAACACATAAACAAGCAGGAAAGTGTGTGGTTGGGATTGGATTTGTTTTTGTGGGTGGTGTTCAAATATAAACAAATGCATTCTTTATAAATGAGGTTTATTGGTTTCAGCTGTGTGTGCGCTCGCTCGGGTCTTAGTAACTTTACTGATGAGCTGTAAACAATAGGCAGGCAAGTGGATCATTTTATTTTCTATTTAGTAGAAATTATTAATTAAGAGACTTTGTTAATGTTTAATGGGTTGCTCTGACTGTCATTGAGAACTTTGGATAATGATTGGTGCTTATGACAGACTCAAATGTCTGTTTCATCTAAATCATCACAAGGGTGTGTCCTCGCATGTCGGCGCACAAAAAATTATGTCATGTTCTGCACAAAAAACTAAAAACTAAAACCATCTGTTGAACCTGTAAAATTGGTTAAAGTGGAAACAGCTTCAGTGTTTCCCACACAATTGAATTGGCATGCACTTTGAGACAAACAACTGAACAATGTGTAGAGAAGCATTCCTTCTTGTTTTTATGTACAACTCCTAACCCTCACCACCTCAGGTTACTTCATCATGGATTGACTGTATGTTATGATGCAGGGGTAAGGGGGCGAGGAGCAGCTGGGCTAAATGGGCACAATCCAATAAGATTTTACACACTGAAAAATCCCATTGGCCAAATTAGCACAGATGCGAAAGAAAATAACATTATTTTTTGCTGAAATTTTAATAGCCTCAGCTTTTGAGGCCCAAGGCGTGAACAGTGTGAAACACCTCCTTTAATCTACTCACCAGTCTTACTCCTTTGGAGTTCTTGCGGTGCGTCTTTAAGTAATAACCAGCTACCAGCAGTGCAGCCAGCAACAGGCCAGTCAGTAGCAAGGTAACCAGTACCAACTTAGACTTCTTCCCCCACTGAGGAACGACTTGGTCCACATCAGTCTGGAAAAAAAAAAAATATATATATATATATATATATATATATTTGACAACAAAATACCAGAAGTCGAGTGGTCACTTTGTGTGTCTAAATTAAGTCAGAAGTACAGTGTTTCGAGCAAGCAAGAAAAAAATTTGAAATCACTCTTCAAACTGAAGCTGAGAAATCTGTCCTGCTCGTACCTGACAGAAACCTGTGGAGTCACAGTTTAATTCCATGTGTGAATTGATTCACTTGAAACTTGTGATGGTGCATGTTGATATCAGGTCTGGGGAGGGAAGCCATTGTGCTTTGACACTTTGACTATGCGATTGCTGCTCTCTCATCAGTCTTAACTGAAAGTGAGGAAAACCAGCCTCACCCAATGTCTCTGTTTATGTCCCAATGTCTCAATGGGTAGTCTTTCCTTTTGTCTTAAGGTGGTGTCAAAACCGGAATATGCCAATGTAGACAGTATAATAAAGAGTGACTGCCTGAAATATGGGTGGTTTGTTGCATGTAGGAGTAAGGAGGAGAATACCACATGGTGTGTGTGTCAAATCCAGAGACAGACAGACACACCCATAACCCAAGATTGTCTCCTAGGTACTCAAATAAATGTTTTGCACATGACAAATAGATTGTTTGTGGGATTTTTGTTTGTCACACAAAGTGTCAGCCTGGCAGCTTGAAGCCTTTGGAAAACTCAGGGAGTGTTTTTCTTCAGTCTAGTGTATTTTCCAATCTAGTCAGATTCTGAGTTAAACACTGAATATGGTGTCTGAGTCTAGAGTATAGAAATTGTTTATTTTGTGGGACCTTCAGTCTACTAAATAAGTTTGCATCTTTGTAATGTTTATAAAAAGTGCAAAAGTGATCTCAGTCGATTTGGCGGCAAAGTGTACTTGCATTCCTATTTCTGACCTCAAATTTCTTGACTGAACTGAATATTGTTTTTTGTTTTTTTAAAATGCAATTAATGTATAGACACGTGTGTAGCATTTCTGTAATTATACTAACTGGTACTTTACCTTATCTTTGATGTTGTCATTGTTGAACTTGTTTATCATGCCTACAACATCAGCTGCAAACAAAAAAAGCAAAACGTTTTCAAAATTACAGTAGGCTGCATTTTTTTATTTGTAAAGAAGTGGCGGCAGAGATGTGACTTTGCAAAAAAGTCCTGTTTTGCGATTAATAACTTATTCCAAAAGCCAGCATTAGCATTAACTGCTATTTAATTTACAGTAAAAACAAAAAATGACAGGGTTCAGCATTAAAGCTTAATTTACCAAGACCTGGAAAGCACCACCAATGTTAACTGGTTTTCTTCCATTTCCATTCAGTATTTTCTTCTATTGAGACATGCATGCTAAACAGCTAGCACCAGTCTAACTTGAGTGTTTTGTCACTTGCTGCTTCCATGCCACTGCAGCATCCAGACTTCTCTTCAGAAGTGGTACTGCGCAGTAGGTGCTTTGTAACCTGCCATCTTGCAAATGCAATGATGGATAAAGCTTTTTGCATGGCTGTGGGTAAACAGTTGCTGGTGTTTGCGGCTTGGCAATAGCAAAACATATGAACAGTACCTTGTTAAAAGAAGGAACTGCTTAGCATCTGAAGGCTTATAAATCATAACAGAATGTATGTCAGTATTGTTTTTAAATAATGTTTAATACCTAATATCACTGACCTTCAACATACTGTCCGGACACAAGGATTTCATCAGAGTTGTCTGCCTGGTAGATCTCTAGTTTACATTCTCCATTACACAGCTCCTGCAGAACACTTTCAATCCTCATTTTGGTGTCTTTCTGCAAGGATAGCACAATTAAACATAATTAGTTGTGAAACATTGTCATTACAACATGTGAATGGTTTCATTTATCTAATTCCAAATTACATGTTTCACGCAGATCAAACTTTTTTTCAAAGATAATTGATTTTAGGTTTTAGTTTAATTATCTCTCAGGCTATTTAGTATAAGTTTAATTGCTGAAATGGCTAAACATTGGCTTAGTTAGAGCCCAAATCTTTACGGAAACACAGACAAAGACAATTCTGCCTCAGTTTGTGGTAATTCTGAGCTTGTTGTTTATGGTCTGTTGGTGTCTGCCTGGACACCAAGACCTGTCTGTGTATGTTTTGTTACTTATATCTGTGCATGCATTGTTTAAAGATTAATTCACTGCTTAAGCTGTACCAGGACTAGCAGGCTGAAATCCTGTCCAGAGGGCTGAGGCATCCACATAGAACATGGTGATTCCAAACATAAACATACAAACAGCCACATTGCTGCTTCAGGCTGCTTCATACATTACACAGTCTCCGGCAGCAGTAAGCCCACTCACTGTGATCCCCTCCCTGTCCCATCACAGCTCAATCTATGCTCTCACTGACATGCACTAGAAATTGGCTTTCCCTCTCTCCATATAAATCATGATGTTTCATTTAGCTTAAACAGGAAAAACAAAAATAACCTTCTATCTATTCCTTCTAGCTTTTTATAATTTTATTTTTTTATAATTTTTTAAAATAATTTTTTATTGCTAGAAATACCATAGTAATGGCATTTCTAGCAATATAATGGTAATACTTAATAAACACACAGTAGGTGATGTTTTTGTTTTGTTTTGTTTTGTTTTACTTACGCAGCTGGAGGAAGACTTGAGTTTCAGACTGACAGCATTTTTGTCCTGGACCGCTTCTTTGGTGACACAGACAACAGCATCCTGTGGCACTGGGACTGACCCTGGCACTGGAACTGGCACTGGCTGCAGTGAAAAGCCAAAACTGTAATCTTCCTCACCATTACACTCATAACTGCTTTGTGGCATCAGTCAAATTGTACAGGGTGAATCTGTTTTTGACCAGTGCCTTTCACAAGTTGCAATTCATTAAATGTTATTGGTGGACATTTTAATTTCAGTACTTCTGACTTCAACCCCTATGACACAGATATATAATAGGAAATCTCAATGTGTATATACAACACAGCATACTCAGGTTGATAAAGTAATTGTTTGATCTTAGAAAAACTAAAAGAAGTCTAAGAGTTAAACTCTTATGTGTGATTGAGATCTGCTATTCAAACAATGCAGAATTGGTGAAAAAAAAACATAACTGTGGCCTATAAAGATGCAGTTCTCATTAATATGAAAAACTCACTCTCTTTTATTTATCCAAAGAGTAGTATCATGCTTTTTCTACGTAAAGTAGAATAAATGGGGTTCACGTCTCAATGTCTTTGAAACATTTGAAAATGTGAAGCACAAATAAGAGCATCCAAACAAGAATGCAAAACACACCAGTAAACAACCAACACCAGATCTGTAATACTACTACATTGTAGTCTTTTTTTTTTTGACTCAAAATTTTAAAACAACTGACAATACTTAATGAATGTGACCTGAAGGACCTACTTTGTTTCCAGGTCCATCGCCTCTGGAGGGCACAGGTGCTGGTGTTTCTGCTGCAACAACTTTGGGCATGTCAGTGTGTACCTCCGCTGTGAACTGAGTTTCCTCTCCACCTTTTTCTTCTGTTGCTGTGGGGCTGCTGTCCTTGTTGTTTACTCCACCTCCTGTCTCTACTGCCTCCTCTGTAGTTGTTTCCGCCGTAGTCTGGTCATCTAAGTCTTGAGGTTTCATTGTCGGGAAGACCAAGATTTGTGGAATGCCTGACTCTGAAAAAATCAATAAAACCTAAATATTTAGTTTGTTATGTTTAAAAAAAAAACCCAAACTAATATCAGATGTGAACAACAGTAGTATATGAATGTATAATATTTTGATGTCACAGCTGATGCGATCATTTGTGTATCGTATGTATTAATGCAACAACCAAGTGGAAATCACCCACAATCTGTTAAATCCGCAGCCTTTGTAAATTTATAAATCTAGATTTTCTGAACTGTATGTTAATCGGATTAGATTCATCAGGCCTATTCAGTGCAGTCCTGCTCATCTAGGATTTGCATGTTTGTATTGTTCTTTCCACCCTTTTGTCGATGTTACTCTCAGCCTGTATTTGCATTTGTCCATTCAGTTTAATACAATTTTTAAAGTGTTACAACACGGGGATGTTGTCGATGTAGAAAGATCGACTGTTCTAAAGGGGCCCGTAGTGTTCAGTTCAGTTTTCTGGCTAAAGTGGGAAACTTGGTTTGTTGACAGGGCACAAATTAAAAAACACAACTACCAAAGACAAAATGAGATGATTAAAACCAATTCCTCTTCGTGTACAGCTACATTAACAGAGGAAGGGTGCCGAGGTTTTAATGTGCAAATTCGGTTTCACTCACCCAGTACAAGTTACTGTCAGTGTAAGAAGTTAAAAGTTTTATCAAATAATTTTTTTTTCAACGACGGCTGCATCAGTGCAGTCCTTTGCTCAACAAATCAAGTTCTCAAGCTAAACTTGTAAAATATTTTTTATGAAATCTGCGTTTCTTACCAGGAGCTTTAGTTATCTCTGGATCTGATTCCACAGAGGACACAGTTGCTGTGGTAACATCTTCTTCCTGTGCCATAACTCCAGCTGTAAAATCAGAATAAGGTCCCGTGTCAATTTGTTTTGAAACTGAAAAATTTTCTTGCATACAATAGCATAAAACAGTGGTGAACATAATGATTAACTTGTAATTATACATTTTTTAAAATCGTACTGCAGAGTTGTGAATAATTAATAATCCATTGGTTGACCAATTTTTCTCCAACTAAACCATCCTTCAGTCCAAAACCTAAATGGTCACTACAGGGACAACTGCTGTCTATTGCTGAGCTCTAGTTTCTATGGATGGAGCACCTTCTTGCTGACTCATCATGAGCACATTAGGTTTTAAGCTCTTGTTTTTATTCATCACTGTTTCAAGGCAAAGCGGTGTTCATATTCGAGAGTAGATTGTCCCACTCTGAGGGTCTGAGTATTGCAGCTCCACAGCAGAGTCATGGGATATTTTCCCACATCTCATGATCGCTGTGCAGGCATGATTTAATAAAGTTGTAATGAAAGGTAGCTCCGATGGCCCGCAGTCTTAATGTCAATTATCACCCTAATGCATGGGCTAGTGGAGTGTGTGAGAGCTCTGTGGTGGGCTCACCGAAGGATTTCTCCAAGTCCCCTGAGGCCTCTGCACTGGCAAAAGATTAGGTAATAGATCATATTGCTGTGGATAACTGAGGCTCGCTTATCCATGGATCATATCATGAAGTCATTTACTTTGAAATATAATCTCTTGCTCTTTCTCAAAAGATCCTATGGCTACAGTGAATCACTTTGGGTTTGGCACGGATAGGCTATGCAAAATAAGTTTCTGAAATATATAAATGATAGAGGAATTATTTTCCATCAACACATTTAAACCACTGAATGCATTGAATAAATGTGCTACTGAAAGGTGCCAGGTAATAATGCCTTTGAAAACATCACTTTTTCCAATTTTTTTTAATTATGTAATAGGCCATTATACCATTTCCATTTTTTATGGAGCCTTGTGACTTGACAAAAGAGTCCTCGATAAATTGCGGTACTAGATCAAAGTCTTGATATATTCTTTCATGTCAGCTTCTTTCAGCTGTAAATTTTTTGGAAAATCTCGATAACTCTAAGGGTACGATTTTCTATGCTAATTTATAAAATATGTCACCACACCTTGCAGCCACTGAGCTAATGGACCTCAAGTCATAATTTCTGTAATTTGCCTGCTCCACGTTCCAATGGTAGGATCCAGAACTCAAATGGAAGTACCCAGAATACATTACGCCCTAACATCAGCAGCGTTACCTCATTCTCAAAACATTTCCATAATGCCTTACCTCTGCTGATCTCATTACCTCTCACTCTTTCTTTCTTTTCCCCTGCTGGTTGTGCATTTGTTTACAATTGAGACTGATTTCAGGCCCGCAATTGTAGTTTGCTACAACAAAATTTTATTTCTGCGGCTGCTTTTGTTGACATAGAGATTTGATTTAATCATGGATTTTGTTTTATATTTGCCCATTTGTGACTTACACCTGTGAATTGTTGCCATTCTGTTAGGATTTCATAGTTATGTAAAATGCCCCCCAAAATATCTGCTTATAGTAAATCTTAATATACATGTAGCATAGTGCACACCACTTAGAATAAGAGATTAACTGCCCTGCAGGACAGACTGAAAGGATTAGTACCATCCAAATGTTAAAACACAGTGTTGTCCATTCATGTTTATAAAGTAATACACAAAAATTGGATGCAACTAAAATATATTTGAATTTATCAAATTAGATTTTTAATATGAAAAAACTACTAAAATCCTAGTAGCTACTTGAAGTTGCTTTTCTCCTGTACTGCACTCTGTTGTCTTTTTCTGGTCGCCTCACCATCTGCAGTCACTTCTTGAGGTTTCCCCACATGAGGCATAGATATTCACACAATGGTGGCACTGTGACACATGTCTGCCGACTTCCTTAGATAAATCATTGTGACAGACAGGTGCCACAAGTACGGACTAAATGCTGTGTGTGCCGTGCTGGCAGGTGGGGCCATAATCTCCAAGGAGCTCCTCCAGCATGCTCGGTGTTAGCAACTGTCCATTGCAGCTGTCCATTCCACTGGCATCTCTACACCTTCTGAGAGATTCATTGGAGTGAGAAAATATATCAGTCACTGACCTCAGGCAGTTTTGCAGTTTCTGTACCTATTTCAGGTCTATAATAAAAGCTTTGTTGTAGTTGTGCTCAAGTTTCACTACGGGGCCAGAATATTGCCAAATTTAGTGCGTCATCTTGATGTACTTGTTATCTCTAGTTTACTCACAGGAACAATAGTGTGGGCGTGGCCCAGCAGCAGGTCAAGGACCCCTAACCTTGCGAGTCTTTTTCAGACTCCTTCCCCATCATGCTGCCATTACAGCTGCTATCCCTCCTCCATCTCTGGGTGGTCTGTCTGTTTATTTTAAACGAAAGGACAAATTCCACAATTGGTGAGATGGTCCGGCATAAATCAGGCTTCCCTCATATAGTTTGAACGCACAGGAGTGCCAGAGTTCAGAGGCTAAAAGGTGAAATTTAAGCTCTCTGATCATTACGTTAGTTGTAGTTAGTTGGTAAAACCTTTGTCAGTGGTGTTGTAAAATACAAAAGATTGACACCATTACTGCTGATGAGTATGTTTAATTTTGATTAGCAGTCTGATGTAATATTGGGGAGAAATTGTGGTGACCATCTAGACAGCACATGTTTGAGTTTTAAGGATTTAGGAGAATTTTAAATCTGTACTATAAAAGGCAACTGTGCTAATGATGTCATGGCACCTCATGCAAATATGTAAAATGAGACATGCTGACTTAGCTTCAGACACTGCCAAGACAGCAAGCAAACTCAATCCAGAGAGCTGACCTGCCATTGTTCATTTCATACAAACTGTCCTGACATCTTCTGCATGTAATTGCCTCTCATGACCAATGTTTACAGAAATGGCATGAACTGAGTGACCACCTTTTATTGTTTTTGTTTGCAGACCTAAAAGCCTCAAGTTCTGGTTCAATGCAGTCCTTCCCCGGTTCATCGGATATTATACTGGGACAGCAGCAGTGTCTCTGGTGTTCTCTGCAACCGCCAGACCTTTTTTTTCCAATGTGACCACTGAACCCAACACTACCTAACAGCCAGCTGCTTAAGGTGATTATTTGAAGATTGTGATAAGGTATTGTACTAATACATACACATATCTGGGACGCTGATAGCCCTTGTGCCTGGAATCACCACGAATATCCACTTGTATGTCATTCCTTGTTTTCACGCAATGTTAAGCAGCCAAATTATCAGTCATCAGTCGTACATCGTGTTATTGCACAAACATAATAAACCTAACTCAGTCATCCTAATCAGCCTTGCCTCCATGTGTTGTAAAGCATGGGGATTGACTTCATTGCTGTCTTGCAGATTTTCCCACCAGATTGTTTAGAGTGACGGCTGTGGTCTGGAAACGCTTCCACCCTACACCCCCCATCTCTTGGGACTCCGGATGGAGGAATGCAGCAGGCTTTGGAAGAAGACGAGCCTGCAGTTCCATGCCTTCCTCCCTTCCAGCTCCCCCTGTCTGCTCGCCCTCTCCCAGTCACGCACAGCTAATCCTGGGCATTTATCAAGGTGAGATGCAAGCCCTTGAATCTACCCGAAGGTATAGCGTAATAGAAAACAACATGCCAAGACTCATATTGTAACAGCTAATTTCTCTCCCACGGCCCAGGAAAGCTTTGCCCATCTTCAGTGTCACACTTCAAAATGTGAACAATGGACCTATTAATCTGCAAATTCAAAACATAAAACATGAAACATCTGTTGAAATTTTCACTGGCAAAGATCGTTTAGAAACAGCCTGGCTTCTCATGAAGTATTTTGCGACACATTCAGGAGGGACTAAACCTAAAAATGCGGCTGCATATCTCTGGAGTCTCTGGGGTTCCCAGCTTCTGCCAAGAAAAAAAAACTATGCTGTGTATTTGGGCATGTTGAGGTGATAATGGTCTGCACAAGTCTGTGGACCACCTTACCCAGGACATGCTATAGTTACCAAATGATTAAGAGTTTCTTAGAATCAGCACTCATTTTTCATAGCTCTAAACGGTGCCAAAACAAATTTTTCTATCAGGTTTGAAGCTGAATGGAGACGTCTTAACAGTTTTTGATTGACTGAGTGTGCGAGATTCTGCCCAGCTGAGACAGCTTCTATAAACACTCTCAAGTTATGTCACCACCTGTTTTCCAATCATGTTATAATACATGTCATGATCATGATCCAGCATGTAAATGTGAAGTCTCCAATCTGGGACTTTCATGCAGTTAAATCAATATCAGAAATTAACCAATTGCAAAACCATTATCTGGAGTATTTGAGTTGGATTTTATGAGAGTATTTTATTTGCAAAATGGTAACATACCGTCTCTACTGTGTAAAACAATACATACACTTACTCTGAATGTTATGTCACACAACACACATATTGAGCATATTCTTTCCACCATCAAGTGTAATTTTTCTGATTCTGTTGTCTTTGAATCTGCACCAATTTTCTAATTTCAAAGTGCCTCTTTTGAGGTGCTCTGACGTCATTCTGCCAGCATTTGGATAGAAGGCACACCTCTTGCAACCGACACCACCCCAACAAAAAACAAAACAAAACTGATTTTCAGTTGAAAATAGATGTTATGTTTATGTTGAAAGTTGAAGTCAAGGCCTGAGTGTGTGTAACCACCTTTGCGTGTAATCACTCCATTTGTCTATCTGGCCTCTCATAATCATGCTTGATTTGAATCCTGAAAATTTAATCAGTGCCTCTGTAACAGCACAATAATAATCTACAAAAAGACACCTGAAACATATTCTGCCAAATGTAATTGTAAAAGATAATCAGAAGTTTGTTTTGAAATTTGGTAAAAATGATATTTTATCAATTATTTTCAAATGCATACTTTTCTTTTCCTCTGTTTGTTGGCGTCATAAGTCATTGCAGTCCCATACTAAATTCTGATTTAATGAGTGCACAATTTTCTTAATAAGTGCTCTCATTTTCTAATAGCTTGCTGCTCATAAAGAATCTAAATTTTTGAGTTAAGAGTGTGCTGTGGAATGTGACATTGGAACTCAGTCCCTAAGGGTTAAACATGCTCTGCAACTCTACCCTCTTTGAAACAACAGACTGCTGACCCACCCCGTTGCGCCCCCACCCCTGTTGTTCCTGTCACAGCGATTAATAGCAGAACCTTGGCCATTCTCCTCTCTTGGCAGGAAAGCAACTAACTCGCATGGTTTAAATCAGGCACTTGAAGCTGCACTTACTTCACCAAGTCTGTCCAGCTGCAGCATTCACCCAACCCAACCCTGAGGCCACCGCAGCTCCTTATTGAGAGCATGACGCCTGTTACGAAGGACCACAATCAGGAAACATGACATCTGCTTTCAATTGGCAGCATTATATCACCCTCAACCCCACCTCACCCCTATCCTCCCGCCCCCCACAAAACACACACACGGTCACACTCACAATTGACCACTACAGTTTAACTACCTTATGCATTACCTTGAATGAGCCTGTCTGTTTTGAGTGTAAGCAGGTAAACTGTTAAGGGATCCTGTTAAAGGGAATGAAGCATATCTGACTGTATAGCTCAGAGGCTCAGCATTGATTTTGTCCAGAAAGAACTTGAGTCATAGTATTGTTCAAAAATCTACCAGGGTAAATTGTGTTCACATATATCCAGGGTTGGTATTTAAAAAAACAAGCATAATAGGCCATTAAAATGTTGAACTGAAGTGCACTTAGTCGATGCACAAAGATTTGTTCTCTGCTTTAAAACATCAATTGCTTTCATTTAGATTTTTTTTTCCTCTCTCTTCAGAACATGTTTCTATATGATACTCCAGGACATCACTTTCTCTTCTGTGTATCCAATTTACAGATCAGGACACATACCGGCGCCTTATTTTTGTGGCTCATTTAACTTTAACACGTCAGCTTGTATTGCATGTGAATATACACAGTTAATACAAGTACAGAAGCTGTGAACGGTTGTAAGATGAAGCTGTTAAGAGCTGGCTGGAAAATCAGCTTTTTCTTATACAGAAGAGGATAAAAAAAATGCTAAACTAAGTGAGGGAGAATTTTATATGCTGAATGTGTGTCTCCTCCCAAATGCCCAGTTGCCACCACTGGATTGCTCTGCGCTACTCTTTGTGAGAGGATTGCACTCCGTTGTCTACATTGTTTCTGTGATTCTTGGGTGCATCTGCGACTTCAATGGGTACAACACAAACAATGATTTCCATAATTACATGCTCTGGGGTTTGCAGCAAGGTTGGGCAGAGTTTATTCCTTAACTAGAGAACCTCTTAAACCCACTTCACAGCAGATGCAGAGCTTAAACCAAATTATGAAAATTTTTTGTAAGTACCGTTTTCATATATTTAAACTGAGACCTTCCACGAATGAGCCATTCCAGTCATTTCAATGACAACAAAGTAAATCTAAGTGTGTTTTGCTCCCCGTACCTCGCTTCATGTCATGCCTCACATTGAATTTTTTTAAAAATAAGTCTGCAAAACAGCCTCAACCCAGTGTTTCTGAACATCCTCTGTTTAGCGCCCCCATTGCCCTATCCCTCCCCCCACCCCCTCACCCCCAATCCTTACGCTCACCAACATCCGTGAATCTGATGTGACCTCATCATAGTAGAGTTGTTCAGTAAGCCCATCTTTCCAGTCCTTGCATAACTCTGTCCCGCTCCCATATCAGATGTTGACGAGATCATTTAGGTTGAGGGTTTTTTTTTTTTTCCTAACTTGAGAGTTTTATCCCTTAGCTCTTACCAATCTGTAGGAAATGTGATATTTGCTTCACTGCCATTCTTCTTTTTTGACATACACATATGACCCAACTACAGTGCGTCACATGTTTTCAATTGCTTTGTTTGTGATTATTGTGGAAGATAAACATTGCGGTGAACATCAAGTGTTGGATTTTCTTTCTCAAAAGCAGAACAAAAGCTTTACTGCTTCTTGTTTGAAATATATAAGTTGAAATCATGTCAATGCAGTCTGCTTTTCCAAACCAGATATAGCTGCCTCTCCGTGCTGATGATCTCATTTCCCATAAGCTATATCCCATGAACAAGACAGGAGGTTTGAATTAAGCAGTTTAGTGTTGGATTCATTTCCAGCCACAACACAGAGCTCAGCCAATGATAGAGTAGCTGTCGTTCATTCTCAGCTCCAGCTCAGCTTTTTCACATCTTGCACTTGCCTTTTTGTTTATTTTGATCAGAGGTTTGCTTGTCCACTGTTAATGGATGAAACAAGTCATCTGTCAAATATCACAGACTTTCCTTTTATATCCCCTCTTTTCTTCTTTCTGCTGCAGACAATTTATTTGCTAAGCTGGAGTTCTGACATTTGAATTCTTAAGCAGCAATTCAAGGAGTATTTTATACATTATAAAATTCATAACGCATTCCTATATTTGGTGCCATCAAGAAAGGTCTTGATTTTTCCTTTGGAATTAGTCTTGTCTAGTAGTTTAAATTTGGAGATGGCTCTTCTTTGCATTAATCAAAGTTCATCATGGTGATCATACCAAAAGACTAGAGTAGTAGAGAGTTTCAAACTCAGTCACAAACAAAGCAAATAAAAAAATGGTGATTTCTCAGAAACAAACATCAGCCTGAGCTCTAACTTGAGTTGTCTTTTGTTTGCTTTCTCTTGCGTCTGTTGTTTACTGTCTAGTGTTTTCAGATAATTGGTAGATAAATTTGATTATATCATGTGATGTTAACAGTTTTTACTTCTTAATAATTATTCTCATATCGTGGTCTCAACCATGCTATCTTTACGCATAGTTTAACATCAGTCATCCTCCATGCCTCACTAAAGTGCCTACTGTATCAGTACAGCCACATTTGAAATGCACATGAACCACCAAACTCCACACCCTCGCTTCTTGCATGTTTCAACTGGCCTCACATTACCAGCTAAATATAAATACATGTAATTCTTAAAGTCCTTGAAGATCCTGGGAATCTGGTCAATGAAATAGCAAGCATAACACCAGAGGAAAGTTCACAAATTGTTCAAAACTGAATAGAAAAGTGCAACAAAAATAAGTAAGCTAAAAGCAGAGAGCCTCGTTTTGTTATTGAATACTTCTTCCACAAAATGTAATCCTTCTCTCTAAAATGATTGTTTTATTTGCAGAGTACTACGCAGTAATGTTTCTCTTTCAGCATCTGGGGGAAAATCCTTTTCAAAACAGTGAAACGCCACAAAGGCTTTATGTGCATATAGATTTCTTTTCAGATTTAAAAAAAAAAAAAAGGCTTTTAGGATTCCAGCAAGTAAAAGGGTTGTAGGGTTAAAACCGGGATTCAACTCAAGGATCATTCAAACAACCCCACCCCTCCTGGCCCTTCTTCAGCCACACAATATTGGAGAAGTTTTTAGATTCTTCTTTTTTTTTTACCTACCATTTAAGAGTGAGGCGATGAGTAGCAAAGCAAAGGCCAACATTTTCCAGGGCTGTTCATTTCTCTTTGTATATGATGCTGCCATTTTCATCCTGAATGTCCACACGTCCGATGGGTGGGAGTGAAAAGAGAGGGAAAGAAAAAGGGAGAGCCAAAAGCTGGTTGAGTCTTAGCAGTTTAGGGTTTCCTCTTACCCAGAGTGGGACAGGGTGGATAAAGCACCACTTGTGCTCTGTCAGTTTTTATACAGCCCCCCCTTCTTCCTTAGCGAGGCCCTGCCCTACACCCTATCTTCCACTGGTTACTTTAACCCTTCCTCTGTACCCCCACCCCTTTAGCAAAACGGATGGAGGGAAGGAGGAGAATGGGGTCCTGTAGGGATGCTGTGTATTTTAAGAAAGAAAAACTATGTACAGCATTCCTCAAATACTTAAAAAAAAAGTCTCTCTCTTTATATATACACACGTGTGTGTGTGTGTGTGTGCTATTTCCGTGCTATTTCCGTGCTATTTCCGTGCAATTTCCTCTATAACTGGTGTGCCGTGAGTGTGATTTGTGTTGAAAATCCTTCAATCAATGGCTATTACCTCATCTTTTGCTCACACTGGGTTAGTATGCCTGCTTGAGCTCTGAACACTGTCTGGACGGGAGTAGTAATCCTACTCACGATGAAAGGTGATAGCTCACAATAGGGTGTGACGCTCTGGTCTTTAATAGGCTTATAGAGATAGACTGTAGAGCAGAATAATCACACTCGAGACAAAGGTGTGATTCACTCTTATGTTAATGGTATTAATCCATTTCAGTGGCCTAAAGCCCCCACCACTCAGTAAGGCCATCAATCAACAGCCGCTATCCCTGTCGTGAAGACACCACAGGATCCGCTTAAACCATTCACACTTCCACCGATTCCCCAAAGCACCCAGCCCCCTCTCCTGCAACCTGAGCATCACTGCTTTACTCTTGTTAACTGTTATGCTAGTAGTTCTCATGCTCTGTGCAAATCAAACATCTGGAACCACTGGTGAAGGTATGCTAAATGACTTGTTAAAAAAGAAGCCCCGCCCCTCGAAAAAAAAAGTAGCACCAACAGTGAGCCGAGAGGAATAACAGCAAATGCTTGAAAAACAATCTTGTAATTTGATACCAGTTCTAATGCCCACAGTGCCCCTGTCCCTGTTTTGGCCCCATCCTCCCTCCTTCACCCCATTTCCTCCCTGTTACCCCCCCTCCACCCTTCCACTGTGCCAGACCCCTATCAAACATTCAACTCAAGCAGCAGGGTGTTGAGGTGGGCAATTGGCCCCTCACTGTGGTTCAAGATGAGCTCTCCTGAAGCTCCCAAGAGAAGAGGCAGCAGCGTGTCTATTACAACAGGCCCAGCTGGACAGGAGCACTCATGTCACTCCAGTAAAACATTCATTAGTCTGTTAGCTAGTTTAGTGTTTCTGCTATTGGAGTCCCCATGAATCACAACTTCCTGTCAGTTGGCAGTAAGGCACAAAATAGACATTTTACTCGCAACCAAGGGCAGCAGGACAAATCCGCTTTCATTATTTTTGTCATATACCATTTTCCCATCTTGCAAAGAGTGTGTTGCAAGTTTTTTGGATTCAACCTTTATCTAACCCACTTATACATAAGGAGCCAATCTCAGCTGACATTGGGCAAGGACAGGGTACACCCTGGACAGGTCGCTAGTCTGTTCCAGGGCCGACATACAGAGACAAACAACCCATCACACTCAAAGCCTAAACGCAATTTAGGGTCAGCAATTATCCAAAACGTACAAGTCTTTGGACTGTGGGAGGAATACGGAGTACCTGGAGGAAACCTGCACAGGCACAGGGAGGTTTGGGAATCAGACCCAGAGTTTTCTTGCTGTGATGCAACAGCACCAACCACCATGTCACTGTGCCACAGTGGATTTGTCAGTTTAATTGCGCTTTTCCATACAGATGATTCACAAAATACAGATTAAAAAATGAGCTGCAAATGTTGAGATTTGCTGCTTTAAACCTTGGTGGTAAAACAAATCTTCACATGGAAAATTAGTGGAGTTTATTTCAAACGCTATTGTTTTAATCTGGTGTTACTGTATTCTGATGTCGATGATGAATTAGTGCGGACAGAACGCCAAATTTTCCGTCTGTCTCCTCAATGACTGCAGCTCAGGGTGTCACAGAGTAGCTCGTTATGGTCACGGAGCAAAAAACCAACACAGACAGCAAGTGTGTACCTCCTCAGACCTTATAGAAAGCAAATCTAGAAAACATTTCTACCACTGGGATCCTGTGAGTCCAAGCCTATAGATCTGGCTTCAAATGGATTTATTTGTTTAGAGTAAATTGACTGTTCTGCACATCTGTTGCAGCTTATGAAGTTTGAAAACAGAGCTCTTCTTTCCTTTTCGACATTGCACTGTTTCTTCAGTAACAGTACATTGCAATCACCATATATCTGCTGCTGTCAAGGATTACTTCTGACAGCAGTGTGTGTATTTGTTTTAACCAGAGCTGATGGTTGTGCTTTTTAGTCCCATGCATTGTGCGTGCATACCTTGGAGCATGTGTGCTAAATACTTTCTGAAATGTATGATGGGATGTCTCAGGAGAAAATGCACAACCAGATACAATATCAAAAGAGAAAAAAGAAAAGCATTGCGCTTTTGTGCTCATACTTTCTCACGGGAGCCCACTTTAGATTTACTCTATACTTTCAAAGACCACAAAAATCCTGAACTGTTGTGACGTGCGTGTTGTGAATGTGCATAATTTAGTTTTTACTTGCATGCAAGTAGGTTCTGTCTCACTTCCTTTCTTTTTTCTTTTTATCTTCTGTACTTTTCTGTTCCCTGTTGCACAACATTTTTCTAACACGAACGACCAAAGCATCAAATACTTTGAACTAGCACATCAACTTGCAAAAACAAAATTAAGCTTATTGACTTTCCTTAGTCCTGGGGACAAACTGCTGAGAAAACTACACCTACCCAGCACCTTCTCAGAACAATTTAGCAAAGAATAAAATTATAATTTCTTATAATATTTCTTCTGTACACAAATTTACCCTCTCTTGATGGCGATTTTACTTATGTGGTTATAATCTTAAATATACGAGTGAGCATTTCTAATAATTTTTTGGGCTATAATGTGTCAAACTGGGCTGATGAAAGTGCTTCTGAAAGTCTGGTTTAAATCTTTATAAGATTTGCTTTCAATTTGATTTTTGAAGAGAGGTGACAAACATTTCAGAGTCAGAGTTACTAATTGGACATCCCCTGGATCACTGAGGTCACTGGCTTCTTTAAATGGCTGATACTCCAGAGATGCGATAGTGTATTAGCAGAATATGTTATGGATTAAATTCTTTGAAGACTTCTGCCT
Source organism: Remorina albescens (assembly GCA_034769265.1). Lineage (NCBI taxonomy): Eukaryota > Metazoa > Chordata > Actinopteri > Carangiformes > Echeneidae > Remorina > Remorina albescens. The sequence goes on from CM068494.1 coordinate 23,980,081, forward strand.
TCACTTTAGATTCTCAGATGTAGAACTTCAAGCTTGTCAGACAAATTAATGAGCTCAGCATCTTATGATAAACATGGCTTTTGTTTATGGGATTGTTTCAGATGTAAATCTTCTCAAAATATTGGCAGAGGTGGCAGTGTTAGTGTTTATTCTGTCTGAGAGCAAGATTTCACCAGAAGTGGATTATTTGTAGGAGCCCCAGGCAGAGTACTGGACAGGAAGTTGTAAAGGAACGACTCTGCTAATGTGACAAACCTTTGTGGGAAGAGAATTTCTTTGCCATCCATAACCTGTCCATTGTTAACAGCCTAGCATCAGAGATTCATAGTTTTGTTTTGACTTCAGTCGCGAGAAGAGACAAAAAGCAATCAGTGCTCACTGTTATATAAATGGTGAGGACCATTTTAGTCCTCATTGAACTGCAGTTTTGAATTTAATTCTGGTTAATTTATTTGAACAAGCACATGCAGACACGCACAGTTGTAATGCACATTTTATGGAGCTTTGAAAATGGGAGCCATAAATCCTACAAAGTTCACAGATTGGCTTCATAGGAAGGAGTCTGTCTTGAAGTGATTTCACAAAAGCAGGGGAGAGAAACTGAGAAGGGGGGTGGTGGTGGTGGGGGTGGGGTGGGGGGTGGAGTAGTGGGAGGGGATTTAATTTCAAACTGCAGCAAATGTTGACCGTTATTTCTCTGGCCTGAACAGTGAAGTCTTTGAGCGGGAAGCGGGAAAAAAGAAGTGTCGGATTGACGAAGTCACTTCTACCCAAAACAAACAGATTCTCAGGGATGTCCCTGTGTGGGTTCCTTTCATCGTATCAGTCTTGGCACGGTGAATGTGATGACCTCCAGCAGTATTGTGGAGCCCTGCAGATGTTTTGTGCATACACAACCCCTCAGGCGGTAGCGCTTGGATACTTGATAGACTGTGTAGCTGTACTGTCTGGCGAACAGATACTTTTTGTCACTGACACATGCCCCTTTGCCCTTTCCCTCTATCACATTTTCACAGCCCCTCACAGTTCCTCTCAACCCTCATTATGGTGTAAACAGTGAATGAATAGATGAGACGTCAGCCAGTTTCCAACAGCTTGTGATAATAACTTTGGCCAGGAGATGGCACCACCAGACTGGCGTGCTGTCCAGCTCAACCTACTGGACATGAGCCTGATCAATAGATTGAATAGACACGTTGAATGTGTCATTTATTGCTTGATACATTTTGGTGGGATTATTAACAGAGAAAGGAAATTACAATAGCAAATTGAGGAAATAAAATGCAGTCACAGATTAGCTCATTCAATAAATCCTCAAAGAAGTTGCTGCTGGTTTGGCCATTTAGGATTTATTCTTACACAGTCATCAGGTGGTTTTTTTTTTCACCCTGCTTTGGACAGCTGTCTTTTATCCTTGGTGAGAACAAACATATCAGTTCCTGTTTGATGGTGTGCACTGTGATAATGTATTGTGCATTTAATTAAAACTGCAGGAGGCTGACACTCGCAGACCTCAACAGACTCAAAGCTGTGTTCCAGTAGAGATTTTAATACTTGATTGTACAGTAGTTGGTGTCAACATTGTTGACAGGAGAAACAACAGTATGACACAATGGATGCTGTTTTTTTCCCCTAACCCTGTTCCACAAACCACAAGGAAAGGCATCTCTGCATTATATATTTATGACTATACTCACATTAAGAGAAGAAATCTTGCCTGAAAAAAGATATTTATCACCCATCAATCTCAAAAATCTGACTTTTTCCCTGACTTTTGGCAACGCCTCTCTGGTGTCAACGCTAACGCTTAGCTCAGATGACTCGCACAATGTAGAATAATGGCTAAATGAATCGCTGGAGGTGGTTTACATCCCTGTTCAGTCCATCATACACCAGTACACCCCTGAAAAAAAAGGCTTTGCGGATTGAAGAAATGAGAGGGAATTGTTTGCTTTGCTGTCTCTGGGCCTGGGCAGCTCGCCATCATCAAGGGGAAAATGAATTCTCAAGTTTATGAAGGTATTTAGCAGGATTACGTCTGGGTGGCTGTCCACCTGCTGTACGCAGGACAATGAAAATTTCTTTTGAATGTTGTACAGCTCTTATCTGCATCTGCTAGTGATAGTTTGAGATTACAATTGGCAATGGAGGTTTGATCAGTCATTAAATCCAACGGTTCACATGTGTGTGGTCAACAAAACACAAAGTTATGATTGTTTGATATTACCACAAGCAACTTGTGTGTTCACAGTGCAGTGATACCATATGATGTGTTGTGTTACAACCCAGCCACATCTCTCTCTTCACTGAAAAACAAAAAAGCCATTGACTATTAACACAAACTCACTGGGTTGTTCAAGGTGTATAGAAAGGCCAAGGCTTTCTCTCTTCATCATTCATACCCCAGTTTGAATTATTCTTCAAGATCTGCAGTCGGTATGTAAGGTCCGTTTCCCCCTCAATCAGACATTCTGGGCAGCAGGAGAAGCAGGGGGTCTGTTTTTACCTGTCAGTTTTCAACCAGGGATTTCACAGAAATTAAGCATTCCACTTTTATTTGACTTCATGTCAGATATATAATGTACTTGCATCAATCATTGCTCAGAGCAGAAAGAGATATTATGACAACTGTCAGGGATTGATATAGGGATAATAGGCTTTGAATGGCTGTATTAGGTCCATAAACCTGACTGGTACCATCCAGCTATATAGTCTATCAAGAAGATATCCTGCGGCTTGCTCAGCTGTCAGTATAGGAGGTTTGAGTCCTAATGATCCTCCTCTGCATGTGTGTGTGTGAGAGAGAGTAAAGTAAGTGAGGGGGAATAGCTGGCTGCTGAGAGTAGTCACTCTGACAAGCAAAGAAAGAAAGACAAGACGAAAGGCGAGGGGTTAGAGCCTGGCAGGTATACAGAGGACTCTTAGATGTGCCGATGACACCCCCACCTGGATCTGACAGATATGGGTTGGCAGGCCGGGATATTCATACAACCATCTCTCCTCCTCCCCTCTCTGTTCTGCTTGCCCCTTAGGGTTAAACACGAATAATGAATTCTGGCTCCTTATGGCAACTGCTCAGGAGGCCCTATATGGTGCTCACACGCCACATCAAATTTTATCATAGTATGACAGCAGAGGAAACTATTCTTCATTTTGAGAGGCTACTCATCACACTGTGTTGTTTTTTTTTTTTTTTAAGTTATATACAATTTGAATTCAAAGGGATGTTGCAATTTTCTTCAGGATATTTTTTGTTGTTTTAGAAACTCATTGCCTTTTTGTTTTTAAATGTGCTTCCGTCATCAATTACTTGTGCTTTTGTAAACAGTTTCCCGTAATATGAGAGTACGAAATATTTGAGTTTTCAAAATTATTGGCTGTGTTTGACCAAGAATTATTAAAAATATTTCCTTCTTCCAGAAAAGCTGTGATAAAGAAACAAAAGATACGCAACACTTTTGTTTTTGCTCCCATTTTTCATGAGCTGAACTCAATGATCTAAAACATTTTCTATGTACATAAAATATACATTTCTCTCAAATATTGTTCACAAATCTGTCTAAATCTGTGTTAGTGAGCACTTCTCCTGTGCCAAGATAATCCATCCCACCTCACAGGTGTGGCACATCAAGATGCTGATTAGACAGCATGAATATTGCACAGGTGTGCCTTAGGCTGGCCACAATAAAAGGCCACTCTGAAATGTGCATTTTTGCTTTACTGGGGCGGTCTGGGGGGGTCAGAAAACCAGTCAGTATCTGGTGTGACCAACATTTGCCTCACGCAGTAACACATCTCCTTCGCATAGAGTTGATCAGGTTGTTGATTGTGGCCTGTGGAATGTTGGTCCACTCCTTTTCAATGGCTGTGCGAAGTTGCTGGATATTGGCAGGAACTGGAACACGCTGTCGTATACGCCGATCCAGAGCATCCCAAACATGCTCAATGGGTGACATGTCCGGTGAGTATGCTGGCCATGCAAGAACTGGGATGTTTTATGCTTCCAGGAATTGTGTAAAGATCCTTGAAACATGGGGCTGTGCATTATCATGCTGCAACATGAAGTGATGGTCGTGGATGAATGGCACAACAATGGGCCTCAGGATCTCGTCACGGTATCTCTATGCATTCAAAATGCCATCAATAAAATGCACCTGTGTTCGTTGTCCATAACATACGCCTGCCCATACCATAACCCCACTGCCACCATGGGCCACTCGATCCACAATGTTGACATCAGCAAACCGCTCACCCGCACGACACCACACATGCTGTCTGCCATCTGCCCTAAACAGTGAAAACCGGGATTCATCCGTGAAGAGAACGCCTCTCCAACGTGCCAGACGCAATCGAATGTGAGCATTTGCCCACTCAAGTCGGTTACGACGACGAAGTGCAGTCAGGTCGAGAACCTGATGAGGATGACGAGCATGCAGATGAGCTTCCCTGAGACGGTTTCTGACAGTTTGTGCAGAAATTCTTTGGTTATGCAAACTGATTGTTGCAGCAGCTGTCCGGCTGGTCTCAAACGATCTTGGAGGTGAACATGCTGGATGTGGAGGTCCTGGGCTGGTGTGGTTACACGTGGTCTGTGGTTGTGAGGCTGGTTGGATGTACTGCCAAATTGTCTGAAACGCCTTTGGAGACGGCTTATGGTAGAGAAATGAACATTCAATTCATGGGCAACAGCTCTGGTGGACATTCCTGCAGGCAGCATGCCAATTGCACGCTCCCTCAAAACTTGCGACATCTGTGGCATGGTGCTGTGTGATAAAACTGAACATTTCAGAGTGGCCTTTTATTGTGGCCAGCCTAAGGCACACCTGTGCAATAATCATGCTGTCTAATCAGCATCCTGATATGCCACACCTGTGAGGTGGGAACTAACACAGATTTAGACAGATTTGTGAACAATATTTGAGAGAAATGTATATATTGTGTATATAGAAAATGTTTTAGATCTTTGAGTTCAGCTCATGAAAAATGGGAGCAAAAACAAAAGTGTTATATTTTTGTTCAGTGTACTTCTCTAAAATCTCCAAAATATTGCAGTTAATTACTTTTAATGTTTTACATAGAGAGGTCGATAAATAGATAGATAGATAGATAGAATTATTTACATTTACATGTAGGCTAACACATTTTTAAAAAGTCAATGTTACTTCAAAAAACAATGTTTGAAAATACAACAATTCCTGGCGTTCCACACTACTACTGTAATTGAAATAATAATTAAGAATAATAAGTCACATAATAATAACCCCTTCTTGTAGACATGGCTAAGGATTTGTGATAGTAGAAATATATGGCATCATCTACTTGTAAGATACAAAGCTGGAACCATGTTAGTTTTACTTCCATCATTTTGTTCCCACTGAGATGTTATTAGAGGACTAACATGATTTGTGCGTTGGGCCAACAGTTATATTAGTTTCTAAGTGCAAAGGCTGAATGGAGGAAGTACCTGTGGGATTTCAGATCATGTCTGACATCATCTGGCCTTCCTGTGAAAATTCAATAACAGTTTAACTATTAAAGTATTATTAATAGACAATTGGTCCACAAATATAATTACAATCGATCACCTAGTTATATGTGGCAGAGTTCATATTGGTCTGAGAATCACATGACTTCTAACAGCAGCAGCATTTTGTCTGAGAAATGCTAAATGTAGCAACTCGGTGCTAAAATATTTGTGTTCATAAAATGATTCTCTGGACAATCAGATGTATTTTATATTTCAGCAGTATAAAATGCTCACATTTTTCAAGGGCACAATATTTTATCGTGCAAGGCTTCAATTTAGAATTTAGCACCGTTTCAGAACTTAAGTTGCATCACCGTAAAAAGAAAACAAATAACAGGCCAAAATCATTTCCATCTGCTGCGCATTTAATGTATAACAACAGTACAAAGTGAATTTTTGCTTGCAAAATAGGAGTGTTTTTTATGTACAGTATTTATAGAATAATATAGTTTAAAAAACCTTACAGTTTAAACGTCTGACAGTTTATTGCACAACACATTTATAAATTATCATCATCAAAACACACATGAAATAGATGACTTCTCTGTCTTATTTCAACACTTAACAGGAAATGTATTTATTATCTATCTTATTTTATCTCTGCTCCTGTAGATTAACATGAATCAAGGTCCTTTGGGGATTCCAATAACCCCACTGATACTGAAATGGTTAAAAAAAACCAAAAAAAAAAGCTTTCTCCAGAATGAATTTGATAGACGGCCACAGTGACTTTTTTTGGAACAATGAAACAGCCTCAAGCAAAGAAAGATGTTAATCTTTCTTTATCGCATTGGGTGAAACAACCAAAGCTAAAACCCTGAATTAGCTCAACACCTCAAACTGAAATTTTTGTCGTGATAATTATCTTAAAGTTTAGATACGGCAGTCTATAAATACAGCAGCAAGGAGAGAACAGGCAGTAAGGTCAAATATATTCCGAACGCGAAATGATAGTGTGAATTATTTGCCGAAACACAGAAATGGTCAAGATGTAAAGCGAAGATAGCACTGTGAAAGCAATCAGCTTTACAAGGACCAACTGCTGATCCACATATATATAGCATTAATCATATATTCACACTGTGTACAGAATACAAGGAACACCTGCTTCACTCTAAACTCCATCTCCTCTTTCATCTCAAGATCTCTTAGAAATTTGAAATTCTTTTTCCATCTCTTTTTCTCATTTTTAATTTTCAAGTTAACTTCAAAGTGGTTTTATTAAGGAAAGTAATAAGGCATAAAAACGCTCATCCAACATAACCTGACCGGATTACTCCTCAGGAGCAGCAGGTGTTCTTAATGTCTCGTACACTTGGTGCATTTCAAGTATCATGCTCAATGTAAACAATGACTGATGAGTGAGGGGGAGAGGGTGTGGGAGTGGCGCTGTTGGCCAGAATAATCTGATCCTCCTTCAGGCTTAAAGCATCATTAATCATGCTTTCTGCTACAGTTCAATTTGGTCTCCACTTATCTTTGAATGGCTGAATTAGTGGTCTATGGATCATCACTGTACAAAACTTCCTATCTTAAATGGGATCTTTTCCGTACAATGGCATGTACTAATAATAGTCTCTACAGAAGCATTTAACATGAATGAAACATGAGACATATTATATTTGGCACAAAAAACCAGGGACTAGGTCTGAAAATATATCAACACATATTTCAGCTTTTGAAGGTAATGCCCTTTTGGTGTTAGGTTATTAAAGTTGGACGCTCACCTTGCCAATGACAAATTTGATGTGTTTCTGTTCTATCCCCAGCAGAGTTGTAATTTATTAAACAAAAAATAACTTATGACAGGAAGCTTCAATACGGAAAATGAAAAGTTATGACGCCAGACTCCTTGGTGTTCTTTTTTTTTTTTTTTTTCAGCCTCTAAAAGGCAGTAGAAAAAGGCTTAGCAACACAAAGTTGCGCATCTCTGCTCCCAATGGCTCCAAATGGCAACGCCGATCCGAGCCTGTGATATGTGGTCCAACCAAGTGTCCTTCATCTCCGATGTGTAAAAAGTACTTTCCCTTGTGTCACCACATGTACCGTTCCAATAAATTGGCTTCTGTCTTTGTTGAGCTCCTCCAGTGACTTTTCAAGTCGAGTCCTTCTTTATCAAGTGCTGTTTTATGACATTTAGTATAAGCACCAACTACAAAGACAAGCCAATACCCCGTGGAAGAGAATTGGCAGCAAATTCAGCTGCCGTGATCGCCCAAATCCTCTTTGTTTGTCTCTATAGGAGCGTTTTAGAGGTTGGATGTTTGCCTGTTGGAGTTTCTTCAGAAAAAACGATGACATTGGATTCAAAAGTCGTGCTTTGGGACAATCTGCTGTTTGATGTATTGTTGAGGTTTGTGTCTGTACATTTTTAAGTGTGTGTATCTGCGCGCGCATGTGTATGTATTTCTTTGGGTATTTAATTTTTGTTTATCCAGTAGGTCCAAAAGATCTATGGTGCCGCTGTGTACTGTGTGTTTATGTGCAATCCTTTATGTGTCGATAATGTGCACGCGAGTTCCACGTGAGTTATAGTTATGTTATAGTACGGTTTGATGTCTGCATGTACGTGAATATTTATGTTGTGTGCATGTGCATGTGCACGTGTGCGTGTGTTCTGTGTGTCTCAGCTTTCTGCAGACATGACTGAGATGATCTGCTCCACTTTATATGCCAACTTTTGCTTCTGGGCCTGTTCATCGTGCTCCAGTGCTTCAATGATCTGAAATGCACACACACAAACAGTCATCAGCATAAACTGACTTGATATCACTGCTCAGCTACAGGAAAGGTACAAGTATGCACACACACATTTTGAATCAAATAAATAGACAACAGACCCACAACAGTAACAGCTCTTTCTGCTTATCCTGCTATTTTGATGGTGGATTATATTGGGCATTTTAGTGCACCGGTAATAGTGTCAAGTTCTCAATTGCAGATGTACATGAATGAAGTATTCCCGATTTGATTTGAATTCAAAACAAAAATTTCTGTTGATCTTGAGTATTGAAAATCAATCTAGACATTTATCAAGAATAATCATTCATTTCAGCCTGATCTTTGAACCTTTCAAATCATTCTAATTTATGTTTTTGGCCACTTGGGGGCAGCACAACAAGCTGATAAAACTGATGTACAACCTTTAAAAGTTGTTATGGTGAACTTTGTTAGCAAAGAGTTGCCTATCTACACATCTAACAGACACAAAGCAGCATGGCCTTTATGTTGTGTTTGTGTACAGTTGACTAATGGAAGTCAAATATTCACTGCCCTTTTGGATCAAATAAAATTATAAAACACCTGACTATGTAGCTGCTTCGTGCTCCGCTGTGTTCACCGGTGTGTCAAAAAGCTTCCTGCTCTGCTGTTTTGTGCTGGGCTGCTAGTGTACTGAGAAAAATCCTAAGAGCTTTTCGCCGTGTTGGTTAGAAATAACACAGAGAGTGAACTGAAGTAAACAGTAAAGCTGCGACATGAGAACTCAAAGACATTAACAGGCTGAGAACCCCAGGTGATTCTCTGGCTCGGTTCAGACCTGCCATTAATATCCATCTTTGGTGATCTGATCACAAACGGACAACTCTAAACGCAGGTGTTAATGCAAACAAGAGCTGAATATATGGAACTATTTTAAATTGATAAAGTCATATTTGGGTGTAGAGCCATGCTCAGTGACCTGTGTGATGGATGGACTAAAAAAAAAACCAACAGTGCATACAGTCTAAATTTCTATAAAGTCAGAACATAGCAGCACATGAACTGACCTACTAAAAGCTAACCACTTATGAACAGATCGCTGAAGACAGATTAATACCAGTCCTGTACAGGATTTCATTGCACACATTGCAGTCACTCTATCCATCACAGCCGCTTTAATAGAAAAGATTGCTAACTTTAGTTGGCTAACCACATGAAAAGGACCTTTACACCACATTTCCATGTTCCAGTGCGTTGGCAGGGCCTCACCTCTTGGCTGTACTTGCTGACGTAAGCGTAGATCTCATGGAGGGCACTGAGCACATTGAACTCACTGGAGTGAAGGCGAGCCTGTTCAGCCAGATAGGCATTCATATCCTGATCGCTGATGGCAGGCAGGCGGTTGATGTCAGCATAATACCTGAGAAGAGACACACACAGAACCGGTGTCAAGGCCACAGCAGAGTTTTTCTTCCCTCACTTGGAGGATCCAACTTCAAAAAGCACCTGAAAGCATCTAAAAATCAGGGGTGTTTTACTGGAAAATAAGGAAAAGGTGTCACAAGTTCAGTCTTTGGGGAATATTCGCACACTGACTGTATGTATAAAGACTTTCACTTGGCTACATACAGTCATAATCCTGTCTGTGTTTGACTAATTGCATTAAAACCACTCATTTATTGAATTTCCTACCGTAAAAAATCTCAAATCTCAGTCTATAATTTTAATCCAAAAATTGCAATAACAGGGCGATCTCTTGCACTAAACCAAGCACTCAAAAATTACTTTCCAGCAACTAATGTCCTGATGAAACTGTCGAGCTGAATAGTAACACCAAGAATAGATTACACAGTGCTGAGGGAGAAAATCATGGCTCCTCGTATCATCACTGACAGTAATCTTTGAAATAACAAGCCTAATCTTAAAACTTAATTGTACCTCCACCTAAAACGCAGGCTTTGCAGGTGTGCGGCCATACCCACCTCTCTACCCAACTTTTGTAATGTGGTATGTCCTTGGCATAGAGTAGTTTGGTGGAGGGTGAGTCTTTTCCCAGACGGTGTTCAGACGTTGAGCATGAATCCATGAAGGTTTGGGCCACCACGGAGAGACAGGCGTCTGTGATGCTGCTTTTATGGATGTCAAACACAAACTGGGGATTCTTGATCACATTTACCCAGAAACGCAGTGGCAGGCTGCAGATATATATATAAAAAAAAAAAAAAAAGGTAGAAATATATATTTTAGATTGTACAATATGTGTTTCTGAAAAAAAATGTAAAAAGAATTTTTAAAATACTTTTAGATTTTGGAGAATAATAAGGCAAAAGAAGAATCCCCAGTAACTACAGCAACAATAATAATAAATCCAAAAATTTGACAATAATATTGTTACAATAGTGCTAGTGACTGGAGTTCTGTAGGAAGCTGCTGTAAACGTCTAAAACTGGGCTGATGCTTTCACTTTTCTTTGCATATCGGGGAGTGAAAGCAAAGTCTCAGGAATCCTCCTCACCAGTTGCTCTTCCATGTGTGTCGAACGTCCATGTCATGGATGCCATGTCTGTCTGCCTGCTCATCCAGGAAGTCAAACATGTATTTGATTGCGAGAGGCAGGGCAGTGCCCCGGCACACGGTGCTGAACAAAGTCTCAAACAGGTCATCCACAAATTTCTGCAGCGTCCCCTGCAGAAAGACAACATAGACTCACAGTTCTTTTAGAAATGTATTCTGAAATCTAACTGTATGAAATCAAGACCACTTGATTGCTGGTGTTGCCATCAGAAATGGTTATTATTAATACTACAATATACTTTCTATTCTATACCTTTGTTGCTAGTAGCCTCGTAAGGTAGATCTCAGACACCATCTTGCTGCCTCGCTCTCCCTCTTTCTGGTCCCCGTGGTCGTGGTTCTTGACCAAGTGCCAGACTTTGACCCCGCTCTCCAGGTCTGGGGTCAGCATGGGCACACGGGAGTGGGGGCTGTCAGGGCTGGTGGGGGTGGAGCGGAAGGGTACATCCACACCTAGATGTTAAATTTGAGATGTTAAATGAAATACATGTTCAACAAATATTCTTACTGCAGTTTTTAGAAACACTAGAATCTTTCCTGCAGTTTGTCTTGAAAGTCATGTTTGTTTTACAAATATGAATTTAAGACAGACAGTTTTCTTTGTAATCTGCATGTGGGCAGGTTGAATGTGTGTGTTTACACTGTACAATTACTTCCTGCCATTATTTCACTGGTTGTCATAGTAATGATACAGACGTGCTCTCTAATGGCATGCCACCTTTCGGGGTATTTTTCGTCCCCTCTTCCTCTTTTGGTTTCTTGTGCATGTCTTTTTGTTTTGTTTTGTTTTGTTTTTTTTTGGGGGGGGGGGGGGGGGTTAAGAAATCATTTAAACTCACTGTGAAACTGTGAGTTGCAGTTTGAGAAATTTGATTTGAATTACGTTTTACATCATCGTATCACAACATACAATATATCTAAATCTAAAATCATGAGCATGAATTTTCCTGTCCATTACAGGACATCAACTTATCCCCCATATGGAATATCTATTATTATTTTATTGTCAAAACATATTTTATGTTGCAAACCATAGATTGTTTTTCAAAGTTAATTATAAACTGATGTGATGCACAGAGAATTTATAGCTACTACAAATTTGCAGCTGCTGCTCTCATCAGGCTTTTGCATGTAAAATGAAATGAAAACAGTTAACTTTCATCATCATAAGACCACAAGGCACTAAAGATACAAAAGTCTGATGTATTTTCTTTGATTTTGAAAACATTCACTTGAATATTCGTGAAACTCATGTTGCATTCCCTTTTGGTGTGCTAGTGTGAGACAATGTGACAGCAGCTGGGGCACCACTGCTGTATGTCAGATGAATATTAAGCATTTATATCTCTTCAACAGTACTGACCGTATCTGCTGATGCTGCGTGGGAAGCTGGCTGAGGAAGGGATGTTGAAAGAGGACATCTGCTTGGGCACCAAGGCCACAACACAGCGCTCAGAGACCTGCGAAACAAAGGTAAGGCCTATCTATCTTTTTTTTTTTTAAGAACTCAGAGCTTTCAGCTGTTGGATCATTGTATTTGAAATGATTCAGATGTTTTCAATGCTGAGTGTCAGTAATTACAATCAACTTATGCCTGGTTGGCATGTAGTTCAAGGAAAACATTCATCATCAGTGAGATGGGCGTACAGACAGCACAGCAATGATCACAACAGCTTTAATTACAGGACCAAAACAAAAAAAAAACCCCAAAACAATTTTGTCTCTGAAAAACAAATAGAAATCAATACACAGAAAGAACCAAAAACTACGCAGTGAATCATGTGTGTTTCATCTGTAGTTCACTGACTGCTAGGTGCTGTATTGTGAATGTTGATTGGTTTTAACTGAGTGGTTGTTCCCGGTTAATACTGTGTATACTGTTGGTATGCTGCTTGGCAGATGATGCAGGGTCATCTGCAGCAGGATTAAATTCATGCTACTGTTCTTCATGAGGTACAAATGTATCTAGTACAAATCCAGCATAGAAACCAATCAAACATTTCCAGACCTGGCAGAGAAACTGAAGATGAAAGAGCGAAATTGTTTATCTCCCTGACAGATAAGAGGGAGGCTGCCCCTCTCTTATCAAAATTTGCTTTTAGCAGGGAAATGTAGACCTTCTTTGTCTTTACTTTTCAATTTGCTGTAGACAAATACGCTGAAATGTTGGAAAGAGACAAACAGGGCTGTCAAAAGAACAGGACTATTCATCTAAGGTTGGTGACCTGTGTAGTTGTATTAATGGGCTGAAAAACAAAATATGCCAAAGAAGTAGGCACACAAGTGCATGTTTGGCAGACTAAGCATGCATATGACTGGGAGGTTAAAAAAATCTTGGCAGGGGAGAAGTCAGTGTTGTATATGAACAATTAATGCTCTGTGTGTCTACCACAATGTATTCTGTGACATTATTAATTTTGAACCAAAGCTGTTGCTGTATGGACTTTTTTTTTTTAAAGCTTTGGTTGGCCAAAATAACAATGGCATTCTCAGGAGAACAGCATGGTCATTTTTCATAGCTAATTGATCAAATAATCGATAAAACAAATCTGCAAATAAAGTGATAGGCGCAGCTCTTGTCTTCATGTTTTTGACAAACCTGGTAGTGCATAAGTGTGTTGAGTCGCTTCCAGTCGCTCTCTATCTTGGTAGTGATGTCCTCATCCTGGAGTACCACACGGGCAGTTCTGCCCTGCCGCCACTCTGGAAGAAATTAACATCAGTTGTGAAATCGGGACATGTGACATTTGGGGGGGATCGTTTTTATGCCCGGTGCTTGACAGTTTTATATATATATATATATACATATAGCATATGCATCTGTCTCTTGGAGTTTAAGTAACAAATATCACAAAGCCTGGCTGCAATTTCAAACCTGTGAGACCATCCACAAGCCTGTAAGTTCTTTATAAAGAAACAACAATTCATCACCTATTTTTAAAAAAGAATGAGGAGAGCAAGGAGAAAGCTGGTGGAGAGGCAAAGACAAGAGATGTTCTGACAAAACTGATATTAGGAGTTAAGTTTCTGGCAAGGAGAGACTGACTGAGCTGACGAAGAAGCAAAAGAACTTTTGAACTTTTTCAACCACAGTTGCTAACACAGACAAATGCAGTACAGGAGGAATGTAAGGTCCTGTGTGTGTTGTAGACAATGTGCTGGGTCCATTGCTGTTAACTTTTTACCAGATTAAGATGGTTTAAGCTTATTGCAGAACAACAGTAAGAAAACCTCCAGGAGCCAAAATACTGACCACCTTTCTGTTTCTTTTCAGAAGTTAGACAAGAATAATCAAGAAAGGTCATCAAGTTCAATACTGGCTCTAAACAGAGTGTCAATCAAGGGGAGATCAAGGGTTAGTGTGACCAAGTGAAAAAGTTGGATTTGGGAGCACCAAAGGTACCAACAGATAATTTAGTCTGGAGCCCTGCAAGATTTAAAGTGTCCAACGCAACAAGGAGAAACCGATCGTCTCCAAATATTGAACGTATAAAAAATCCCTGAAGGCAAAAGTACACACCTAAAGCAATAACAGCTGCTCCCAACAAGGTGTCTTATTTACTCCCTTTGAAGGTGTGTGTCAGCTGGATTTGTGCCAAGTCATTCAGTCTTGGATGACATATTGTGGGTGTAAGCCTAAGTGTAGGTTTGCTGTCAGTAAGGTTTAATGTCAGTGTCGGAGAGTGTTGCTCTGATTTAGGGACGTAAACTGACGTGGGGAGGAGGCTGTCTTCCAGAAAGAGATGTTGAGCCCTTTGTTGATGTCATATGCCTTCAATGTAACACATGTGATACCTCGCCAGCTATGCCCACTCTCAACTGTACCCCCCCATTATAACACATCAAATGCCATGGTAAATTTTCCCACCATGTTTTATCTCAGACTATATAATGCAAGTAGAATTACTTAGACAGTTTCACACTGTTTGATTCTGCAGAGTGAAGTCTCACCGAGATCCATGTCTGCAGCTCGTGGGCGCTGTGAGTAGGGCATGTTCTTGTACACCGCATCCAGGATCTTCTCCTTTACCTGGGTAATGGTGTCACAGTTGAGCACCTTGACAGGAATTTCTGGGCTGTTCTCATTGTCTGGGTTCACACAGCTGAGCGTCTGGGGATGAAGCAGAGAGAGGGGGGAGTAAGAGAAAGAGACAGACAGAGAGGTGTTGCTTGCTATGAAAGTCCTTTCATTACCTACTCCTCAGCAAACTGTCCTGGTGGAGAGGATTTTGACCTGAAATGTAATTTCACACCTCCAGGCTGTGGCTGTGCAGCTCTAGCAGGGGCATTAAACAAGTAATGAGACACAGACTCTGCGACACGGCGATCAGAGAGGTGTCATCCTGCTTTGGAGCTGAAGCCTGAGGGGGAAGTTATTCTGACAGGCTGGTGGTAGGAACCCCTACCCCATGAGTCATATTTCAAACTCTTCTCTGATTGGCATACACCAGTCAGAATTTTTAAACCTCTGTGTTCTTTATTTATCAGTAGTATATATATATATATATATATATATATATATATACACAACTTCAGTCTCTGCATATCTCTCCCTATATATAAAATCACTCTTCACTCCATTTTGTAGGATTTTTTTAAAATTGAGTTTAGGAAGGAGCCAAGAAAGCTGTTAAACTTAAATTTCAGACATTTACACTAGAATATGATGCATGCTTTCAGTGGACAAAAGCAAAATTCATGTTTTGTATAATGAAGGGAAGCCAGCGATGGATCATATCCTTGTCTACGTACTGGATGGTCCCTGTCATTATTGAGGATGAAGGCAGGGTTGGCATTACACTCATGAGTGACTCAGTCCACAGTCTAAGGTTTTATTCTATCAAATAGGTTTTTCTTTTTTTTTTTACCAGAAACTTTATCTATATTCTCCCTGAGCTTGATAAAAATGACATCTGTTATCGTGCTGTTTACATTATCTGAACATTCAAAACCTTCATAAAATTGCATCCATAGAGCGCTGACACATATCACCTTCTTGTGAATCTGTCAAGATTTTTTGCTAAGAGAAATTAATACTGACACATTTTTTTTCCTTTTGTCTGTAACATCTTTATGACTTACCAGTGTCTTGTATTCAATCTGCTGTCGGATGAGCTTGTCCTCGCTAAGGGAATAGCGAGCTTCTCCAGTGATGGAGTCTATGGGTCCCTTCTCCATTTGCTGTTTGATGGCACAGAACAGCATAAAGAGAGGCTCGCCAGCACACTCCTTTGTTTTGGAAGGGAACCCAGGGATTAGAGTGAAAGGTGGGACAAATGAAAATAAGACATAAGGAAGGAGAGCTAACTGTATTTATCAGCGCAGATGATGAGACTTGCGATGGAAATAGAGCCTAACACATCAAAAATAATAAAATGGAGCCTTCTGTCCTCTTCAATTGCAAAGATGGAAATAGGGGTGACCCTGTAGGTAAACACAGTCCTCCTATCGTTCCCTCCACATTGTTGATAAATCAATTCTAGAAATCTAAAATTGCAGCTACACGCAGCAATCGATTTCAAAATCAGTGCACTGCAATGAAATTGTAACTGGCGCCTGAAGCAGAAAGGGGTGATAAAATGATGTTTTTACCTTGAGGAATTTGTGGAGCAAGAAGGCAAACCAATTTGTCAGCATCTTCTCTGCCACTGACTCTGTTCTGTGAGACGAGAAGAAAGCACAGTCATTTGTTCGCAAGAGACGTCCCACAGCAAGCAGGAGTGCTCTGATTATTCTTCTATAATTTAAGATGTAGAAGAGCTTGATATTGTTGAAGCCAAAAAACATGACATGGAGAGTTTACAAAGAATTACATCCTCACTCAGACGCTCAGTCTCAAAGGGGACACAGTCCGATATACTACAGTATGGTTGAGTGCTGTGGGTGCACAACATATTTAGGTCATGACATAAATGTGTAGAACTTATATGTCCACTTCCAGGTCCTCTCACTCTCTTACTTCACTGCTGTGTCTGCACTTAGCTACTTTTACGTGAGGCCAGATGGGAAGATTTTATGATCTACTGTAGTAAATCCTTTAAATCATGTAACAGCACCTTTAAAATGGCATATAGCCCTTTTGCAGCATCATTGCCGGTCGGTCTCGCTCCCTAACCTGCTGTCTCTGTTGCTCTTTTTCCAACCTTACCCACATTTCAACCCTAACCTGTTCTGACTCTGATGTTGACGGCACCCCATTAAATTTTAGTGTTCCCGCACGAGCAGCATGTTTGGGCTAACAAGTTCTTGTTGTACTGGCTCCCATGTGAACTCATCCTTATATTTAATGAGTGTGCTTCGGATTCAAAGGGCCCTCTTCCCCCCCCCCAAAAAAAAAAAAAAACCCTCATGAAACATTCAGTAGACCAGTCTGAGCTATGGGAAAACAATCAGTAGATAACCAGAGGTGGAGGAGAGAGAGGCGAGAGGAGAGGAGAGGTGACGGGGAAAGAAACGTAGGCTACAGCTGAATGTTTCATGAGTGGCACACAGAAGATAAGTCAGACTGACAACAACCCTGCCGCCGCTGCACTCACTCTTCCCCATTAGGTTCTCTTCCTCTGCTGGTCTCTTCCAATCTCTATCAGTTTTACTGCTCCTGTCTTTCACCTGTCTGCTCGGGCACCATGTTCCTCAAACTCATAACGGCTGTTTCACGCCGCTGCACAAAACAAAGCTGGAGAGAGGTGGGTTTTCCTTCACTGCCCTAGTTACTCATCCATCAGACGTGCAGTAACTGGGCTGGAAAGAACAATGCGCAAATGATTTATCTATGTCAAACGATAAGCAGCGTTATCACAGGTGGTCAGGATTGTGGCAAAGAGTAGAAAATACGCTCAATTTTGGTTCCTCAGATTTACCAGGCAGTGTTTACAGCATATATATAGCATAGTTTCCTCAGAAGTCCTCAAAAGTGAAACAATTTTATGAGTTTTAGAAGTTCTAACCTATAATACGCTTAACTCTCAAGCTCTCAAGAGCATCTTAAAAAAAAAAAAAAAAAAGTAATATCTTAATGTAGGAGAAATCCTTTTTTCTCAGCTATAACTGTCACCTAATCCCCAAAGACTGTGGTTATACAGATTGACTCTTCGCAACAAATGAGTAAAATTTTAATACAAATTTGAATACAAGTTTAACTTAATGGTCCTCTTACATTTTTACAGCTCAACATAAAGTTTACTTTCATAGTGAGGTAATGAACTGAGCAAAGTGGTCCATTATTCGAGAATGATAAATGTTAAAGTCTGAGGAAAAGGTGCTTTGGTGGCTGAGTGGTCATCAGGCTCAACTTCCAACTGGATGGACTATTTTGTGCATGTCCATCCCCCACTCTCTCGCCCCATTTCCTCTCCCTGTCACTGCAACTATTAATAAAGGCATAAAATGGACCGAAAAAAGAAAGTGGAATAACTTAAAGGCTTGGATTTTCAGTGACAGTTAATTACCTGCGGAGGAGTAGTTTGGGGTGGTTCTTGCTCTCCAGGTTGCGTTCTATGAGGTCTGAGAGCAGGTGTTTGAGGATGTCTGTGGCGTACTCCAGCCGCCCCTGCAGAGCGGTCATGATGAGCGAGGCAACGTAGCCGCGGTCACGCATGGAGAAAGATCGCTGCAGCTCCAGTGTACGGATGAATGTCAGCAGGAAGACTTTGTTATTCACCAGCTGTGCAAACTGCTTCAAGGCTTTCTCCACATTCGCCTGCCCGCTTCCTGGCACCTATACGCATCATGCATTTTTGCACAGACACACACACAAATGCACATGCTCATTGGATAATACTCACTCAAGGGTAATGGAAGTCATAGCATAGATGAGGACAAAATGAAATACGCGCAGAAATCGTCATAAACCATCTGTGTGCAAAACAGGAGCACTATTGGCTACAGGCTGAATTTCAGTGGCAGTGACGTGAAAAACGAACCAACTGTTACGTTTTATGAAAAAGTTGGCATTTTTTTAAAACTTCAATTAAACGCTCTCCTGAACAAAGATCTTCTGAACCACTGTGATCATGATAAGTCAAGTCAAGAAGTTGTACAAAGGCTCTTTTCATATTTACCTGAAATGGAGATTTTAAA
Organism: Remorina albescens; assembly: GCA_034769265.1. Classification (NCBI taxonomy): domain Eukaryota; kingdom Metazoa; phylum Chordata; class Actinopteri; order Carangiformes; family Echeneidae; genus Remorina; species Remorina albescens. The sequence goes on from CM068494.1 coordinate 23,998,961, forward strand.
GGTCCCCACTGCATAGCCCAACATTTAACTAATTAATGTTTAGATAACATCCATACACATAGAAAAGTTTGCATGAAAAAAGTCAGTTCCAAATAGAATAGCTAAGGCCAAGAAACAGGCACATTGCATTGAAAGGCATCAGAATCTGATCACAAACTTTAGCCAGGGAATTCCATTAAACAGACTTGAAATCACAGTGAGCACACTGACATTTGCTCAGACTGCTCAGCGCAGAGCAGTTTGACAGCACCAGCCAAAAATCAATTTGGTCTTACAGCTTATAGCCCGAAGGTCAAGATGTCAGAGAAAAAAGAAAAAAAAACTTGATTCAAGCAGTGCAGCCCTGCTTCAGGGGTCCCTCACCTCCAGCTCTCTGAGCACAGGGTGATCATCAATGCCAGGAAAGAGAACCCTCATGGCGTAAGTGCGGTAGTCCAAGTAGGGGATGCCAGCTCTGTCAAGATCGCTGGTCAACTCATTGATGTCTGTCTGTAGCTCTGCAAATGCTGCAAAAGATCACAATAACACTGAAAATGTTTTTCATGTAAAATGATTTTCTTGACTTTTTGCACACTTTTCTATAAGAACTATAGTTTACAATAGATCGTGATGTATGAACAGTATTTAGTAATATTTATTAATTAGGACTTTTCCTCATTATAGACAGAAATAGTTATGGCTTATTACAACTTGAACTAATGAATTAACGTCTCCTACTTAGTCCTGAGGTGGCACATCTAAGTAATACGTCTTTTTTCAAATATACCATCTTCTGAAATCAGAGTCATGAGTCAAACTCAACAGATGGCAGTGTAGTGCAACTACAAATTAGTTCTTTTGGATTGTTATGATTAAATCAACCGGATTTAAAATTCGTCTCACTCACCCTCCTTGCACTCCAAAGCCACCCGGGACTCCAGATTGTCCATTTGCATCTGCAGGCGTTTCAAAGTGAGGTCATTCTCATGTGACTTCCGTCTGTAGGCCAGTAGGACTATAATGACAATGATGAGGAGCAGCCCTCCTCCAGCTGCGATGCTGAAAATGGCAGGAAGGGTGAGCAGGCTATCAGACTGGATGTGAACCTCTCCTGGTGAGATGTGGAGTCCTCCAACTTGAACCTGGACAACGATAATAATAAGAATACAGGAATAAGCATAGGATTTCAAGAAGACTGTTGAAAATGCCAAATAATATAACTTAAAAACATATTAATGATAAATTACGTTGGCAACTACAGGAGAGATGTGAATGATTTCCTGAAAAACTGCTCTTGATTAAGGTGGAACATTAGCTTAGATTTATTTCTACAGTACCGTAAAATTGATATTATTTGAAAGGGTGTCTGTCAATAATTCTGGGGGGGGGGGGGGTTGTAATTGGGAAACTAGCAGACCATGAATGACAGACAATGACAGCAAGAAAACAACTAACTGAAAGCGTGCCGCTGACCCACAAACACAGTGACGTACAGACAAACGCTGACCCACAGACAGTGACCCACATCCATGCAGACGGCAAATCAGATGCACAGACAGACAGAAAACCACTGCACAGGCTGATAATGCATTAGACTGACCAGGACTTTGTGCTGCCCAGTAAGATTTGGAGGTTCACAGAGTAACTGAGTGTCAGACACAGTCAGGGAGCAGGGCGTATCTCCAATCAGCACTGTGTAGTTCAACCTGGCTCCACCAGATGCAGATGGCACCAAGTTACGTCCCTGTTAAGAGAAGCAATATGTATAACTGCAAAATGAACAACATATCGAACATAAAACACATTTAAGATCATGCAGTTAAGTGAGATCATTAATGAGCAAAGCTACAAAGTTTCAATAGAAATTTTCTATTCCTTTTTTTCACATTTTATTTATCATATTTGCACATTACCTCATGAAATCCCACAAAATTAATACCAATCTAATCAGGTAATTCCTTAGTACAAATGCAAATGAATGACCATAAACCTGTGACATAATGATGTTTAAGAGTGTTAATGTGTAGTATCTCCAAGAACTGGAAAAATAGAACAGTATTGTTCACTAAGACAACAGCAGGGGATTACTCTAATGAGGACATGGCATGACTGATGTTGAACAAGACGGATATATTCTGTGTCTCCAATAGTACATATTCAGCCTCCTTGTTGATGCTAAAGATTCATAGGTTTGAAGGTTTTCTCTCTTTATGCAGCAGAGAATGAAGAAACAGATCTTTTCAGACTTACTTTGAGTATGATGGGAGATCCAGGTTTCTGCTCCAAAACCCCTGATAGGCTGAGGGGCTCCAGGTAAGGGTTGGGGTAGTAGATGAAGCTCGTGTTGTTGTAGGTGAGCAGAGCTTGGACATTGTTGAAGACAAAGCCAAACTCATCCACGTGTTTGATTGCCTCCTGGTCGGTGTTGTACTCCGCCTTCAGGGAGGGGGCGAAGCAGCTGATGGTGGTTGTGTTCAGTACTTTGCAAACCTGGGGAGGAACCCAGTCAGGGGTGCAAGTTACTCATGTACCAGTACACATATGTAGCTTAAAGCTTGACTGTATTGTTTGCTGCTGGATTTAGTAATTGCATTAATAATTGAAAGACATATAATTGTCAGTATTTTACCCTTCAGAAAACTTGTTTAAGTAATGGCCTGCATGTTTTTAAAAGGTTGTATATAACACCTTTGTCTGGACTGAGGATCTATGTTGTTTTAACCCACGTAACGTAAGATAATAATTAGGTGGCACAGCATTTCTAACATCTTTACCGACAAGTCAAAAATGTGAGAGAAGCGGGAAACCCATGTAGATTCGAGTTAAAGACAATATTACGTTAATATGTTTGGGGGGAAATTATTAGAAATTCTGTCTCTTATGAAGCTAATCAATCACTCACTCAATGTGACACATAACCAATTTCTTATTTGTTATTGGTGTTTTATTATTAACTTTGTGGAATTAGCATGTTGACTTTTTTCCCTGCGGTTCTTCAAAATCCTTACAATCGAGCTGTTCCCATAAGTCCCACCCGCTCCAGATGCATTTCTGAGCTTTAAATTTTATCTAAGGTTTCAAAGAAAAGTTGTTTCAAGTCAATTAACTTTTTTTGTTTCGCAAAACATTTTTAAGCATATCCAGTTATGTTTTTGAAATTAGCGTGATAAAGAGACTGCCCTCATTAAATTTCTCAGTGACCCTCTTTTAGCAGCTGATTTGGGTGGAAGTTTGGCTTTAATCCCTTTAGATCTCAGTCCTGCCAGTGACACTTTAGAACATCCAGTTTAATTGACTGGCTCAAATTCTGGCTGGCATCATTAACACACCATTTATTTAGTTCAGGGCACAACTCTCACACACAACACTGTCAGCATAACAGAGACACTGTTTTCAACACTTGTTCAACACGTTTGAGGGAGATAATTTTGCTCATCTTGTGTTGTTTTAAAATGCTGCCACATTATCTCCAACAGGAAACAAAGCATTTCTTTCCAACAATGCAAACGATTTTGAGTGGTAGTGCCCCCCCCTTCAATTCCCTCATACTGATAAAATGTATTGATCTCTAACGCATAAATCTTTCATATAATATTTACTTTGTCTTTAAAACCTTTATCTGGTACAAACAAACAAACTCATCAATCCATTCCTGGCATCTGCTCACGAATTATGTTTTGGGGTTTTGTTTTGTTTTTTTTGCATTGATATTTTTTTTAATACCACGCTCTTTCAAGGTCAAGCTAACACTCCCCTCCTGAATTTTCGACCATCCTTCAGCCAGTGTATAGCCCCAAATCCTCAGGCGATTCTCTGTCTGCTCCGAAGTGGAAAACTTTGAACCAGTAAGGTAACTGGACTTTTGCCACCGGGGTCCCAACACTTTGGAACAATCAATCACTTTCAAGCAACCTGCCTGAGGAGCACTGGCAGGTAAAATCAGTACCATAAATCACCTCCCAAAGTGGAGTTGTTTTTCCATCCCAGTGTTTCTTTTTTTTTTTTTTTTTTTTACATTTTGGAATGAATCACTCTATATATATTATGTGTGGTTTTAAAAATTTCTGGTCAATTTACTACCCATCCATCAGAACGATAGGATGTTTTTCTGACTTTGCTCACTCTCTGGCCGGTCTGTGGTTATACAGTATTGACCACTCAAAACTAAACAGGCTCTAAAACTTACTGTAAGTTGTTGTTTTATACATATATATATATATATATATGTGAATGCTTTAGGCCACAAAAGTGTCAGAATAGATTGGTAAGAGAAAAGTAGATAATTGACCACAACACTAAATGCACTTCTGGGCAAATTATCCATAAAGAACAGTTTGAGGAAGCAACATCAATAAAGACTGAGTTCAGTATGTTAGTAGTTCACTCACATTGACAGATTCATGGCCGGCGTATTTGACTCTGACCCGTGGCTCCTGAACTACGTCCAGGTTGGTCCCAGTCACCGTCAGAGTGGTGTGTCCGCTGTTTGGAATTGAGAATGGATGAAAAGAGAAACCGCATTTATGCAGGATTGAGGAGATATAGCTGGCATTGTAGCTCTTTGTTATTGGGCAGAAGCGCCAGATCAAACGGTGAACCAGCTGGCTGCTGTTTTATATTCATCCATGACTGTGAGGCTGGCATAGCATGAATACAGGTGCTGCTTGTTTACATATTCGCACTAGATGTGATGAAAATAAACAACACTATTTAATCTTTCCATAACCCGTGCAGCAGTGTCATCTAAGCAAACAGCAGAGTGACAGAAGAAGTGGAAAAAGTAGAGACTAACAGGGGAAGAATACATACAAAAAGGAAAGAAAATGGAAAAATAAATAAATAAATTGGCCAGTCGAGTGAGTTTGACAGAGTGCCGGTCCTTCTCTTCTCACACTTCAAAGGCTACCTAAGCTTGGAGGACCACATAGTGAGATTGCACGTTCATGATGAAGGCTCTTGATTGCAGCTCCACAAAGCTCCTCCTGTCACAAAGCTGAAGGCCAGGGTGTCTCTGAAGTCTAATCTACATGGATGTAGGGCTGGATAATCCCACTTGAACTCGCATTAAGTGCCATTTTTTATTAAGTGGAATACAGGAAGGCCACAATTGAACTGTGATAGAAATGTTTATGCAGCAAAATGACTCCCACTGTAATATCAGCATCACACTGTTTCTTCAAATGGGGCATAATGTCATTCGGTTGGATGAGTCGTCTTGTTGTGATCAAAACTGACATTTATAACAAGAACCGCAGTTCTTGACATCACTTTTCCTGTAACCCTGATATGCTGGCTGGTCTTGCAAGTGGGTTGTTTCAAATCATTTCATGATTTATGATGAAAAATGACTCTGTCATTTATAAACATAGAATTGTAACTGATTAACCAATGTGCAGCATCAGTGGTTGGCTATTCAGATGACATTAAGAGAAAACAATACAACCAACATGTGAAGTGCAGTTCGAGCTCCCATTCACACCTACTCACAAATGAACGTGAAGTCCATTTCCACCAAATTTACAAAATACAAGCTGCAATTAACAATTTCACGTTCTCATATTAATTAGGACACGTTTCTCAAATCCAAACTAACATTATACTTGTGACTCATACATGAGAATGTGAGAGCCCTTTGGACTCATAAATTAAGATGCAATTTGCCACCAACTAACTGTTATCATTTGTGATCTGTGGTGACATTGTTTGCATGTCGCCTTTGTGAGAGAGGAGCTCGTGTTTTCTTGTCTGTTAGGTAACAGGAACACAACAAAAGCCCATATTAGTGCAGGGACGTCATGCAGATGCTTCAACAAACAAACCCAGGACGTGCATCCTTGCAGTGTTACCTGGTAATGCTCCACAGGGGTTCAATGCGCTGCACTGTGGGGTCTTCAATGTACTCAAAGGCCAGACTCCCAGGAATTTTAGCCCGGTCGACGGTCAAACTGACCTGCACCGGCCCCGCTCCCGCCACTGATGGTGCAGAGAAGCACACAATCTCTGACGTGGTTCTCCTGGTGGGAATAACAGAAGAGGGATTAATTCATGCCTTTGATTGCGACTGCCCCCTTACTGCTGCAGTGGCAAATCCCTGACTCCGGGCAGTTATGAACCATGCACATTACCACAAGGCGAGAGGATTCATCATCTCTTCCTCGTTACAGACACATTAGCAATGGAGCACTGTAATTAGAAGGGACTCTAGCTAATGGCTTCCTCGCTTCACCCTCCTGACTCCTACCATGTAAGGCATTTTGAACTTTAAATAGATATCTATAAATATGCAGAGAACTATACCAACCGCTGAGGGTTACATCACCTCTTCACAAATCATTGTTAAGACTTTTCATCACCAAAGTGTGTTTCTTTAAATAGAACAATCTCTTACTCTGTTTAAATGAGATTAGAGAAGTCTAAAACTTTATTGTTGTGTCAAAAAGTCTTGCTTTAGTGTCTGTGAGTCTGGATTCTCTGGCGTTGTCAGGCTGATATAGCATGAAGTGGTCGTGTTGTCATCAGTCTTACCTGTACAACTCACAGGTCTGATTACCAAAGTACACGCTGACGGTGCTGCCAGCGCCCAGATTCTCCCCAACAATGGTGACTTTGGTGCCTCCAGATTCAGGTCCTCTGCCTGGGGTCAGCGCCAGCATCAGTGGGGTCTGTGGAGGAACTCGTGATGTTTCATTCAACACAGGACACACACACAATACAATATGTGCAATTTTAGTGTCGAATTCTGAAAAGCTCCCATCTTGCTGGCATTGGCTGAATAGGTTACTGTAGAAATGAACCGTTTAAAAGGTAGACCCAGATGCTTTTTCTTTAGAAAACTAGAAGTATGAAAGTAAAATAAAATTTATAAAGCAGTTGATGCTGTGCATTTCATAAGCAAAAAATACAAAAAAAAACAAACAAACAAAACATTTGAAAGCAAGATGAAAATAATGCACAAAGTGAAGACATTACTAGAAATTTCTCCCTAATGAGGTTTGAAATTATGTCGCAATTAAAAATTCAAGATAATGATTTATGTGGCATCATTGGCTCATTCCCTCAGCCCAATTCTTCACAAACACTTCATGTTTGTTTTCAAAACAAAATGGGCAAGGTGAATTTGTCTGAAAATTACCACAAAAGAGTAGAACTGGGAGGACTGAGCACGCAGTTCTGGTCTGCATTCGCCAACACAGAGCTTAACTGGACCCGGCACATTTCCCTTCGGAGCTGCAGCCATCTCACACACAATCCTGTCAAAACAAAATACATGATAGTGGTTGCACAAGAAAGCCCAGTCATGCAACAGATTACCATGTGTGCAAGAAATAATACCAGCCAGGGACACACACACACACACACACACAAAGCAGATTCGCTGTATGGTATCGCATTTGTTATGAATTGCGCTGGGGGAAGATGGCCTCTGCTGGCCAGTGTGATTGAGGCAGACTTTCATGGAAGTTGTGGGTCAATACAGAGGGCCATCTTTCTTCCTAATGGGAAACCTATAACAGCAATATAACTCAAATGATAAACTACACCCCTCCCCATCTCCAGCACGATTGCCACCCACCATTACCTCTGGTTGCCATGACAATATCAGGGTTTCTTCAATAAATCAGTATTGCCTGTCAGGTCAATAAGATAAAGTGCACCATGAATAAGTCATTATAGCAACTGACCCCATGCTGAAATTAATGTCAGTAACAGCTGTAATGCCGTCTTTTAAAGTACTGTGTGCGGCAAATGAATGGCCCTGCCCAACACGCTGTTTCACGCAAGAAACTCTTGCGTTCCCCAATACAATAAGAGCACCCAATGAATCGTCCCTGCCCGGCCCTTCTTTTCATACATCACCAGAAATGTCCAATTTGCTGCATGCATGTCCTTTTCTTTTTCAATTTTTCTTTCTTTCTTTCTTTTTTTTTTTCCTTTTACGAGGATATAAATAAAGTCCCTGCTGCCTGAGCCCAATCGCATTACATGGCTGTGAGAGAAACACATGGCTAACAGATGTAGCTGTCCCTCCAGTCAGCTACATGCAGCGCATTTCAATTACAGCTGTGCAGACGGTGTCTTAACGACAACGACACAAAGCCTGTCTCTTCCTTTGGCTCTGCGTCTTCCAGTGCAATGCAAAGTCACGCCCCCCCCACTCCCCGCCCCAAAACACACACACAATCTTACAACCTGATGAGACATCACTTGGCCTTGAATTACTCATGGAAAGTACAGTATGGATCCATGTGGGTCTGACTAGAGGGGAAGAGTCTCTTACTGCTCTGCAGTGACATAGCCCTCCTCACGTGGGGTGCACTGCACTCCTGCCACCTCCACGTTACCCTCCAGCTCAGAGAAGGACAGACCCAGGTTCAGGCCCTGGATGGTGACCAGTGTCCCCCCCTCCTGAGGCCCTGCTACTGGGCTCACCTACGTAGAGATGAAAACAAAATGACAGTAAGACACAGAGTCAGAAACATACAGTGATTCTTAGATACAAAGTGAAGGCTGTAAAACCTGCAGTGGTACTGTATTTTACAGCTTTAGTTTTTTTACATTTTTACACTGTTTTATTCAGAGAGTAATACCGCAGAGTTCCTCATGTTGGAAAATAATGTACCATAAAGAGGGTTTAACTCCAAAATAATGTAATTAGTTACAGTTTTAATGGAGAGTCACATGGATTAAAAACCCAAGAGAAATGCAATTATGGTGAAACACTAATTCTGGATAAATCTTGGATATTTTCAACACTGTCAAAAGGTAGCATCTGTTGGCCCCCTCAGTGAAAAAACTGTTCCCCCTTTACATGTACACGATGTTGGACAAACACCCGAATCATGAAGCCCTTCTAGCTAGAAGTAAAAATGGTCTTGCTTTACATTCTCAACTATTAAAATTAAAATAAACATTAAATTATTTGTAAGGGGGTCAAATTAGGGTAAAAAAGATTTTTAGCTTGTAGAGCGATCTCCACAAATCACCCCAACATCTGTAAAACTTTATAAACCTTTAAATTTAAATCATGTTGGTATCAGTGATGACTTTCACTCAGCGCCTCTTGACTTGATTGACAATCTTCAGATACTTTTACACACTTTGTGTACCATTTTTGTTTTCACATGAAGCACGTGTGGCATTTACAGTAGTGTGTGTGAACTACGTAACCCTCATACTGAGTGGGTCCACTCAAAAAAAAATCCTTGAACTCCAGTGTAATTCAACAAACAAACTCTCATGAATAATGCAGTGAATAACAAAGCCTTGAGAAACCCATTCAAAGTCCTTCCCACTGTAAAGTTAACCACCTCAGCAGGACACCCATGGACCTGCAGAGCAGAGCCGAAGCAATGCCGGAGTAACACCCCTTCCACTCCCGGGCAGCACCCGATGGAGGATTCATTCTGCCGCAGCTCCTTTAGAAACACTAATAATGTGACAGGGACTTCAAAGGCTGGCGGCTCTTTGAAGTGGGAGAGCTTTGCATCCCTCTGCCTGACCCTCAACGCCTCATTCAAGAGAATGAACAGGAGATTGTGACATAAAAGATCCATCACCACTTTCTAAACAGACTGAATTCGTTTAGCTGTCAAGCACTTACACTATTCAGCCGGTGTGGAACAGAATATGAGATAGTCTCAGGTAGACAGACACTTGGATGGGAAACTGGAAAATGGCCGCAGATAAAAATGGAGTCTGCTGTTGATAGATGTCAATTACAGTACCATATATATCCAACATGGTGTGCTGGTGCAGTGTTTCCTGATACATTATTAAGTACCAGATCGAAAATCTGAATTATGAGCGGTGATTTACAAGCAGTGAGTGCAAGGATAGAAACTATAATATCCATATCTTAGTCTTTATACACCATGTAATGTGTACGTGTACAGCAGTAAAATTAATAGTCCAACAGCATTGTCACATGCTGAGGGTGATGTTGAGACCAAAACTATCTGCACCCAGACAATTATTTCAGCTCACTATTAGAGATGGTCTGTGTCCATACTAATATGCATACATACATAAATGACCGTTCACATACACTGAGCGTACAGGAGCTGGTCTAACAGATTGTCTTCTCGAAGTTGTTTTCAGCAGATAAGTTGCAGAAAGTGAGTGAGCAAAGTAAATGCAGTTAAAACGTTAACATGCAGAACTTCACCGCACAACAGCTGCTGGCAAAGACAACAAGGTCAGCAACACTTGTAATTCGTTACTCACTTTACTTTCACAACTGATGGTCGACCCAATCAAGGATGTGACTACGTCATTGTTTCCAAAGGTCAGTGAGTGACTTGACTTTTATTTCCAACATATCGCATCCAACAGGAGTTTTTGAAACGCTTGAAAGACTTTTCAAAAGTTTTTGAACGTTAGTGCAATGTCATGCTTTATCTTACAGCTGCATGGCCTTGTTCAGGACTGAAAACTTTCATTACTCTTATTCCCTGAGCTGTTGTTGGAGAAAATACGTAAAAAAAAATATACGGAGGTGTGAACATGTGAGAAGCACATGCAGCAGTCAAACTGCACTTTTTTTTAATTAGTGTGACAGCTAATCCTGACAAATGTTTGTCACTCTCTTTATTCCCGAATCTGCTTAGTCAAACTGAAACTAGTTTCAAAGCTCCTCTAAATACTTTGCCAAATAACTCACATCTTGTCTTTTAATTCAAATACACAGTATATTTAACCTTGGTGGCACGACTGACTGATGGACTGAATGACCCCTAGTCTGGGAACTGACCCAAACAAACAACAAACCTCTGTAATGCGTGGGTTGGTGCACTTGACATTCCTGCCAGAGAGGTCCAGCCAGCGGCTTGCGTAGGGGGAGATGGGCGGACAATGCTGCTTCATGGTGCAGCGGCCCTCGCCACTACACCATCCGCACTGGAACTTCCTCTCCGCCCGTAGACACATGCCGCAGCTATCCCGCTGAGCACTGCACTTGTAGAGGTGCACTGTGGGATAACACAAAGGTCGCCTGTTACTGCTTTTGATGTCATCATGGTTAAAAGTGAAAGAAGCCCACAAAATATACTGGAGCAGCAGAAAAACAATCAATCGGCAAGCCAGTACCAGTACTTTTGATTCATCTTCAAAAATAAGTGACAGTAACTACGGTGTTCATTCATAAGCGGCATGTTTTCATAAATTTCTTTTTTGAGAAAAAAATAAATTTATGAAAACAATTAATCCAATAAACCTTTCTTTGAAGTCTGTCTCTTACATCCTCTCTCCTCTAAGTAGCCTATATTTATGCCCATATAAAGTAACTTACCCACTGGGGCCTGTAAAAATGTATGGCCATCCCTGTATATCCTTGTCTTTGATGATGTATTTAATGCACAACCTAAAATGGCAACTGACAGCCACCTTTTTTTTGCATGATGACGGAGAGGTAACCAATAGACCCAAGAGTGCCGAATTCAGCAAATATGAAGATTCAACCTTTACCCCTCTGGGTGCACAAGTGATTGGGTGCTTTTTGATAACACTCCCTGCTATTGTGAACTTTCTCTCAAGGCCTTTTGGGAGCCTTGAAATGCTCTATATGACCCATCTATCCCCTGTGGATTGAGTGCTTCACACTCCTCTGGCCTGGCGGTGATGGATGGCAGAGTTACCTTTAATCTTCTCGGGATTGTCGATGATGAAATTGCCATTCCATACGATGGAGAGGTCCACTGCCAGGTCACTGATCTTCACACCCTCGTACATGTACTGAAAAGCACAAACAGAGAGTGAGGCAGCGTGCGGAAATAGCACGAAAAGAGGGAGAAAGTCAAAGAGAGACAAGGGATAGAGTCAAGAACAGATACAGGGAAAGACAGAGGGAGAAAATAAGAGGATGAAAGGGCAGCTGAGAGTCGAGGCTTTTAACCATCTGTCATTTCTGCCATGGTTGTCAGCCTCTCTCTTTTGACATGTAGGGACGCAAAGTCTGGCTGGTGTGGCCGATCATCCACATCTGAAGAAAATGGCCTTTTCACTCATTGTCACATTGTGCATCGGAATTTACCCTGTCATTTGCATTCTGCAAAAAAATAAACAAAAAAAACAAAAACACACACACACACAAAAAAAACCCTCCCCTGAAATCTTCTTTATTCGCTCCAAACCTGTGACTTCCTGTTGGGAGGATCACATTCATGGTCACTGAGTTGAACATCTAGATTTTAATCTGGCCATATCCAGTTTGCCAGACAAGGTCATACCTAAACCATGGTTTTAAGTCCTTTCCTGTCTAGAGTGTTTACCAATTTTCCTCATCAGTTTCTCTTTCCCCTTCCTACTTTCTCGTCAGTATGCTCAACACCTCCGGCAGTGCTCACTGATGTACCCTATGTACCCTGCCTAAACGGTATCCAGGCTGTCTGCCTCATTTGACAGCTGTGAGATTCCCACTGGGAGTGTTTGAGGTCATACCGAGCTGTTCTGGCACTGCACGCTGGTGCTGTTGAAGCGCAGCGCTGTGATACGGTGGCTGAAACCCTGCACGTGCACAACACACTCGTAGCCGCGCTGGCCCGACTGAGGTTGTGGAAGGTTTCGGGCCCTCAGGGTGATGGGTCGGACCTCACCGGCAGGAATAAGAATTTCCCCAGAGTGAAGTAGCTGAGGGCAATCCTTCAAAATAACACATAATTGTTATATTTACAATAAGGAACCTGTTATTTGTCAAATATAACTGTGCTTTTCTGCGTTAATATTCCCTCTGCATAATACAAACTAAATGTCATCTAATAGTTTCCCCTCCGAGCATTAATTGACTGATGTATCTCTAGTATCTATATGTATAAACAATATGTTTAAATCTACATCTCTGTGTGGTATTTAATCTGTCTTACTATATGTTAAAGTGTGATATGAACCAGGAAGACTAATGCAGATTAATTAAGCACAGATTAATGGGGCAAATAAATCACTAATCCAAATGTAATTTTCATTCATGTATGTGCATGCGTGTGTGTGTGTCTGTAGATTCCCATATAAAATTCTTAGGCCAGATGTTTTTCTCTGTGTAGTCAGTATATTTATTCAACCTTTGCTCACAGATAGTATATTTTTATTGTTACAATAAAACTTTTACAAAGCCACAAAAAGGTTATATTTAGTAATATTAGTAATGCCTGCAGTCTGTTATTGTGTGCATATTAGCATGTTGCACAAACAATGGCATGTCTAACTAGCCTCAAATATAACCTCAAAGTGCTGTTAGCATAGCTCTACTCCTTCACTCTGGTTGACTCCTTGTAGATAGATAGATAGATACTTTATTAATCCCCGAAGGGAAATTCACTACTATTGTAGTGGAGCAATAGTTTTTCATTTAAATTGTAGGTTTTGTCCTCAAAGTAAGAGTGCCACGTTGGAACAGATGAATGGAGCTCTTGAAAGCTACAATTTAATTAGCTAATGAAATTGCATGTCTGCAGTGTCTTGATGTTAATGTACCTCTGAGGCATTGACTCTGCCCTCCTGGAAGGAACAGCTGCTTGGGTCGTGGGTGCACAGGTTGCGGTATTTACACCAGTGGCAGCGAAAAGTGCTGTTTACACAGGACAGACACCTGCAGGATAAAATGAGGCCATTACCAAATTCTGTACAGTGAGCCTGCAAAATTGTTAATTGCACTGTAATCAGCCACTTTTGCATTGACACAGTAAGGAATTTTGTTAAAGATTAATTCTTCACTTTCTATGCATCATCTACATCTTCCTCTCCCAGGTGAAGAGATTGACTACCAGTACTGATAAAGGATTAGAGCTTTCTGCTGCATTTGTCTTGTCAGTGTGTTTCATGGAAAGTTGTCAGAAGTCCACATTTTCTATGCAGGCAGCATGAGCAGTCTCCCTGTAGGAAATGACCTTGAGCATGAAGTCTTGACAGGACAAACAAATATTCATGTGTCACTGGCACTTAAAGCGCTTTAAAACACTTGTTACTGTTTATATAAAGACTAAAATAGACAAATTGTCCAGTGTCCACGTTAGATGTACAGCAGCATCGAATTTTCATTTCATCATCAGCTTTACAGTCCCTCTTTATTTTGTTTCTGATGTTTGACTGTAATGGGAACTGTGCATTCCTGAAGTCACCCGTGCAGTTGTGTATTATGACAAACACTGGGGTAAAAACGACAAATTAATATTTGATGGGTTGAACTGTGCAAAATCTTTGGCTCTAAATCAGTTTGGCTTCAGCCAGCGGTCAATTGTGGATTAAAGCCGAAACAATCCTGTTGGACTGCCTTTAATGGACATTTTGGTCAACAAACAAGGAGGCGATCTGGGGGGTGAAGAGATGAGAGAATATGGATGGCTGATGCACGGCTGTTGATATCCCAAACAGAGCAGTTGGAGAGCTGAAAATTGATCATGTCCTATTTTTCTGTAAGGGAGAGTGTAGACTTTGCTGTGTATCACAGAGGTCTACCACTGTGCAGAAAATGGATCCATGCACTGATCAATTGGAGTTGAATGTGTTCCTGCAGCAAGTTGAAACCACAAGGAAAAACCCTACCAGCAGCACTGGAACACTGCTGCTCATCATGCACCACAAATGCCAATAAATGTAGTGCACCTCCATAAAGTTTTTATATTAATTAGCTGCCCAGGGCCAGTATGAACATAAAAATGTGTTCTCATGTGTGTATTTGTGTGTGAGAGAGAAATTTGGGGTTGGGTATGAATAGGTCTGGACTGGCAGGGTGCTGCAAACACTAGATAATTAATTACGGAGGGTGATGTGATGCCGCGGTGATGGCATTGGTTAGGGAGGTGCTAGGTTAAGACTGTGTTTGGTCTAAAATATTAATGCCTGGAGTTCATATGGTCACCCTGCAGCTAATGGAAGCCGCACTGGTGCAGGCTCTTTGTGATGAGCATCTGACTTTTCTTTAATGGTTAAATATAGCTTTATTGGTGCAATTATGTTGAAGTCAGAGAACATTATGAATAAATGACATTTGAATCAGTGTAGGCTTATTTTCCTGGGTTTTGCCATGAATACTCCATCAAACAAATGCTCCCTCCTGGAGCTCACTTATTGTTTACTCCTAATTCAACTCTTTGGTGAAGTCATGGTGCAATACAAGTCATGACACAGTGAAAGTTCACAATGAGTGCATCTGAGTTCAAATCTCAAATAGACCTCAAAGACAAAGAAAGTATTACTTTCTCCAGGCTCTGCTCCACTGTAACAAAAAGTCATAGCCAATGTCCTTGAAGTAAATATTCAGAGCTGTGTGATTTAGCTTGTTTGCAGGTTTACAAATTTCTCTGGGTGCAGTGAAAACTTAAGTTGCTGATCTGCAGATTTTTTTTGTGATTTTTTTTTTTTTTTTTTTTTTTTAAGATGACAAATGCTGCTAATTGGTATTCATCCTAATAGGATCCACCTTTGCAGCAGTGTTTGCAATTGTTATTCAGATACAAACACTCTTATCATAGTTTACTGTTACGGTAAATACGGTTCGCATTAGCATAATGGATCAAAGTCAAAGCAGCTTCTCTGCTCACTTAGGAAGCTGAGATTGGCGAGGTAAAACAGATGAGCATTTAAATAGAGCCCTTTTTTAATTTACATTATTCTCTCTGCCCTCAAGGCAACACATCAAGGCCAAAAATCTAAAGAGGCTTATGTTTTATGTCTGACAACAAACACAACTCCCTGGCAAGACGCCTTGGGACTAATGGTTAATGGTTGTCTGTATAGGCGTCTTGAGGGGCTCTGGCCTCCAACGAAGCATGCTCAATCGCGTTCACTGAAGATGAGGACTGTCATTGGGGACTGTTTCTTCTGGGCAGCTTTCAGGTGTGAATATGTCCAAATACATTCAGAATACTGAATACTTAAAGCTGTAAAAGACTCAGTTCTCCAACTGCCAGTTTAAGCAAACCTTAAACAAACAAGCCATAGTAAATGCATGTTGATTTAAATGAGTCCTGACGGATAAATTGAACTGAGAGGTTATCTAACAGCCCAATCTTAAACAAGGTTGTGAGCGTCAGTACATCATTGGCCTAAATTAAGTTGTATTATGACAGCTATTGAACAAATGAAATGTGTGGAGGCGTTGCAAGCTGGACTCACGTTTGATGTGTGCTGCAGTTGTAGAACTTCACCTCTGTGCTGGCCACCATCTGACCCGTTTCCTTTGAGTTCAGACGAAGCTCCACGCCAGCCCAGTCTGTTCGAGAGAAAACAAGCGAGGGGGGGTAGGGGGGACACAATAAGTGAAATGAGCGAGCAAGTTAATGGAAAAACATGTGAGAGGAAGAGGAGCGTGAAAATAAATTGACAGAAAGAAAGGCAGGGAGAGTGAGACAAAAAAAAAAAGACAAGCGAAAGAACAAAAACAATGAGCAAAAAGAGAAGGTCAAAATGAGAAAAATGTTAATACTTTTATCAGGCTCCTGTAAAGAGCCACCTGGTGTCTGCATCTCTGCAAGGGCATGTTGCTGTTGTCTCAAGAAACCTTCCGTCAGAAACTTCAATGGAGGGATTATTTTACGTGTTACTCCGAGGTATGGCTACAGCTGCATGGTACCTATCAAACTAAAAACTGTTTTTTATTTTGTCAGTGTGTCCGGAATATACTGATAACTTTTTGTTTTGTTTTTTTTACCCGTCATTTGCTGCATATACTGTTTTGTTTTTTTTGTTTGTTTGTTTTGAGAGCTGATATCTGAGCTCACCTTGTCCTTCTGGTATCTGAGGGACTTCTTTCCCAGCTGGCGACAGACACATGACCCTGTTCCCTTTGACGTGGCCATCCACTTGAGCTTGTTGGCCGAACGAACAGGTGATTCCTGCAGAAAGGTCTGGAACATTATTCACCTCCAGGAGAAGCTGTGAGAAAGAGGAGGAGACGACTTAATGCGCCAACTGGTACATGACAGAGAAACACGACATATTGTATTTTCAAATTACAGATGATACCTGAACATTTTGTGAAATTTGATTAGTTCTGTCAATCAAATATAAAGCAGCCAACCAACGATCAGTTTAGTTCAAAAACTGAATATGACAACTATCTTGGCTTTT
Organism: Remorina albescens; assembly: GCA_034769265.1. Taxonomy (NCBI): domain Eukaryota; kingdom Metazoa; phylum Chordata; class Actinopteri; order Carangiformes; family Echeneidae; genus Remorina; species Remorina albescens. The sequence goes on from CM068494.1 coordinate 24,015,998, forward strand.
CCTAAAGATAACAAAGTTGGCTCTCAGCACCTCTAAAGCTCATGAATTGGCATGTTGTGTCTTGTTGGTTTAATCCATACAAAAGATTAAGTCTAACAATGATAAATAACTCCAGGAAGCTAATACTCCTGGCTAAGAAATGTATGCATGTAAGCTCCCTGTAAAACCACAGTATGCTGTTTTTACTTTTGTTTTTGTTCAGATGAAATAAATGAGATTTAAAACAGGAATTAGCAAGCAACTGTGGAAGGCAGGCTAGTTCTTTCCCTTGTTTCCACTTTGTGCTAAGATAAACATCTGGTTCCAGTTTCATATTAAAATTTCAATTTAAATAAATTACGGCGTTTTTCTCAAAATGTCAAACTATTATTTTTAGATAATGTTCCCCTGCTACCACTACAGCATTATTGGATATTTTAGGAAATGTTATCAACCTATTGGCAGATACATCAGAGATGCCTGCTACAGAAACAGTTATTTTCTACTGAATGCCACAGATGTTGTGGTTGCCTTACAAGAAAAAAAATTGCCCTCCTCTATCTCCCTTCACCTGTTACAAAATTAATCTCCTCTCCTAAGCTTATACTTACTCTATATGTGGCTACACAAGACTACTCTTAGTGATTGCTCATAAACATCGTGAGCAGAATGACAGTGGAGCGATTGGTGGAATGATAAGCAGACTCACAGGGACACTATGTGCTGATACAGCAATGCTGTCCGGGTGAGCGATAACTTTCACACAGCGGTTAATGTCAGTAGCGAAACGGAAGGTTTCCTCTGCCCTCTGACACCGATCTCTCCTTGAGCACCTGTAGAGACATAATAAAAAAAAAAAGGGGCAGCAAGTTTAGTGATGAAAACTTAGTCACATTAATTCTATATCTCCTTATGGCAATATCTGCTGGATGATGGATCCACTGCCATGAAATGTCTCTGACATTTGTGGCTCCCAGAGGATGAATCGCAGTAAATTTGGTGATCCCCTGACCTCTCCTGTAGCATTACCACTTTTGGTTTTGCATAAAATGCATTAACAACTATCATCTGAACTTGTTGCGAGCATCTGTCTCACTCAGGACTAAACACTAGCATTTCCATAAGCCCCGCCTGTAATTTCTGTTCAGTGCTAGAAGGCAAATTAAATTTCAAACCTAGACTGTGAACATGGTAAACATTACATCTGCTTAACATCAGCTTGTTGGCATCGTCATCGTTAGCGTTTAGCACAAAGACTTCGATGTGTGGTATCAATACGAGAGACAAATAGTGTGTAGTTGGTTGGAGCACATGGATACACATTCACTATCAGCTTATTCATGTACGAAGACTGTCATGTCAAAGTGTCATCTGTGGCAAAACTGGGACCAACACTGAATACTACAATACAGTCATTGGATGTTGGAAATAAAGAGACTTTCTTTGGGTTCCTAGTGAACATTTACATTCTCTTGAAAATGACAGTCAGATGTCTGGATGGATCAGTCTGTGCCTCCTGAACCACACGGGAGGTAGAATGATTATCTACTAACAGGAGGTTTTCTGGGTTCAATCCCCAGCTCCTCCAGAGAGTTTGTCGAGATGTCATTGACCAAGACCTCGATTCCTCAACTGTAGAGCACATTGAGTGGACAATAGACCAGAAAAGCACAAAATAAATTGGTCTTTTTGTTTCCATCTTTTCACTTTTTTTTTTTTTTTTTTCCTGCAGAGCAAATTACAGTTAGTTCACGAGTAAAGTAGATTTGAACTCCTGGATCCCAAAAGGCAATTAAAAGTAAGAAGTGAAAGGGGCAGCAGCATAGTGTGACCTTTGTAAAAATCTTGTAAGTGTGGAGGGCAAAGTAAAGCTAAATTTAAACTCACTGTGGGAGGAAGTTAGGATTTTAAAAACTTAAAGCAATTTGTCCAGTTTTAAAAGTTTTGAGCTTTTTTGGAGATACTTATTAATATGTTTGTAAAAAACGCTTTCTTTGGAGGAGTAAAACTTGAAAGAGGAACTCTGGGAGAATTTGCAGGCTCAGAAAGTAAAAGGAAGTCTGAACTTGAAAATAACATCGTATTTACAAAGGGTTTTTCAGCTGTAGAGTTAAACAATATTCTTGCTGTTCACCATGTGAATGTGTGAGGCGTGCAGCGAGGGGAGATGGTACTTAATTCACTCTCAGATGCTGCTGAGGGGGTGGCACCTCCTGAGAGAGCTCAAAGAGCACCGAGGCCTCTGCTGTAATTACAACACAATATAAAGGCAGAATGGAAGCGCAGTGACAGCTGTTGAAGGCTCGGCTCCTTGAGGCCGACCAGAGCCACTGGAGTATAGACAGTCACCTTCTGACCGCTCATCAGCTGAAGTGCTTCGGAAAAAGAAGAAGAAAAAAAAAAAGTCGCTTTCATCTCAGTCTCTCTTTCATTGCCTTTTATTTTGCTTCCTTTTTTCACCATGTTTTGTCTGATGGAGCCATTTATTCCCGCTTTCCTCCAGGGTTTTTACATGTTCGGCTGCACCCCCCCCCCCCCCCCCCGCGCTCTCTGGCAGATAGGTGCTTTGGTGCACAGTGCCAGGGGGGGGAGTAAGATCCTAAAAGCAATGTACATGTCGTTCGGCTAGAGCCATTCAGAGGAAAGAAAAAAAGACCCAAATCTGGATTAAAAAGACAGAAAAACAAAGTAGTCTCATTTTGCCATGTGAGAGCTCATGATTCACTCCGGGTTACTTGAGGGAACAGCAGCCTATCTGTTTACTGATAAGTGTAAGGCATTAATTTAACTAAACAGCATAATGAGACTAGGAGACAAAGTCAGCACTCTGGAAAAAAGGAAAAACAACTGTTTAATGAGGTAATTTAGATTCGAACAAAACAAAATTTCTTCTTTTCGCTTCAATGGCCATTTGATAACTCCGAGAGCTGTAATTTAAATAATGCTGATCGTCATCAAGATACTGCTGGTCGAAACGCAGACGTCATATGATGAGATAGGAGTAAATCCCTGGCTGAGGTCAGCTTCAAACACAGCGGCTGGTTCAGAAACATAGGATTTTAATCTCCTGAATCCCCTTTGCTCCATATCGAGCTATTATGCAAGCCAGCCGAGGGGTCAGATAATTAAGATGGAAGAGATAAGCTTGCATCATCAGGTCCAAAATGTTCCCTGGGTGTGCAGAGGTCCAGTTTGTATGACCGCTGTGCCTGCCAGGCTAATCCTCCCTCCTCCATTAACGCCACTCATTCTCTTGCCTGGGAGACAATGATATCCGATGGGCATGCAGACTGTGCTCCTCTACATAGTGCCATTTAGCAGCGATCACACTGCCCAACAACTACTGCCCTTTTTTCTGTTTGTCCAAACCAGCTGTTGGTGAGGGCGAAATCATATGACCATATGTGTAACTAACTTTATTTATAGCGTTCTCTGGGGTATTTAGTAAACAGTCATGTGGTGGTTTTTAATCCATCGGCTGTGATATGCCTGTGCGTTTGTGGGTGTGAGAAAACATAGGAAAAAAAGCAGACTCACATGTTATACAGGACGCACCAGCCACAGTGGGGGTCACCAGAGCTCAGGCACTCAGCACATGTCCCGTACTGCTCACAGGCCTCCACAGGGACCTGGGCCACCTACAGCAGAGGGGTGACAGGGAGGTTCAAAATGCAGCTAAGCATCTGTTAGACGCACACAGGTTCATTTTCAAAGACAGTAAGTGCACAAAACGGAAAATAAAAGAAACTAAACCCAAACTAAATGTGTTAATTGTTTGATGGACATGAGTCCAGTGGCAGCCATCTTGAATTTATATCCCCACATTGTGTAGACATTTGTTGGCATTTTGAAGGATCTTGAAGGAATAGGCAGCAGTAGCAGCAGCAGTTTGCCTGTTTATGGTCGGCTGTGTGTGTCGACACAAAGAAGTGATTCTCAAACTTTCTCTGACATTCTCCACTTTGGACCCACCAGCCCCCGTTGCCCTAACAAAATGCTCATGCTAACAACATATGTCAAGCTTGAATTTTTCTAATTTGGTGTCGGAAATGAAGTCAGTTTGTGACGTTATAGCCCAAACTAGCCTGCCACCCGTATGTGTGAAAGTTTGTTATTATTGTTCTGGGTTACATTTTCCTCCCGATCTAATATTTTTTTCATTTAGGCTACATGTAGGGTACTAATGTTTACTTTGGTTTGTGCGTGGGTGTTTTGAGCTGAATGTAGGATTTTTGTTGTCAGTAAATAAAGGAATTAATAAAGATAGGCATGAGAAAGAAGATTTCCTCCAGTTTGTCACACCACACTTGTCATGTCTCTATTCTCCACCAGTGGGGCGGCCCCACATTTTGAGACATGCACGCATGAAAATGTGTCAGTTTTTGGATGGAAGGAGAAATACCCCAGTTTTACACCAAGCCTTTGATGTCAGCAGGTTATTTCAATAGAGTAGGTGTCTTCATAACCTTTTAATCAGAGTGAATGGGACTGTGTATGAGTGCATGTAAACAGGAATGTGTGTTTTCAGTAGCCATGTGAACAGCTGAGTGCAAATCAGTCTTTTTTTGGGGGGGGGGTTAAGGGCAAAAACTGAAAGCCGTATCAGAAATTTAAAACTTAAAAAACTTTTCTTTGGGAAGTGGAAGAGAAAAAAACGCATGGAACTAATGCTTTAAAAGGCTTTCTTTGTAATTAGGAGAATAGATCTCACGTCGGATAAATTGAACGCAAATTATGTAATCATTAGCTGCAGCCACATTATTTTGTAGTGAAACAAAATTATAATGGCATTGTGCACATACTGAGAACTAAATTATTTGAATGAACATACAATTATATCCTTAAAAAAGATATGTATCTAATTCTGATCAACCCAAAGCATATGAATATGTGTGTGTATATGTCCTGTCAATACATACTGTCCCAAGACAGCTCACTTCCATTTAGTTTGACCTGCACATGTTTAATTAACAATGCTGTGCAGAGGACTTCCACAATACTATAATGTCATTAGTCATTAGTTTCACACAAGTAACTCTTTGTGTGATAAATAAATAAAATAAATCAAGTTTTAAAAAATGGCTGCCATGGATGAGAAATAAGGTCAACGAAGGCATGCAACCAAAACAATCTGATTAAATAATAAGCAATGCTGATGAGAAGAGGCCAAATCTTCTATTGTCTATTTGCAGTATGTGGAGGCTTCATCACTGTAGAGGTTCCCTAAGGAGGAAAACAACTCTCTTTTTCTCCTTGCTGCTGACACACATATTTGCAACAAGCAGCATTGTAGTTCTGCCCACATGAGGAATTATCGGTTTCGTTTTACTCCGATGACAGACAGCACATGAAACATCACCCCAGCTTTTTTTTTTTTTTTTTTATATTCATGTTTAAGTTTTCTTCATAAGATTTGATAAAGGATCTTGCACTTTATCAAATGTTGTGGACTCTGGGGAAAAAGAGGATGCAATGTTCTGCTAATTCTCAACACACAGGAAGACAGAAGCAAAAAAAAAAAAAAAAGAAAGAACCCCCCCCCCCAAACTGATGGACAGTCAACCACACACTCTACTTAGTGTGAACGTCTGGCAAACCATAAGCTCTCCATTAGCTGCTTGAGAGCCGCTGCTGTCGCACAGCCAGCACCACCCCTGCATACAAAACCAGTTTGGAGCTGCAGCTTGAGCCAGGCTATTTTATACTTTATTATTCGAGGGCTGGACGTATGATGCAAGCAATTTCCTGATGTAAGCAATCACAAATGAAGAGTGGATTATGGATTAGAGTGTCTCCGGTGCTCTTGATAGCATAAGTGGGTGCTCTCTAAGGTCTGTGTTGGCAAAATGGATTATCTGCTGTTCCCTATGAAATAACTTTCTCTTTTTTTCGAGTAGTTCAGAACCCATTCGCTGCATTGCATTAACAAAATGATTTTGTAGCGTGGGAGGGGGTGAGGGCTCTAAGTCCATATCCGACGCACTAGGAATTATCCATGAATTGTTGTGGACTACAGCACATCCGAAGTAACAAAGTTGTCTGTGGCTGTAAGGCAGTGTGACCTTTACACCGGGAGAGCTATGGATCTTCTGCTTTCTACTCCCTGGCTCAGAATCAAATGTGAAGCTTCTGCCACACGAACCATTACAGTTGAATTGTTCAGTGAAGCCAATCTGAGATGGAACATGCTATGCTGAATCCAAATAAGATCAGAAGACATGGCCAAGGCTTTTATGTCCACAGGCTGCTAAATATTAAAGCAGCTCAACATGCGGATCAACTGATCAATGTCCTTTTCTGTCAATTATGTTGCACGGTGTTGTTGTTTTTGCTTTAAATATTTTTTTTTGCTTTTCGCATTGACAGGATAGGAAGTTCAGAGCATCAGTTAAACTTTCGGAGAAAGAGAGAGGGATGGGTATAATGGTGCAACAATCTCAGACAGCAGTAGCACAAAATAATAATCTGGCATGTGCCTTAATCACTAGGCCACCAGGTCACTCCGGTTCCTGTAGCAGTATGACTAAACCACAGTCACAAGGTAGAATTGGATCTCTTCTGACAGTCATAACAGAAAAAAGGAAGAATTTGTTCCAGGGCTACAGAGAGTCAATGTGAAACTTGAAGTGTCGGATTGTTTTCCAGAAATCTGGAAAACTCATTAAATGTGTCTGTGACATGAAACGCAAATGACTAAAAGCCTGGGAATTCGACCTCACTCATCACTGTTGAGTGGCTGCTCTTTGTCTTCTGACAGTACGGTAAACAGAAACAAAAAATAACAGAGTAAAATTTGTGTTTATTTAGAATTTGTGGCTGGGTGTCATCGGCTGAACAGATTGAGGGAAGTCAGGAGGTGGTGATGAGTGATTGGCTGTGATACAAGACAGATGCACAAAGAGTTTCTAGTAAAAAAAAAAAAAGGACCAATTAGTGTACTTTTGCATGCTAAGAAGTTAGTAAAAAAGGGCTCAGGGTGTAATAGCAGGTGCTGTGGTTGATCCTCATCTATCTTGGATGATAGATGATGATATCTTGATGTCTTGGATTATAATATAAAGTGAGCACATTTAATCCACAAATCTATAATCTACATTTGGTGATAATGATGATGTCGGTGCACAAACTGTTTAATGTTGAAGTTCAACATGGTGACTTTTGGTGTACAGTACATTAATATACTATGTGTTCCATGGATGATTGTTGGACCAATGAATTCAGCCTTCATACTCAGTTCATGTTCATGTTCAGTGCATTGTGGATGCCTCATAAATCATTCATGACCAGATGCTCTATGTTGCAATTTTCTAATCAAGCCTTTGTTTGTCTTGTCTTCTCCGCGATCATTTCTTCAGAAGAAACTGATCATTTAGGGCAGACAATGAAATCTCACTCTGGCTGGCTCTTGTTTTTTTTTTTTTCCTGAATGGCATCGGTCATCACGCGGCGGCACCACAGCAGGGCTTTTCCAGCTTTAGGGATTACAAAATGTTTATATTTCCGCAATATTTGTGACGCCCCTTGCACTAATGCTCGACTTTATCGACCTAAAAGTTCGCTGTCACTTGGACACTTTCATCCGATTTACTTGAACTTTTCAAATGCCGTCAGATGAACATGCAGGCTTTTAGACCTCAGCACTGTTGTTGTCCTGTAACCTCCGCCAGGCTATGGAAAACCCATCAACCATCAAATGACTGTTATCATATGATGACTTCAGTATATCAGGTCATGTAGTGATTTTGCTTTTAGGACTCATCAAGAAAAGAAATATAAGGATTTGATCCCAAACTGTTACATTTCCCCATTTAGTGTTTATGTTTTGTTTTCAGATCTAATTTCATCATACAAGATGTGAAAGAACTAAGTATTAATGCTCAAGTATTAAAAACAATCACTAGCTGAATTCAAATTTTTAACAATACCACAGTAGAACAAGAATGAAACCTTAATGGCCAACTTCTGGGATGAATAAACATGAATGTTTCAACTGCTGTCTACTTTGAAACGTTAATTTTGTGGACACTGCAGCGTCGTACACAAGACATGAAAATTATTGTGACATTTTACAAATGAATCTTGTAATTCTATGATTACAAGCATCACTACTATAACATCCTGCTACTATTTTCAGCTGTTTTAATGCAGCACTACATTTCGTCCTGGACATACAAAGAACAGGACTGTCAGCATAGTCCCATCTGGATTAGGTTTAGACAGCACCATTTTACTGATATACATTGTAGGAACATAGTTTGCCTCACACACTTGGCAAAGATGTCTGTTTCCACATTACATCAAAAAATGGAATCCAATTACAATTATGTTTTTCCTTATAATTATATTTGTTGTTATCAGAAATAATAAGACACATGGTTGGTACAGAAGTGATTCTGAACTGGAGGTCTATTGAGGGGCCTCAGCCGTTTCCATCATGCAGCCCAACTAATTTCAAGGAATTAATGAAAATGACCCAGATTTTCTCTCTTCGCCAAATTGTTTTTAGGCTTATCCTAAGTATATTTATCTTGACTACCAGGTACAACAGGCTGACTGCTCATCAACCACAACCCCATCATGTAATTTCCGTTTTCTTCTACAAGCAGTATTGAACAAATGAAAACTTGCTGACAATGAACAAAGAAAAATCTTCGCTGTAGCTCAGGGATTAAAGTCTGTTAGGGGACTTGCTCTCATTTTCTCTCCTCTCCCCATCATCTATAATAAAGTCTTTTAAAAAGTCTCCTAAAATACAACGATAAAAAAACCCAACTCTGTAATAAATGTTTTATATCCAGTGGTATTAATCCTGATAAATAACTTAAAGAATATAAATACCTCTAGAAGAACATTTGTTTCTTGTTTTACACAGTTTTCGAACAACGTACCCAACAATCAGTGAATATGAAGAGTAATAGTCACATTGAAAACGAAACTAATTCTTCGGTTTCAGCATTGCAGTTCTCACATGATGTCATCGTATCACCATGTACAGTTGCGCAAATATTGATATTAATCAAATCATGTGGACTGTTTATGTGAATTATTTAGAGTGCATTTGGAGCTTTCGGGGCCCCTGGGCGGTCGCTCTCCTTGCCGGCTTGGTAATGAAACGTGACGCGGGGTTGTTGATAAAGGGCTACTTTTGCTCATTTGATAGAGCTGCTGTTGGGGGGCGGGGGTGAGACAAAAGGTTGGCAACAGCTGCTGTACAGTGCACTCACATACAGGTGAGGGAGGGAAGATAGACAGACCGAGGTAGACAAAAATTATTTTACATTTTAGAGAGTGGCACTTTGAAAAATTGCCCTGGAAAAACCCTGCAGCAGTTTCCCCATCCTCTAAGGTTTAAAGCCTTAGCCATCATTTCACAGGCAGACGAGTGACATTCACAGAGGTTATTGTGTGTTTGGATTCTGAGCATTTCTATTCTTAGAAATGATCAAACTAAAGGCACACAGTGAGGGAAAAAAAAGATTAACTGCTGTGAAGACTTTTTTTTATGTCAATAATGGTTCCCAAATGATGTTTTGTTGCAGTCACGGACACAGAAAAACACATGTATCCCCATGCATGCACGCTGCCTCCCTCTTTTCTCTCCTCACTCTTCATCATCATGCTAACCCTGCGTATTTCACTCGGCAGGAGACAGAGAGACTCATTGTTATTCCACAAGGGTCGGCTGATCTCAGCCAAATCTGTCTGTGCCTCGCTCCTCATTCCACATCATTCCTGTATTGTTTGGCTCCCAGGAAGCCGAAAATCTCTCATCAGTAGGATCTACTGGAAATGTGGGAAATCTGTGAGTGAAGCCCTCTCCCCGAGGGATTTCTTTCCCGAGTTGCATGAAAGTCTGAAGGGAGAAGCTGAGCAAAGATGGAGAAGGAGACAGAAAGAGGAAGGTTTTACTCTGCTCCGAGCTCCTGAGGGGCTACAAAGCCAGAGCTGTTCTAATATTGAGAGAAAATGCCCAGTTTGGTTTTTTCGCTCGGTTATTATGTGTCACTTGAGGCGGAGTGAAGCAAGTAGCTGGCTATCTCCCTGAAGGAAGCATGTGTCTCTCCTTGAACGACCAGAGCTCATCAATAAGTTATGCCGTGTCTCTTCCAGTCTATCACACAGAAGCAAGATCCGCCTTGATTTGTTTTAGAAGACAGTACACAACACAATAGTGTCTCCATTCTTACATGCTTCTCTCACATGACATCCGTTGTTCTCTTAAAGTTGGTGCATTTACATTACATTTCACTCTGTTCTTCAAACTCCAAGAAAAGAGTTCAGAAACACCCTGAATTAAATGACACAGTTGAATTGTTCCTATGGCCTCTTTGCTTCTGTCCTGTGACTCTGACTCAATACATTCCAGCAGTCAGAAGACAACTGAAAGCAGTGATAGGGTTTTTTTTTGTTGTTGTTGTTGTTGGCCACACTGAAACCTAATCCCATTTCACAGTGCCATGCAGCCGTGCCAAAATAATCACTTGATGGGAGTTGAAAGTGATTACCACTGTTCACTCTTATCTCAAATGAGTGCGGAGAATATCGTCCAACAACAACAACAACTGCTCGCCTCTGTGATGCCGGGCCAAGTGAGGAGCAGATGAGGAGGAAGTGGGGGGGTGGGGAGATCCAACCACAAAGGGGGGGGCTAATGGTTTTAACGGGATGTGTGTGTGTGTGTGTGTGTGTGTCCCGTACAAAAGATGTATGCACTGTAAGTTGATTCGCATGGATAAGTAATTAGAACAGTGGTCCATCCCCTTACGCACAGCCTGCATATTTAACAATCCCCTCCGCAGACATACAGTTTAGAGAGTTAGGGAGCGTCCACATTGGATTTTGGAGATAAGTTGTAATCATCTGGCAGGATTTCAAATAAATAGCATTAATTTACCATTCATCATAAATGAATGTTTTTGCTTAATTCTATTTTACTGGTAATTGCCCAACTATACACAAGTATGCTAATGCTAACACTAATGTTTGTTACTGTGCGAAGCCAAACATTTCTTTTTGCAATATCCTGATAAATTAAATCCAAACAAATCCTTTAGACTTATTGCTTTTGTGACTTAAGGCTTTTTTTTTCCTAGCATTTTAAGTTTCAACTGTCCTGGTGGCAAAAACATTTCTATAGTTCAAGTTTTCGTGCCAAGTAAAACTTTTCACTGCAAATTTTATGTCACATATACGCTGTATAGCTCAAGGACATGTCAGCATGGCAAACACTCGCTGTCACTGAGGCTTAAACCTGTGAGCTTCTAGTTGAAGGACAGTCTTGCTGCTCGCTACATCAGCTTACTGCGTTCAGTTTTTCTACTGACAGCAGCAGCAGCGAATTGAGGGAGTTTCCTCACCTGCTTGTCAGACATGACATAGAGAGAGTTCCTGTCCAGGGAGAAGGCCATGTCCCGGAGGATGGTGCTGCTATCCTTCATCACACTCACTGTCTCGTACAGCACTCCTCCCCCCAAAAGGCCGTCCACCCTGACCTAAGGAGACACATACACACAGAGACACTGAATACCGTGTTGCAGGACAAGGTGACTGGCTGGTTACTGTGTGTTTGTCGAGGAATATCTGTCTTCTCCTGTAGATCGCCTTCTATGCCCCCATTGTTGCTCCGAAACTTTTGTGTCAAAGGATTTTCCTTCTTCTTTAAATGTAAACAAAGAAATTATTTTCAGTTTGATGACCACCCAGTCGATTTTTATTTTCTTAACTTTTGTACGGTAACCAACAACCATGAGAAAATCTTTCAGACAGTACAAAATATATCACTTACAAGCTGTTTTCTTGCGTTTTATTTCGACAAATTATCTGATAATAGCTAATCAGCTGTAAAGAAGCGTAGCAATCGGATAGTGCATTAGCTCATTAGCTCAACAGTGTTGTTTGTTACAGTGCATGGAAGGACACAGGAAACAACTTATTCATTCATACATACTTCATACATACTTATTCATACATTCATTTTTGTATGAAACTGAAATTTTGAAATAAAATAATTTGTAATGCAGAGTTCTTGTGTGGAAACATAACTTCACATGAATGATTTCAAACATTAAACCCAATTATGCTGGAAAAAAAAAGTCAATAAATATAATCAATGTTAAGATCACTTTCATTTTTATCTTAAGTTTGTCAGGCACAAAGAAGGAACCAAACTCTTGAAGCACTCTTGTTATGAATTTGTTCTTTTTCAAGTTTCCAGTGGTTTCATAACAATATGCTGTGTTAAGATTTATGATGTTGCTGCATTAGTATGCTCTGATGAAGGTTTGTGTGCCTGAGAGCTCACACAATAAGCTGGGTTTGTTTGTTTGCAATGGAGATAAGTCTGTGGAAGGGTGTATTGAATTGAATTCAAGTTTCCTCATTACTGCCACTAAGAAGCTGTAAATTTGTTGTCAAGGTGAGACTGAGAAGAAAAAAAGGGAGAGCGATTTGCTGCTACTCATTCAGTAATCCAGCTGGCCAGTGTGACTCTGACCCAAATCCCCCCCCCCCGAAGTTACATCCATGACACAGTGGAGTCTTGAAACGTGTTCGGTGAGCTCGGGCTTAATTTGGCTTTGGAGTGACCCTCAGACAGAAATCTTTCGGGGCTCATTAAATGCAAACACAGAGAACAGATGCCCACTGGTGAAGGGTTTTCAATTCTCTTGTCCCACCTATGCCTACAAACAAGATGTGCTGTTGCTGTGAGGAAAACAAATAAGCAGATCTGTCTGTGTAGTAAGTGGCTTACTGATGTTGGGGCTGTCAAGAGCAGCCTTGTGAAGATTTTGAAATCCTCGAAGAGTTATAAAGTGGTGAGTAAGTTGGGGGAAAAAAAACTTTATTATTGCCAATATAAACTGACTGCTTGTAGTTTTTCCCACGTAATGAATGTGTTGTGAATTTCCTCCACTAACCACAGAAACCAAACCCCTTATTTGTACAGTTAAGGCACCAAATGGGATTTATGCCACAAAAACTAGGCAGCACTCCTACAATATTTCAAATTTAAAAGCCTAAGTGGATTCAGAAGACTCACATCCACCGTTGGTGCAGTTATGACGTGAATTGCATCATGCCGTAATGATAACTTGACACTTGAAATTTAAGTCAGAAGTATGTAATGAGAGCAAAAGTCTGAATAACACATGACAGCCTGAGAAAAAAAATCCTCATCAGCTATGCAAACCCAGGTTGAAGCCCTATTTAAATTCCAGGGAGATTGGATCATTAACTATGTGATGCAATTACAGTAAAGCTGAATTAATTTCTCAATCATAATAATTAAAATAAACGCCAGATAATGAGGACTCCGAGCAGAGAATTGTGGGACTGTTTCTAAAATGTCTGCCATGCAGTTCTACCATCCGTTCTCGCGTCCATCCCGATGCTTGGACTCAGACGACCTCACCACCCAAATCAAATTTGAGTGCAGATGGTTTTGAATGAGTGCCAGGTCTGGTTTCCACACACACACGGTGGCAGAGCCTCAGCGGTCTCTCAATGAGGACAGTCAGTCAATACAAACTGATTACATGATTGGATCCCGTGGGCACCAAAACTTCATCAATCAATCCTGCCTGAAAGGTGGAGGACCTTTCAGACAGCTGTGCCTCTCCAAACGTCGGCTCCAAACGCCAGCCAAGAAGGGAGGAGGGAGGGAGATGCAATCTGTAGTTTGTTTTCGTGTGTGTTAGCTTGTGCAGGCGGGAGGGTAAACACCGTGGGGTTAAAAGGAGGGCTGCTTGTCATCTTCACATGCAAAAACAGCTAAAGAACCTGCACAATAGTGCGCCGGTCAGACTGTCATTACCTCGTTACCGTGCAAAATCCTTTGGAAAAAAAAAAATATCTTGGGGCTAAGCTTCTTTGTCTTTCATTCATTGTCTGTTTTTCTTTCTCTTTCCCCCACCCTCTCTCCTGCTCCCACTCTTCCTCCTCCTTCTGCTTATCCCACTGCTTACCGCAGCCCCACACACTAATGGAGACATACATACATTTTTTCCCACACTCCTCATTTCATAAATAGCTCAGATAGAAACCGTAACATGTAACCCTGCATAAATCGTCTAGAGCAGGAGAGACACTGAGCTGTGTGAGAGAATGGGTATTTCTTTTTAAGGTGGGTATGATGAGACTGACCTAAGGGCACTGGGAGCAGGGATGAACTCATCACGGCCCATCCTAGGTGTTTGATTTCATCAAATTTAAAATTGGTTTTTATCATTTAAAACAAGGCTGACCGGACAGAAACTCCACACGGGAGTACAACAGGTCCTCAATCTCGGCTTCAGCCCCCTCGGCTCCATAATGAGAGTAAGGCAGGTTTAATTGGTTTTATAATGAGCCTGCTTGTAAAAAATGAAACACAAGTTGCGCATACACACACACACACACACACACACAGCTTCGCTCACCTTGGCCTGGTACACAATTAAAGACAAATATGGACATTCACTTTTCAGTTCATTAGGAATAACTGACTAAAACAAAGGCACCTAAATTCATCATTTCTGCCGAAAATCCTTCCTTCATAAAGGTTACAGTGTTTAGCATTTGTTGAAACTGTGTTAAAAAAGGTGTAGATTCAGCTGGGTTACCATTGGAGGAAATATTTGGTACTGTTGAACTGCTGTTGACAGGTATTCCTCTTATTTTGTTCACCCTGTTCAAATCAGTCATGGTATGTAAGTGTGATAGCACCATCTTGGTTTGCTCAAATACATGCTGAGGGCTGGTCTTCCCATCAGAGTATGGAGGTACCTGAGGCTACCCAGAACACTGAAAGGAGAACAACCTCTGCAGTTTGGATGCAAGGTTAGTTTAGCTTACTGACATTACAATATTTAGTAAAAAAGATGAATGAATATGTTTTGTGTCTACAGACGGACTGAAATTTTATAATCTGGCCCCCACAGTCCGTCAATTATGCTGCTGTCTCACCTGCTCTGAAAATTCAGCGGTTGGACTTATCTAGATGCACAGTGCACCTTACGAACAATTGTATGTGTACAATCTTTTCCCTTCTCTTCTTTTAATGAGACTTAGGGAACAACGGCTGACTTCAGTCTGTCAGAGTGACTTCAGCTGCCTTTGTAAAAGGAACCAGACTCTTTCTGTGGCTGCACTTCAAAATCTGCTTCGAAAAACCACAATCAGATTTCAGTCCACTTCGAATACATCATTGCATTTGCACCTTGCTGTCTATTTAAGGTCAGAATCAAGGATTATATAGATTCCAGAAACCACAGTAAACCTCTTAAAATTAAACCCCCCCCACCGTGTGTTGTCCATGTCATGTAACATAAGAACCAGACTTATTTGCCATAAGTACCAAATGTTCATAAGACTTCAGCTTCCCATTTCATTCTGTCTTCCCAGACTGACACAATTGGTGAGGATATATATTTAACCCACGAATAATATTCAAACCAATAACAGCAATATCCTCCTAGCCACTGTAATTCCTTTACAGAACCTGCAATGGATATAAACAACCCAGCTTAGTACGGATTCCACAAACAGATATGCAACCTGAGCCCATGTGTTCTTAATGAAAACAACCTCCCTTTCTCATGGCTGGGTTTGCAACTTAAATGCTGGGCTGTACTCTTATCCTCTGAGAGCCAAAGAAAACAAAAAGAAAAAACCCGAGACCTCTAAGATGTCACTCGGCTTTAGCCGTGTTGGCTCCATTGTAAAGCTGCCAGACTGCATGAGCAATACACTCATCAACATCTCTCTCCCGTGAGTATCCGCATGTGGAACTGATTCTGAGATTCATTTCAGGCGATGATTTTATTTAAGCTGCGAGGAAGTGTACATGTAAATGTCACTGAGCTCCCACTGCAGATGATTGCTGTTTATGTGGTCATGCCCATCCAGTCTATAAAAAAAAAAAAAAAAGAAGTGTGTCCATATGTAGCCAGCTGGTCTGTGCCCTTCAAATTCACCCAACTAACCTCAACATATGGATGATGGCCCACAAGGCATGGGGCACTCTACTCAACCAATCATTCCCAATCTGCCAATCTGACAAGGTTGCATCCATCCCCGAGGACCAGTCTGCCTGATGTGAACCAGGCACATGGATATTGGATTCATTTCTTCAACAACAAACTTGTCCTCTTGCCGGAGATTAATGTGTCCCGCTGCTTGCAAACATTTGATGTGCAGTGAGGTATTGTTTTTTAATAGAACTCCACCAAAAGTAAAGAAGCCAAAAGGTGGTAGGAAACCCTATATAAATCTTTGATTGCACTGAAAAAGGACACAGAATGAAAACACACACTACACTAGAGAATCTAAAGTAGATGTGAACTGACTGTAAGCAAGACAGATTTTGGCAATGAATTCAAAGTGGATGCTCCCAGGCTTGACTCAGTATTTTGACAAGGGGCACGCAGTGACATAAGGGCCCGACAACTGGCCACCTTTAGGGTTGAGTGGTTGTGCATATGGTCCAATCGTGGGTGACAGCTGAGGAGTGCAGGCATTGATTAGCCCATGTATCCATCATGGCTCTGTGACTGCTAATGAGGCACAGCTCAGGATAGAGCTGAACCACAGCAGCTAATGAAAACGGAAGAGCTTTCGGGGGACGAGGGGTCACCAAGGTGGAGATGTGTATTACAGGACACGACTAATCATTCAGCCATCACATTAACTACAGTCACAAAGGCAGGCCGAATTGATCACAGCCACTATGTGTTGTATGTTGGCAAGTGCCTATACCTTAATGCAATTAGCGACTGGGTCAGAAGAGAGGTCGTGGTGTCTGGGAGTGTGTGTGTGTGTGTTTGTGTAAGTGGATGTGTGCTTTCAGGGTTATTGTTAAAAGCCCCTCAGTTGCTACAGCCGTATATTCAGTTCACTCTAACCTTCAGCTGTGTGGCCGACTTCCAAGTTTTCATACCATAATATCTACAACCGGACCAGAGTTTCTGTGTTCACCTCATGTCTGTCTCCTTGAGGACAAGATTTCCTGTTCTCCGTTTCCTGCCCTCCTCCATACAGACATGTATCCCTCCGATCATTCCCATTGTTTGTCAGGTTCCCATGGCCCACCAACAAAAGCAGTGGGAGGGGGACAGTGGAACAATTCATGGCACCCGTATGGTCTTCATTTTCCTGACCGCAACACAGTCCACAGGCCTCTTGTGTGTTTCCATTTGTGTAACCGAGCAGGAGGAAGAAAAAGAAAGAGAGGACTTGGAGGGAAGAGATGGCCCTGCTATAAATAAATAAAACTGTAGTCAGGAAAAGCAGGAAGGTGGGCACTTTTACATGTTATCACATGTATTTGCCTCTCTTAATATCATTGACCATTTCCGCCTTCTAATAGCGATTCGCTCTGAAGACTTTCACACTGAGGTCTAGCTTTCTTCATGCAGTTATGAAAATCCTTTCAATTCATTCTATCTAACATGCCTGTTCTGCCGGTGCTCCTCCCCTCCTCTGAAAGTCCTACTTCTAATGATTTCAATCACCAAATCTTCCCTTCCTGGCCTCTTTATAAACCGTGACTTTGAACAGTCCAAGTCATTTAGCCGAGCACTGGAGAATTTCCCCACCCAGTCAACTCTCAATAAGCCATAATGAATCCACTATTTGCACATGAGAGTATTTGAGTAAGGCTTTATTTGCCATGAGCTTAACATTTTCAGCCACGTCTAGGGAAATACTGCTGCCGCTGAGACAGTGTGCTGGTCTGCTGTTATTTTGTTTAACACTGCACCATCTTTGTATACTGTATGTGCAGCTAATAGATGATATCTACCAGCACTGAGATTCTTCCCAGTAATAGAATGAAAAAGGCATCAGTCAAAAGCAGTGCTGAGCCCAAATTTGTGTTGGTTTGGCTTTAGGACAGTCTCTAAATGCTACCCAGCCTGTTGAGAGCATTGTCTACCTTAGGTGCCGTCTTCTGGCATAGATTAAAGGATTAATTATATTTTCAAAATATCCCTGAAAAAATTTCCTCTACATCGTTTGATGTCCCTCTGAACTAGGAAGAAAAAATCTAACTAGACACTGAGACCATCTTGGTACAGAGTTGCAAAATCTCTTAAATAAACTCACTAAGTCAGGGAAGCATCAGGTTTAGCTCTGTATGCCATTGTTGTCCTTTTGAGCATTACTGTGCTCTGCAGAAACATTTCTTCAGAAAATCAATTGCACTCGCCAACTGTTATGTGTTTGAGGTTGCCACAGGGTAAGCAAAGGTATAATGTCATTCTAGAGTGTGTTTGCTGCATACTTTCTAGTTCAGTAGCCTGGAGACAAAAACCTGCTGTCCTTCCTACAGAAAGAAAATAGAATACACAACCTGGGGAAGGAAGGAAAAGTCAAGTTTTGGGATTTTCTTTATAGTTAAGTGTTATGGTGTGAATGATTGGGAATGAAGCTGCTTAACAATCATACATAGCCAGCCAACTTCAGCACAGATTCGATAATGTGGAGCTTTTCTGTCGGTGACATCCAGCAGAAATCCTTTTCCACTGCCGCTCTGTTGTCGTGAATTAGCAGAGGGAAACCTTCCTTTTGTGACACTAATGCACAAAGTGTCTGAAAGATGTTTATCGTCGAGGATTACATAAGATGATGAAAGATCATGAGCGTCTGTCTGTATGAACAGGTGATGCAGTGCTGTCAAACAAAACCAAAGCCACCACAGGTGTCTGGAGCAGGATTCCTGTTTGGTAGAAATCCATGTTGAAACCAAGTGCTGCATCCTTACTGCTCCACCACTCACTTTTCCCTCTCACTGGTGTAAATCAGGAATGATCTTTGTTGATTTGAATAATTTTATTCAGCTCAGTTTAAGGCTTTGTTTGCCGTTCAGTAGTGGTAGCAGTCTCTTTATGTTTCTGTCTTCTTCGTACAAAAACTTGTCCTAGATAAATACTGTTTATAATGATAATTGCCCAGCTGCCTGCCTGCATCAGAGTTATTGCATTTTGATTGTCACTGTGTCGTTCACAGTCTTTATGCAAGCTTCTGGAAGGGAAGAAGCATGCAGTGTGAAAAGCTAGGAAAGCCGACTGATTTGATCAGAGGCAACGAGTCTGGACATTCAGTTCATTTTCAGAGGATTTCATGAGATTCACTCTCTCTGCCTCCCTTGTCAGGGCATTTACCGTTTTATGAGTCTTGAATGATTCTTTTAACAGGCTTCTTTTAATGCACAACACGTATTTGTGAAGAAATCAAACTAAATAACATTTTACGCCAAGAATGCTCAGCTCGTCTGGAGCATCACATGAGCAGAGGCATCTCACCAGACTTGAATGCACGTTATTGTAGAAACCTTGTTGTGACTGTGCTGACTAAAATGCTAATGATGCTCTCATTTGGTCCCAATAGCATTGTAGCGTTCTGCTAACAAATGTAAGTCGTACCACCGAGCGTTGTATTTATCTGAACCCCCTGCTCTGAGACTAGAACAAATGTGAATCAGGATCAGTGCTAGATAATGACTTTTACCTGGATTCGCCTCATTAGTGAAGATCAAGCAAGGTGTAAAAGCCCCCTTTGTATTCAGAGTTACCAACAGGTCCGTATTAGTCATCTGAAATAAACAGATGATAAAAAGTTCCTGTTGTATCTGGACCTGGAGTCGCCTATTCGGGAGATGCTGCATGGAGCCTGGACGGTGAAACGGCCTGTTATGCCTGTGACCTTTCAGCCTGGTTACACCCTTCCTGTGGCAGGCTTGACCTTTGCAATGACCCTGCAGCCAGAGTGATCTGCTGATGGCATTTATTGTCATGCCCCATTTCCACAAAGCCTGTCCATTTGGGGGTGATGCTATAGGATTGGAGAGGTGACCCCATGCTCCTCCAAGGCTCCTGGGAGTCTGAATCATGACTGCATGTTCTGTCGATGTAATCACAAACTCTGGCCTTTAGACGCTCAGTATTTAAGACTACAATGATTGATTTTTTTATTTTTTTTTTCCACCCTGCTCACTAAATGTCCCTCAGCTCTTTCTTCCTGAATCTGTCCCTCTTTCTTCTTTTCAAATATTATCTCAGTATTATCGGTTGTTTCACAGTTTTTGTTTTTTTGTTGTTGTTTTTTTTCATTTGCTGCTATTCCATCTTTCTCTTTCACTGTCTCACTTTCTCCATTTGCCTCTCTCTTTGTAGCAGGCTATCTTGTCTTTTTTCCCCCCAATGGCTCATCCAGTGAATAAGGTTCAGTGATGTTATCGCTGCCCTCAGTCTGGACCTGTATTTCCATCTGTGTGTTTGTGTGTCAGACAGCATACTCCTCATAAGACTGACGCCCGCAGGCTTTGTGTCATAACAGTCGTCTCTCATATTTCCTCAGTCAGCTGCACACTGTACGACTGTACAGAGCCCACAGTGCTACCAAGTCAATCCGGTTCGATCAAAGGCTGCCCCACATAGAAAAGTGATCATAATGTATCATTCCAGCCTGAGTGTGAAATAAAATATGATGGACAATGAGCTGAATAAACATCACAAACCTCCCAGAAAGAGGTCCTCTGGGTCTGTAGTAAATCTGACATCTTACCGATGCCTGTTTTCTGTGCACCAGTTTAGTAACACACATCTTTTCCTTGCCTTTGTCCTCGAGTTAAAGCTGCTGTTTCAGCTCATACAGTTTCCACTAGATCTTCCTTTAGCACAGCGGCTGACCTGCCTCACACAAATTGCCCCACAGACTTTCCACCAATGTCCATAAACCCCCTGCCCTCAAACCTTCTGAATGGGCCAACGATATTGTCCCTTTTTATGACACTGACAATCTGATGGGCACATTCACTCAGTGATTATCTCAGCGTTTTGGGTACAATCATCATTTTCACAATTTTCAGACAGTTTACTTCCACAGCGATAAGTGCATCAATTGAAATAATGAACAGATTTAATCTATACTTGAGTTAGGTTTTTAAAATTAGGATTTGAGCCACGTTCTCAAGATACCCTTTTTCAATTTTCAATTTTTGAAAGTGTAAAATGTATCTACATGTATCCTCATTTAAACATTTTTCATGTCTCCCCTCCATGGCAGCACGCTCATTTGAACAGAACACCTATAAGCAGTTGTGCCTTCACTTTTTTTTGGATGGGCAATGGGTCACAGAAAATGCGTATGTCTCAGGCATGCCATTCCCTGTCAGCTCCCTGTATTCATCCTTAATCCATATTCTTGATGATATAAGCAGTGGCCAAGCAGCATAAAAAGGCTCTAAACCATCGGTTACAGGGATTGAATTAGACATAAAAACCTGGAGAGGCAAATCTAAACTTGGAACAAAATGAAGCCAACAGACTTAGAAACAAGAAAGACTGAAGTCAAAGGTGTTAAAGGAGCAGGCTGGTGATATTCTATATTTTTCTTTTTGTCAGCAAACGCAATGAAAGGACCGAAACCAACGATGTGTTAGTCAGTCTCTTCATGCTTGCGGAATTCCCCAGCCTGTCTGTCGGTCTCAGCGCTAAGCTCATTTGTGCTTTTTGAAGAAAGATGTCTTTAAAAAAGGGGTCACACACACATATGGGTTCATTTTTAAAAAACAGATCAAGTTGCCTCTTCGAACAGCCGGGCACTGTAGTTTTTAGCAAACACGGGAGTGAAAAGTGCATTTTCTGAGGGCTATTTTCAGATTCACAGTTGGTGTAGTTAGTTGGCAGCACAACGGTTGCTGTGATGTCCGTCCAATGTCCATTTTCATTGAAATGAAGGAATGTGTCAGCGTAACAATGTGGCTTACTAATGCATTTTTAATACATTTTGGAAAACAATGGTCATCTGTGGCACAGAAGAATAAGCTCTATCAGGAACTGGATACACAGGAAGCATTAATAGTATAAATGCATTGTTGGTCTCAGTCTTTCTATTGGATCTGTTATTAATAAAAAAAAGTACAGAATATCTCCAGACTTATCCCAATGATAACATAAACTTAAGTTAGACTTTGAAGTCCTGAGACCATGAAAAAAAAAAAAAAACACTTTATGAGAATTTGAAACTTTGCTTGTAAACGAGGAATAACTAATAAATTATATGTTACAGCCGTGGAATCATCCACTGACATGCGGGAAACACTCACAGTTCGAAGGTTTACAAACATGAAAAAGAAAAAGCTCATAAGCAAAATGTTCCAAGGCAGAGAGGTGGCCCCAGACGCTGCTAAACAAGAGGCACTAGAGCTGCATTACACCTTGTTTCCCTCATCTCATACAAAGTAAAAGTGATTCAGCTGTGCTTCAGGTAGTCATGGATGGAGCTCTGCATTGATTTATTCTGATGTAAAAGCACTGCGCCGCACAATTACTGCACCTTTGTTCAGCCGCGTAATGCTCTGCCATAATCATCACGACATATTATACATAACCAGTTGTGGTAATTAGCTTGTTAATTGGGCAGATTATCGCGTTAATTAGTGCTAATGGATTAAAGATCATTATTTCTTAAATGTGCTGTGGCTGTGAGACACAAAATCAGATATGGAAGATGTATCTCTGTGCTGTGCTGTTATCAAAGAGGTCTCCTCATAAAGTTCAGTTCGCATGTCACAGAGACTTCTGATAATTTAAACAAGATATATCTTAGTCTCAACAACATTGATTTTGGCTTTTTTTTTGTAATCTGTCTCTTGCAAGATTCCACACTTCAAGGGGGGGGCATACTTCGTTGCTGGGACACACTTTTACTTCATTCATTTAGCCTGATATTGCATTAATGGGAGTAGATCATTTTGATTTGCATTGCTCTAATAGACAGTAGCAAGGTTTGTGTTTTTTCAAACACCTAACTTTCAGCTGTACTACCAGTTGCTAAGAGAATTTTTGCAGTTATTATGAGAATATATAGTTTAACAGTTGTTATTTCTGTCCATGCCATCTTTCACTATATTCTGTGCCACCATATTACAGGAAGATGATGTTCCCGTTCTGAATACCACCTAGTAAGCTGTGATTAGTTGACTGCTTTTGCCGAGAGGCAGAAAGAGCTCCAAGTGGGTACAGTGAGACCTGATTGAATATGTGCCCAAATCTGAGAAATCTGGAGATCTGACGTCCAGGCTACAAATTTCCATTGGCATTCAAAACCTAAACCAGAAAAGCAAACATCTGAGGAAGCAGAGATGCCAAAGGGCCACCAACGACAGGCTCAAATGATTGTTACATGTAAAGTAGCTGAGTCATAAAATTTGTCACCAAATGCTTGTAAGGTTGCATCTCAGAGTTAACACCCAGAGTGACACCTTGAGTGATCTCAGTTTTAAATCTTCAGCTACTTCCTCTCACGCTCAGTGTGCTGTTCTTACCTTCTTCAGTCGTCCACTTCTGGTGCCTAGGAAGACCACACTGTGTCCATTGTAGACGTAGGAAGTGACGGAGGTCAACCTGTCCCTGCTCTCGGTGAACACCATCTGACCCGACACCAGCTGAGAACCCCCCAGGGGTTGGTTTATATCCAGGCCGCAGAAGTGATCATCGATGGGCACGGGCTGCATCAGGAGTGGGGTACACACAGATGTATTCATTTTTTTATATATTTTATTTCATTTTGACAAAATGTGAGGGAGAATTCAGGGAAGTGGAGAAAGGAAGACGAGTTAAAGGGTGAGAGAGTGTTAAGCGAGAGAAGAGTGGAGATGACAGGAACAAGGAGGAAATGAGAGACAGGGAAGAGCGTAAGTGGGAGCCAGAAAAATGACTGAGATCACTGCCGGCACTTGCAAATAGAAGAAGAGAACTCAAGATGACTTCTGGTAAGCCTAACATGCATTAACGCAACAATTTTCAGGGTTCAAAATGGTTACTTCAAAAGGGTTTGGGCTGCTTGGTTTATCAACAAGCCTGGGAGCGGGCAAATTTATAGAGCGCGCTAATTGCTGATGGCAAACAGGAGAAACACTGTGTGTTTTGCGCCTGTTTCTGTGATTTTTACATCGCTTGATCTGACATCATACAAACACACAGCACAAGAGATGTCAGGTTTTGATTAAGCATCAAAGAGAGCTGCATGCTAAGTAGTCCTGTTACATCTACTAAAATGCACCTCAAACCTTTGCTAATTGCCTGTCACTCAGTATAAAAATCTACCTTTTTAGGGCAGCTAATTCCTCATTTCACATCCCCTACTTCTTATGCACATATTATGCCTCACTGTGCGTCTCCTTTTATCGAGTGATGCGCCTGAGCTTTACTCAGTGTGATCAGTGAAGTGAAAACAGCATAGACAAATTTCATCTCCAAATTCACCCCGCTATTTCTCTTCTTGCGCCTGGCATTCAGAAAATTTAAATGAGCCACATGCCTAACAAGCAAGAGCTGCTGTTGAACTCTTTTCTCTTGGACCCTGATATTAAGTGCATATTTTTTTTAGCATCAGATTAACATTTGACTGCCCACAAAAATTGCCAGTCTAAAATTCTGCTCCTGAATTTTTTATGTCATATATAATAAGCCTTGGGAGGGAGCATCAGGAACTATAAGGGGTCTTCCTGCATGGAAAAATAATATTGCTATATTTTAACTCGCTGCCGGCGAGTGTTAGTTTGTCGGTTTGTCCGTGCTCTTGTGTCACCTTCAGGTGCACATTTTATTTCATTTATTTTTGTGAAATGTCTCCACAGCATCTCATGCCATGCTCAAATTCCATGCAGATTTTTTTGCGGTGTTGAAGGGATGAATTACAAAGACTTTAATGATTCACTGACTAATTTTTCACTTTCACCAGCTGGTTGAAGTTTTCACTTTTATGCAGTGGAAGTTCTTGGAATCTGCTATGTAGGTTTGGTCTGAAAAAACAGACATCAAGTTTACATAATATTCATGATAATGATTTTGATGTGTGTGCTCGTTAACGTGCCTGGCATCAGTACATTTACAGTCACTACTGTGACCATCTTTTTGTATCTTTTGTAATATTGGCATTTCTTCTTTTCAGGCAGTTATTGGCCGTTGGTAAAATCTTCTCTAAGAATATTTCTGAAAACCATTTCTCCAGAACCATTAGGCTGTTGATCTTTCACACTGACTAATTTATCATATAGCCAAAGCGGCAGATTTCTGATGACATCTTAACAAAAGTGAAGCATGGTGTTTAATTTACGCCCCACTTTAGATATAAAGCTCTCTGGTTAACTGCACAGTGAGTTAATTATTAAACTATTATGTATCCCTACCCTCCATCAACTGCTTCTACAAATTACAATACATCTGATTTTCCTGATGGCAAGGTGGGATGAAAGTAAATATTGGCGACTACCAGAGCGATGGATGTGTTGAATATCTTTGTTTTCATGGTTTGCTTTTAACCAGTTTCCATGAAAGGCACTCATTACACAGAATTATAGCTTTGACAAAGGCGCGGGCCTGGATGTCGACAAGAAAGCCCATTTCTCAAGATCAAGAACAGGTCTCAGAGGGTTCAAATAGTGCTGACAGCGAGTAGGATGGAGATGGGAGGGGGAGGGAGGTAGAGAGAGGGAGAAAGAAGAAGGCGGGAGTCAGCGCCCAAACCCCTGAATGAAATCAAAGCTCCGTACAAAACTCCTCTGATTAGCATTGTGGAATTAATCTCCTCCAGCTCTTTTGCTCTCGTGGGATCTTGAAAACCTGAATGGTGTCTTCAGCACAGTTTTGGCTGCCTGCCTATCAGCTATTTAGGCTGCAATCACAGTTTTGGATACACCAAGAGCCAACTTTTAGTAAATCGGTATCAGAGCAGCTCAACAACATGTGGGTTTTCTATTTGATCCAAATGTGTGTGTGCAAATGTGTACAATGTTTGTAAGGCAGAATCAGAGGGTCCACAAATTGACTGTGTGAGCCTGATTTACCATGTGCCTCTCTCTGTCTGCGGTCTACCTACCGCCTTGGTGCACTGCACATCCTTTCCCAGCAGCCAGTGCAGCTCCAGGTTTCCCTCTCCCTGGTAGCAGGACTGCAGCCGCTCCTTGATGCGTGCGTTGATGTCTTGGATGGTGAAGACGCAGAGGGCGGAGTGATCCGGAGGGTCGTGGTACTGCTTCTGTCCCTTGGAGAACACCGCAAAGAGCACGTCGTCCTGAGTGCTGATGTTGAGCGACTTTGACAGAACCCTGCCGGCCTTGGCCAGGTACGCCGCCTGCAGCAGACGATACTCCTCGCCTCTGTGCACGCACCCTACAGGAAGTGACACATAGGAGTGGAACTTTGTGTCACCTTTGCAGAGGCGGATGATGCGAGAGGTGTAAAACAAGTCACCGGGGGAGCTGCCGGCGGGCATCCCGTTCTCCGGAGTCTCCGGCTGGACAGTCATGAAATAGACGAAGCTGCCGCTGGCGAAACCATAGATGTAGTAGATGTCAAAGTGTGGGACAAGAGCCAGCGTGTCCGAGGGGATTTTGATTAGTGATGAAACAAAGTCAGTGTGAAGCTCATAGTCCAGCATAGCAGATGATTCGGGGTCACGAGGCAGCTTTCGGCTGGAGATAGTCGGGAAGTAGTCCTGCTTGCCTCCGACAGCTGTGCCTATATACAGAGTGGCATCCTGACCCTGCGACGGCACGACAACACCGTACATTGTGCCTGTCTGGTTGTCACTGGACAGGTAGTGTTCTTTTTTATGCGTGGGCTCAACGAGGATGAACAAGTCATCCAGCCTCATGAGCTTGCAGACACCCTGGTAGAGGCTGCCGCAGGCCAGGAGCCGGTTGTGGGAGTAGTCGATGAGCAACAGTTTGTTAACGTTGTCAGTAGAGGCCAAAGGCTCAGAGCAGGGCTGGACAATGAGAGGAGGATAACACGCTTTGTTGTCGTACTCTGGCCCCGTGTCATGGGATACCAGGAGGGTGAGATTAGCCGACAACCTGTAGATCCGGTTGACGGCTCCAACATACAGAGCCCCGGTGGACTGATGCACGGTCAAGTGGTTCAGCGACCACTCCCGCCTCTCTGATTGGAAGGTGTTCATGGTCTGTCCAACAGTGGTCTTTTGATTCACAGAGATTAGAGTCAATAGCCACAGTGCCAGGGGCCATGGCATGACCTTTAGAGGACAATGACCTTTAGGGAGGCTGCAGTAAGTCCATCCTTCATTCAAGCACGGCCCCATTCCCACAGAGCTCCAAAAAATACACAGCTCAGACAAATCACCTGGGATTGTGTATCGGCAAGGAGCAGGGCCGCACTTTGACGGAGCTGAATAGCCGGTGTTGTCCTTCGCAAGTGATCTTCACATCATTCTGAAGAAGAAAAAGAGAGATATTTATTTTTAATGTCTTTGATTCTTTCAAGATTGATATAGGGAAAAAAAGTGATATAGAGCCTGCATTGTATGATTAGACACTTCTCTATCTCTGCTTAGTCAGACACGAGACATCAAAGTAACAAGTAATCATTTGTTCAAACTGTCTCCCCATATTTACCAACCGAAGAGATGGTCCAATATTCCCCCTATCAGCAGGGGAGCTCATTATATTCATGGCTCTGTAAGAGAGAACTAACTGCAGCCTATTACTTGAACAAAGCAGTGACACGCTGTAGCTGTGCCTTCCCTCCATTTGGGCGGCTAATTAAATGATCCAAATGTATTAATTATGCTTCCATATTTTGGGCTGCCTGTTTTCCTTTCTCCCCTCTGCCTTGTTCGTTTAAATGGTTGAATCCAAGAGGAATTAATCACTCTCCACTGTGGCCGACATTCCTAAATTAATCAGGATTTTTCCAGGGATGGAGGGAGTCATTAGAGTTTCTGAGCCAGGCAGCACAACGCTCACTCTTCCCTGTATAATTTCATTAGCACATTTTATTGAGATATTTCCCGGGGACAAACAATGTCTCTCAGACAGATGACGGACCGGAGGACGGATGAGTTGGGCACATGGCAACGGATGTGTGATGTGTTTATGGTTTTTGTTTCCCTCGTTGAAACTGCTGTGAGACGGAGGTTTTACACTTATACAAGGTACTTTTGATGCAGTTGAAACAAAATGAGCTAATTTGGAACAAGAAAACACGCTTTTATCTCAAAATAAAAAAGACAAAGTGTCAGAGATGAAGTGGCTTCACATATGCTCTTACTTCATGGAAGTCCATTAATGCAGTAATAAAACTGTCTGCATAGGAGGACAGGCCATAAATTAAGACACCTACATCATCCTGAATCATGTGTGTGCCACTCTCAAGCCTTCCTTCCATCCCCCTCCTTTGTCCTCCCCATTACCATGCCAAAGGCCCCTTCACACTCTTATAATAACACTTTTTTGAAAAATCTGTTTACCACCCTCAGTGAAGTGTCTAAATGTCCTTTACAGAGATGCTGCCAAAATGCTAGACAACCTCAGCGCAAAGGCAACTGTCTCTTTTGGCCGGAGCTAACGTAAACAGGGTGTTTTCTCAGCGAGATTTCCTGGTATAAGTAAAGGTTAAATGAAGACAGCCATGTCAGATCCTAATGCGGGGGTCATGACGCGGTGGGTGCTCTCCATTGGCTGACTAACAGGATGTCCGGCTGAGTTGAGCTGGAGCCAGCGATGGAACGGATGGACTGACACTGAGCTGGCTGGGACGACTCCAGCTCCACTCCAGCATCTCCTGTCCATCTGTTCCCGCCACACCCACACTGGGGGAGAAGTCACTCGAGTGTCTCGACCTACTCTGCTCAATTTGGCAGACTCAGTGTGAGCAGCTCTGCCAGTAATTGGCCACCGAAGAGTAATATCTTTCACACATTCTATGGCCGCATTTAAATCTGAAGTTCAGTGTTTGCTTTTCTTCATTCTTTTTACACAACATCGATACAGACATATATAAGTCGATCATAGTCACGCTCTCCTTTTATGACGTCTTTAGCTTTCTCTGCTTTAAATGGCAGGATGACAGAAGCTTCTTCTTCAATTTTCTTGACCATTTTTTGGATGACTTGACACAAAAAAAAAAAAACAACTTTGCTTTTATTCGTTCTAAGAAAGCAGTGTTTTGGCAACACATCTTGGCTATAATTTTACAGATTCTTTATTTTTGGCAAAATGCTGTCCAGCAATTTTCCCTATGAAAATCCTTCATATCATCTGCTTCGCAAGCTGATGAGTCTTTGAACCAGTTTCTATGTTGAAGTAACCACAATTCTCATTCGTTCGTCCTTTTAATGGAAAGCTCAATGAAACGGGTATTCAGGCATTCTGAAATATTTTCAAAGGAAGCGGTGACATTTCCATACTGTGATGGCTTCTGGGGGGAGTAGAACATAAACTCTCTGCAGTAATCCCAATTGTCTTCAGTAAACCAAATAGCCCACAGTGCTGGTCACTGGAAAAGTGTAGTCTCTGGAGTGTAAGTCTTTCTTCTGCTTTGAAGCAGAAGGATGTAAAGAGGATGTCAGAGCGGGATGTAACTCAGTAAAAAGCTTTTTGAAGGTGGGGCAATACAGCGGCACAGTGGTTAGCGCTTGTTCTCCCACACCAAGAAGGTTGTGGGTTTGATTCCCGGGCCTGGGGCCTTTCTTTGCGAAGTTTGCATGTTCTCCCCGTGCCTGCATGGGTTTCCTCCCACCGTCCAAAGACATCATATTTGGGTTAATTGGTGACTCTAAATTGTCCGTAGGTCTGAGTGTGAGTGGTTGCTCGTCTCTGTCTGTCTCTGCATTTTGGACCTGTGAGGGACTGATGACCTGTCCAGGGTGACCCCACCCTCGCCCAATGTGAGCTGGGATTGGCTCCAGCACCCCCACATCCTGTAAACGGATAAGCGGTAGAAGATGAATGACTGAAAGAATGTTTGAATGTGGGTCTGTTAGAACACACAAATGTGCCTCATTCCTTGTTGCTACCAAAAAAGAGGCAGAGAAGTAAATTTGTCTTCACCAGATCAACCAGGGTTGTTTTTGCTTTGTGTTGTCCACAGAAAACTCATTACTCTGAATTTTTTCTTTGAATCACACAAGTCTCCAGGTGAAGACTGTTTGTAATTTGCATTGAACCAAAAGTACTGTCCTTTAGAAATAATAAATCAGACGGCTCTCTTGAGGTCTGACAGTAAATAGCAGAACAAATGACATTTGGGAAGACAGGCTGGAGTGTGGCATGACCTTAAACAACAGACACCAGCAGTGCCACCCAGAGGTAAATTCAGTGTTGAGAATCTCGAGTCACACTCTCAAAGGAATTGCAAAAGATAAGAAAGAAAATAGGAAGTGCTGGTGCCAAACGGACTCGGGCAGGCATGTAGGCAAGCAGCAGTCTCGTCGTTTCATTCATTTCTGTTCTGCCGGCTTTGGTCACGTCTAAGGCGTGCAGTCATGCTGCTGAGTGTTTACCCTGGATTATAGAGACAGCTCTTCGCCCTGTGCAGTCCTCCCAGCTGAATTCTCCGCCTCGGCACTCAGACACGCTCCAGCCGAGACGTGAGTCATTCACGCTCACACACAGGAACATGGTTTTGCTGGGGCCCTCTGGGGACACCAATCACAATCACAATGAGAAGCCAGCGTCTTGTGCTCCACAGACGTGACCCTTTGACCTGGATCAGTGGATCAGTGGAACTAAATCCATCCTTAGGGTTCAGCTGTTAACGGGGTGAAATGCTGTCATAGCTTCTTTAGTGCCCGGTTAGGCATGATTCATGGGACAGAAGGGATGGTTAGCTTTTTTTCAAATCTCTTGTTTGTTTGACCCATCTGTCATCAGAGATGAACTAAAATGTTCATTGGGGATATTTCTTTGTTGGGCTGTCCATGTGCATCATCTTCATGACTCAGTCAAATTTAATTGTGTGAGGCTATGCTCTGACAGTAATTATCAGGCAGTTCATCAAACTCATTTCGTCATTAAATGTATAAATTCCTCAATTACTCATGAGCATGTCCTAATGATGTCATCGGTGAAATAGAAAAAAACTGCTTAGTTGAATTTGATGGTGACTTTCAAATTTTCAGTTGTGTGTGAGTGAAGAACGAACTTAATGGTTTTATAATACCCCGTTAAAACCCAGTGGATAA
Organism: Remorina albescens; assembly: GCA_034769265.1. Classification (NCBI taxonomy): domain Eukaryota; kingdom Metazoa; phylum Chordata; class Actinopteri; order Carangiformes; family Echeneidae; genus Remorina; species Remorina albescens. The sequence continues at coordinate 24,046,943 of CM068494.1, forward strand.
TGTCTTTACATTAAAACTGTCTGTATTCTTAACATTTTCAAATTTTTTGGGATATTATATTTTCAAACACCATAAAAGAGACAACCTTTTCCTGTAAAAGAAAGACAGACTGAGCACAAGCAGCATGGTGTTCAAGTTTACTTTGTTTACCTTTTGGATTATAGATTTGTGTGAGACTGGCAGCGCTGTTGGCAGACTGTGCCATGATCTTTCTAAAGGTCAGAAGAAGCATCTCTGTTCTCACACTTGGTCAACAATGGGAGTCATTGTCACTCGCATCAGAGGTGATAAAAAAAATTTTGTCGTTGTTGTCTTTTGTGGCCTACATATATAAGGCTGCACAAAAGTAATAATGCTATAAGACCATGGGGACTGAAAGTGTCTCAGAAACACGCATCATAAGAGCCTGTGTCCTCACGATGTCGAGCCGACAGCGCAGTGATGTTTGTTTTATGTCAGTAGGTTTTTCTGTAAATGGGGATGCTGCTGGAAGTTTAGAGAATAAGTTTAAAAAGTTTTTACTTGGGCATGATTTCACACTGAGAAAGAGAGTTTTTGGCCGCTGCGCTCTGCAATGTTTGCACCTATGGTATGTAAACTCGCATGGCCTGATGGGATACTTTTGTCTGGGGTTTCCTACAAATCCGCATGGACGAGTCACTGGTGGGGGGGGGGGGGGGCATTGTACACATTACACATGAATGAGCTGTGATGGCGCCAGCCGCAACTGAACGTGACTTCCAAATGAATAAATGAAGGCAATTAGTAGATCTGTTTACAATGTTGTGGAGACAGAAGTAGGTCAAACGTGGCAGAGACAGGAGGGAGGAGGGAGCCAGCAAGCAAGAGCCAGGGGCTGTCACGGGTACCTACAGTGATGAGTCGGGGAATTAGGACATGAAAATGCCGTCTTTATTATCAACGACTTTTAAATGAATGTCATATTGAATCACGAGGGACCGGTAGGGTTTATTGGAAAAAGCCATGTTTTGTGATCAGTCCAGCGTGTTTTATCTGCTGCCGTGGTGTGGAGAGGCAGCCCTGGGTGATGGGCTCTGCCTCACAAGGCCTTCACACAAACGCAGACATGGGCCTCGGAGGACATAATGTGTAGCGTGGCTGCTCTCACTGCACATGCCCAGAGGATATCTTCACTTTGAAGCCACGCAGTGAAATTTTGTGACTGTTGGCCAGTGGTTAATATCCATTATTATGCTACAACGTAAATTCAAACAGCGGCGCATCTTCCAGTCATTTTCTCAGTCAGGGGGGAACAAAAAAAATCTTATAACCCATATTTAGATTAATGACACCGGCATTTTGTGACGTGAGTATTCTCTGGGAATCATCTAAACTGTTGAAAATTCCCTTAACTTTTTTGGCAGCTCATCTGGCGCGTTTTGTGTGTACTCCAGCTGGGATTTATATGAGCAGAAATGAGCCATGATTGCCCTTCGTTTCACTCTTGTTGTTCAGTTTATTGGTCAGTGCAGATATTGCAGGCTTTAGGACTCTCTGGCCGGCCACTAATCTTGATGGTAGAGTAGCAGAGGTTGCCTTCGGGGAACAGTAAAGCAGCACTATGTCATCCCAACACGCTCTGCTCCTAATAACTGCAGGATACTGCAAGGGACCTGGGCAGAGGCAAATGTGACATAGGGGACCAATTCCAACACATCACCACAACACAGTCAGCAGCCTCCTCTGCAATGCATGCCATTATCTCAGGGCATATGCATTATACATGCAGATACAGTACTACTGAAATTGCTGTTAAGAGCAGGGACCACATGAAGGGCACCGCTGCCACGGACAGATTTAACCATGCATGCCTCTCTCCTCCCATCGCTCTTCTTAGCTCTGTCTCTTCTTCCATAAATCTCATTGTCGTTCCTCCCTGGTTAATGGTGACCTCAAGCAGGCTCCTCTCAACTACCAAAGCCCTCGCTTCACATATATGATGTGAAGCGAAGTCAAAGTGACCCCCAGCACTGTGATGAAAACCCATGCAGCCTGAGTGTAATAGAGAGTGTTCTATAATTCAGGGACCACGGAAGAAGACAGAAAGAGCTGCGTTTTTCTTTGGAGTCACACAGCATGAGTATGCAAGCCGTGCTGCAGCGACTGCCCGACACCTCCTCATCCTTAACATCACTTAAGTGTGACAAGAAGAAGAAAAAGAAGCAGCAAACAGAGGGGTCTAGCCGGGGCTCAGAGTGATCTGTGGACAGTGCAGCTGAAGAGAATGGAGAATGGGGGTGGTGAAATGTGAGCTGTAGTCTTCGGCCTTAAGACAAGTACAGAATAATTTAGTTATATTGTGTACTGTATGGCGCACTCTTTTAACCATCCTTATGTGGCTCAGTAACTAAAAACCAGCTATTTGGCTGTGTACATGGCTGTAATTTCATTGTCTGCAGCCATCTTCTAAGTTTCAATCCTTTTTTTTTTCGTCTGTTAATTGACATTGGTCTGTAGAACAAACATATCTTTCTGCTCAGACGGATCCGGTTACAGATGTGCAGGACTATATTGCTTTTGCATGCATAAATCATGGAGACCTGGCAGGGAAATGCATTGCATTTGTCTAAGATGAGGCTCCTGCAAGTGCGTGAATGAGAAAAAGTAATCAAACACAGTGGTGCAAAGCATCCATGTGAAGCTGTGAAGCACATATGTCCATATTTCCCACACCACTGCACACGGAAATCAAAGAACTTTTTCCAAAGAAGCCTGTATGTTTCCTCCCTCTTGGTCCATATGGCTTCATGGGGTGGAGGATGCCAAGGTTGGAGGTAGCTAGCACGAATAATTACGATCAAAGAAATTACAGTGCAAAAGGAACAGCTGCTCCACTGCTGAGAAATCACTGCGAGCAAGAGGATATGGCGATTGACAACAAGCGAGGGAGAGAGAAACAGGAAAGGGGAGGGGATATGGTGCGTGTTATACGATTCAAAAACTTTCCCTCTAAGTATCTGCTGCTCTGAAACCCATTTAACATTTAATCCTCAGTGCAGATAAGGCCTTTGGTGGCCATTCACCCAAAAAGCTGTACAAATACAAGCATCTGCCCAGATTATCTCAGTCTGCCACCATGGTCGGCCTGCTCGTCCCTAATTCAAACCTACTCTGAAACTTTATCCCGTTTCCTAAGTCTCTAGTTGTGATTTCTGGTAAATGCACAGAAATTTCTGAAACGTTCAGAAATAGACATAGCCTGGTGAAAAGAACAGTACCCTAGTGGGCCACAGGTCTACCAGGATTGCAAACATGGGTGACTTTCCTCAAATAGAAATCCACTGGAAGACAAATGGGGCACAGGTTTCAAAAAGTTTTTTTTCTTTTTTCCACTGAAGCGCCTTCAGGGATAGCACATACACACATATACACTGAACACATAGAAGAGATGATTTCCCTTCGCTACAACCGGTCCTTCTTGATAAGACTCGATCCTCATATTGAAATTGAATTCTCCGACTCTATTAAGTAAGTCCAGTCCCACCTGGTTTGTGGCTGCCAAGGGCTGAACACTGCAGCAGTCTCAGATGTAGTCCAGGTGCTCTGGGCTTCCGGGACTTGTTGTACGTAACCTGATGGGGGCCGTTTTGCAGATGTTTCCACTAAGCAACCACACTGGGCATTTATGGAGGAACTGATGACTTACTTTTCTGAAAGACTGGCCCAAGCAGCTCATTCAGCAGATGCTTCCTGTCACCCTAAATCATGAAGGAAGAGCGACTATGAATTAGATTTTAAAAAATTATATATTTGTAAATTAAAATTATCTATGAAATTTAACTTTCATGAAAACAAAAAGATTTGAGATGTCTCTACTTTAATAATACTCATTTCCATGTGTTGTCCACAGACTAATCATTTCATTTCCACTAGAAATGGTCAAATTTTGATGAATAAGTTAATTAATGTGTTCTAAAACTAATTTTGAAATCCCCCCATAATTTTGAACACTACCATCCAAATCCAACAAAAACAGGCCAATTAAGTTGGAAGCCACATACGCTCAGACATCTTTTTGTTGTCCGCAGTATGAATCAAGCTCTAAAAACACTGATTCTGGTGCTTTCTCGCTAACACACATTTTTTTGTGAGACAAAAAAAGCTACAGAGTTTTTCAAACTCATCGCCTCAAGTATGTCAAACTGTTTCTCTGCTTCACCATCCAGCCGGACAGAAGACATTTAACAGCTGTAGAAGTGCCGTAGTGCTCTTTGAGCTGAGAACTGATCGTCATGTGTAACAACAACCTGATTGCCTCTTTGGGGAAAAAATACTCCTCAAACTTAAAGATAACTGTGTCAATACTTTTCCACGGAAATATATACATGACTTCCTTCAACTCTGTCAGCTTTTTCTTTATGACCATATGCCATCTGCTCACACCAGTGCCAAAGAAAATCAAGCAAAACACACACATCAGCAAAGTTATTGCACTGTTTGTATCAACAACGGTGTGACAATCTGGAGGCGATGCGCCATATTGCAAGACCGCCATCACTGCATGCTGAGTGCTGCCAAAGCTGCCATCTGGCAGGTGAGCTGTATGCTTTCCACTTGTACCTCTCCTCCCTCTCAGTTCTCTCCTCCGCTGTTTGTCGCCACCTCTCTCCCCTTTTCCCCTCTCTTCCTCCATTTCTGTCTTAGTCTTCCTCACTCCTGATACCGACAGCATCTATTTCCCCCTCCTCCTCTCCGCTCTGCACCATCCCTATTCTCCAACTTCATCTACCTGTGCATGTGCCTCCCTCCGGGGCTGGATCAGACACTGAAACGAGCAGAAGCGTGAAGATTGAAAGGGGGATTAAGGGGAGGAAAGAGTGAGGACAATAGTACGCCAGCAGTGCTTGATGATCTGCAGTGTTTTGTTGTCTCTTCCATCACTATTGATTTAATATCGCTGTTTGTGTCTCTTCTCTTTTTGTCACTTCCTCGCTGCTCTCTAATGTATAAACTTGTATGCAAAGACACGCCAGTGCACGCACACACAAACGGTGAAACGAGCACATATATACAAACACAAACACACACATTGGGGGGCCCTCTTTCTTCTTCTTCTTCCTCGGGCTGTAGCATCCGAACAGTCGTGTTTAATCAGTGTCTCCGTGGGCAACCAGGGTAGCGGCTGGGGGGAGGGGCGGGGCTTGGAGGTGGGGGGTCTCCAGCATTGGGTAGAAACAGTGAGCTGCTGTGCACTCGCACACCGTGTAATTGTTTTACATACACTAATTCGCCTGATGTACTATTTTGGCAACTGCACGCCGCCTTTGCCCATTGACCTACATCACCGGCCCTGACATTCGAAAGACTCCAGAATGAATGTCATGAATTAAACTGGCGGTCATTTCAGTCGAAAGCTATATAGCAGACTGTAGCGCTGTTTTTTTATACGTATTTTTTTCTAATGTAGAGTACGATGTATACAGGAGACTGAGATAACATTTAAGGTCTTGGTGTGAAGGGGGGGGGGGGATGACAGAGACAGATGTCGTCGATTACTTCACCTACGCTGGTCAGGCATTGCCTCCAAGGGTCAAGAGACTCCCAGTTACACTTGGAGTCCCTATATTTTAAAAACTATAACGGCAAAAATGATTGAACAAACCCATTTTATGCTTAATAATGCCCTGCCTTTATAATCTACGCTGAATTAGTTTAATTTCACATGTGTGGATGTGTAATATTAATGGTTGAGTTCACCCAAATTAGAAAAAGCTTTTCTCTCTCTCTCTCTCTTTTAAACATCGTAGTGTCCAGGCATTAGACCACCACCATGCTCTGCTTCGAGAATTTCAGTCCTTGCCTGAAATGAAAATTCATTGAAATTTCCTAATGCCTCTTGAAATATTGAAAAATAGCTTTCTTTTTTTCAAAAATCTCAGTAACAACTTTTCTTCCCAGAGAGATGTCCGGGTTAAATGGGATGATCCACAGACCCTGAATAAGTTAAAGCTAATTTCTTTTCAAGTAAATTAAGTGAAAATGGATAACAGATAGGTCTTTGGGTTATCCCAAATAAACAGGATGTTGTTGTGTAATTTTGGAGTTTCCCTGTTGTCCCTCAGACACACTCAAATTTGTTGATGTGCCAGCACAAATAAACACAGATGACTTAAATCTGTTGGCTTTTTAAAACCAAACTTATCTATGTGGCAAGAAACCACAGGGATCGTGTTGGACATATGTCTTACTGTATCTTAGTGATCACTCTTTTGAATTGGGAGCAGTTAACCTTTGACTACTTTACTAAAATCATCACAACCCAAAACCCGTTTTCATTTATTGCTGTCAAAATGCTGCAAAAGAGAGAGAGACACAACTAATATGGAGATTCATTTAAATTCTAAAATTAGCAGGCAACTGAACAAGTGCCGGAGCGCATAACTGGCATGAACACGCCAAGAGAGAAACCACTCTCTCTCTCTTTCTGTGAGAGGCTTTACCCGCTCTGGAGGGACCAGGAGAATAAAAGCTAGTCCAACTGGCCGGCCAGATAAGCCAGACCAGAAAGAACATAGAGAGGGAAGAGGGGTTCATCTGGTTTGCATGAGGGGGGAAACTAAAAGAGCCCTGAATTTAACAGACAGCACTCCACCACCCCAGGTTGCCCCCCCCCCTCCTTCTCCCGCCCCTCTTCTATCCTCACACGGACAGACCAACAAAGATCCACTCGGTCAACAGCATTGTTAGGATTGGCACAGCCATGACTGCGTGCGCTTCAGCTTCTTTCAGGCTGGCGCTCCATCTCAGCTCCTGCCCAGCCTTATCAGGGTCCCAGTGTGGCTCCTGCTCTGCCAAGGCTGCTCCAGCTCCGGCTGCAGGAGACAGGGCAGCAGAGGCGGACTCACTATCTGCACTCTGAACACTTGACTCTGGTATTCTCCTGATGACCAGTGATCTGATAGCAGCCACAAAGAGGAAACCACATGTGGGAAGAGTTCTGGATTTAAGCAGAGAGGGAGAGGGAGAGGTCTGCACAGCCAGGCAGCCACAGCAGGTGTTTATCTAAAATAGAGGGAGATTTTATCCCAGCAATAACCAAAATGACTCGAAGCCAAGCTCCTCTGCCTGCTACTGAAGCTGAGGCATTTACAGTCGCTCTGCTTCCAGAGCATCAGCCCACATCTGCTGTCTGTCACAGGTGGCAAAAAGGAGAGGCAGCACAATTTGGATCATTGGCAACATGCAACATTTTCTGCTATGGCAGCACGGCGACATAGTTGTTAAGTTTGCGGGTTCGATTCCCGAGCCTGTGCTTGCGTGGGTTTCCTCCCACCGTCCAAAGACATCATGTTTGGGTTAATTGCTGACTCTAAATTGTCCGTAGGTCTGAGTGTGAGTGTGAGTGGTTTTTGGTCTCTGTGATGGACCGGTGACCTGTCTGGGGTGTACCCCGCCCTAGCACAATGTGAGCCGGGGTTGGCTCCAGTTCCCCCTTCCGATAAGCAGTAGAAGATGAATGAATGAACGAATGAATGAATGGATGAACATTTTCTACTGCGTCTCTACTGAAGAGTGCGCAGCGTCACTGGAGGTCTCTTCCGTCCGAGGAGCGAAAAGTCTGCCCAACTTTCCCCTCCTGCCGCTCCGCCACCGAACTGAAGGATGGAGCACTCACCTTGAAATACGAGGAGACTCATTCATGAGCAGGTCCGGTGATCTCGTTGGTTCGGAGACGTCCAATCAACCGATCAATCAATCAATCAATCAATTAGTCAGTCAATCAATTAATCAACTGGGCTGCGCGCGTGCGGACGCGGCGATGCAACGAGATAAAATAAACTGATGGTTAATTTCTTCTACTCGTCGCCTGTAAAGTCATCTGAACCGGGATCATCTCCACCAGCCGCCGAGCAGGAGACTGTATCAAGTGTGACCCTCCAGCCTCGTTCAGGGATTGACCATTTTCTGAAACAGCCGGCTACATAACCTCTCTCTCTCTCTCCCTCCCTCCCTCTCTCTCTCTCTCTCCCTCCCCTCTCTCTCAGTTCCCCCCCTCCCTCTCCTCTCCCTCTCTCTCTCTCCCCCTCCCCTCTCTGTCAGTTCCCCTCCCTTCCTCTCCTCCCTCCCCTCCCTTTCTCTCTCTCTCTCTCCTTCCCTCTCTCTCTCTCCTCCCTCCTCTCCTCTCTCTCTCTCTCTCTCCTTCCCTCTCTCTCTCTCCTCCCTCCTCTCCCTCTCTCTCTCTCTCCCTCCCCTCTCTCTCAGTTCCCCCCCTCCCTCTCCTCTCTCTCTCTCTCCCTCCATCCCCTCCCTCTCCTCTCTCTCTCTCCTCCCTCCCCTCCCTCTCTCTCTCTCCTCCCTCCTCTCCCTCTCTCTCTCTCTCCCTCCCCTCTCTCTCAGTTCCCCCCCTCCCTCTCCTCTCTCTCTCTCTCTCTCCTCCCTCTCTCTCTCTTTCTCTCCCTCCCCTCTCTCTCAGTTTCCCTCCCTCCCACCCCTCTCTCTCTCTCTGTCCCCCTGCCCCCCCCCCATGCTGGTGCTATACATGAAGTCACCCATCAGTTCACTTGCACCTCACGTACAGTGTGCACTCTTTAGACCCAGCCTCCGTCGCGTCATCCTTTTGGCACAACTTGAGCGCATATTGTAATCCCATTCTGATATGAGCTGCCCCCCCTTCAAATGTTTCTGTATACATTAAGACGAATCAGTCCTAATCATATAATTAACAAGACCGATATATAACCAATACATTAAATACAGATGAACAGAAATATCACATACTTCAATACAGATGCAGGAATCGGAGGCAGCCTGCCTCTGTTATCAGCAGCACACAGGATGAAGATAAGGTCAGTGTTTCAAACAGGTCCATTTGTCAAGTTGATTGCTGTCTGCCTTTGTTATGTGCTTGTTTTGCTCATGTACAGATGGGATGTAGCCTGTTTTTGGCTTTGTTGTGTCTTTTGAAACATGCATCCTCACATCTGAAGTCAGTGTGGCATGGTTTGGAAAGGAGATAACATTGCAGTTGATTGGCTAAGCCTGTTTGACACCTCATAAAGCAAGAAGTAATAAAACTGTTCACATCTGACAGTTCAGTCACCTGTGTGTGTGTGTGTGTGTGAGAGAGAGAGAGTTTTTATTATTATTCCTATTTTTTAAGAGTCCAGATAAATGCACACAGCAGCATGCAGAAGTTTCCTTTGAAATACTGCCATCTATAGGCTGAACTATGTAGCCACATATCTTGGTGGGGGCCAAAGCTGTGAGACAGCCTTTGTTGTGCAGCTGCTGGAGCCTCAACATGTGAGTGATGTTTGCCTCCTACCTCAGGTAAACGCTCAGAACACATGTGACAAAGGTGGCTGTAGTCGTACGATTCACGTGAAGACACATCTCGCACATCCAACAGTGTGTTTGGATAAACCTCCCCTCCCTCAACCTCTGAACTGCTGATATTGTTGAAAAGCTCAGCCAGCTACTTCTGACAGTTTTTTTGATGTTTGTAGAGGAGGGGAAGGGGGGGGGGCATACGGGGTCCATCGGCCAGCTGTCTTGCCCCTCATTATGAGTCGTTTGGTGGATTGGAGATGAGTGTGAGATGTCAGACGGAGCTACCTGTTAGGGCCGAGGAGCTCTGGGTGGCCAGTGGACTCCCTCCGGGCTCAGCAGATGGCAGCTGCTCCTCACTGGCATGGCATCAGGTGCTGTGGTCATGAACTCCTGCTACACACACACACACACACACACACCCTGAAATGAAACACAAACCCCCAGACATACAAACAAATAGAAATATGCAAACAGACACTTGAGGCACTGTACAGTGCTGGAAATAGGTATGCAGATGCAGAAAAAGCTGGAGGGAAAGTGATTCAGGTGAGAGGAGAGGTGAAAAATAGAAAAGCTGAAAATTGTGAAGACAGCTGATTCCTGACATATTTATTGAATGGGCTTTTGGAAAAGAGATTTCTTTTTCATTAGAAAGCTCCCACTTGTGCTCAACGTGAAATTTTAATCCATCTATTCTCACTTTATACTTGAAGGAAAAACTCTTAAAGTTCCAGGACAAGCAAACATGCAAGAGATTATTAATGCACACAATAAAAGATTAGATACTTAAATATACACAAGAAAACCCTTTTCCATTTTTACATCACTCCAAAAGTGAACATTTACTATATTTGTACCTTAAATGAACACATCTGATTGGTTGAAATTTGTTAAAATGTTTCAATTATTAGCTCGGTTACCTCTTAAATGAGCTGCCCAAAGTAAAACCCTAACTGAGGTTGTGCACACAAGAGAGATCCCGAGTCTTTACAAACCAAAAGATGTGAGTAGAACACAAATTGAAGAAAGTCCAGCACCCGAGGGATGGAGATCTCTGTGGCTTCATCAACGCCTGGAAGTAGTTAGTTGGGTAACCACGGCGGTCGCTGAAACGGCCCTAGTGCATCTGGTGTGTGCGATATTTTTGCTTTGGCGTCGTCCTGATGTGTTCATTATGATTATTATGCTGTTGCTCCAGGCTTCTCTCACAGACAGTGGGCCCGAACGGAGCAGCCAGCTAGATGCAATCTACTTCATGAAAATTACCATAACAACACAAAGCTGTGGAAGGAAGCGAAGGGAGGAGGCACATGCAAATGGCACGGCAATGAAAGAAGACCGCAGGCCCAATCAAGCTGTCATAACATACAGAATAATAACAACTGAAAGCCATTAAAATCTTTCACTCTGAACCGTTACACCTCACTGTGCAAAGAAAAAGGCTGGGACGCTCTCATATGCCGTATTTTCCCTAAACAGCCACATGTACACATTGGGCTTTATCCAGCTCACATCCATCATCTCCAGATTACAATGAGACGTTCATCAAAAGGAGTCTTGTGCTGCAAAACAATTATCTAACCCCCTTCTCACTGATTCCTTCTCAGACCTCACATAACAATTTCTCTTTACTACTGTGTTGTTCATAAAAACATTTTCAGACATGTTTTCCATCCTAAAGAAAAACAAAACCAGGTTAATTCTTGTCAGGTTAAACTGTTGGCTTTTCGCAGGAGTTACTCATGTGTCAAATGTGCGACTGTTTGAAATCACCAGCGCAGCTGCGAAAATCTGGACAAGCCGGTGAAAATGAAACGCTTTCACCAACAGCAGCGTCTTTGATTATGGACTGTTAACTTTGCCTAACACTCGAGCACGCAAGAGAGATACATGAAAAATATTCTGTGCTGTTTTATTCCCAGAATCCCACAAAAAGTTAATGAACACGGACAATTTATTCTGCTCAAAGCCGTCGCTGAAGTCCAATGTATCACTTTCCTCGGTGCCATAGAACTCAGATGTTGCCTAAAAAACATTTAATAAACACATCAAGCCAAAATATGACACTGCATGACACATTCATTACCATAAACACAGATACCCAAGTTCATATTGAGCCTGTCATACAGACTTAATAGCACACTAAATGAGTATTATTCCACAGCTTGAAAAAGGAAATGGGGAAAAAATAAGAAGTTTGTGACCAGTTTTTAAAGATTTTTATCTTCAGTAGAAGCAAATGTGCTTCCCCCTATATCCTGTATGTTCATCCTATAAATGCACAGACATTTAGTTAACATGAAGACCGATATCTTCTTTAATCATTAGGCTCTATACCAGTTAACATTCACTTTATAATGTCGCTGGCTCCATTCTATAAGTTTTCAAGGCTTTAAAAGTGTGATGTTGTAGCTGCTTTAGTGGCTTGAAATGCTTATTTCTTAGCCACAAAACCTGTTGTTTTCATGTGATGCAACAAAGGAAGTAGAAAGAAACTGCAAACAAGAGCTGCAGTGAAAATCCAGTGTCCCCAGCAACCTGAGATAGACTGTGATAACTGCTAAAGGGCCCCAGGGTACAGCCTCAAACTCTTATATACCTCTATACAACACCTCTGTGACGGAGTATTGATAACAACACTGAGAGCTTCACGGGGCTGTTATTTATAACTTTACACTGTAAAGAGAACAAAATCTGAGCCTCGAGCAACAAACCGTAGTTACATTAAACTTCTATTGCTAACAAGTGATTGTCCACTCAAAGCGAAGAATATGACAGGCTTTTTTCACAATTTGAAAATGCTATTCAGGCGGCTCCAAGAGCAACATTTGGCCTCTTAAGACTTAACAGCGCAATTTCTTTCTTGGCTTTTACAAAGCGAAGATAACGAGTCACAGTGTAAAGGATGGATTATACAATGAGTGTAGTTGCACAAATATAAAATGCAAGTCTTTGGCTAACTAGCAGTAGACAATGACTTGCATTGCACCAGAATGACTGCTCTGCTGCATTTAAAAAGTTTGGGTAAATATGTACCCTGAATAGATGCTATCAGAGTATGTGACATTAAGATCTGTGCCCCTTTATTGAATTTTGTGGAGGTTTACACGCCAGTAAACCTGTCCAGTGTTACTCAGGGTAACACCAGGTTTGACAGATACACAGTGAGCCCATCTCCTCCTGAAAACGTTTTCTCATGGAACGCAAAAGTGTAAAAAGTGAAAGCATGCTGTGTTTGAGCAAAATACTATAATTCTATCGTGCTTATACTGCAGAAACAACCTCTTCATGGAGTTTTTACCCGAGGCTTGCTGCTTAAACTTCAGCCTTTTAGTATAATACCACATATGTAACTACCAAGTACATGTTTAAACCCTCTTTCACAAGATTCATTTTAAAAAGCATGACACTGTCTGAGGCTTAACCTTTGAAACTGCTCCAACCACCCAGAAACAACTATTATTTCAACGAGTAGAAATGAGGAGCGTCACTCTCTCTGTCCTATAGGAGCCATTGTTTGGCCAATATATAAACATATCAACAAGTAAACCCCAGTTGTCTCTATAAACTTTGCAGTGTGGCAGTGAAAAGCCTCAGGGGGTGACGGAGCAAAGTGAAATCGTATGAAAATCTCTTTAGCCAGTTTTTGCATTTCAAGAACGGCACAAGATGCTGTAAAACACAGAAACCTCTGCTGTAAATGGAAAGCAGTTGATTAGCTGGGCAGCCATGTGGTGGGGGTCACTGGGTCAGATGATTATGCTTTTGGACTTTAGAAGGATGACAGCGTTTCACAGGAGCAGATGCACGCTGAGCTTCCAAAGTGTTTCTCTTGTGATGTTCACAGATGATGAAGCTCTTAATCAGCAGTTGGACGAGAACCAAAGCAAAATTGTTGGGTGTTGATATCAAACTAAAAGCAGAAAGAATAGCCAAAAATAAGAAATAAGTGACAACAGTAATGAAAATATACCAGAAATACTTTTACACTGGCATCATTAATCCGCAGAAATACGAAACAAACAGACTTTAATTTGCACGCTGTGATCTGTGTCATGAACAACCAATGACAGGATGAAATAAAGTGTATGCATATGTATATATATATATATATATATAGTTAATGTGAAAGCCTTTGAATAAAAACGGAATCACTGTGCTTTTCCTGTGAAGTAATGAATCAAAAAGGAAACATTATTGTAAGAGCTGCTCCAAAAAGAGGATGTGTGAAGCAAACAGATCTGGGGGATTATGCACGAAGAGCTTTCTGCTCTGTTCATATTCAGCCCACTCAATTCACAAATCAAATTAAACCTGTAAATTAAAAACAAATGATAGACACCTCAGTCACAACTTTTTGACAGACTAGAAATACTACGGGGCGAAAGATTTCCGCATTTCTGAGTTTTATACACAATCCGTCTCCTCCACTGATTGAATTGCGAGTAAATTGACCGTTTTCTCGGTTAGATCACTGAGTATATGAAGTTCTCTGATCCTTTTATGTGAGCACAGCGTTTATCATCAGTTTATTACCCTCATTGAGTCTGAAGGTATTTTGCAGGATGCTGCAAAACATGTCAGGAAGGACGGGGGAGGCAGACAGTGTGACTGTGATAGGAAAACACTCAGTTCACCCATCAGTCATGCATTTTCATCAGCTGACATTTACTGACATTTTCTGGCTTCCAATTTATCGCAGTGTTTATAATGCAACAAATCAATACTGTAAATATTGAGAAGCTCAAGCAGAAGTAAAGGACCAAAACAGTTTTATAATGATGTTGAGTTGATATTAATTCGATCTAAGCTTTAAGTCACTAATGTGGAATTAAATGGCACATTTTGAGTTATTTTAGGTGGAGTTTATATACATCAACTCATTCAAATCATATCATAAAGGCACTTCACCCATGGAGCAGGTCTAGACCAAACTCTTTATGGAGTTGTTAAACAGAACCAACACGTAATAATGGAGGCATACTGCATATTTTTCTGTATATAGTATCTGGGTTCTTTCTGTTTTTCGCTTTTGTATGTAGTGTTCTTTCTTTGATTTGTAATTCTATTTCGTTTTATTCTGTTTCTATTCTGTCTGTACAGAGTGACAAGGTGACAAGCTAATTTCTCCAAACAAATTTAATCAAACATCAAAGACACAATTTAACACTAATGTCTAATGTCTATGATGAAACTAGGATGTGATATCATAATTAATTAACTGATGATGAGAACAAACTGATCCCTCCCTGATCATTCATGTAAACTTTGATATAGCAGCATCTTAGCTCCTACAGGGTGTGTGCTCAGTCCTGAGCACGCAGTATTTTTTGGGCAACATGTAACTTTGAAGATAAACTCAGCAAAACATCTAATTTCAGCCAAAGCGCTTGAAGCATACTTTGTCATATGGATGATTTCAAATTTACCCAAAACACCAGATGGCACATTGTGCTTGCGAAGTTCCAGGAAACTTTTCTATCCATCTTATTTACTGACACTTCTTTGACTCTTATTTAAATAAGTTCAGTTCACTCTTCTTTTCCACGCTGAGTTTATGGCTCCATTGCTCAACTGTGAATTACCTGCATGCTTGGCTTGAGCGTGAACTTCTCCTGCTGGGAAGTCTACCTGCTCCTGTAGGTCATTCCCTCTGCGAACAGGTGGACACAACTTGATCATCTCACTCAGCATTTCTCCGTTTCCTGTGGAGCAGGATGCACTTTTTAAGCCAAATTGCTCTGGTATCCTGCCCACTGCACACATGCAAACCCTCCATATGCATGAGTTCTTCAGAGAAATGTCAAGCCTTTTTTTTTTTTTCTTTTTTAAATTTACCTGAAACATTATTAGATTTTTATTAATTTACAGTGAAATTGGCAAATCGAATATTTTGCTATCAAGCTGGCAGGTCGAAGAATGTTGAGGATGTGTTAAAAGCCAGCACTCAGTGCAGTCTGCATCGTATTTAAGCACACTTCTAAATTTAGACCAAGATCAGACCCTTTTTCTTCTTAAATAGGGCTTTGAAAATCTTGAATACATTTGACCTTCTTTACTGGAATTCATTTGCATCTGGCTTATTGGATGAAAGTAGTTGTGTGTGCCATGTAAATTGGCGTTTTCTTGTCAGAGGAGGATGTTGCATGTGTAAATATTCAGCGGGAGCAGGCTGAAACCTTCCTTCGGGCTGCAAGTTAATGTGGTGAAATGTAAAACTAGGTGTAAGATGGAGTCAGTCGGTGTGGTCGGAAGAGGGGCAGATGTGTCCTGTCACCAAGCTGAAAGATAAAATGAAGGAGTGAAGAAAATGTCTGTCACTGCCTTTTAACCAGTGCCTCAGCAAGATTCCTGAATTGCCCTTCTCGCAGATGTTCTGGGAGTTGGCCACTGAAATTTCAGCACAAATGTCAGATTTATTTATTTATTTTGTTTTTAGGTTTAATTTTTCCAAAGAGAAATGTACCACAGACCTCAGGAGATGATGACCCAGGGAAAAAAAGTGTTTTCATTTTGACTTTTTGGGGATAAATTAAGTGTGGGGGGTGGTAAAGAACACATTTCAAAGAAAAGAAAACATTTTTTAAACTGAATATTCTTAAATTTTTTTCTAAAAACACATGTACTGAAGTGGACAACAGGACATCATTGATGTCAAACATAAAACATTTAAACATGCAGAGAGGAAATCTCAGCATGTTTGAATGTTTTATTTCTGCGTCAGGTGCGTCCGAAAGTCTTAGAGGAATCAAGCAAAAACTAATGTCCACTACAGGGGACAAAAATTAATCGCCAGGTCTCAGGAGGCAGTGGCAGTGGTTCAGTGGCAGTAATACAAATTAGCTTCTGAAAATGGCTGCTGAGGAGCCCGGCCTAGGAGTACATTGGACACTGGCTCAGTACAATATGTGGTGTTGATTAGATCTCTGCAGGGTGTCTCTCACTTTCAGCCTTATTATTGGATTCTTTCACAGTACACTGTGAGGATGAAGCCTGAGCTCAGAATAGAGTTTAATGTGTGGTGCCACTACCTTGGCAAGGGAAACCTTTGCACAGTGGTTGAGCAAATAAAAGGAAGCAAGGCAGAACGAGAGGGAGTGCTTCAGCAACCATCGCTGGTTTTTTTAAATGATTTTTTTTTCACCTCATCATCACAAACTAAAGCAGAGGTTCAGGTTCAACTTGAAATAAGCTTGTGTTCTTTCACAAGACCACCCTGTATTGTATATGTATTTATCTATCAGAGCACAAACATTTTCCAGAAGCCTTTTGTTCTTGGCAGTGATACAAACTGTAGCTCTATAGACAAGCCTGATATACTGCAAGTGTTCATGAGTCCACAAACAGGAGGCTGTACCTTAGCAATTAAAGCTAATGTCAGCAAGCTTACAGTGACAAAGTCAACATGTCGATGCTTAGCAGGTGTAATGTTTACTGTGGTTGTAGCATTGACTGTTCAAATGCTAACATTGGTTAATTAATAGCAATAAGTAGGAGAAAGAACTGTGGGTTGTCCAAGTTACAGTGGATAGTCCACTAATCTGGAGGAAGGTGGCTTGATTCCCAGCTTGTTCGGGCTGCATGTTGACGTGTCCTTGGGTAAGAAACCAGCTCCAAAGTGCTCCTGATGTATCCAGTGTGTGTGTGTGTGTAATAGAAAAGATCAGGATGTATAGTTGTGGTGTATGAATAAATGTTAATGGGGCTTGTAGCGTAAAGAGCTTTGAGTGGTTGATAAGACTAGACGAGTGATATTTAAGTGTAGTGCATTGACAATTTACCATTTATAGTTCATCCCGAGGGGAAGTGAGGCATTTCCGTAGCTGAAATGCATCCTTGGACATTTTACTGAAACACTGTGCACTGTGTCAACTGCAATTTTAAGGTTGTTGTTATTTATTTTATGTTACTTTACATCCCGCTCCACAACCTGTCACAGGAAAGAATTGTACAATATACCCCAATACATTTATTTCCCAGCTCTAGTTAATTGTGGTATATGGTTACTTTGCAGATTGAAAATTTACGGTCAAAACGTATGACCATCTTTTGTGATGGAATGCATTGTTATAGATTAAACCACCCAACACAAGATTTAATTACGCAATTCAATTTATTTAAAAGCTACCCCACAACCAGCTACAGCATTAAAATGTTCCATATGCATTAAGCATCTGTGATAATAATTCAAGAACATGATATATAATAATGGAGCCAGTCTGTGTCAGACTTCCATATTTGAGTCAAGTTTGAGTACAGGACCTCTACTTGTGTTTGTCCTTGCAGGCAGTATTACTTCGCTTACGAAATACTTCATAAGTCATATTGTAAAAGCTGTTTTTACGCATGCGTTTGAGATAAAATGAGGCTTAATGAGCATATTATCTCCCTACTCGCTTCATAATCATAATAACACTGAAAGCCTCAGATGTTAGAGAAGCATCAAGTTAGATAAATGGTATTTTAATTAGCGTGGAAAATTTCTGACAACATACGGACAAATATGCTTCACATAACTCCTGATCACAACGTCCTCTGCAGGTATAGCAAGAGTAAAAGAAAACAACACTGGGTGTCTGGTGAATCTTACAATCTCAAATTAAAGTAGTAATAATAAATCCAAAAGTAATGAAAATATATTTTAAAAAAAATGTGTAGGTTGCAGCTGGCCTTTTATCTGCCTGCTGTTGTATATGCTTTTAACATTACAGCTCTTTAATCTCCTTATTGGCTCTGTGCCATCAATGCACTTCACAGATAAAACCGCTCTGATAGACACTTTGTTTGTCAGGTTTTTATTAATCAAAACAACCTAGCATAATTATTTTTATTTAAATAAATTCCCTGTCTGTCTCTGTCAGCCTAATAGATTGGGAAAAGTACACACACGAGTTTGTGTATGTCAGTATCGGCACCACAGACGGCGACACTCTTCCTTCATCTTACGTTTTCAAATTGCAAGTTGAAAGCAATCACAAAAGTTATGATTAGTATACATCTGCCTCCGCATGTGACACATTTATCAGAAATAAGAAAAAAAACAACTTAGGCCAATTCCATATTTCCTCCTAATAAAAAAAAAGTATTACTGCCCTGGCAGACCTCATTGCACACAATCATCTCTGCACCTCCTTATCCGGTTTGACGTATGAATTAGGTGATGCAATGTGTTGGTTTTCAGAGGAGAGGCAGGTTTGTGTTTGCTGTCACACAGAGTCACACCCAGACAGATGATGACCCATCCACCATGCTCCACTGGAAAACCCTAATATGTGTAAGCGTGGCATCCGCCCCGGTGAAGATCTGTAATATCAACCATCCGATCAGCAGGTCAGCTGGGATTCGTATCCTGGGCCTTGTCTGAAGAATGAATCATTTCCTCTCATCTGTCTCTGAAAACGCAGTGTTTCCAAAGGATGGATTGTGAAGGACGTCAAATACAGAGAGGGATGTGAAAACAGGGGAAAACACAGACACAATGCTGTCATTAATATATGAAAAAACTTTTCAGGGCGAAACATGTTGAGTCAAAGAAAAATGGCTTTATGTAGAATGTCATCAAAGGTTTCTTTCTTGATGCAAGCCTACAGGTGTTATTTTGACAATTTAACATAGTAACACTGTTCCCATTGGCTGCAGCACCCCCCGCGACCCTGATGGATGGGTGGTAGAAAATGAGAGGGAAAGAATGTACAATGTGCCCTCTTTGTCCCTCCCACTGCGATCCCTGTCTCAACTTTTGCAAAATGTATTTTAGTTAGGACGTTGAAATAATCGCTCTTCTTTCCTTGCAAGCAGAGAGACAGAATTTTTTCCTGTGACAGTGTTTTCCTGTGAACATGTATTTAGTGTTTGGCTACAGCTCAAGCTGGTTTTGTCATAACCTGGCTCAGTGGGATGTACTATTATCTGAGCCCCCCCTCCCCCACCTGCAGTGATTCAAAATAATTGTTGTACCGGATTGTTCTCGTCTCACTTTAAATGAATTTATTTTGAGAAAGTGGCTCATATGTGTTCTTGAGGAGATGAGAACAGTTCATCTCGTGTTTATGTCTTGTGCTGGAGATGCACTGCTTCTTCGTCTGTGACTCGAGCTTCATTGTTTTCCAAAAGCTGTTCGCGGCACATTAACTCTGTCACACTGGGTGGATTAATTTTAAGGGACCAGCTGCAGTGCTGAATGTATATTGATCTGCAGTTGAACTTATTTCCCCAAATTTTAACATTTACTCCTCTTTTGAGCAAAGTTTGCAAGAAAACTACATTGGCCGGCTGCTCAAAGAAATTCAACGTTTTTTAAGATAGTTCTTCAATAACGACCAATAGATTCGGGCCTGAGTGTTTTCAATACGCAAGTTGGATAGATATTAAGTCAGACATGTTTATGGTTTCGGACTTTGCATGACAAAGAGAGCAGAGGTGAGCAGATTCATCATTAAAAGCAAATCTGATTTGTCTGGTTTGAAATGGCACATGTCCCAGTGAGCACTATTTAAACATATGCTGCAATTCTACAATTAACATAGGATTACATGTCTTAATCAGAGGATTTCAAGCTTCGGCTGCCTGTGTCTTGAGCGAATCCACATTCATATTCCCCCAACTAAACGACAATCAACTTCTGATGCTGCTTTTCTCCCACAATAGCTTCCATGAGTCTACTAATCCTGGGTTTTCTCCACTAAGACATATTATCAAAGGTTAAGCTACCTCGTAGACGCAGAGGGGAATCCGTGGAATTCAAATTTGAGTTGGAGTTGTGTGAAGGAGCTAATGAGAACTGAAGGATTATCAGAGTTATTGGCCATGATCAGGTCAATTGGAAGGTAGTCAGGCACCATGAGGCCATGTTTTCTGCCTGTTGAAGGATGACTGGAAGTGGAGGAAACTGCAGCAGAAGCCTCTGACTGTCTCTGTGACAATCAGACACACTCCAGGTCATGCACAGTGGTGATTCCCGGAAAGGTCACACAAAATGACGCCTACCGGCGTTAAGCCTCGCCCTGTTCGCTCCCCTCTCTCTTTTCAGAGCTATAATCTGTCTGATTTGTTTTCCCCGCGCTGCTGGTGCCATCTCTCACACTGATTTCAGCCCCGCTAAAGCCACCCCTGACACAAGAGGGCAAAAAGGGCAGTCTCTGTCACATTCATCAGCCGTCATGTTTCTCCAGCTGTGTCATACCTGGCTTAAAGGCGCTATCTGGTGACACGTGTAACGCTGGAGAAATCAATGAAAATTGATTTCATGGTGAATGTGCATAACATTCTATTATTTTTTTTTATTACCTGAGGAGGAATCGTATATCAAAGATTTATTATGGTGTTAGTATTACAATGCTGAAGCAATTTGGTCAACTCTGGCAGTAAATTGGCTTGTCACATAAGATAGCATTACCAAGATGAACGGAAAATGCCAGGGAGCACATTAAATTAAGAATGATGGGAAATATATTAACATTTAAATGAGACAGTCATGGTTCAGTGGGATTACAAGTTTTCTGTGTTTATGGTGTGGAATGATGTATAGTGAGGAATTCAGAAATGCACTTTAGTGTGTTATTACATGCCTGTGTGTTTTTTTCACAACAGCAATTTACTAATAAATAGCAACCTTATGGAACTGATGCGATAACTAAGCCTCATGATAGGCCCGTTAACAACAGGTAGTAGCATTGTGTGAATCAGAGGACAGAGCAGAGCGGCAGCAGAGAGACTCTATAAGTTTGCATCTCTGTTCATCCCATAAATCCGCTTCTTGTATGAGAAATGATTTCATCGTGTGAGTATTTCACCGAAATCACAGCCCCTGATCCCCCCCCGTTTTAGCTCCATCAGGCTATAAGCAATCACAGCAAAACACGTCCAGGGGGGACGGAGGAGGAAAATGAAAGCAGCAAGTACAGGCAATGACCTTTGCAGACTCTGAACATGATAAATGTCAAAGGTTTTCTGTTTTTAATTTGTCAGAGTTTCCAGAGAAGCCTGGCCTATGCCTACTTTCAGCCACAGCGTTCCCATCACAGCAGTCGCTGAAGCGGCACCTCAAAACCTATTACTACCCGCCTTTGCTGAGGCTGGCACTGTCAAAGCTGCAAATTAGCCCATTTGCAACTTTTCATAATGCACTATAGCAACAAACAGCATGTTTTTTCTCAGGGAGGGCCAAGACTGTGCAATGTAATGTATTGCAAATGTGACATATTGCTGACAGACCAGAGAATAGACTTTCAGATTTGGCAGGTGTCATTTCTGTGCTGTTCTACAATCCATTATCCATTTTTTAAAGCAGATTTTTACCCTTTTTGTGTTTCAGTAGGGGAGATGTGTAGAAAAATAAGCAGCAGATCTTGGTTTGAGTGCACATATCTTTAAATTCCTTCTCACTGTGTCATCAACATGGTTTTAATGACAAATCTTTTAAAGGAGGATACAGAATTGTCTGTATCCACTAAAATGTTCTCCTGCTGCTGTACCTTGATCTCACATCAGGGAAGAAGATAGCTAAATTATTTCAACGCCGCCGGTTATTTTGCTGCTGCTTTCTTTCTTTCTTTTTAAAAGCTGATAATTTGTAATTATTTGTTTGGTTATCTTTTTAAAGAAAGAAATTTGCTGCAGCAAAGAAAAAAACCAAAAAATAAATAAATAAAACAGAGGTCAGAAATAAGGACACACTGGCAGATCACGACTTGGGGATACAAATTTCTGCTCCAAACCAAGAATCCATGAAGCTCATATGTTCAAATCAATAGCTGTCATTCTTGTGCTGCAGCTGCAGGAATACATTTTTGTGGGAGGCCTTGCCTTGACTACCTGATGAAAATGTCTTTTTCTTGTGGTGCATTTAATGAGCTATTGATGCCAGAAATTAGTTTTCCTGTACCACTGACTTCTCTCAGTTTTGCAGCAACATATAATTGGATGCATATTATTATTTCTGTGGTCAAAAAAATAATAATAATAATATTATATATATATATATATATATATATATATATATATATATACCAACACACACACACCTACTGTCACTATAAGCAATTTTTGGTCTTTTTATTTTTTTTTTTCTTTTATTTCTTTTATTTTTTATCTTTGTCTCTACACACCCCTGGCACACCGGGACCAGCTATCTGGCTCCTTTTCTGCCAAATGCTCCACTGTGTCTACCACCTAGTTGTTAACTTTGTCATTTGGCTCTGGGCAAGCAGCATAGGCATAAATATTTAAGTTGCAGACTATAACAGCAACACAGTCAATTGAAAGGAACTGCAGTCATCTGATGATTCTGTGTGATTTTGCCTCTACAAGCAAAACTTTTCTCATTACAAATACTTTCATTATTGTGAATGTAAAAATATCAATCAGTTAACATATAATATAAAAATCATGTGAACATGTACAGTCAAAACAAAGCAGTTCTGTGAGACCAAGTGAACATAATGATTAACATGTTAACCATCTTAGCTTAGAGCAATAGTATAATAACATTCACTAATTTGTATTAAACACTAATGGACACATCTAATGTGATATGGTTGTTACAGATCTGTGGTTGTGATTTAAACCTTTTGGCAAAAATCAGATTTTCTGTAATAATGATGATAAATAAAAAGTTAACATTTCAGACATTCAGACATTAGGACGCCTGCTCTGAATAAAGTATTGGACCCGATGATGGACCAATATTTCCAACCCCAGAAACTCAGCTAAAATGGCTAAAAACCTTTCAAACATATGATATTGATTCGTTTTTAAACCAAGAGCAGACATCTGAGGGCCACAAGTTTGATTACTAATTTCTGAAGTGGAGGCAAGAGCAGAGGACTCATCTTCCACAAAGCATCCTTTGTTCCTGTCTTGGAGTGCTTGATCAATAAACGGCTAGTAATCATTAAAAAACCCTCTGGTCGATTCCACATTAGACTCCATCTTCCTTATTTATGAGCTTTTCTTTTTCTGCCTGCACCTACTCTGCTTTTCAAAAAAAAAAAAGAAGGCCACATTTTCAGATGAAAGTGCCATTTGAATAGTGGTCCCTCTTTATAGAGGAGTAGTATCTCATAAACACCTGGGCTGAAACTCACACCTGGAGATTTAAATGAATAAAGTTTGACCAATCAGAAGGCCACACAGATTTATGCTTGGAGGTCGCCTTTTCTGTCAAAGAGAGAAACCGCAGTAAAAACCTCCTGTCTGGAAAGCAGCAGCGCTCTCCAGCATGTATGAAGCTTGAGAAGTTATGGGATAAAGGTCTGCTGACCTTCATCCCATAACCCGAACCTTTCTCCCCTCCTGAGGCATGATGCGCTGCTGGCTTGGACGTTTTCCAAGGTTAGGTGGAGGGCCTTGATCCTGCAGGGAAGTGATGTGTCCAATGCCTTCCTCTGTTAATGAGTGTATCTTGGAGGACCGCAGGGGGTTTGGAGTATGGCAGAGAGCTCAAGGTAAAACCATCTCACACCTTCCACCTGGAATGTTTGTGTGTTTGTGTGTGATTGCCGCTGGAGAGGGTGCACAATAGAAGATGGGTCTTATTTTCATCTCCTACAGCTACGAAGATCCACAGATTCTCAGATTTAAAGGGAAATCAGAGCCAATTATCACTACTGATAATTATCTGTAAGAGGGAAACCTGCAAGCAAATATTTTTCAGTTTATTGATTTACATGAAGTGAGATGGGTAAGTCATCTCTCTGTAATCACAGCCTCTGTTCTGTGACCTGTTTAGTTTCTAAATATCAAGATTATGAAAGTTGAACTAGTCAATAGCGTGAAAGCAAATGGATGAACTATAATGAAATGTGCAAACAGAATAAGAGAGAAGAGCTGACCATAAAAATCTTGGTGGTGGTGTGGTCTTACACTTACACTTAGAAAAAGGTGAAGATGCTGAATCTAGGTAGCCCGGGTCTGTGCATCAATGAGGAATTTAAAAAAAACAAACCAACTATTGAGTAAGAGTATTTCTAATGGAAAAGATGCCGTAAAAGGCAGAACCACAAAATATGGTAGAATTTGGTATAATAGTGTCCAAATCAAATTTATTTGGTATCTAGTATGGACTTCCCACAGTTTCTAATCACAGCATGATTTAGAAGTAGCCTATGGCACCTAAATAGTATTATTATATTATGTGTTCTGTAAAATTAGGTGCGGCTGATGTTAATCACCATAGTGATCATCGGGTTGAAATTACCATGACCAAATACCTCAGCTCACCCTCTGTTGTACGTTGCATTAGTACTAATTAGCGATAATTAGCTATCAAGGCTAAAATATAATGGTGAATGTGTGTGTGTGTGTGTGTGTGTGTGTGTGTGTGTGTGTATTGGAGACAGCCACCATCAAATCTAGCCTACTAGTCTTGCCAAACTGTAGTTGCACACAGGATTCTGTTTATCTCATCGCACTGAACCTCACCACCGAAACGCCCTTCATGACCTGCACCTGCCTGTGAATTCAAATGTTATCAGTATTATAGTTTTCAAATGCTGGAACAGACAAGACTGTGCTGGAGGAAAAAGTTCTATAAAAGCTAAACTGGCACCGCTGCTGTGTCATTGATCATCTGGCTCATTATGGCGCTCTTCCAGACATACAGGTCATTACATTATTCAGTGCAGTGAGACTTCTATAAAACCTGTGACACGTGAGAAAACGAGGGGCCTCCACTGCCTACTTAGCAGAAAATATCTTTATTATTCTGAATGGAAAGGTGCCTTCATGCTTCAGAGGTCCTTTTACGTAAATTTTTTAATGGTTTTACTCTCAGCGATTTCTGAGGAGTCCAGCAAGATCTTCACATGTCAGACAACACTGCATTGTTAGATGATGCACTGTATGATTTTTACATAATTTTACCACAAGCCTTTTGTGGAAATGCAGCAACATAATAACATGGTGACAACAACACATTTAATGACAGAGATATGTGAGAATCATGAATTGACACGTTCAGCATTTGTTCAGTTTTTGTAAAGAACATTCTCTTGTGTTATCCAATCTTATTAAAATAAGATTTTAATGCTCACTCTGATCTTGTTTTCTCTCTCAGTGGCTTGGGAACATTGTTTGCAAGGTATAACTGAAGTGCGTCTGTGGCAAGGCTGAAAGAAATGCTTCTTTGGAAATGTTTATGCATTTGTTTGGTGAAGGAGACTCATTAGGACTACCAGTCAGTCCAGTCATGCCCAGAATTAGTCTCAAGCTGACAGCATAACAAAAGAATGTTTTACAAAAGCTTTAATAAGTAAGAATATACTACAAATTAGGGACAGAAAAGGTTCAGAGGACCATTCCGAATTAGTCCATCTAAAATGTTACAAATGCATGAAATTATTGTCTGAATTTTGATCCGCTTCAGAGCTGCTGGCCTTCATTATCTGCCATTTTGTTAAACCAAGCACAAACATTTCTCTCCAAAAATTGTCTTCCAACTCGACCCTCCAGCATGGCTCGATTACCAAAAGGGAGAAATGAACAGTTGCCTGAGGCCCCCAGACCTTCAAGCGACCCCGGTGTGTCATTGTGTGTCTTTTGTTTTTTCATTCTGTTTACATGCAGATTATCTGGTATATCAGGAACTCTACTTTAAAGATTATTTAAAATCAGAAGGAGCCCACATGATGCACAGGTCTGAATGACAGTACCACAAACTAGCAAATACAAACCCAGGTGACCGTTTGCTTCTGAACTGAGCTTTGAACTAATAATTTGATAATTGTTGGTCAGTAGAACTTGTGCTGTTATCGTTTTACTTCACAGCTGTTTGGACATTGAAAAGTTTAACACACCGCAGTGCTGGATTCTGCAAAGCATTAATCACTCAGACTTCATTATGAGAAACTTGTGTGGACAACAAGCTCTTTATCTACATACAGTACACAGCCAAGGAGGAAACACCAACAAGAGGCTGGTTTGTCATATCTGGAAATAATGAATTAATGTAGTGATACTGTTGTCAGCCATATTATCCAGAACTATTCAGGAAGCGACTCCCTCAGCACTGCCACTGACGTCGTTCAAATTGCCCCTTTATTGTAATACCTTGAACAATCAACAGGTGGTAGTCTTTTGCAGGTCGCAGGTCCTGATTTGACTGGACAGTTTCCCAAACTCCCAAAATGTTCCAGGAGTTCGTAATTAGTTTTTAAAGTCCATACAACAGCCAAAATGAGTTGGACAATTTGGATTCAAGTGTACAAAGGGGGAGCCATAGGGGAGCGAGTGTCTGTGTATTTGTGTTTAAAACAAAATCACCTCAGCCTACGAAGCATTAAGCTCAGGCACTCCTCTCATGCAAAGTCTGAAATAACTGTGCAAATGTGCCGCTCAAGTATTCAGTAATTACTCTGACAGCAGCCGTAAGATACACAGAGGATCCATCATATGTATTATTCAGCTTTAAGTGGGTGGAGTGACACCACTTGTTCTGAAAAAGCTCAAGGAGACTCAATTTTTCATAATAAGTTGGAGTAATTCTCCTTATCATCACATGCCAACAAGTCCCCGCTGCAGGCAGTTTCCCATCTTGCATACATCCCATTAATTGTGCAACACAGTGTGGTACTTTTAAGTGCTGTGTAAATGTATATACAATATGTAGATACATACGTACTCTGTAAATGCCAGCAACATTAGCTCAATAAGGTACATAATGTTTCCATAATTTCCTCAACACATTGTTCTGCACCCTCTCACCTTGTGTGGAGGGAGTCAGTAGCAAGATGAGATATGTGTGGCTGTTATGTCGGCACATGTCCATGTTGTATAACTTTACAGGGTCTGTCGCTCTAAGGCACAGATAGCAATCTATGGCTATTTAATAGAGCAGTCGTAAACATCTCCAACAGCTTTCAATTTAGAGACGTGTTAAAACATCTTGCCGCTTTGAGGGCTTTTTGTGATTTACTTAGACCTACAAGCCTATTGAATGATATATTTCATTTTTGTTCGGGCTTCAAACTGCTCAGCAAAATGAATTATATCAATATTCAAACTACGTGAGGCGATTACTGGACTCTGCAGGATACTCGTGAGCATCAACAGCAACGGTGACAACTGGCATTGCCACAGGACACAGCCACACTTTGAGTAATGAGCTTAACACACTCTCTGACGGCAGACTTCAGGAGGTGGACACGGCGTGCAGAAGCGAAGTACCTCAACACGCTGTTACTGCCGTGAAGCAGAGCTCTGCAGGCTTGCTCCATCTTGTCTGCATTCCTCTGCGAACTCGAGGAAGTGGCTCTGTGGAAAATTCCACCTTTGTGGCGCTTTAAAGGGAAGATTGGGAAAGATAAAGGGCAGGAATCCTGTTGGCACTACAGTTTCCATTTAGGCATTAAGAATGTTGTGTTACGTTTTTATTGAAGGTCCAACTTGTTTCCACTGGTTGGTTTATGACCCTTCTTCTCTGACATTTTGCGAAAAGCACTTATTCATCTGCTGACTGAGAGCCAAGTCCACCGATACCAGTCTCTTGTGTGACTGGTACATGTCAAGCTACAGACAGGAGTTTGTTAGCTTATCAGCTTAGCGTCTATACAGTCTGGAAACAGCAAGAAGTTGCCTGGCAACCTCAAGATAAAAACCTGTTTTTATTTTGGGGTTTGGTTTGGTTTTTGTTTTGTACAGTTTAAACAAGAAATAACATGTTAATTAATTTCCAGTCTTTATGCTAAGCTAAGCAGCTGCTGGCTGTATCATCATGGTAACTGTACAGAAATGACAGGAGCTTCTCCTCTTCTATCTTTGGGTGAGAAACTCTTAGGCGTAAATGTCGAACTGCTCTTTTGAAACATGACCCTCTTTCAAAGTTATTTTACAGGTTATGTTTCGCTTTTCCCCTCAGATCAAAGATAGTCGATCCATTTCACGCCTCCACCGCAGTAGCTCCACTGAGAGCGCCGAGCATTCACAAATGGAAACTATAAAAACAAAGACACTTATATTGTGTACACATAAAATTCTTAGTCAACATGGAGCAGGGATTTCAGTTTGGGTGGTTATTGGATGAGAAATATATGTGCAGAGACTTTATGTCAGATTAGTTGTGGAAACAGCTTTGCTAATATTCCTGGAGTTTAGCGCAACTTTCAAACCCCCGATATGAACCCAACTTTGTTCGCTGTCTTTCAACCGCAATCATTTAAAGAGATTAAAATCTGGGCGCTGGGTTTATGCATTCATGCAGCATTCAGCATGAATCAGTGTCCCTGAGGGGCAGCGGATTGGCTCATCAAAGGAGAAATCTCTGCAAACTCACATGTCAATGAAGCTCTTTCCTCCTTGATATACATTTATTTCGCTCATGAAATCTCTTTTTTACTTTAAAAAATAGATCTTGATCTCACTAAGACTACCTGAATAAGGATGAAGTAAAACCTAATTCACCCCTGACATGCTGGCACTTGGTTCACGTCAGGGCAGGCCTCTGTTCTCAGCCTCAGCCAATTCAAACTTTAATTCCCAACTTTTGTGTGAAAGATGATTAATATTCAATTATTTCTCAGAAGTTCATACGACAACATTTCCACGCCTGCCTACACTGTTTTTTCCTTCCACCTCAGCGACCCAACCTTCTCCCTTCCACTCTTCAGTCCTTTCTTCTTTTTCTCTTCTTTATGGTGTGATGCACTGCTGGGTAAGGAGCAGCATGGTGAATGTCTTTCAAGTCTCAGCAAAGCGGCGCATATCCAACCTGTAGTTACAGCAACCTGCTGCCCTGAGGCCAAAGAGCATAAACTACCCCACACCCTCTCCTTCCTCCAGTGTTGTCCCTGCCCAAAATGGGTGTAATGTGCCATAAAACCTCCCTGCTGTAGATTATAGGGACATTGTTGTAATTGAGCAATGTTTCACAGTCCATTCTCATTTGGACATCCATTTGTTTCTGCTGGATTTTGTCGGAACTAAACCAAAAAGTTTATGTCTTAAAACTTCTCAATAAACAACACTTAACTCCTGATTCACCTTTCAGCCATAATGTGACATTTTGGGAAATGCACTCATTGGCCTATTGCGACAAATTAGATGAGATAATCCGGACTAGTTTTCCCAGTCCTTCATTTTATACAGCACATCTGAAGGTGTAACCTGTAAACCTGCCTAGCAAAGGAAAGGCAGGTTTATTTATAAAGCATCTTTCAGATACAAGGTAATTCAAAGTGCTTTATAGAAGGATTAACATATATTAAAATAGAATATTATAATAACAGTTCAAAATAGTTTAATCAAAGTTGAATTAAAGGTAGGAGACACCATTGTAAAAGAAGTGCTACGGTGATAAAAACACAAACTAGTGAATGCACATAATGAAAAAGATATGTGATTACTGGTGATTTAAATGAGCTGATAGTGTCAGCAGTTGTTCAGGCAGTTTAATTAACATTTCAAGCATATTACTTGCAAAACTTTCGCATTTTTGTTTTT
The DNA here is from genome assembly GCA_034769265.1 of Remorina albescens. Lineage (NCBI taxonomy): Eukaryota > Metazoa > Chordata > Actinopteri > Carangiformes > Echeneidae > Remorina > Remorina albescens. The sequence goes on from CM068494.1 coordinate 24,076,667, forward strand.
TGTTTTTTTTCTTCTGGTGAATAATATACAACATGTTAATTGGGGAGCTGTTGATGGAGTTGGTTAGTGTGTGGAGAGCTGCTCTTTTTACCTCCTCTTTGTACCAAACTAAGGTGAGCAGCTGCTGCTAATATAGCGCACAGGTATATGAGTGAGATAAATCTTCATATCTAACTCATCTGATGCATTTTCCTAAATGTCAGGCTCTGTTGTCACTGGGCTCTCTGGTGAAATCAAGCAGTCAGAGCCGTAAGATGAACCATTAAATCCCTGAAACTGCAGATTTATGTGGATATTAAATCCAGCATCTCAGCCACGTCTATAAAACAGCTGGTAATCAGCATAAATGAGGAAATGAGTTCTGCTGTGTTTGTCAAAACAGAACAGGTCTAACTTTCGTCTTAAGGGTGTAAGTTTTCTTCCCACCATACTGTTCTTTACTTTTGTGCAGTGCAGCATTCCAGGCAAGTTGAAACTCGACCGAGTGTCTTCCCCGTCTGAGAGAATCAGTTACTGGGTGGATTTTAAGGCAACTCAGATGCAATTCTGTAACTAAAGAGCACAAAAAAACTAAATAAAAAATCCTGTTAAACTCCAGTCCCCTCCTTGCATGTACAGTTTAGAGCACATTACTTTCACATCATTTCATACTTTCGTTGTTCTGCAGAACACAAAATGGGCACTGCCCTGAATTAAAACCATATCTAAGATGGATTTTTTTTTCCTGTCCTGCACTTGAAAAAATACTAAATGAGTTTATTTCTTCTGTGGCATTCCCCATCAGTGGCTTCACTCAAACAGGGAATAAATCCTCTAAACAACAGGCCCAAAGAAACATCCCTTTGAAGGAAAGGCAAAGATGCTATCAGCAAACTTAAAAAGGGCTTATTATGTCTGTCACTTCCATAAAATTTGGGTTTTAAAAGTACAGCGGTATGTGTTTATTACTGATATATTTTCACCACGGTAATAAAGCCCCAAGTTTCCAGTTGCTGTAGTTAGTCAAAGCATTTCTTAACTGGAGAAAACATCAGAGATGATTTTTTTGGGGATTAAATTATATCTTTTTCCAGAAAAATAAGATTCAAGGTTACTGAATTAATAGATAATTTAGAAGTAAACAGTTTGATAGACTTTTAGAAAATGAATTACTGTGTCATCATCAAATCACTTAGGAGGTCCATGTGTTGCTGAACCATGCTTGTTATCTCTGCCCCCCGTCTCCTGTAAGTGAGTCTTCAACTCGTCCCTATAACACGAAAAATTTAACAAATTCTTCCATGTTGCACAAAGTGATTGTTGAGATTCTGATCGTGATGTTTGTGTATTTCGAAAAGTTTTCTGTGGGGGAGGAGAGGGGTTTGGTTTAACACTCATTTCCTGCGTGGAAAGAGGCAATACTAGGGTGTGGACTGGCTCTGAGGCAGAGGAGGGGCGAGGTTTAACCCTGCTGCTGCTTTGTGATTGGTAGAATTCAGGGACAAAAATACCTGTACCTGCTGCAGGTAAACAGACTGACATCAGGCACAGCGGGGATGGATCGGCTGGCAGGATTTACTGCAACCCTTCAACCTCCTTTACCTGACCCTTCTGGAGAGCTTGTCAGCTTTGTGTGTGTGTGTGTGTGTGTGTGCGCGTGTGCGTGCATGCATGCGTGCACATGTGTGTATGTGCATGTGTTTGTATCATTTCCACAGGTTTGTTTTGTGCACTTTGTCCACCATAGCAACAGAGCAGTTGCCATTTTTAGTTTTATTTCTTTGGTAAATGTCAGTTTCTTGCGCGACGGTTTTGTTACTTTTCCAGGCAGTTTGTGCATTTCACATGTCTCGCCCTATCAAGCAGGTGAGTGGAGGTTGAACAGATGACAAAATGCACATTTTTCAGCTTTTGAGTTTTACATAGAAGGAAGACGTGTGAGCTGAAGGTTGGTGGGAGTACAGTTATATTTCTGTGTGTTTAGTCTCTACATGTTTAACAGGATTCTGCATTAACTGACTGTGTGGCAATCCAGGAGTGTGAAAAACAGTCAGAAAGCAGGTCCTGTCTTGTGCAGGGAGAGGCCTGCCTGGCACACCCATCAAACACACACACACACACACGGAAACACAGAAACAGAACCACAAGTCAGTGGAACCAGTTTTTCCATGTATTTATTTATTTTCACTAATCTGCCACTTTTTTACCACCCCAGAAACTGAACGATTGACATCCTTGAAAGGGTTGAGGGGAATAATTTCTGTAATTGCTCACCTGAGGCACCAGCGAGCTCCCCGCTCCAACGAAACATCCATGTATTCTATCCTTCATTCCACCGGAGTCTGTGTAAAGTGCCAATCAGATTTCAGTGGTTTGAAGAGTAAGACACATGGAATTAGTCATCTGGAGAGAGCTTTGAAAAATCGCTGTGATCACATCGTCACGGTTTGTAATGGTTGTAACTTTTAAAATAAAGGTGAATGTTGCTCCGTGACTGAAAGATATGGCCTTTCGTATCCTTTGGTGTCAACCGGGCATTGAATGCATCAGTTCTACACAAGCACAGAAAGACAACTTCTCCTTCTTACCTGCACTGCGACAGCCGTTGAATATTGCTGCGCTGATTGCACTTTAGAGTTACTGCAGGATCACAGAGTGCTGGCAGCCCTACTTTGTGTCTTTTAGGCTGTCACTCACAGAGGTTGTTATGTCCTCACACTGTCTTTCTGCCCTCACTTCTGCGAGACATGGCAATTACACAGTGACTCCTAAATTCCCACGTTTCTCTGTCCACAGCAAACTCCTCAGGGCTTGTGCGGAGATGTAGCTTTGTGTCCCTAAAGTCGAACCACCCACAGACTCACACACATTGTCAGCATTGTACTCATAATTAAGTATTGAGTAATGAACATCTTTTACATCTCTTCTCTCTGAGCAGTATTGTTTTCCCATCACGTTTTTAACCAATCCTCTGTGGGACAATTAACCTGCCTCATTATTATGGGACATTTCCAAGATGCTGTTCAAAGCCTTAATTATAGCTAAATGGGCAGTTGGAAGTCATCTGACAGCTACATTGAGCCCTGAGTCACCTTACGCTCTATATCTTCCACCCAATTAATATGGCAAGAACATTAGGAATAAACAAACAAAGCAAGATGGTGCCAGCAAAGCAGAGGGTCATACAGACAAGTACTGAGATGCAGAGTTGTTAAGGTGGTTTTTCTCCATAATTTTAGAGAGTCAGACAATAGTTTGCCCCCACCCCTCCACTCACAGATACAACAATTCATCCAAAGTTACAGGTGCTAAAGGCTCATAAGCTATTTTACAATATGTCAGAAAAGTGTCATCAGTTGAAGTCTGTAATGCATATATATATATATAAAAAGACGTACCCAGTAGAGAGCATGAACCATGTACATACAACACAGACTTCAGAAAAATCCAGTCCTTTTCATCTGAGCTAATCAGCCATCTCAGCAAATATCACATAGCAGGAAGATTTGTGGCTTTCTCCTGAACGGGCTTCTGTTGCACCGCACACCTCAGCCTGCCGTTCACCTTCCTGTTGGAAACAATGATGACCACAGGGCTTAGCACCGCATACAGTGAGGAGAAGAATATACGCAGGTCAGAGATAAATGAGGAGCTCATGGTCCTCCTCACAGTGAGGGTGTAGACCCAAAGCCCGTTATCTACCCCGTAGAGGACCACATACAAGGTCACGAGCATTACCACGGCTTTGGCAGCCCGTTGCTCGGCCCCGCCGCTTCCTCCACAGCTACCACCACCACTCTTGCTGCTGCGAAGTCCCTTCACCTGCTGGCTGTGCTTGTAAAGGAAAACCAGGATGATCAGACTGGCTAGTGTCATGAGGGCCATTGGAACCACATCTCTGCCCACCTGGGCTGCCCCATTGGCCTCTTTTGACAGCTTTGAGGGGAAGTGTACATAGCAGTATTTCACATTAATGCCATAGTCTATTAAGGTAGAGTTTGTCTTTGTGCCAAAGGAGAAGAGTATGGCTGCAGAGCTCATACAGGTGTTGACCAACCAAAGGAAGAGGAAGAGTATGCCCAAATAGTGGGCTGCCAAGGCTCGAGCTGAGGCCCAGCATGATCCGGGAGGGGCGATGCTCAGGCACTGGTAGGCACTCAGAACAAAGGTGAGCCAGATGGAGAGGGAGCGGGAGGTCCTGTAGACAAAAATCACAGCTTTACAGCCAATATCGCTAAAGATATTGACCAGGCGGAAGGAGGCCAGGGTCTCCAGCAGACAGCGAACACCCACCACCAGCAGGTTTGCGCTGGCCAGATGCAGGATAATGGCATCCGCCGGGAGTAGGCGGTTCTCTTGGTGCAGCAATAAGAGAAACGCCAGGATGACTGCAGTGTTTCCAGGGACTCCAACAACAGTGAGGGACAAATAGAGCATCCCACGAACAAACTGTTCTGATGACATTCCTGCTGGGGCAGAAAGAAGTGTAAACACTTTTATCAATTCAATAAAATCACAGAGATTATCATAATATCCTGATCGGTTTTAATTGGTTTTAAAATCTTAAGCAATTCCCAACATTCAAAGTCATATCAGAAAAATACTTCTGCAAGGTCACCCTCTTGCACGTGAGCCGTCACAGCTGATGAGGTTTGGAGTGAATCTTGTTTCGGATCCCTCTCTCCTGAAGTGCTCAAGCAATTTTTGTTCTTATACTTGCAAACAGCTAATGGTTGGTGGGTCTGTTTTCATGCTCCATTGACTTCTTGTCCCTCAGACTCCAATTAATTGAGATCAATTCAGATGACTGCTTCTGTCCCTTCACTGAGTTTCAGCCATCCAGAAAGCCACGCATTTGGATTTCCTTCCAACCAGTGTTAAGGAAAGAATGGTATCTATGAGTGTTGTGTTATGGGTTATGAAAAATTTAGATTCCCCCTTTTCTTTTGTTTCTTTCTTTTTTCTTTTTTTTTATTGATGATACTGTAGTTAGATTTCTTTGGTAGACCTACTTCAGTATTTTTTATTCCTGCAAACAATTTTCAAAGCTTTTACCTCTTAAAAAGACCTCCCTTTTGTCGGTTGGTCTGATATCAACACCACAGTGTCCTCCAGTGGAGAAAGCTGAAACAAAGTGGAAGCTAGAGGACGTTCCACTCCGTCTGCATGATCGATCACCTCCAGTTTCATTTGTAGCGCGACACAGCAACGAATTTATGATTGTGTAATTCATCCGAAGCAATAAAAGTTCTAAAAATGGAATTAAACCTAAACCATCAGGATGTTGTAAGGTCGTATCAGCGTGAGTGTGCCACATGATTTAAACACAACATATTCCACAGCAGGGACTTAGTAATGAATATTAAACGCATTTCTCATTAGAAGATAATGGGATGTGTTTTCCAGAGTACTTATCACACTAAAATATGACCATAATGAAATTAACTACTTTTAAAATAACCTGATAAAATTCCATTTTGAGCATCACATCAACATTACATATTTGTTTACTAAATTTGCATGTTTACCTGTAAGTTAAATGTACATTTTGTTACAACGAACGACTTATTTTCCCTATAGAGGAATTCGTATCAATGCCAGGAAAATCATTGCATGCACACAGTACAGAACTAATGGTGCATAAGATACATTAAGACAAACTAAAACATCGACAGTTAATTTGTGCCTGTAATGCATATTGACAAATTAGTCTCTGTAAACTTGTTAAATGCAAAGGACTGAAAAAGCATTTTTTAAAATCTTACTGAGCAATCTAAATGACTATTATTTGTAACAGTATCAGAAAACCTAAGTGGATTTAAAGATAAATGAAATCAAAAGTCATGGCAGGTCACTTTTGCGCTCTCCTTCCTTTTAAACGCAAATCAAGAGCATGAGCCCCATCAATATCAGAGTGAGAGGCTGCTAAGCCAAAAGCTTCTTGAACCAAGTTTTTTGCTGTGGGACAGATTAACTGGCAGAGTGAAAAATGCACGGACTATTCCCTCATCACCAGCCGAAGATGTTGCCCTTCTCAGCATACTTAAAAATGCAAAAGGTTGGAAAAAAAAAAGACATTTCGCTCAATTAATTTGAGTTGACTACAAAACGACTAACTTCCCAAAATATTTCTGGCCTAAAATAATTAAGTAATAATACGAGACTTACTTGGTCTTAAATTACACATCTCCCTACCTGAACAGTAATGAAGAAGGTGCAAATAAAAGATTTATAATATGGTTTTAATTAAAATCAATATCTCGGAGTCAAACAACAACAGAATGAAAATGTTCTATTATTTATTTGTAAAATCAGTAGCTGACTTTCTAATGAGCTCGGTCATTGAGGTTCATGTTGGTGTTGTGCTTTCCATTTACAAAAATGGGGGGAGCAAAAAATTAGAAGCACTCTCAAATATAATGCAGTCCAGTCCAGACCATGACAAACTGACCTCAGTGCTAAAACATGGTAATTTAATATCCACCTCTGTGACAGTGTCAAAAAAAAACAACTGACCTTTATAGGTATCATTAACGTACACTTGACTGCTGAGCCTGTTTTGGAATTAATTAGACTGTAAATGTGTTCTTAGTGAAATGGCCACTAAGTGTATTATATTGCACAAACTTGCATCAACTCTTTGGGTATTATTGTAATGGAAACAGTTATTGTAAAATTAAAAATTAAATTAATGTAATAGGAAAAAAAACAATTTACATCAGCCAGAAAACAATGAATAAATAATAAAGCTTGTCAGGGGAGGAAAAGCCTGCTAATAAAAACATGCCATGCAGGATGCTGTGCATGTTGAAATCCCCTGAGCAGAACATGCTTGAACTTGCCATTTTAATTAGCTCTCTCTGAACATGTAAACACGTGAAAAACACACAGGGATGCAACATATCTTGTGAAGCTTTAGTTCAAGTCTTATTCTCAAGAGACATCCTGCCTCTCTAACAACACTAATTTGGCACATAATATTAATTTTAGAGAAAATAGAGGCTAACTGATCGATATATTGAAGCGTTTTCAATGTTGGACCCACAGTTTAGATAGAGTACATCCTCCTAGAAAATCCGGGTACATTACAAAATTCTCTTAAGCATCTGTCGGCACGGAGAAGGAAAACATAAATAAATAATGGCTGGTTGTCCCCATATCCCCAATTAGTACAGACATATATTGTTATATGGCTAATTGTCCTGCTCCTCTGTGTCTTTTTTTAACATGCTCCCAGGACATGAAGGAAGAAAGGCGCATACACAGACGCACCACCTGTGAATGTGAACGCCTCTTGATGGCTCATTCAAGGCATCATCAGGCGGCTTTTTGCATCAACAATAACCGCACACTGTTGTCTCCATAGGGCTTGTTTAGCTCCGTTTTTTTTTTTTTTTTTAACTCCAGGGGGAAATACCATTAAAATAGTTCAGAAGATTGACATGCCCAAAGAAATTTATCAACAGGAAATCATCATTCAAGGTGAGAATTCACAGAAGGATCCACACATGTTATTTATTTATATAACCTGAGGCAGCTCAATATCTTTTTATGATAAAGAACAATTTCCAAACATTAAAGTCTAAATCTAATTTGGAATGCTGTGTTGATGTGCAGCCTGCAGCACCGTCATTCATATTAAAAAAGGAGGGTGATCTGCTGGTGCATGCCTCGTTTGTTTGAAATTTGACAACTCACTTGTGCTACTAAGTCTCATTCCAAGCCAGAAATGTGTATTTATTTTTTCAGTCTTTTTCCGTAAAACTGTTAAACAATACAATAAAAAAAATCAACATACTCTCATATGTGCATTTCTCCTGTGACTGAATTCACACTGCTCATTAAAAGTATCTCTTCATAACATGTACTTTGCAATCTGAATCTTCAATGGTCTAAATTAATCAAATCAAATCTGCGTCCCTGTGCTACTAACCAACGGCTGCAGCACAAAAGAGTAACACAAAGAGATCTCAGTCCTAAATATACTGTGATTTTGGAAGAATCTGACTTGAAATATCTTTTGAGATGGCTGAAGCTTCATGTGAGTTTCAAATAAGGAAGGAAACTGTTTTGCACAGAACAAGGACATGGACGGAAAGAGATCTATTAATCTTCAGGGTAAACAGGGAGGATGATGAGAATAAGAAAAAAAAAGGTTTCACTGAATAAATTTGCAACTAGCTGTTGTTTTAAGACACACATAAAAAACTGTTTATCCCTCCATGATATTGTATATCCTTGCAGTGTTTGCCTTCTGAGACCATCTCAGATTTAGTACGTTAGTTAAATTGCCAAACTGGGCTTAGACCATTGTAGAGTTGAGCAATGGTCTCGGGGGGTGGGGGGTGGGGGTGGGGAGGCTATAAAATGAAATTTGCACGGGCTATTAAACTGTTATTGAACAGGCTTTGTTTTCATCTGCAACTTCAGGTGAGCATCATTTTGAACACTTGAGATTAACATCATTTTTATCTGTTGTAACTAACCTGGAAGATATTGTTTATGTGCAGCGTATTTATAACAGATTTGATTTTCTGTCTGCTTTGCAAATCTTGACCGGTGCAGGCCTTGGTGTCATGGATCTGTGTGTCACAATCAAAGGGGTCTCCTTCCTCTTGCAAACAGGTTTGGGCATCTTGGGGAACGGTGCGGTGCTGCTGGCCTACAGTCACATCATTTATAACAAATCCAAGTTACTTCCCGTGGACATGATCCTTTGCCACCTGGCTTTTGCCAACCTCATGCTGCTACTGACCCGCTGCGTCCCTCAGACCATGACTGTGTTTGGGATGAGAAAACTGCTGAATGATCCTGGCTGCAAGGCAGTGATCTACGCCTACCGCATTGGCCGGGCTCTGTCAGTTTGCGTCACCTGCATGCTCAGTGTGTTTCAGGCAGTGACCATCGCCCCTGCTGGGCCGCGTTTGTCAAAACTGAAACTTGCACTTCCCTCCCTGGTCCTCCCCACTTTTGCGTGGCTGTGGCTCCTCAATATGGCCATATGCATAGCAGCCCCTTTCTTCTCTATGGCTCCACGTAATGGCACAGTTCCTGCATTTACCCTCAACCTTGGCTTCTGCCATGTGGACTTCAAAGACAACCTGTCCTATGTCATCAATGGGGTGGCTGTCACTGGGAGGGATTTTGCCTTTGTTGCTCTGATGGTGGGCTCAAGCTGTTACATCCTACTTCTTCTCAGCCGCCACAGCCGCCAGGTGAGAGGGATCCACCGCTCTCAGGGTGCTGGAGCCGAGACGAGAGCTGCCAAAACAGTAGTCACCCTGGTGGTTCTATATGTGGTCTTCTTCGGGATTGATAATGTCATCTGGATTTACATGCTGACAGTGGCTAAGGTGTCACCAGTGGTGGCTGATATGAGGGTGTTTTTCTCCTCCTGCTATGCCTCTTTCAGCCCCTACTTCATAATTTCTTCCAACAAAAAGGTCAAGGCAAAGATTGTGTGTGCATCCGAGCAAGACCAAGTGACAGCAGACACTCAGGAGTCGAATGACAAATGACTCTCTAAATCTAGGCAGGCTGTTGACTCACCTCCAAGACAGCAGAGCTTTTAGACCTTATCATTTTGAGCATTTGTGCACAGATGACTGTCATTTAGTTGAGCAATGGACCCTTTATAAAGTAGTGGAGAGAACTGTCTGCAGTGGTGTTTCTGTTTGGGTTTTTTTTTTTTTCTTCTTCTTCCACAGAGGTCTGTACCTGCAATATACTGCAGCAGAAAAACACATGACTGTAGCTGAAAAGATCAATCACTGTCATCATCATCACCATAACCATCCAGCCTCTTGTGAGAATTTGCTGCTTTTTTTGTGTGTGTGTCTCTGTTTGCGATTTGATACTTGATAGAGTGCTCTAATTTTTATATTGTATGATTTGGCATAAACCTCACATGGTATATTTTAAAGCCTGGTATAGTTGAAAAAAAAATTTGAAGGGGGAGTTAAATTGACTTTAGTGATTGCTTGTCATGGCTTCAGTATCTCTAACTTCCGGTCCACCTTTTATTGCAGTGTTGTTGTTTTTTTTTTTCTCAACAGATTTATGTAATCAGTTATTAATTAATAATGAAAATGACGTATATTTGTATTAATCTTATGTTTCGCTTAATTGCACAGGCTTTTCCTTGGTGTACTCTGATTGGTTGAATTTTCAGCAATAAACTGTAAATGTAATATTTTTGTGTGTTTTGTCCTGAGATTGACCTCTCAGGCAGCACTTTCGATCAACAGAAAGTACCGTGAGCCATATGTTTATGTAGAAATGTAAATCTAAAAGTTTGTATTCAAGATGTCAGACGAAATCGGCTATTTTCTATCTATTTATTTTTGTGTGTTTGCTAATCTCACTTGAAGGAGAGGAGTACATTCAGAGCGATAATTCAGTCTGACAGATTTTACTCCGGGCGGAAGGAAACCCCACAAACACATCAACAAACCCCGGAAAAGGGGAAGCGGAAAATGAGCAGAAATGTTAAAACAAAAGTGAAGCTGGAGTCAAGTACAGATTCCCAGAGATAAAAGTCTATCTGTGGATGCCCACAAAGACGAGAATGACTTTTGAAGGCAGTATTTACATTAATCGCGTCGAAACGTGGCAGCAGAGCTGAAGCTAGCAGCATGCGAAGCTAACAGTTAGCCCAGTTTGACAACAACACGTAGCAACGCCCCAGAAAACAAGCCGATGTCGAGGCAAGTATTTCAAGGCCAAGAAGTTTGTGATGACAATAAAGGTCGTATCCGGCTTGTGGCACACCCAGCCGTGTTGTTTTATTTAAGGTGAGCTGTTTTCCGGCTGCTAGCTAGTGGGCAGCTAACGTTAATTAGTTAAAGCAGTTAATGGCGATTTTTTTTTTTTTTTTTTTTTTTACAAGTCACGTTGACTTTGGCAGTTCCCCTTCTTCATTGTTCTTCTCCGTTGTCTTGCTCTCATGCCAGGTTCAATGTGGCCGTGCCAGTTTTTGGCTTAATGAACATTTGTGGATTGGTGTCCGGTCATCCTCCTAAGTCCGTGTGAGATGACCTGACTCCCGGCTCACCGGATCCAGCCGCAGACCACGATGGCCAGAATAGCCTGGTACCAAGAGAAGGTCAGTCCGGTATTTAATCCGAAATTCATCCAGTAAACTCAGCTTTAAGAAGATGATTTCCAATTTACCTCCTTTCCAAAGGAGAGATAATGCAAGCAGCAATGCAATTAAATCCTCTCTCTATCCTGATTGCCTTGGTTAAAAAAATTAGTAAAATATTAAGTTGTTATCTGAAGAAAATGTGTACAGTCTGAAGAAATGTTTTATAAACAAACATTCATTTTTACACATGCATACGTCCACTCACATCCATGCATCATCTATACAGAGACACTCACACCCACCCAGAACTGGGTTGGGTATTAAATCCAGAAACTTCCAGACTTACATCTATGCATGCAAAATGAGGGAGGCAATAAGAATAAGAATTTTGTGCAATACAATCTTTATGAAATATGTTCAAATATATGTAAAAGTTGCAGAATATTTTGTGTGGAAGTTTAGCAAATATAACTTTGACATGACTGAAATACTCTATTTTTTGATGTTGGTTTAAAAATAATTGCAATAAATTGTTAATGATTACTTCCCTGTTCTATAAGCCAAGTATCAGGAGCAACCTTTGGTCTGCCAAATTGTGGAATATCACACAGCAATACACTTTGCTGCTGTTTGTAGCAAGCTCTTTAATCCATTAGGCAAATCGCTATTTCACGATGACCCCCTGGAAGCATTTCTCACACCCACAAAGTTCTCCCTAATATGAGTCATGTATGTGTGTGTGTGCAGATTTTTCCTCTATGTAGTCTCTGCAGAAGCAAGGCAAAAAGTTTATGGATTCATTCAATTTGACTAATCTTCACATAAAAAGTTCTTTTAATCTTTCAAAAATAATGCCCCTAATGAAGCTAAAGGGCTGTAAAAGTTCTGTTTGTTGTTACAGATTGGTGCCTATGATCAGCAAGTCTGGGAGAAATCTCTGGAGAAGGCAAATCTAAATGTAAGATGCCCCTGTAAAGAAATATAAATGCGTGTATTTATTTTGTCAATCACCTCTTAATTGAAGCACTCTTTGCCATTCCTCTAGGGTTTGGACAGCAAACCAAAGAAGGCATGTTACATCAAGCCAGACCTTATTGATGTTGACCTTGTGAGAGGTAAAGAATTAAGTTATCCTCCAGTTGTTGTTTTGTGGTTTGTTTGTTTGTTTTTTTAGTTTTTGGTATGTCCTGTGTCTGGTGGGATATCGGTTTTCTTTTGTAATAGAGTCATTAAATCTGAGTTGGACTCATTTGTATACCCAGGTTCCACATTCAGCAAAGCCAAACCGGACAGTCCCTGGACATCTCTGACTCGAAAAGGTCTAGTCAGAGTCCTGCTGTTCCCATTCTTCTTCCAGTGGTGGATCCAGGTGACCTCCAAGTCTATCTCCTCATGCATCTTTGTACTGTACTTCATGCAAGGTGAGCAAATTTGAAGTCTGTTTACATAATGACATGAAGATATTGTAAACTAACCAATAATGTGCTGTTTTGACACCATTCAATTTCACAAAACATTTCAGCTCTACTCATTTACCATGAACATAATTAGACAATCACTTGGAAAAGAGGGTCTGAAGGACAGGAATACTCTTCTATAAGACAGTCCTTCATGCACTGCTGTAATATAGAGAATCTGTGTCTATGAAGCCAAGCCTGAGAGAACGAAACAGATTGAGAGTTTTAAATAATACTTAAAGAGAAGTTGTGCACTAACTTTATACACTGTTGTATTGTTTTATGACCTTTAACTGCTGTCCTGGTAGTTTTAATGGGTGTGTAGTTCTCAAAATTCTAATGAAATCATTACTGCTGTGACATTAAGTATTCTGCTGGCTGGTACTAAAGATTTCAGTTTAGTTTTTTTTGTTGTTGTTGTTTTGACTTGGCAAAGCTGCAGAAACCCAATGACACTTCCGGTGATTAAAGGAAATCGCAATTAATTGATTCTTGATATGGACAGGAAACGCTTTAAATTCGAATGACTTTTTGTAATTTGACTTGCATGCAAATCATCCCGTACGGCCAAAGTTCAGTATCTCATTTGCCACAGCTTAGACTCAGTTACACCTGGGCTACAGAAAAAAAAAACTCATTAGTGAGCATGAATTCTGTTATAATGAATCCCTTAAGAGACCATTTTGTTTTAATTTCCTCAGTGGCAGCAGTGGTGCTGTACTTGGAAGTCCCCGGGGCAAGTGCCAGTGAGGTGTTTGGACCCATGTGTCTGATGCTGCTGCTGGGCACCGTGCACTGCCAGATTGTGTCGACTGAGTCCAGCCGGGGGCCCTCAGGCAGTCCAGCTGCCAGCAGCACCACCAGCCCTGCGCGCAGAAGGAGGTAGTTTTCTCATTGATAGGCACCACACACTCATTTGCTTGTACTAACATACTCTCACCTCATGACACATGCATAAACTCATCAGCACACAGATTAATTCAAAGACTGCACCTGTTGCATGCAGTATGGCCTCTTAGGTGCTCTCTGCAGTTTTAGAGAATGGCTGCTGTATTTACCATCTTTACTTTCTTTCTGTCTCCTTCAGGCTAAGGAAGAGCAGAGGGCTGAAAAAATCTGAAGAAAACAATGACAGCGGGGACAGAGAGCAGCAGGGGCCCTGGCAGTCTGAAGAGAATCAGCGATTATACAGGAATGAAGAGAGAAGGGTACATTCATCTTTCGTCAGTCTTCAGTAAACAAACCGTTATTGATCTGTTCTAGATATAAAATTCTCATTTTTAGCAGAGAAGGAAATTTTCTGAGTTATAAGCAGCAGCCCATACATAGTTAGTGGATTTTGAATGCTAAACAATGAATAGATTTTTAATTTCCTCAAAAGTTTATCAGAACCTTTATTAAGACAAGTTAGTGTAATCTTTCTAAGGATATTTTAGTGAAGTTCATTACAATTCCAGATTGTTATTTAGTTATTCTCATGCTCTAACTCAACTGTCCCTTCTAGGGGCAGATTATGGAATTAAAAAAATGGAAGATTGTTACTGGGAAAAATATTTTTTAAATCATGATAATATATTATTTTAGGAGAATTTTGCTCATCATTGACCTGTAAAGTGTAAACTGCAGATTACAAAAGCAAAATGTCCCTTGTTGTATTTTTGCATGTTTTGGAAAACAAAATATCAAATGTATTTGTTTCTTCATTTTTTCTCCAGAACAAAAGAAAGTCAGGGTTTGGGGCATCTGACGAGCTCTCCACTGAGGAAGAGGATGGGGTACAAGCAGTTGAATTGATCTGCCCACCAACTCATCAAGAGAGACTCCCTTCACTTGTGTCTTCCGTTAGAAAGAGAAACTCTAACCCCAAACCTACACCAAGACCACAGGTACATTTATTTTTTCACTATATGTTAAGAAAACTAGTATTCTAAGGGATTGGTGGTAGGAGATTATCTTTTAGTACAGAGAATATCAAAACAAGAGTTGCATATTAAATTAGCTTCAGATGGCTATATAAAAGACGCAGTGAGTAAAATTCAGGTCTGTAACAAATAAAAACCTCTTATACATCATATGTTTGGTGTGAGAGCAGGAAAGCGGCGGAGCTTCCCTGAAGGTAAAGCCTCGAGAACTGGAGCGTCTCAGACCGAGTGTTGGCTCCCGTCCTGCCTCTGACACTGATGACACACTGTGGGAGGAGCTTCTCCAAGGGTCTGACTCTGTCAGCACAGACAGCAGTGACAGTGAGGGGAATGGGAGGTGTAACACCGGCTCGCCACTCCCACAAGCCACCACTTTGAGCAGTGATGACGAGAGCCTACAGCAGGGAATCACCGGAGTAAGATCACTATAAGTCTTTAGTTTTTTAATTCATCAAAAAGGAATTACAGACTATACGTGGCGGTTGGTGCTCGCAACTTTATACAAAAGAAACCACTGACCAGTCGATGAATTGTCTAATTATTGCAACTCAGTTTTGCTTAAACCCACCGGAGAACTGCTCACTACATTTGTATTGCACATCAGGAACTATTATTTAACAGGATGCCTTCTGTTGTGTTTTCATTGTAGAGTCAGCTGACTTGGCTACAGGCTTGTCACCCATCCAAGGACCGGGTCAGTGCCATAATATGGGAGCAGGGTGAATGCAAGAAAGCAGATATGTCTGTGATGGAGATCAGCGGGATGATTCTCACACGGGTGCACATTTTACTCTCTTTGTCCCCATTAATTCTCCATGTAAATGAGACAAAAACCCTAAACAGTTTGGGTAGCAAAATACAAATGTCACAAGCCCTAAAGTCTTTTATTTACACATAAATAGAGATTGTTTGGGTTTTTTTTTTTCACAGAACCATATCTAAAGCACAGCATTGAACATTGTAATTTTAATTAACCACTGGTAGATATCAGTAAACTCATGAACAGCATGTTAATGTGTAAATTTAATACAACAGTATCTGACTGAGCAGACTGCTGAGGAAAATAGTTCAGTAGATTTATCAGCATAACCAGGAGTCTCCTTTCTCTCCCGTCTCCTGTTGACAGGTGAAGTTAGTGGAGCAGGGAATGGGTTACCTCGTCCTCGGGGGCCTCGTGACCATCACCCTGGCACTGCTTCCTTTTGCCTTCCGCTTGGCTCAGCATCTGGACATATCAAGTGTTAGCTCTATGTCCCCGACAGAGCTGGCAGAATTGGCAGTCGGGCCTCTTGACGCCCAGGCCTATGGCTTTTTTTTCATCACAACAGTGCAAAGAGTCTGCCTCACTGGACTGTTCTTTTTCATGATGTGTGTGGCTGAGAGAACATACAAACAGGTGAGCGGTCACTTTTTTGTTTCCTTTGCTCCCCAACAGAGAAGCAGTAACATAACAATAATCTGAGTTTTTACCATCTTTTCTTTCTACTCCTGTGCATCTGCAAGCCTCAGTTTAAACACGTTGAACCTGAATGATGCAATTTGTGTCAAATATCGTACATCTGTACACCCCAGCTTCATAATTAAGTTAAATCTGAACACACAAGTGTGATACATAACTCTTCTTGAGCTTCATTTACACCTTCTAGGGATATTAATATCTCATGCCCTTCAGTACTTATAACTCCAGCTCAAATCTCATGATCATCACCTTTGGAAGATTCCTGTAGTATCAGAAGTAACACTGCCGATAGTCTGTGTCCATGATTATTGCATAAACAACACAAACTCACAAAATAAAAAGAAAGAAATGGACCTACTGTAGGTATGACCTACAGCTATTTCAAAATTATACTTCTTACATTCTCGTTGAGCGTTATGGGAGTTGAAACATAGCTATCACATATAAAGGATCATAATGTCCTATTAAATTATTTCTTTAGTCTATTCATAAACAGTGGTTTGCCCTGCCCTAAAAAAAAAAACAAGTTGAACTGCTCGCTCTAAAAATAATATTACATGCCACACCTGGTTAGATATGCACTGACTTGAATTATTACGGGTCATTTTATCATTTATTTATTTATACTTTTAATAAATCATCCTCCTAGTAGCAAATAGCAGAGGGTGTTCACAAACAATATAACTACTTACTTGTTTCTTTTCAGTACTTCTGAATTCTTTTGCACTGTGTTTCTTTGTTTACCCAACAGAGACTTTTATTTGCCAAGTACTTCAGCCATCTCACTTCAGCTCGCAAGGCCAAGAAGTCTGAGATCCCTCATTTCAGGCTGAAGAAAGTCCAGAACATAAAGATGTGGTTGTCACTACGCTCTTTTCTCAGGGTGTGTATTGTGCTGTTTGACATGGACTTGCATTTGTTTGTAATGATACATCACTGACTTGCTTCTTTATTGCAGAGACGGGGGCCGCAGCGCTCTGTTGATGTCATTGTCTCCACTATTTTCCTTTCAGCACTTTCCATTTCATTCATCATTTGTGCCCAGGTCAGTCATATCTGCTGGAGCAGATCCAGTCTGTTTACATTTAATAATGTTGTGCAAATAGTTTGAGTTGCATACAGACATAAAAGATGGAGCCATTGTATGATATTATGCGAGTGAAAATAAGCTATAAAGTTAAGATTAAAAAAACCTGCTTAATATACTCTGTTAAGAAGTGCTGAGGATTGTTAATATAAACTCTGCTGCTTTTGTTCTTTGTCAGCTTCTGCACAGCCACAAGACATTCCTTCAGTCACTGACAAACTGGGAGCTGATGTTGTGGGGCTCCTCCCTCATCCTTTTTCTTTTACGGTTGGCCACACTGGGCTCAGAGACCAACTGCAAATACAGCAACTCCTCTGTGCTGCTGACTGAGCAGGTAACTTTCTGCAAAACACACGGGGTCTTCAGTGCAACAAGTCCAATGTCAAATTAACTTGCTCCTTATTAAACAGATTACTATGTGTAAAACTCTTCCTGGTTTCAGATCAATTTGTATCTGAAGATGGAGAAAAAGCCCACTAAGAAAGATGAGCTGAGTATAGTGAACAACGTTTTAAAACTAGCTACAAAGCTAATGAAAGTAAGTTCCACTTATATTCTGTGTTTTTGATCATGCAGTTGTGTTTTTATTACAGCTTAGCCAGTACTTCTCTCTCAAGCATGTATTTGCAGTTGAGCTCTTGCCTCGATACTAAGACAAATCATCTAGTAATGACGCCAAGTCTCCAAACTTTCTACTTTACTGTGTTATACCACAGTTGCAGTTTGCATACCACAAGCATGTTAAAGTTAACAACACTGCTCCAACTTAGGTGAGATTACTTGACAAATAGTAAGTGAGTTGAAATCATAGCTTCATTTTAATGGTTTTCCATCATTTGTCAGCAAGAAAAACAGAAAATATAACTCAGCTTTTAGCAATATTTAACACTGTCCCAAAAGTAAGAACATAACATAAAATAGCATTGGAATAACAAGTCATTCCTCATTTTTTTGGCCGAATAGAACATTAACCAGCAACAGAAATTAATCATTTCTGAGTGTTTAAAATGTGTTGAATTCCTCAATTCCTGTTCACCTTTTCAACAATTCAATAACCTTAATGTTGTGACTACATAATCATCATAAAACATTTATAAATACCTTTACATTTAGAAGTATAAAAGACATTTGATTGTATTGTCATGTAAGTTTTTTATATTTGTAATGAATTCCCAATGGAGCTGTTTTTGCCACTGGTTTTTAATCCACAATAAATTATGTCTTTGACCACTTCTTACATCGAGGTATAGACACACTTGTTGTAAACTTTCTATTCCCTCTTAACCTCCACCAGGAGCTGGATACTCCTTTCAGACTGCTGGGTCTCACAGTGAACCCTCTGATCTATAACATCACCAGAGTGGTTATTCTTTCTGCTGTGTCTGCTGTGGTCAGCGACCTGCTCGGCTTCAACATTAGAGTGAGTGGCGCCTTCCTGCCAAATGTTGATGACACGTTCTTGTTTCTTTTGCTAAATTTTAAAATGTCAACCGCTTGGTTTCTGTGATAATGTCAGAAGAAGATGGAACATAGATGAAATAGATGATAGTGTCACTCCATTAATCTGGTACATCGATTTGAATTTACGACAGACACAGAGAGCACCATTCAGCCTGTTAGAAAACGGTTATTACAGCTTCTTCTTGCACACTATGAACACGGGTGTTGACCTGTCAGAGGGTCGAATAACATGCCGTTCTGCGTAAAATATTGGCTTCAGTGATTTTGGTGCTTGACTGGGGACCAATCTCATGATAGTTTGACCTAAGCTGCTTTAATCTTCAGTTTGTTTTATCTGTCTTGGGAACACAATGTCTTTATGGAATTGCCATAGTAAATTGCTGAAATAACTTAAATCCAACTGAGATCATTTGTCCTCTTTAATTGCATAGTACCCTTTATGTGTTGGGGTGGTTAGCAGTCTACAGGGACATCTTAGAAACCTTATTCCTTTGTTTCTGGCCATATGGCAGTCAAGCTGGTAACATGCATATCGAAAAACAAAAGATGTGACAGATGAGTGCAGAGAGTGGATGAATTCATAAGTACCTTCAATAGTTTCCATATTTAGTGCCTTAAATTACAAGCCCTGAACACTTGGTAAAGGCAGAAAATGCTTACAGGAAGGGATATTGTCATGCCTGTGTGATGCATGATCACGTGACAGGATGGGCCCTGGGACAATTACTTTAGCAGGGAGAAACAGCTAGCCTGGCTCTCTTCAAAGTTTACGTATATGCCCACCTATCTGAATCTCACTACTTAAATACAACTTCCTTTTTGCGTAGGAATTAAAACAGAGACACATGATGTTAATCAGTGATCTTCAAGGACCATCATCATCCATCAGAATTGCTTGTCAAACCCACACACCTCCAGCAGCAGGTTAAAGGGTTATGGCTGACCATTTGCGTAACTTCCCAATAACAACTCTCTGACATTCACACCCAATTTATGGGACAAAGTACCATGAGTTTGAGTTCTCTCTTAAGCTCTTTTTTCATCTGGACCAAACTCTTTGTTTTGCACCGTCAATGCTGTCTCTGAAAAAGGGGCATTTTTATTGTGTGATATTTAAATGATACCTCACCCATCTTATTATGGCCCCTTGCTGCCAAACAAAATGTCATCATATTTCGTTGCAATGAAAATAAAGCTTCTTCTCCTGCCCTTCTGCCATGCCCTTCAGTTTGGGTTTAACCAGTTTTGATTTCTAATGTGTTCGGACCATGTCATTCAAACCACTCCTGTACTTCTGTCACACAATGATATATTTATAAACTTTGTAAAGTGTTTATGCTAAGCTAAGATGGCTGTCTCCCTGCTCTCTCTCCTTGTTTATCCCATACACATAAGACGGGTTGTAGTTCAAAACTCGCTGCAATAAAGTGAGTGAACATGTTTCTCCAAATTGTTGATTGATCAGAGATGCACCACTGGGCTAAATGCTTCATTCTAAAATGCGTATATTTTATATTTTTTGCTGTTCTGTGAAAAGTCCAAATTGACAGTAATTTTCTTTTTAATCTCCTCTCTTTATTTTGCAGCTGTGGAAAATCAAGCCTTAAATGTGAAAACAACAAGCCTCTAAAAGTCAGACACTGGAGACCAGGAATACCAATACCACTGCAGACGGACTCTTATCTATAAAAAAAAAAAAAAAAAGTGTGCAAACCTACTGGCAGCATTTCCATTGTCTGTGCCTTCCACCTGAAACTTCTGTCTGAGTTTCATCAGTCACACGCCTGTGATGCTCTGACAATCGCTCACATGCCATTACCAGCTGCTAAGCTGGCATAACGTCAAACACTTTCCCCTGGGGCCAGACCAGTGACCCAGTGCCTACCCTTTGAATGTTCCTCAGTATTCGGTTAAATATAGCAGTGCGTGCAGTTATGAGTTCTGTGGCATCCAAATTTCCATTTGTGTCTTGTACAAATGTTTTGACACAAGCTGAAATGTAGGTACTATTGTCCTTTTCGCTGTTACTCATCAGCATAATGATTCATTTAACTACCAAAACAAGCTGTGTGCTGTATAAAGCTAGTAAATCAGACGGGCGGGCCGTTGTATTAAATTAATTTTCATAGGAATCAGCTCTGATTTAAACTTTTTGTACTATTTAATGAGAAAACATTGTGGTTGTAAGTGGGCTTTTATTTATTTCGGGTTCTGTTTCAGCGCTTCAACTGGTCATGGTCCCTGAGAGCCATGACTCTGACCACTGTCTGCCTTTTGTATTGAAGACCATTGTTAAATAAAATAACTATGCAAACAGGGGTACATTTATACTTATAGGGAACGGTGTATTAAGGGTAATAACGTCTTTTTCATTTTGGATGTTGGCCTCGGTGTGTTTTGGGGTTGTTGTTTTTTTTTTTTTTTTATTAATACACTTTCACCAGCTTCATCTTGCAGCTGATCCTCTGCACAGTGTTTACATTATGAATTAGTAAAATTGCCGGAAATCTATTCCCAACTTTACGGTAGTGGAGAGGGGGGGAGAGAAATTGACGTAGAGGCACACCTCCGGTTTGGAAGGACACGAGCCGGCAGAGGAGGCACCTCAGCGCCAAGGACAGGCCAACCAGACTGGCTCCTCCGGCCGCAGCGGCAGATCCGGAGCCCCCTCACTCACCGCCCCCCGGTACCGACTCCTGTCCGGCAGGCCTCACCATATTTCCCACCGAGCAGGTAAAAATAAATAAAAAGGAAAAGACGGAATATGGTGATGTTGGGAACGCGTCGGGCGGATAGAAAATGACTGCTTTCCTTCCTCCTGTGAGTCTGTAGGGTCGGTGCTTTCAGCCAAAGGACTTTTTTTGGGGGGGGGGGGGGGGCTCTTTTCCTCCTCATGCCCCTCATCTGTCTGTTAACAAGGATACAGAGCAATAAGAGATTTTTGTGGAGAAAGAAGCTGCAGTGAGGTCTGATCCGTCTGTTTCAGCCCCCCCCCGGAGAGAGAGAGAGAGAGAGAGAGAGAGCTGCTTTCTGACTGATCCCAGACTGCGTTTCAACATGTCAGCCCCTCAGAGAGACAATGGCTGTGCAAACTCAGCAGAAGCAAAGAAAACAGACCCGAGAGCAAATGAGAAGAAGTGCTGTAAGTAAACTCCTCTCACAATCAGATTGGCACAAGCTCCCCTGCGTCACTGCTGCTGGAGTCTGCAGGCCTGCCTGTAATATAACACCCTCAACTGTTCACTTTAAGACTGAATTCACAAGTTATCTCTAAATCACCTCCACTGTCACACTGAAGCTCCTTCATTTAAACTCCAGTCGGTTTTTAAGAGAGCAGTTTGCAGTTAGGACAGAAAATAACTATAAATTATGACCAGAGGTATAAAAATATTCCGTGTGACCTGCCACGGTTCCCACGGTAAGGAAATGGCTTTTCTCTCCCGGGATATCTCTTCTACTAATTATTTCAGATGCTGCTTTTAATCCCAGTCCACACATTACATTAATGTCCAAAGGTGACATAATTATTTTTATCTAGTTATTGTGTTGTCTTCAGTTTGCTGTGTCAGTAATGAAAAAAGACATCCAATAAATTAACTTTTTTCCTCTTTGTTATACAGCTTTTTTTTATTCTTATGTAATATAGATGATTAACAACTGTGGAGGACTTTATTAATTAATGATAGTACCTGACAAATGGTTGTATGTTTGTGTCTTTGCAGCATGGGCCTCCTACATGACGAATTCGCCAACAATGATCGTAATGATCGGTCTGCCTGCAAGAGGGAAGACGTACATGTCCAAGAAACTCACACGTTACCTCAACTGGATAGGAGTCCCAACCAAAGGTCCTTCTCGTTGTCCTGACTCTTTGAAAACAGCTCGCTGCTCATGCGGACATCCCGATTTCAACTTTTCTTTGCTATATGGATGCAACTTTTTTAGTACAATTTATGGCTGTTTTAAATTATTACTTTAAGTTATTATATCTGAATGACAGTGAACAACCATGAAGATATCCGGAAGAGAATTTGTTGTTATAGTTAGACCTTAGACTTTGAGACTGGCCCATCCTACTGTATATCATTATCATTGAGAACTGGAAAAGCCCCCCTCACCATAAATGACACATATATTGAAAAGTATTCTGCTGCATGTCAATCCATCCCAGAATATGAGGCTAAATTTAGCATCAGTTGAGTTGTCATTAGCTTACAACCACAACCTCAAACAAACACAGCCAGGGCAGAGAGTTCACAAAAATGTTGTTCATTTTGCAGTGTTTAACTTGGGCGTGTACCGCAGAGAGGCAGTCAGAGCTTATAAATCCTACGATTTCTTCCGCCACGACAATGAGGAAGCCATGAAAATAAGAAAGTGAGTTCCACCTTTCAGTCATTAAATCCATGAAAGGGGATGTTCACTTGTCGCCTGTCATGCATAAGAGAAGTGGTTGCATCTCTACTGTCTGAGTATCACATTTCTTTCAGTCAACGGTGAGTCAGTTTGCCTTTCTGCAGCCTCCACTGCTGCATCAGTGACTAAGCTTTTTTTTTTTTTTTTTTTTTTCTCTCAGGGGCAGCAGTTGATATTCAGCCAGGGTCAGCACAGTGTTAAATACGTAAACAAATGCATCACAAAACAAAGTGTTATCACCAAATCCTCTGGATTAATAGATTGTACTCAGATAACTGAAAATCACCTCTTATTTCTCCAGATAGAGAAATAAATGCCCCCCCCCCCCCAGTTTTGTCCAGTGTTAGTAAGTGAGGTGGGCTGTCTTTATGGCTACCATGCGGATGTGACTCTTGACAGCATCCCAGCGTTGAATTCTGACCTAGATATTGAACAAAGTGCTGCTCCAGGGCATTGAATTGGCATCCAACCTGCATCTAAACAGCTGCTGTAAATAATCCTGAGAGTTTGTCTTTTTGCTCTTCGTCAGCAGCATGAGAATACGAGGGATACTTCAGTATTGTTGCCCAAAGTGAGATGAGGTTATACGTGAAATATGAAGCTACAGCCAGTAGCCAGCTAGCAGAGAATAGCAATATGATTAGAAAAGGGAGTAAACTGTGAGGTAGGCCTATATACAGTGTTTGAGTAAGCAGCCTGCATCTTTTTTTTTTTTTCTTTTTTTTTAAGAGCAACCCACAATTAAACACCACAAAAGTTTAGTGACTATAGAAAGCGAGAGTGTTGTTCTGAGGCCATTTCTATCTCCCTCAGGCAGTGTGCTCTGGTCGCTCTGCGGGATGTGAAGGCGTACCTGACGGAGGACGGAGGACAGATCGCGGTGAGCCCTCTCTGCTTTTTCTGCCCATCTGTGTCTCCCTGTTGGATCGTTTTCAAAAGCTTTCAAATATGTAGAACAGAAGCACATCTGGTATTATCACAGTCTTAATCCTGACCTGTCCTACAAACATCTCACCACAGGAAATTCTCTTTATAAACAAGACATTTTCTTTCTTTACTTTGCCCCCCTTTTTGTTCATTTTATCAGGTTTTTGATGCAACAAACACAACAAGAGAACGGCGAGACCTCATTCAAGCCTTCGTGAAAGAGAATGCATTCAAGGCAAGATTTCTAAAATTTTGTTCATGCTGCTGTGTTTATATTTAGTGAATATTTGATCTTTTCCCTATTGGGCTTCGTTGGAAATTAGACTTAGATATTTAAATATTCACTTTGCAGTCTCCACTCTAAAATTAGGCATACAGGCGTAGTCATGGTGTGAATATGAGTGTGAATGGTTGTTTGACTCCATATGTCAGCCCTGTTACGGACAAGTGACCTGGGGTTTCACCTGCTTTCTCCTTATGTCAGCTTAAATCCAGAATCAGTGGGATGGACGGACTGCAGTTTTCTTGATGGATGCCTTTTTCACAAGTATAAAAAGAGTTCTAAAGTTAATGTCAGTGTTTTATTTTACATGAATTTAACTTTTCATTCGGAGGAAGAAGTCTGTGCTCGCTTTAAATTGAACCATAAACAGATTACTTATCATGCAAAAGTTAATGTAATCTAGAAATGCTCTTGAAAGTGCTGTGTAGAGTTTTTGGCTAACGGAGGTTTATATCTTGGGATTCCTATTCCTGCTACCGGTTTTGTGACAGTTGGTTACGTGCAGAGACCTAATTTTGTGCCAGGGAGTGCAGAGAAGAAGAAGAAGGCTGCCAGCTAGCAAATATGGATATAAATACTGCAGGTGTCAAAGGAAGGATGATGGTGTTTTGGTTGCACACTGTGCTGTTTTCTAAAAGGTGATAAATTACAGTTTCAATTGCTGAAAAAAAAAAAAAGAAGAAAACTTTAATCTTTGACTTAGAAAGTGACCTCTGAGTTCTTCTCTTTCCAACAGGTGTTCTTTGTGGAGTCTGTTTGTGACGACCCAGAGGTCATTGCTGCTAACATTCTGGTATGGTCTTATGTCACGTACAGCACTTAAGGTTTCAATGAGGCTCTGGGTCAAACGATACTCTATTAATATTGTGACTATCTGTAATGATATGTAAGAGCTGGACAGCTTGCTTACATTGTTTGGATGTGTTAAATACCTGCAACAGGAAGTGAAGGTGTCCAGTCCAGATTACCCTGAGAGACACAGAGAGAGAGTAATGGATGACTTCCTGAAACGAATCGAGTGCTACAAGGTCACTTACCAGCCGCTAGATCCTGATAACTACGACAAGTAAGAATTAATCAGATTTTTGCTGCTTTTAGATGCTTAAAATCGCACTGCTATCTTTTTTTTTTTTTTTATTTAACCAGCTTGGAGAGTTACACCTTGCAGTTCAGAAGATAAGCACTAGATGGTGACAGTAAACAAATATTTGATCCCTTCCCACCCTCAGGGACCTGTCTTTTATCAAGGTGATGAACATAGGCCGGCGTTTCCTGGTGAACCGGGTGCAGGACTATATCCAGAGTAAGATTGTCTACTACCTCATGAACATCCACGTGCACTCCCACTCCATCTACCTGTGTCGCCACGGAGAGAGCAACCACAACATCGAAGGCCGCATCGGAGGAGACGCCGAACTTTCTTCTCGAGGGAAACAGGTTGGATTGGCTGATCTCTGTCATAATCCTGGTTTTACGAAGCTCACAGCCAAGGCCTCCTGAAGAGTCCAATTACAGGACTCTCTCTGGGGGATAACTCAACTCAACTTCAATGCTATGACAGCCTGAGGCATGACCTTTATCACATTTAATTCTCTCCATTTCACATTTTCATGTCTTTCTGTTTATTTTATCTAATGAAGCAGAAATACCATTAAACAAAAGACTTCATGATGCATAGATAATGAAGCAAAAGACTGCTGAAAACCGTATCTGCTTTTTGTCACATCCCAGTTTGCCCATGCCCTGCGAGATTTCATCGAGGAGCACCAGCTGTCAGATTTGAAGGTGTGGACGAGCCAACTGCGACGGACAATCCAGACAGCGGAGGAGCTCGGGGTGCCTTATGAGCAGTGGAAAATACTCAACGAGATCGATGCCGTCAGTACCACGTCGCCTATCCTCCCTCATTTAAAAATTATAGGAATCATTGCAGTTTCACTTCAGCTCTGATGTTTAGATGATGATGTGAAATCAGAGGGCCTTCCTGACAGCTAATGTCACTACAATGTCACGACCATCTCAACCCTTTTTGTTCCTTTACAAGCATGAAGCAACTTCCTAAGGAGAAACAAAAGACCAGCGTTGTTCTTTTTTTTTAACAGGTCTGTGTCTTCTGTCTAATTACGCAGAATTGAAATATTTGTTTTCATTTGAGTTATATGCAGTGAAAGGGCTTCTATCCACATTAGATGGACCTTTGATGAAAGAATAAATATTTTGTTGTCCTTCACCAGGGTGTGTATGAGGAGATGACCTATGAGATGATCCAGAAGACATTCCCAGAGGAGTTTGCCGCAAGAGACCAGGACAAGTACCACTATCGCTACCCTGGAGGAGAGGTACAGATTCCTTTGGAGAAGCTGTTGGATATTTATATCTCTTTTTAATACTTTTTAATTTAGCCTTTTACATATAGATTAAACCTCTGTTTTTTTTCTGGATCAATAGTCCTACCAGGATCTTGTTCAACGACTGGAGCCAGTTATCATGGAGTTAGAAAGACAGGTCAACGTGTTAGTCATCTGCCACCAGGCTGTGATGCGCTGTCTGCTGGCTTACTTCCTGGACAAAAGTGCAGGTCAAAAAAACACACGCATCACTTCAATACACACACACCACAAGGTAATGACTAATGACTCTCTCATACACACAGATCCTGACATGTCGTTTGTGGTTTGTCTTTTTCTTGTTTCTGTTCCCCACAGAAGATCTACCCTACATGAAATGTCCCCTCCACACTGTGCTAAAACTAACCCCTGTTGCATATGGTAGGCCCTTCTTAGAGGACACATGAATTCAAACTGTTACTGATCTATGGTCATAATTTAAATTCAAATGTCTTATATCCTCTAGGTTGTAAAGTGGAGATGTTTTATCTTAATGTGGAGGCAGTAAACACACATCGAGACCGCCCTCTTGTAAGTTGCTTGGAATTGAGCTGAAGAATCCCCACCGTCGCATTAATGTGCATTCGGTGTTGTTTTAATTGAAGCCACAAATATTATCACATGTGAAAAATATGTGTGTGTTGTTTGCTCGTCCACAAATAATTCAAAAAATAATACACAAATCACATCTGATCCAAAAGTGTAATGGGCTCTTGTTTGCTGTGCACACTTTCACCTCCTTGCTTTTCTTTTGTCTCCCTCTCTTATATCCGTTTTGCAGTGTTCCTTTTATATTTAACCTTATTTAATCAGCTTGGCTTGAGCTGCAAGTTACTGAATGTAAAGTGAGTTCTTTTGTTGATGTTGATGAACCCATTTCGACTGAGATCATCGCTGATGAAGCTGCCTTGCTTGGCTGACCTAATCATTGTTACCGCTTTTGCTGCATTCTGATATTGAGATGATATATACAGAGACTGATTATTGAAAAAATGCTGTGATCCCACTGTTTTAAAAAGGTTTCCTCCCTTAATTGAGGAAGTCTGTCTGTTATCTGTCGGGGTTGTTGCAGTTGTCTGACCTGTTGCTGGGAATCAATTTGGAGAGGACGGCTCCTTTGACTGGCTGTGTCTGCTCAGGTGTCCCCTGATGTTGTGTGTTCCCAGATCAGTTTGTTCCTTAACGGCTGCGGTATTTCATCTCCTACCAGGGTAAAATCCCAGAGGACTCTGCTCTCATACATCGGCGGAATAGTTACACTCCCTTGTCCAGTCACGACCAGGTCAAGCGTCCCAGGCTCTACAGCGAGGGCAACCAGCCCTGGCTACCGCTTGCCCCCACCCCATCTGCTCTGATGCCAGAGGGACAGCAAAGCCAAGTTAGTGAAAGAGTTCCAGGCTCCCCCTTTAAAGTAGTCATCGTCAACTCTTAATCAAGTAACCTCCCACCACAGTTTTTACCCTGTGTTTGGCACACCCTCGCCTCAGTATTGGATCCTCTGGATAACTCTGTGTCCGTGTTGAAACTGACGTACATGGATCCCATTTCTATCTGTCTTTCTCTTTCTCAGGGCTTTTTTGGGTCTTGAACAGGTTGTTGTCTTCTTCTAACATTGTTTGTTTTTTGCATGAACCCTGCTTCACCCCATTGGGCTGTATCCATCTTGAATATGCAGAACAGCATGTTTCTTATTTTTTGAGGAAATCTCCCCTTCAGTTAACCTTATGAGTTCATTACGGGACATAAAAAAACACACAAACATTTAAGACACCTTGTACTGTTCTGTGACAAGTGTTCCCGATACACACATTAAATATATTAGCATGAAATAATCTGTCAAAGTATTAATTCCACATTTTAAAGCTGAATCACATTTGAGAATATCAAAGGACAATTTGAGAGAAATTATATAAATGACCAAGCGTTGAAATTTAAAAGGGCATATTCGTATTTTTGTGTATTTGTTTGCCTTGCCTTGTGGGTACAATGTTTCAGTACATCTCCATATCTATCTCTATCTTTCTATTCTCTTTCTCCAACCCTGTCTTACAGCCCCAGATAGGAAGCAGCTGTCTGTGAGTATTTTGGAGACTTGCCGCATGTAGCCAACCCTTTATTTTCTTTCCCATACACCCATGTCAATACAATGTATGTTACTGCAGAGGTGTATTTTTTACGGTTTTCAGTCTTTGGGTTCTTCTAACCTCACATAACCTTTGCACTGTGGAAGCTGCAGTCGGCTTTGTTTCATCACAGTGGCCTCAAAGAGAGCACCCATAATACCCACTGATTATTAGGTTGTTAAAAAAACGGCAGCAAGAATGAAAGCAACTTCCAAAGAACTCTTTGACAATGGTATTTGCTAAACAACAACATACATTTTAAAATGGTAAAATAATGGCCAACAAGTAAGAAAATATTAACTGATTGGTCGATTGAATGTTATTGATTAAAGTTAAGTGTACAATATAATGATTTTTGAGCTAGCCAACATAGTCAGCAAGTCATTAATAATTAAACACCCGAGAATATGCTGAACAGAAGCACACAGTGTTGTGTAACTCTTTACTACACTTCACATTATGACCTAATTCATCAAATAGAGTCCTTGGCCAACTGGGAAGCTAAGCTTTCCTTAAATAGGATTTGCTGCTGTAAGGCATTAATTTGGGAATGTCAGTGACATTTTTTTTTTTGTCTTGAAGGAATCCCTGTACGAAGGAATCAACTTTCACAACCCCGAAGAAACTGATGGCTTCTGAGTGAAGATGAAAAGCAAAGCCTCTTTTCTTCATGGCACAACTTCGGCAAACGTTCTGGGTTCAACATAATGCAAAAGATAGAAATGTATTTTTTTGTTTGTTTGTTTGGGGTTTTTTTTGGAAGTCATATTCAGTGTGGGGTAATAATAGGGTTAACAAAGCCATTTGCCCCACAAGGTAATTTTTGTTCCTGTTCATCTCAACTGCCTGTTAGTCTATACTCTGCATGCTGAAGCTTTGAACTGGAGACCTTATCCTTCGTATCGTAAACTCTTCTGCATGTGCGTGAAAGGAAATCAGCCAGCATAATATACTGTTACACAACTTGCAGCAAATTCTCATCATACTGTAAATAATGCAATGCCCTCACTTCACATGAAATATATGAATAGATCATTAGCTGTCCTGTATGTATCTGAATATAACAGGAGCATATTTTGCATTATTATGATGAAAGTCAGGTTTCACTCTTGCAAACAGAACACTTCCTGAAGTAGATGCTGTGAAAATATATTTATAATACAAATCCACTCATCTGCCATATGCAAGCAACTCATAGCTGTGATTCAAAGCCATCATCTATTTTGTCTTGTATTATAGATTTTGAAGAACATACTGATTGGGTTCTAAAGGAAATTGAAATACTGAACTGAGTGTCTCATACGGAAGCATTTGTCTGTGTTTTTAGAAAAAGCACCTAATCGCTGGATATTCTGTTTACCAGCGGTAGATTTACTTTTTCAGTCACGTAAGCTGTATTGCACAAACTTAATGCACTGAGCTGGTGTTATCTGTCTCCATGAGCACTAAGTGGTAAATCTTCCTGCATTAATTCCTTGTTCTCCATGCTTGTGTATTCCAGGAAGGAATTTCTGCAACAAAAACATATTGAAGCTGTTTGTTTGGTCAAATGTATCTTTCTCCTTTAATTCTCCTTCATATGAACTATTTTTATGAAATATTGGACAGTGTTATAAATTCCATGAAAAGAATATCTAATGTTTCATTGTTGACAAATCATTGCCCTGCTTAAAGCAGCCTATTTGTGCCTTTTTAGCAGAGAATAAACATTAGATTTCAAGTGACATGTTGTTTTATTTTTTTCTAGAAGTGAATTTTCACTTGTGAATCTTTGCAGTACATTACATCTTCTCAATGGAGTGATCTAAATATGATGTTATGAATCTCAGCACAACCTCTAACATTTACCTTCTAATCCTGACGCTTTAGGTCTGTAACCTCCTTCAAGACAGATTTAAAAACACTCATACTGCTGCATTCACAAAGTCCAGTGAAACCATTGCTCCTTTTTAATCACTGTTTTGTAATTTCTTTTTAAAATAGATTTTACTGTCTTATTTTATTATTATCATTAACATAATTGTTATTAACGTCATGTTTTTAATGTTATAAATCTTTTGTTTTAGCTCTGGAAAGCACCCAGTATTGCTGAATTGCTAATTTCAATGTATATATATTTATATATATATTTCTTTTTTATTTCTTTTTGTCTTTCCCTTGTCCGAGATAGAAACACCGGAGTCAAATTCCTAGTATGTTTACACATACCAGGCAATAAAACTATTTCTGATATCTGATTCTAATTCTGAATGAATAAACTCTGCTATACAAATAAAGTTGCTTTGCCTTTTTGACATTATGACTGATAGCTGACGGTATAGCAGCATTATTTAACACGACATGAGCAGAAAGGCATCAAAGAAGCAGTCTGTGTGTATTTATACTGCTTGTGTTTTTACCCGTGCTGCAAATATTACTGTAATTCAAAAGCAGGGGCGCGCCTTTAAGGGTATATACGGTACGGGACGCCGTGACGTCACGCAGACGTAAGTGACGTTGCAGGTGTTAGCAGTCCGGCCGGTTGTTTATTGTTCGAAGCAGGGCTGCAGTCCACGGCAGGTGAGGAAACAACCGTTTATCTCGTTTTTTATGGACCTTTTATTGAGCCCACTCCTGTTCAGATTTGTCGCCCGGTAGTGAAAGAGCTCAGCAAAGTTTATTCGAAAGAAAAAGTCCAGTTTCCGTAAAGTTAGCGGTCGGGCTAGCATGCTAACATTAGCAGATGATACGTGATTATAGTTAGCTTCTTGGTAACATCCACGTTAGTTTTTTTGTTTTGTTTTGTTGGGTTTTTCATTATTTTGGTCTCAGTCAGTGTTTGTTGTATTTGTTTCGCTCCACCCAGAGTAAATCTCACCAAATACTGCGACTCTTTGTCGAGTTACGTCCAAGTGGCTCCCACTTTATTTAGATTTTTTTTTACTTGCTAGCTTACTCGGCTATCTGTGTGTCTAATTGCTGAGTTAACTGACAGAACAAAGAAAATAACACAAAGAAATATGGCTGTCAGACGTTTTACCCCGCTGCTGCAGCCCATCAGCACTTTGATTGTTGTGTGTCTGTTTACAAAGCTGTATTGTGTAAGATAATTGCCAGCACAACTTCGGCAATTCGAGATGTTTGACGTGTATCGTCGATTAACTAACAGTTAGCTGAGTCAAGCTAATGTAGCTAAGTATCTCTATAAGGAAGAACGACTAAAGGCCAAGATATTTAATATTTAAAAACTACAACGACAACTTCTGAACGAAGGCTTTGTGATCCTAGTCAGCACTGTGAGGTTTCTGGAAAGGTTGGAAAAGTGGTTCAGTCCCTTTAACAGATAGATGACAGATCAGTGAAGGAGAACTCAGCTTTAAATCCTAACTATAGTTGCTGTGACACAGTTTGGTCTTGAAAATAAGCAAAATGTTGAGTCTAGTAGTTGGTCGTGGTGTCTGGCCTTTCTTTTGACCTTACTCACTGATTATTGGACATACGAAGTCAAAGATCATCTATCTAAAATAAATAAATAAATGAAAAAGGTGGCAGGTTGTTACTCAAACCTCATTTCTGATAGTTTGACAACCTTTCATCAATCCTGCTGCTGAAAAGGCTCCAGACAGAGTTGGATTTGTTAAATCATTGGTCTAGCCTGTTTTTCATCAAGCCAAATAAATATTGCACTTATATGAACAAACTGTATCAGATCTGCAAGATATTTAGGTCCCCTTAGCCAAAATGAAAAGAGTCGAATCAAGAATTGTGTAATAAAGCCTTCCCTCCTAAAGTCTACAATGTTCAGTTTCACTGTTTTAGAAAGGCGTTCCCTGAACACCAATTCTGTGATCATTTGTGAGGGTGTTGTTTGCAATGAGTGTTGAGCTTCAGGCTGTAGGGTCATCCAGGCAGGTGTTTATTTAGTCTAAAATAAGTAAGGTGGACGGCCTGTCTGGACATGAATTTGACGCATATTAACAGTTTAGCTATGGGACAACAGCAGAAGAAGTAAGAACATGACCAGTTAAGCTTTAAGAGTAAGAATGAAAATTTTATTTGGAAAGGTCATTAAATATTCTTCAAATTGATTTGACATACCTTCCAGGTGGCTTCAATAGCTATGCAAAGTTTTATCATTGAATGCCATGGTGGAACAATCATTTTACGCTACTTACCTTGCATCATGACAGATATAAATTAAGAGATTTTTCCTCACATGCTTTTGCAGGTAGGATGTTGAGGCTTCGCTGTAAGACCAAAAATGGGAGCCACATAATGCAGGGCCTGACTCATCAGTCCTGTGTCCAAGAGCTGAAGACAAAGGTGGAGGAGCTTACTGGTATCCCCTGTGATGTGCAGAAAATCATGGTTGGTTATCCACCCTCCAGCCTTGATCTTCGAAATGGAGATGCTCACCTCAAGGATTACCCCATCAAATCAGGTACTTCCAGGAAATTAGTTTAATAAGTGAATGTGCAGTGAAGTAGGTTTTAAATACAGCTGTGGACAGTATTTTGTGAACACCAGAGGAACAGATAAAGCATGTTTTTAAAACTTCATTCTTTATTGCCGTAAACCCTAAATGAAATTCAGTTCACCTGCATTGTATTGCATTGAAAGCAGAATTAGAAAGAAATCTCATCACTTTGCTTAGTTACAGACTGTTTTCTGTAAGTGGCTGAACTCATTACTGTCTACAGACACCTAACACGTAAAAACAACTTAAATGAATATGTGTAATCAATATATAGTTTTTCCTCTCGAATTTGTCAATCAAAGACTGACCAGCCTGAACTGTGTTGTGCTGCTGATTTGTTATCGTCAACAGGGGACACACTCATTGTTGAGGAAGAGAAAAACAAGCCAAAGCCTCAGGATCACCCCACTGTGACTAAAGCACCACGCCTGGAAGCCTCGCCTGTTCTGGCACGTCGAGTTGTCCCAGCTGACAACTCCTGCCTCTTCACCAGTGTGTATTATGTGGTGGAAGGTGGTGTATATGACCCCGCGTGTGCTCCTGAGATGCGAGGCCTCATCGCCCAGATTGTGTCAAGTGACCCTGCAGCTTACTGTGAAGCGGTTTTGGGAAAGACCAACGAGGAGTACTGCTCCTGGATAAGACGTGACGACACCTGGGGGGGAGCCATCGAGGTGTCGATCCTGTCCAAGTTTTACCAGTGTGAGATCTGTGTGGTGGACACTCAGACAGTCCGAGTGGATCGATTTGGGGAGGATGCTGGCTACCACAAACGCGTGCTGCTCATCTACGACGGCATCCACTATGACCCCCTGCAGAAAGAAACGCCCGGCTCTGACACCCCACCGCAGACTATCTTCTCCACCACAGATGACATTATCCTGGCCCAGGCCCTCGAGTTGGCAGACGAGGCGCGTCGGAAGCGGCAGTTCACGGACGTAAACCGCTTTGCATTGCGCTGTATGGTGTGCCAGACGGGCCTGGTGGGACAAAAGGAAGCTCGTGAGCATGCTAAGGAGACTGGCCACACCAACTTCGGGGAAGTGTGAACAAGCTGTAGTCTTTTTTCCCTCTCACAAATACAACCACCACCAAACCCGTGCCCCATGCCTGGCAACTCTGTCAGTCTGTCTGTTTGTCTGCTTGTGTGATCCTCTACCTCACATCGTCTAGCGACATCTATGGAGAATCTGCAGACACTGTGTTCAGCCTATAACCTGCTCAGTATTATTTTCAATTGCTGTCAGTTCTCAAAGTCAGAAACGGTACTGCAGTGCTCCGATGTCATTAAACCATTGTGTCGGCCTGTTAGGGATGGTTTCAGATCTAACTGGGTCCAGGGAAATATGCAAACAATTCTTAGGATTTGTTTTAATCTCTCAGTGGCTGATGTGTTGCCAGTTAAAAAAATATACCAACTTGCCAATATTTATCTGTGAGTGACCGAACTTATATATATGTGATGAAATCCCGCTCCCCCCTCCGAGGAATAGTTTTAAAACAACCACTAAGAATTATTTGTACTGCGATGTGGTCCTACTCACTGTTGTCTTAAACGCAGCACTCCAAGTTTGACTGTTATTCATCATGTTGGTTATGTAGCATGTTGTTTTATTTCCCTTGTGGATGGAGGTTTGTCAGAAACTCTTCCAGTACTTAAAGCTGATTATTTGGTTAACTTAAGATGTCGGTTGTTTGGCACAGTCGTGCTGTGTTAATGCTGAGATAGAATCATCTCCATACAAATGTGTTATTTGCGACGTTACCTTGATTTTTCTGAGCAGTGGCATGTGAGATTGAGGTTTGAGATTATGCATTTTGAAATACACTATCATATTGAAAATTGTGATCCAAATTTAGTCAAATTACTGATGTGGGATTTTTTTCCCTTATTTGTTTTGATTTTGCAACAGCTTTTATCAGTGACTTGTTTTAAAAGAAAACATAGAATTATGGTGCTGAAACATTTTACAAAACCTGTAGTGCTTTGTTTTTCTCCATTGGTACACCCTTGAAAACCAAGGGTTTTTAATTCTAGTGTGTAATTTTCAGGTATCATGCTGTATGAAGTAATATTTTTTAAATATTGTTTTTATATAAATATATTACTGCATATTTTGAAAACAATTTCGGTCCTTATGGGGGGTGTTTGAGCATCCTATGTCAGAACACCAATCACAGTAAGATGGAGTATTGACTACAAATCTAAAGGTGTGTGTGTGTGTGTGTGTTACACGCTGTGTAAGAGAAATTCTGCTCACTTAATGCATTTATGGTTCAGGTACAGTCTATACATTATGTGCTTTGCTAATCAACATTAACCTTTAAACTCTGAGTATGTTTCTTTCCGTCTTGCTGTCAGGGTGTTTTGGGAACTGTGAGTAAAGGTTTTAATTTAATTTGCAGCGCTTGTCCAAATATGGCCACTCTGCTGTACTGTATGTTTTTGCACAAACTTGGAAAATGTTCTCACATTCTTAGGTGAATTCAGCCATCATCTCTTTTAAGCTCACTGCCTACAAAGATTAAGCATGCACTTATTTCTGCTAAACATTGGGTGAAAAATGGGTAACTAGAGGAGACCATTAAGATACTTGTGGGATCAGTTTCTTCGTTGAAGGTCAGTCTGTTATGCAGACTCAGTATTTCTATTCCACATATCAGCGATGGCAATGTTGATACTGAGTTGTTGCCAAAAAAGTTTGACATTGGATGATTGATTGGGAGGTTTTGTTTCTTTAGATTTTTTTCTTGGTCCTGATGCTGAGATAAATTTAAGAATAAATGAAACACAAAGTAAAAATGTCAAATTACTTCTTTGTTGGAATGTGAATTAATATTTTTTCTTCCCTCTCACCTGTTAGCTGATGCAGTTTGGTTCTTTTTTTTTTTTTTTACTTTTACAGTAAAAATGGATTTGTCCGCTCGCAAAGAAGTAAAACTATGAAACAGTTTTGTTGTATTTTGTTTTAACCAAGTTCTCATGACTCTTCAAGGACAGTAACAATGAATGTTGCACATAAAGCACTACAGAACAACTGGATTTACTTGATTTTTTTCAGTGTTGTGTCACAATAAAAAGTTATAGCCAATGGTATACGAGTCATTTTGTGTGGCAAGTGTTTTCCTTTAACTTTTTACATATTACTTCTATTTTAGAATAATTTTTGTGTTTCTGATTCATTTGGAGTTACTACTTCGTTTTAAGATAATACAGCTATAGATATTTCAGCCGTTGGACATGAGCCCTGTTTGGCTGAGCAGCCCTGATGCTGTGCCATTGCAGTGGGATTATACTACCTACAAGTTATTTTTAGGAACATCTGTCTTCCTTAATGGGATCAAAGATTTGTTCACTGACTGTTTGACCTGCAGCGACAACAAAGAGGCAGTTTGTGGCCACAAGAAATGTTGGAGTCGTCCAGGAAAATGCTTTAGTTGGTTAGTTGGTCACATGAAGATTTTCAGACCGTGTCCAACATGGTGAACTGGAGAGAAGTGAGTGACACTGAGTATTCTTTCATTCATTTTTTTATTTACTCGTTTATTTGTTTGAACAATTTTAACGTGTTTCTAATACACTACACTTAATGTACGATTATTTTAAATAACTTAGTTATTTTTGTTATTTGGTATTTATATTACTCTATTATATTATTACTTGTATTTTGGGTTTTATTCTTTGTTTTTGCTGTTATTGTTATAATAATTGTTGCTCTTGATATTTATTTATTTAGCTTTATTTGGTGTTTCCTCAGTGCAAATTCAAATTAATAAGTGTGTTGCTATTATCACATTTATCCTGTAAAGCACGTTGTTTTACACAGCTGAAATGAAAACTGATGCACAAATTAAGATTGATTGCTTGATTGATTCACTGACTGACTGACTGACTGATTGATTGATTGATTGATTGATTGATAGATATAGACAAGTTGAGGTCCTTACTATCCAACAGGCAGTTTGCAGAGTCCGAAGCCACACTGAGAAACAGATTATTGCAGGTGTAGCTATGACAACGAGGGCTCGTCTTAAGGGAGATGAAGCGCTCTGATTGGCTGGGAGCTTAGGGCACAAAGTCCTTCACGCAGGTATCTCAGGGCGGCTCACTCACTGCAAACAGGACACAGAGAATGGATCACTGACACAGGTATGAAGGCCACGATTTTAACTTCACTCTTCACTTAATGTCATTTAGGTATCCCTTTAGATTTTGTGGTTCACTTTATCGTGTTTGTCGTTTCTGATGTTCATCGAGCAGCCTGAATCTAAATTCCAATTAATTTGGACATTTTGACATCCTGAAGAATGCTATGTTTATAATAATTTTCTTTTGACACCTGATGAAGATCACTGACTTTATATTTGCATCTATTGAAACAATATTTACAATGTGAAGTTTTTGGATTGTTTGTAAAATAGTTTCTGTCCCTATATTACACATTTATATTTAATAGTCTCAATTATGGATGAGAAACCTATAATAGGGTCAAATGATCTTCATAAAAAGATAAACGGATAACATTGGACTCTGACGTTTGTGGGGGCAGTGGGTTGAAGGCAACTTGAATAAACTGTGGTGTCGTTGCATAATAATTTTCACCAATGCATTAAGTAGCTGCATTTTTCTATAGCCACAATCAAAATGATGAAGTGCTTCTGTGTCAGAGATTCATGTACCGAGGAATCTGACATGGATACACGTGTGGCCTCAGCCTTTGAACCACACAGGTTTTATTAAGCTTTTTTGTAAAAGCAGTTTGTACCGTTTTGACAGGAATCTACAGATACAGATAAACTTATGTGAACGTACACGATCTTAAGATGAACCCTGACTGGAAATGGTCAAGAGGGGTTAGAGAACTACAGTTTTATTAGACTAGTTCTATTCTGACGGGGGAAACACTCAACTGAAGCAACATCGTTTTAAATAATCTCGGGGTCACAGCGGCTGTTCTGAATGTGATCAGACCACATCAGGTATATAAATGTTATCTGTTTCCACTGCTCTGATTATTATCTTGCAGGAGGACAGATAGGGGCATTTACATAGGTGGGTTGGAATGACATTGTAACCATGAACAGTGAACAGGAGTGCTTTTGTGTCTTCTTTGGTCGACCAAGCAGCCCCTCCTCCTCAGGGGCTGAAACTTATCCAAAACTGCTTTTTTTTTTTCCTCTAGTTAAATCAGACAGGTGTTCCTTTATTCTTTTCCTTTTACTACAATACCAGAGGAAAGGTACAGTGGGTTTTATTGTCCAAAATTTTGTTTGTTCTGGTATAAATCTCCTGCTCTGTCTAATTTCTGATAGAGATAATAAGATGCCTTTGTACATTTTAGCATCTGGTGGAAGAAACCATTGCCTACTCTTCGTATCACAATTTATTACGAAAAACATAAGACTGATTCTTCTTTCTGTGGAGGAACTTACAACCAAATTAAAAACACCCTAATACCATACTGTTAGGACAACATGGTCACACTGGATATCATATAGCTTTCAGGAGATCATTACTGCTGCCCCCAACCCCTTCTGAAACTGATCCGGTTGAGGAAGATTAGCAAAGGCATGTGTTCCGTAATCTGAGTCACATGTGGCAAGAGGACTAGTCAGATATCTGTCAGAAACAGACAAAGCTACGATATCTTGTCATTATTGAGCAGCAAGGACCTCGAAAGCCAAGGCACCACAGCGTAACACAGAAGGGATGGCCACATGGTGATGAGATGATATTTAGACAGTTCTGAGGCAATTAGAAATCTACAAAATGTTCTAATTAAAATCATACAATACTTTTGCAAAAGAATGTGCAGCCACTGGAATTTTAGCCAAGACAGACTGAACCATTTGCCACAAGCGTATTCTACTCTGAAGACTCGCAAACTTAAATACGATTACATGACTACTGTTTTAAAAAGTTCTTGTCAGGAGCTTCACATGTTATGTCATCGGAAGATAAGATTTAGTAGGACATCTTTTGTAATGGTTACTGTTGTGCAACAACTGATTCTTAATTGCTGGATGTAGAAGTTTAGTCTATATTTGACTATACAGCCCAATTTGTAAACTGTTCCTGTTAGCCAAATGCACTTGATAAAAGCATTAGTTATTGAATGTCATGCCGACCTGGATAGTTTTAACCGTTTTTATTAACTTGTAATAGTTTTTAAGCTTTTAACACTTTAAAATTCTTCCGAATTTTACTGCTGTCCATGTGTTGCCTGCCATTAGACTCACTTTTTGTACTGTAATGTCACGATAACAGTCCACAGTTATGCGGTCTTGTCCAGGTAATGACCTGGATATTGTAAATGCAATTTGAGAGGGGAGATTTTTGCAGCATGTTTCAACACTTGATCGAAACATCCAGCCAATGTAAATCATGCTCACAGTAGAGGCTGAAAATGTTACAGTACACTGGATTATCTTTAGATATCTATATTTAATCCTGAGCTTTCATAAATCCGGATCTGGAGCCGTCCAGAACCCCGGGGTGCTGATCACCGTTCACCCTGCAGCTAATTTTTAACTTTCTGCCCATGTTCGTTAGAAAACCTTTGTTGGACATTGATCTACAGCTTCCCTGACTCCAAGCCATGCTCTGTTATTCATTTATTCATCAACGATGAGAGAAATCAAAGTCTAAATTTCTTTACAGCTAAAAGACATCGCCTTGCCATAGTGTCTTGTCCTCTGGAATTTAAATTATACTTGGTTAGAGCCTTAAATTTTTAAATGTTGATCTCTTTACAGAGAATCTAGTGAAGAAAATAAACACTATTAGTAGTCTAAATGTTTTAGTCAGCTTTTTTTTCAACAATTTGTTGATGGTAAGCTTCCAATTTGTCATAGACTCAGTCAGTATGTACAAAAGTTATTTTACAGTTTACAAGCGTTGGCATCTAAAAGAAAATGCAGAAAATGGATCAGAAAGTCACAAGTATACACAAATATGGTGTGGTCACCTGAATGGATTCAATGAAATCTTTAAACCAATATTTGAAGAATTAAAATTGTAATTTAACTCCTCATTTACTCACTTTTCACAGCATGAAATACAACCTGTGCCACTAACCTTGGATAAGCAGGGTACAAAGATGCCCAAAAGCGATACCTGGCCAGGTGGCTTTGGATTGGAGACCACGACTGGCATGGACAGTGCTGGCAGCTGTGACAGTGTCGTCAGTGCCAACTCTGGCTTTGTAAGTAACTCACCTTACCTGAATATCAGACTGTGTGCGGTCCTCCTATATTGTATAAAACACTAAGAATCAAGACAAAAAAAAAGAAGGACACCAAAACAATACAGAAAAATAAAAAGGAAGCAATTAATCTTTTTGAATAGATTTGTATCTATTTAGACGTGATGAGTTTAAAGACTTCAAAGAAATGTCAGTCATATTAATCAGTTTGAGAGTTCATGTCTCTTTTGAGATATCTACATGTCTATCTTTTTTTTTTCCTATTATGAATTGCAGAGTGATGATAGTCTGGAATACCTGTCAGCTGAAGAGAAGGCCTGCATTATGTTTCTGGAGGAGACTATTGAGTCTTTGGACACTGAGGAGGATAGTGGACTGTCCAATGATGAACCCGACCAGCTGCCCAGCTCTGGCAACCTCGCGACCAAACAGGCTGACCTGTCAGCCTCCATCAGCAAAAGCAAATTGAGCAGTGAGTTAATCTCTGGGGGCAGATGTAGAATTAGACACATTAGGCAGTGAAACAGCGAATCCAGTGACAACTGTATTCTTGTTTAATTTACAGATTTACAGAGACATGCCTCGAAAGAACCAATCAAGGAAAAGTGTGAAACTAAGTCCGTGCAGAGCTATCTGGTTCCTACACCTCTTGTTATGGCAAGCAGCAGTTTGAGTAAACCAGGTCTCCCTCCAGACAAAAAACTCTGCTCCATGCCTCAATTCACTTCTTCAAGCAGCAAATATGGTATCAAACACAACGAGAAACCTCCCTCAGTACCTTTGGAGAATAGTCCTACCAAACCCAGGGACTACCCGGTTAGGACCACTGAGGGTCCTTTACCCAGAGGACCTCTGTCCTACGAGGCACTCGTTCATCTGCGAAGGAGTGCATCCACAAAGAAGACCCCTTTGTGTCCCACAGTCGATCATACCATAGACTTGGACAAGCACCTTCCTGCAACAACAGATTGTCCAGACTTTGGAAACCTGCCAAGATCTGAAAGATCCCACTCAGAGCTGTCCAAGTCAAAGACAAGCCCTCCAGTGGTGGCCCCGAAACCCAAAAAGATTCCTCCCAACATACCTGTGAAAACGCCAAGTGGAGCTTTGATAATGTCAGACTCTTCACACAATGTCAAGCATGTGATGGATCCACAGGTTGTGAGACTGGAAGCTTTGCAAAAGCTTGGCCTCCTGAAAGACCAGCAGCCAGAAAATGAGACAATAGCCCCACTATTTCCACCTAAACCTCTTTCTGCTTTGGATCCAACATCTAACAGATTTACAAAAGGTCCATCTAACAGTAATCCATCAAGAAGCACCTCATTTTGTTACTCTCAAGTGCCCATAGAGCCTAAAAACAAGTCCTTACATAGCAGTGCCAGTTTCCATCACTACCCAAGACACGACCAACAGTCTGCTGCTGTATCACATCCAGCTAAGTCAAGTGGATTGAAGGCAGCTGGTTTGGAGCGCTCTGCTACCCTGAACAGCTGCAGAAATGGTGGGACTGAACTAGAAACCATCACAGTAGCTGAGCCGTTGAAAGCCACAACCGAAGCTCAGCCTGTAAGCAACAAACCCTCAAACACAGTTCCATATACTGTGATGGTTGTGCCCGGGATGGGAGGTGATCGAAAAGAAGCACTCAGAAAGCTTGGACTGCTCAAAGACTGAAAACCGGTAAACAGCAGAAGCCTGCCTGCTAAGATGTAGTGATTAGTGAAAGTTCAGGAGTACCGTCAGCTTAAAGCGTGTTAGAGCATTAAGTGGCAACTTGGCACTTGGTACTTTGGCCAACTGAAGCATATGGATGAAGAACAACTTAAAAGAGAATGCCAGCACTTTGAAATCTAGGTCATGCTGACTTATCTATTTGAGAGCAGTTTCCTCCCCCATAACTTTTGTTCTGCAAGTTGCAGGATTATCTGGAAATGCACCTTATAACCAGGCAAGATAGTAATGTACCTCAAACCCCTGAGGATGAACATGGTAGGATAATGATATTCTGTCTAATCTGAATTTCTTATCGTGTTTAAGAATTTACAGTTAATAACAACTGGATACCAAAATAGTCTAAGCCTGTGGAAAAAGTAGGCAGTTATATATGGTCTTCACCCATTCATCTCGAAATTAGATGCAGAACTGCTTTTCTGAACATTTAAAGTGCAGTTTTGCATACATCAGTAAGAAAGGTTGAGTTTATTGCTATAAAAAAGGATTTTTAATAAGCCAGATTTGGAAAATGATATTGAAATGAGCCCTGATGGCAACATACCTGATCCAGCTAAAGAGGGGGTTTATATTAATATTGTTCCTTCCTCTTTATAATGTACATACTGCAAGATGCTATTCAACTTAACTTCAACTTGAGGGAAACACAAACCAAGAGATTTTTTTAATTTATTACTAACCATTTTCACAGACGTGCCTGTAAGTGGATCACTGAGTAAATTAGTTGAAACAAAGCCTCAAAGATATGTTTATGGGGCTTATCACATTATGGTAAAACTTCTTTTTTTAATGTTTATTTCTGTACTCTACCATCTATCAGCATTACACAATTATTAAGATATGATGAACAAGTAGCTCAAAGATTTGTTTCTCTTTATAATCTCAAAAAGTGTATGCTGTTTAGATGGTCTCAAAAATGTTTGACAAGTGGCTCCCTTCGTGGTTTAAATACTGGAGATGTTCATTTGGAGTGGCAATGTGATTATTTCTACCAGTTCTTTACCATTTCCACTAATTCATCATTGAAAATAAAGAGTCTGCATTTCATATATTACATATTGAAAACTTTGTCTTCAGAACATATAACTACAGTATTACATCAGTCCAGTGGGAAAGTGAGAATACAGTCATCTTTGTATTATGCAGCTGAGTTTTTGATTTCGTTACCGGGCCATGTTGACTTGTTCAGTCTGAAAAGGCAAATCATCAGTTGCTCAACTTTAGTTCCATTTCACAATGAAACAAGCACAAAGAGGAAGAAGCCTTTCGTGTCTTGAAATCTGCAAGAGACTGTTCCTCTCTGCTTCATCCAGCACTCCACTTAGAGAATGACTATCAGTCACTCTACTCATCTTACACGCCACTCTAGCGATGAGAAAACCTGCTCAGCTGTTCACCCATTATCTGATTATCTCGAGCCCCACCTGCATGTGAACTTAGCATAGCTTTCCTTTCTTTGTTTTCCTGATATCCTTTGCATGTAAGATGTCCAATTCCATTCACTGACTTATTTGGATGGCTAGTCAATTCTTATGTGACAGTATTACAGTCTCAATGGAATTAGCGTGTGGTTGATCACTGCAAAAAACAATGACAGTTTCCTACTGTAGTGTTATCTTATCAGTAAGGTAAGCGCCCAACCTAATGAGTCTGGCTCTGTGTCTAGTATGTCTGCACACGGGGTGTCAAATTTTGAAATTGACACGGGTCTCTGCCGGTCAAGTAATATTAAACAATGGATGTAGAAATTAGGCCAGAGCCAAAGTTAGAAATAAGATACTCTGACAAACAAGTGAGCTGCAGAAAGGATTAAGTTTTTCAATAGACATACAAATGTAACTACAGTGTTTGGGAAACTCTCCTGCAGTGCAGCAACTGCAGGAGAGTCACAAAATGCAGACTCCATCAATGGATCTTTTGAAGCTGTTGACTTTCATAATAAATTCTTTGATATAAGCATCAAATTCTGTTTTTAGGATCCACATTTTTGAACTGTATTCTCGTCGCTATCAGGGTTTAGAAAGGTTTCACCAAAATCCACAGTGTTGACGCCAGAGGTCATAGGCAAGTACTTAACTGTCAACTACCTGTCACCACTGCTGCCTTCACACCAGTGCCCCAACCCATTCGTGACACTGGAATCACACATTTACTGTGACATGCTGGTCGGTTGCTCAAATCTTATTACAGTTCATACCCTTCCAAACAAGTAGAGTTTAAATGACTTTTTGAAAAGGAAAGGAAGTTAGTCATGAAGTGGGTACATTTATTTATTTAATCTAATTAGCAGCAAATGCAATGGTTTAAAATGCTTGATGAGTAACAGAGTAAAATTGGGCTTTACAGAAACATCAAAATCCATGAGAAAAGAAACATTACAGTTTCTAGATTTTGAATTTCAAAGTTCTCAGGTCAAAGGATTAAATACAGTGCAAAATTTCAAGGATAGTGTCATAACATAGGTAGAGTTTTGCTCAAAGTTAAAATCAAAATGTCAACATCAGACAAAATTGGTCTCCCCCAAAAAAACGTGTCGGCT
The DNA here is from genome assembly GCA_034769265.1 of Remorina albescens. Taxonomy (NCBI): domain Eukaryota; kingdom Metazoa; phylum Chordata; class Actinopteri; order Carangiformes; family Echeneidae; genus Remorina; species Remorina albescens. Next base: position 24,121,188 of record CM068494.1, read on the forward strand.
GAAAACATTTCTGGTTTGCAATGGTTATCAAAAAGTCACTGATCATTTCCTACCAACTATGCGTCAATCACATTGTAGAAAAACTTTTAAGTTAAAGTGGATGACAGTAAAACGTGTCTGAGTGTGTATGCTGTGGGAATTCAGTCTTTTCAAATCCCCTCACTCTGGATGTGAGTTTTGCTTTTTTTGCGCTTTACCTTACCATTGGATGGAGGGACACCCAATGACTCTAGGCGGAAGGGTCGTGGCAGCATGGAGTCTGAGCTGAGGGGTGGGCTCACAGTAGATATCCTCATTGTTGCCAGGTGGGCTGCACCGTTACCCAGGGGAGAAGAGTGAGTAACTACAGAAGAAGACAGTGTAGGGAAATAGCACATGTGTAAATTGGTTTGGCATAATGACTCCTGCAGTTCTATAAACATAATTGGGGGGCAGAAAGGAATCTCTCTAATGTGTTTTCATTTAACGTAAAGCTTTTCTAAAATCTTTCCAATAGTTAGTTACACTTGCACCTCCTCAATGAACTGATATTTCCAAATGTAAAGACTGTTTAATCAGTAGTCGGTGGAGAAGTCCTGCAGGTCCTGGTCTTACCATGTCCCTTGGTAGCATCGCCTCCAATCAGTTGGCTGGCTCTCTTTGACTTAAAATAGCTGCTTGCGATGTTTTCACTGTCACTTCGGTTCAGCATTTCTTTATACCTGTCCTCTTCTGTCTGCTAAAAACACACAGGAGCAATGCTGTGTGAGCATTCAGTGTGTGTGGGTGAAAGATAATTTATGAAACTTGAACACACCATGAATGATTCTCCACTATCAGCAGCTGAGCCTCTGCGACTTGAAAGTTTTGGATGCACTGCTATGAGAGAGAAATAAAGCAAGAAAATAATTAAGGCAAATAATCTGTCTCTTAACTAAAACTTGATTAGATTTGAGTTTGATTTCTAAATGGCCCCTCCATCCTCACACAACACACCTGAGGGCAGTGTTGTTTTCTGCAGAATCACATCCGGCAGCCTCCAAGTGGTGCTGTCTTCGTCCCACACAGCTTCTTTCTTCAGACGGTCCAGGTTGCTGTAGTTGCAGTCACGCCGCACCAGGGGAACCATACGGTCCAGTAGGCTGTTCAGCAGTTGGCCCTCCCTCTCCAGCCGGCGGATTGTTGCCAGATATTCGTTTCTCTCCACCTCAAACTCTGCCTGCAGGTCACGGATCTCCAGTTTTGCTGCTTTCAGCTGTTATTGCAGATTCATCCTGTCAGGTTGGTTTTAATTTTGAAGCACAAATCGTAAAAGTGTATTCTTTTTAACATCAATGTGGCTTTATGGTTGAAGGCCAGAGCACACAACTGTAAGCCTGCAATTTTGGTTCCACATTACCTATCAACAGTTACTGCAAGCCTCAGAAAATTTTTTTGTAGTCTGTAAAATACTGAACACCCAGAAAGCAGCTGCAAGTGCGGCTTTATATTGACAATTTGATGTGCAAAATGACAGCAATTCTTATCTGGACAATTCCGTGACAACTTTCCCATTTTCTAGTCAATTTCCTCTGAGGCCTACAAATAGAAGAACAAGTAAATCAATGTGAGAATTTTGGAAAAGTTTGTCCTGATTTCCTGCAATGTGGTTGCTTGATGATGCAGCATTAAGCAGGTTCCACAAAAGATAAAAAAAAAATATACACAATTATTCCTGCGCTAAACCTTTTAGAGCCTGTCACATTCATCCTATAGTGGATATGACCCACCTTGCCCTGAACCTTGACCAGAATTTGGTTTTTGGCATGAGCTTCTTCCTGTATGGAGTTGTAAACAGTCAACAGCACATTTTCACTCTCCTCTGTGTTCTCTGACAGAGCACGGATGAGCTGGACTTTCCTCTGGTCAGCAAGGTTCTTCCTCTGCCGATGCCTCTGCTGTAACTCTTTGTTCCTGGCCTGCTCTCCTCCAACCACCTGCTGTTCCAGCTGCTGCAGCCTGTGGAGAAATCCACAGCAATGATGCATGGATAGGGAGAAAGTAGAATAGTAAGGTACTGGAAGTTGTTCATTTTCCTGTTTTATCAAGCCAAACTGTAAAATGTGTCTGAAAGTTTATCGTAGAAAGTCACAAACCTTTCCAGAACATGTTTCTGGTCCAGAGCCCCTGCTGTGGTGTTGTGCGTGTTTCCACCTGGACATTTTTGGGCATCATCAGGTACATCGGGCTGGCTCATAAACACAAAGAAATTAACCTATAAGTTTCTAATAATGCATTGATTATTTCATGTCAGATATTATTTCAGGCTGTTGCTTTCAACTGCACATTTTTTTGGATGATTAATAGTAATGACGGTCAAAGTGGTCAGTACTTTTTTCACTGAGGTTTCCCCTGCTGAACTGTAGGACGCTGTATCAATTTGAAGCGTTTCTTCAGTGACTTGTTTCATACAGCAAGAGCTCTCTGATGTCAACAAAACAATTTAGAGCAGTGTCAGTTAACAGGGCGTGGACAGAAGAGCTTTTGAGACACAAAGGAGGAACTACAACAATGTTCAATATTTGTTCAGGTTTTGTCAGGACTGATAATGAATTAATGCTAGTTGAGATAGGGTGAGCACAGAAACTGATTGTATAAACTATTTACGTGGTCCTTTGTTGTGTGCAGATGATATTCTGATATCATTCTTTGGGCCAGGGCTCCCCCTGCTGCCTTGGGCCTTCTCCAGATTAGACACCTTGGATTCAAAAGAAGAACGCAGGGCTGCAATGTGTTCCTGGAGCTTTGCCTTGGATTCCTGCTCTGCATTGTACTCAGCTTGCAACTTGGCCAACCTCTCCTCGTACTCCTGTTTACAGCAGAACACAGACGATAAATCACTGGACCCTTGTACAATACATGCAGAGAAGTGAAGTGATACATGGGTGTGGGAACAGTTCATGGTTGCCTCTTTAATCTTTTCCTTCTCTGCTCCTGTGGTGCTCGACTGTGGCCTATAGGCAAGATCAGGGGGCATTTCAGAAAACTGACCAGCCAGCAGAGCTGCATTACAAAAAGCAAAAACTTATTTAGCAAGACATCGGATCCAAATAAAACATTTCTCAATATGTATATTTAAATCTTTTTCAAAAGACCTAAATAAAAAAAGATGTTTGCAATACATGTTACTTATTTACTTGAAATGCTAGCAGTGCCGAGCTGGCCTGACAGGAGGGCCCGCAATTTCTTGATCTCTTCTTGATACTCTCTGAGTAGAGCGTCCTTGGGGTCCTCATTGATACATGGTCTGTTCTGGATGCTCTTAGCTCGGTTGGCATAACGCAGCGTGCTCAGAGTTTCTTCGTAGTTGTTGTCTGCAGGTGAGAGGCAGGCAATCATCAAGGTACAAGTGTTTCCTCCCAAAGAGTCCTGCAGCAGCCTGGTCAGCTTGGAGTCCCGGTAGGGGATGTATTTTGAGTGTCCATCCACCAGGGCAGAGATGACATTGCCCAAGGCTGAGAGGGAAAGGTTGATCTTGGTGGCCTCACGTAGGCGTTCACCAGTAGCACCAGTCTTAGACTGCCGCTCACTTCCTGCCAGGTCAACGAGGTTGAGTTTACCTGCTCTTAGATGGTCCTTGCCAGCTGCATCTGAAAAAGTGGAGCAAGACTAAAGAAATCCCATTTGCCTCTGTATTTTCTATGAAGAAAAATGACTGTTAAATAAAACAGATGTCCGAACTGTACATTGAAGTTCAGGATCCATCATCTCTTGATAGTCATCATACAAACATTAAAGTAAAGTACAGCATGTGCCTTTTATCTGCCTTTCATATAAGTATTTATTTACACGTTTCTGCTTTTATCAGATTAGAATTGCCATCTCTCTGTAAACCAGTCATTTGTATTTAGTTTTCTTATTCAGTGTACACATTTTTTTTTGCCCAACATTTAAATAACAGAAGGAGAAATGTATCCCAGAAAAGACAGAGATGGTAAAACAGCAATGTCTCATGCTGTTTGACCTCATAAACATGTTTAGTAGCTGGTTACATTTTTTATAGATATATTGTTTGTTTGTTTTTCCATTATCCTACAGGTTTTGTTTATATGCTCTTTGTTAACAAGCATTTTAAGAAATATACATTTAGTGGGAAATGGCTACACCAAAAAGAATATCATCATACTATAACAAACCTCTACTAGTAAAAATAAAAGCTTGATGATATCACTGGTGGAATGATATTTTAATGTTATCTGTGAGCTGCTGCTTATCATAATATTACCACATGCCTCTACAAACTTGGCTTTTTGCAAATAATAATGTCCTTATCACCCATTAGACAGATTAGATATGTGATTCACTGTGTGGTATCATTATAATTGTTTGTGTGTGTTCACCAGTGTTGCAGATCTCCAAGTGGATGGTGAAGATGGAGTGGGAGCGGGAGGAGTCTTTGTTCATCAGCGTGTAACCCACTGCTCGGTTCCTCCAGCCTTGCTCAATGATTCTCTCACACTCGCCCACACTATGTACAGTGTGCATGGAGAGGTCTCGCACATACACCCCATGCTCCGGGTGCTCTTTCAGCTAGGCATTCATAAAACACACAAACCTGTCAACCTGTTCAAACACCTTCAAGGAGCTATGTAGGTCACTTCTATTCTCTGAAACCACCATAGTTGTTTCTAACAGGATTGTGCACATATCATAAGCACAGCATTTACTGCCAGAATTGTTTGAGAAACAGGTTTCATAATCATTGTTCTTACCAATCATATCATGATTTGTTTATTGAAACTTAATAAGACAAACCTCCATTTTCTGTTTGGTGTCGTTTCCCAAAAGGTCTCTGATTTCTTCATTGTAAATCTCCAAGTAGGAGGCCCTCACCAGGAATTTTGTATTTTCTGCACACTATCTTGCAAATAAACAGATGCAAACAAAATTATTCTCTATAAGCCTCCAAATCTCAGACAAAGCCAGTCATCAGACTAAAACGACATAAAAGGCTTGAGCTCTTTTTTTGTGAAATATAAAAAAAAATTCATAAAATGGCCAAGTGGCACAAATGACATCAATATCCCTGCCTACCTGAATGCTTTCAAAGACGTGTTCAAACGCCCGTGGGATGACTCCCCTCTGGGCTGCAGGCTCAGACACCCCCTGCATTGTGAAAGATTTACCACTTCCAGTTTGTCCATAGGCAAAAATTGTGCCATTGTAACCCTCTGTGACACCCTGGTAAAAAAAATAAAAATAAAAACAACAACATAGAGCATCAGTGGCCTGTTTGCAACTTCAACAGCAAACCCAGCTGACCTTTACAAGTGACTGACAGCAGACTGTTTAGTAAAAGAGGTCTGCAATCAGCAGCAATAAGATATAGGCAGTGTCCAGTGACCTGTAATCCCTGGATCTGCACACCGTTGCTTTGCACCTGCAAAATAAAAGCAAAACAAACACTTTGCAGGAGTTTACCTCCACCAAAGCGTAGGCAGTCTCATTGTACATCTGCTCAGTGGTTTGATCGATGAAGTAGGTCCCATCAAAGGTGAAGTGTTTGGGCGGTTCATCCGCCGCCCCGGGCCTCTGTATGGAGCACTGACAGCGGTGCGGGTCCATGGACAGCACCATGTTAGAGCCGAGGGCCTTCTCCCTGTCATTCAGGGGCCGGCACCTGACCACCACCTTCACGGCCTCTGACACCATGACCCACCGCTCACTCCACAGCAGGTAACACACACAAAAAAAATACACTACTAAACAAACACAACAAACAAAAGGAAATATTCACCTCTGCTTCTTGGCTACACAGCTCTGCTAACAACTTCTAGCTAACAAACTGTTTACATGTGAAAAGTCCACCGAGACCGGTTTCCTCGCTACAGGACATCATGCAGCAGGTTAAAAATATAACTGTCGAAAATAGGTAGATAGTTCAGTAAAAAAACAAAAAAAAACAAAAACCAAACACTTAAATAAAGATAAAAGGAGGCAGAAATGTTTCCTCATACAACACTGACCGGTCCCGTCTGTACACGTCCTCTGTCTACGGCGTTTTCACGGTTGCCTAGCAACTGTGGACATAAAAATGACCAGAGAGCGGCGGCCATCTTTGTGAGGTCAAACTCAGCGGCAGTTCGAAAAAAACTAAATATACTAATATATTATATTATAATAAAAACACTAAATATTCTTTCTTTTTATGTCATTTTCGACCATTTCTATTATTTTCTGCAAGAATGAATATTACTTTTCTCCAATTTGAGGTTTTTTCCATCTTAATTTTACTTTTATTTTTAAACTTAGAAGCTTTGTTTTCATTTTTTTAATTGTTCCTTTCTGTTAAACACATTATGTTCCTTTTCCAGGACTGAAGGAAGAAATGTTAAACTCGCCTCTATAAAACTATTCAACCAATAATTACACACCCAACAGGAAGCTCACAACAGATAACACGATTTAACATATTTAAATTTTACCAAATCAGCAGAAAACATCTTTTATCAATAGTGGCTTGATAGAGTTTGCGAGAGGACCTTTTCTTTTAAGTTGTTTTTTTTTTTTATTTTCAGCAGACTTAATGATTAATGTACCAATTTATTTTTATGAATTAATATTAATTAGTTCTAGCTCCTGTTTTTGAGGTTGTTTGAAGTGCTCAGATGTATACCTTTATGCTGAAAATAACCAGTTGATTAACACAGTTGAATCAGAAAACCTCTCCAAACACTGTCAATACATACTGAACATTAAAAGTTTATTGACACTAGAATTTAGACCAGAACTGTTATATTAGACTACAGTAGTTTTAATTGGGTGTACCTAATTAAGTGGAAACCAAGTATATAACAGATTAGAAATCCACTGTGAACATCTTTGGGATGTATGCGCACTACACATTGGCAAATTTTGCATTGTGTGAACTGAACACACAAAAGACACTTGTCATTTAATCCCAAACAAGAGTTAAATACAAATGAATCATTTATTGGCCTGGGCAAGATTAATCGTTTTGTGGCCCCCTGACAAGAAAACAATATCACAGATAATCTTGTGATAGTCAACAATGCAGAGAAGGCCTAATATCAGATCATATTGGTTTCTATTAGTTCTATTTTCCACTGAAATATTGGCCCAGCATCAGTGCACAAGGTTCACTGAACTGCATACATTATCAGTTAAAATTATGAGGAAAACAAACATAACTATGGGTTAGAGTGACTGTTAGCAAACATGAATACAAACACACTTAGATTTCCTGAAGTCATAAGATAAAGAAAATAACTTGTATCACTGTCATGCTTTATCACAACAGGGCACTCGTGTAATATGACTACTTACATATCTCCTAGTTCTAATGTCTAAACATAGAAAGAATAAGATTAGAGTTCAATCAAACATTAAAACTTTGATCAAGCATATTTGCAGAACACGTTCACAACACAAGAAAAAGAAGATTCCTCCCCCAAAAAAAGAAAAACTGTTTCAAGTGCAACAATCTGGGTGATGAATTCCACTCCAGACTTGAGGTTATTAATTTCCATCCATAAAAACCCTAATAAACTCTGATGCCATACCAGCACATATAAAAATTATTTTAAAAATATACTGTAAGACATAAAAGCTGAAAGCATAAAATACTATATCCTTGACAAACAAGTACCCTCTCATGAAATGACATGTATAAACAGATTGAGTGCCAACACTGTTAATAAGTGCATTGTACTTTAAGTTAGTGATGCTTCCCACAACACCAAAAGTGATCAAAGTAAGACATGATTTATGTGCAAAAGAGGGGAGAGAGGGAAAAAAAAAAAAAGGCGTCACTTATTATGGATCTTTGGAGGTCGGCATTCAGATCACCAGTGTCCAGGGTTTAAACCAATCCCTTTGTGGAGGTACTTTTAATTTTGGCTTTGTCCAGGCTCTTGTGTAGCTTTGGAGAATGCTGTTTGCTGGTAATCCTCCCACTCGTAGCAGTGGTTTACCCGGGCACAGCTCAGCAGGCATGGCAGTTCATTCTGGGTCTCTGTGTAGTATTCAATTAGTTCTGCTATGGAACTGAAACATGACTTGCAGTTCTACCACAGAGACAAAACACAGAAACACAAAATACATTTATGATTAAATGCGACCATGCAAGTTTCACCACTGTTGCCTTTATAATGTAATCTTATATAACCTTCCATGAGTTACCTCCAGCTGGAATTTCCCTTTCCAAGGGTTTTCTATGAGGTGGGTCGTCAGGCCAGAGGGGAAGCGAATGATGAGGGAGCCACATTTAGGTTTTTTAGGATGCGGGCATAAGAGGTACGACCCCAAAACATCATCTGCCAGCAGGGAATAGCTGCTGTCACTGAAACACAATAGATGCATTATAGCAGCCCACTGATGCATTCAGGAAAAAACATTTTGTATCCATTGTCAGCAACACACGTTTAATGCTTGGGAATACTCACGTTGCAATACCGGCCCAACACCACACTGCCTGAGCCAGCGCTTCTTCTGTTTCGGCCAGACTCGGTGCCCGGGATCTCCTCACAGGAGTCTTGTCTTCCACCTTTTCTGTTTCACATACAGGAGAAAACCTCCGTGAATTTGGATTTGTATAATTTCCAGAGTTTCAAATGTGGAATCATTTTGCACCAGAGACATTTGTGTGGGTAAAAACATCCAATGCAATCCCAACAAAAGTTGTGTTCCTATGGGTTTAAGTTAGGAGTGAAATAAACAGTGTGAGAAGTTCAACAGTGAAGAGCCATTAAAAAAAAAAAATGGATGACAACCCATTTGAGACGAGTTTATTATCCCTCACCTTTATGAAGTAGTTTAAAAATCACATAAACTACCTCTGACACCACAACAGTGAGTAACTGCCCATCACCAAACACTGAAGGGTTTGCTTTACCTAATCAACTCTCTGACCCTTGATAGCACTCTGTGAACACTTGGCCCACCTTGTGACGCATTCAGGCGCTCCTGAATGCTGCGCTGTTTGAGCGGTGTAAATGTGAAGGAGCGGTAAGCCCCAGAGCGCAGCGCTTTGGTGCGGATGGCTTCCTTGCGAACTAGGGAAGGGGAGGAGGTGGGGAATACTTCATCTTGGCTGCTGTGTGGGTCGTCAGAAGACGTCTTATTTGTCTGTGCGTGAGAGAAGAGAACGTGTTGTCTGAGTAAAACCCGTTGTGTTTAATTGTGAGGACACTTATTTGTGCCAGTCAGTAGCGTCTTGTTATTCCAAAGTTGACTTATTAATGACCATGTTTGGTTTTAATTTAAATTATTTTTCATTAAGAGGATAACACACTCCATGAAAAACACCTGATGCAAATAATCTTTAAATATCCTATTTTTCTTTGTACAAAAAAAATCAAACTTACCCCCAAATATTCACTCGGTAGGAAAATGCACAAATCTTCTTTTTAGAGAAGCTGAAATATTCCAATACTTTGCCCTTTCACTATTTTCGTTTTTAAAAGTTACAACCAAATTCATTTAAAATTGTTGCTTATTGTTTTTCTGTTAGTTAATTTACTGTATAATCAACTATTTCACATATAACTGTCATTATAAACTGAACTAAAAGGGAAATCTTGCGGTTCAAGTACAATAAACAATGACATTATATTGAAGGGCTGAAGATTCCCAACCTTTGTGCCTGGTAACAGCCCTTGGAAAGGAGCTCTTCTGAAGGAGACCAGTGCACTGACACTGAGAGGGAAACCGTGGTTAAGGAGTGACGGCGTCCGACGAGGCATCGAGCCCCCAGAGACCTGCTGAGCCTCCTCTGGGTGTTTCTCCAAGTAAGACAGCTGGAAACAGCGACACAGCAGCAGGTTCAGGAACTGGGCCTGCAGGACAGGAACATCACGCAGAAAACTGTTCAGTGCTACCTGATAAACTGTAATCTTAGGTAGCATCACTAATACAAAAAAAAAAAAAAAATTAATTAAAAAATGTAAATACAATTACCCATTCAATAAACTTGCCAAAAGGCATATGTGCAAAGAGAAAATCCTTTTGACACCACAAACTGATCCTTCTAATAGGCTTTAACCCCACTTTCTAATCACTGTAAATATATTTGCCACAACATGAATGAATCCTTTCAGGATTATGTGCTGATGTGGAGTTATTTGTGCACCAACCAGTGCTGTTGGTTTTAAGATTATGAATTTAAAATGGCTCACTTCGGCTTAGAGATGTTTGGATTTAGGTGGGAGTGCAGCTTTGCCTTGGGAATCCAGAAAGGATTTCAACCTCAGCTCATCTTATAATGAGAGTTCTAAGGATGCTTTATCACCCCCTTTGCTGGATGAGGCATGAAGCCCCATTATCACTGGTTTGTCTTGTCAGTTTGCTGTTCAGGTTAAAGTTGCGTGGCGCTAAGTGACTGAAAACACTTGTGGCTGTGCAGGACCCTTAATAAAGAATTTACTTTATATAAACCACTTCTGGGTAAAGATACAAATTTGATGTTATAATAATTGTTGTGTTGTGAGTCTGGGCCATAAAGTTTGAAGCATTTTGTACAGAGATCACATTGAACCATTGAACATTGCACATGTTCCCCTTTGATGGATTTTATATCACATTTAATGGGCATTAGTATTTATAATGGTGTCTGAAACTGGATGTGTTTTCTTTACCAAAGGTTGGCAAGAACATGTTGTATAATATGATATAGTGTGCCTTGATGTAACTTTGACATTTATATCGAATCAAACTTATTTATAAAGTGCCAAATCATAACAGTCAATGTTGCTGGATGTTGCTTACTGCTCTGGCATGCCGAGCTTGAAAGACGTGGCAGTACAGCTGGCCGTCTGAGCTGCCCGGGTTGTGGGAGACGAAGGCGAACTGTGCATTGACAGGCCGGGCGGTGGACAGAGACACTCTGCGGAGGGCATGAGCCATCAGGAGGGTCTGCAACAGGAAGAAAAGGGCCCCGATGGCTGAAAGCTCAAACTACATACTCAGGTGAGTGTGTGAATAATGTTTACAGTAGAGACAAAGCGCCACCCTCACCGTCTCATCCTCGTTGTACATCTTAACACCTTTGGTGGAGAATTTGAGGGATACAGGCCGCCTTCTCTTGCATGTCTGTTTGATGACAGCCAATGCATTACTTCCTGTATCGTGAGCTCTGACTGATAATATCAGCAGTCCTCAGTCACATCTGGACTTACTCTCAGGAGCTTCAGCTGAGTGTGCAGTTTCTCTATCTGGTCATCCAGACAGCGGTCATCCACAGGAAATGAGCCCACATACTTCATAACAAAGACAAGTTAAAACAACAACTACAACAACATAGAAAAGAAAAGGGTTTTTAAAAAGCCCATTAATCATTAATAGGATTACCTCTGCTGATCGGGTCACTGTACCATCTGCTCTGACTGGTGCTTCACCCATGCTGCCTGTTTTTCTCTGTGAAAACACAAGTACTGTGGATCAAACACTCAAACACTGAAAATATCAACCAATCCAAACAATGAATACAGTTCAGTGTTTCAGTATTTCAGGATTTTAGTGTTTTAGTGTTTCTGTGTTTTAGTATTTTAGTATTTCTGTTTTTTAGTGTTTCTGTGTTTTAGTATTTTAGTATTTCTGTTTTAGTATTTTAGTATTTCTGTTTTAGTATTTTAGTGTTTCTGTGTTTTAGTATTTTAGTATTTCTGTGTTTTAGTATTTTAGTATTTCTGTTTTTTAGTGTTTCTGTGTTTTAGTATTTTAGTATTTCTGTTTTTTAGGGTTTCTGTGTTTTAGTATTTTAGTATTTCTGTTTTAGTATTTTAGTGTTTCTATTTTAGTATTTTAGTATTTCTGTGTTTTAGTATTTTAGTATTTCTGTTTTAGTATTTTAGTGTTTCTGTGTTTTAGTATTTTAGTATTTCTGTTTTAGTATTTTAGTATTTCTGTGTTTTAGTATTTCTGTGTTTTAGCGTTTTAGTATTTTAGTGTTTCTGTGTTTTAGTATTTCTGTGTTTTAGTATTTTAGTGTTTCTGTGTTTTAGTATTTTAGTGTTTCTGTGTTTTAGTATTTTAGTATTTCTGTGTTTTAGTATTTCTGTGTTTTAGTGTTTTAGTATTTTAGTGTTTCTGTCCTGGACCGCAGCGGGACTCCAGCATGTGCGCGCTTTATGCAGCTTGTTTCAGCCTTTGGATCCAAAGTTTGCGCAAAACCAGTAAAAGCGTCGAAGTGTCGGCTCAGCCCCGGGGGAAGTGTCGGCTCAGCCCCGGGGGAAGTGTCGGTCGGTGTTTGTGGTGTTTTAAGAGCCTGTCGGTCGAAAAACAGCGAACAAACGCCGGACAAAAATGTCGAAGTGAAGGCAAAAAGACAAGCGGCGACCTGGATAAGAAGTGTGAACCGTTTCCGTCTCAAACCAAAGTCCAGTCAAAAGGCTCTAAAACTAAACTTCGGAAACACAAAGACTCACATTTCAGCCACAGCGACCTCCACCCACCTCCAACACCTCCGCCTCCTCCGGCCGGAGCAGCTCACACTCACCTTTACCTTCACCTGCCGCCTCCAGGTGAGCTGATCTGGAGGAGGAAGAGGAGGAGGAAGATGTCTTCACACTTCGCCCTCTGTGGTGTAAAAGGAGGAGAACGAGTTGGATCACTTCCCTCCCTCTGCTGCTCCCTCTTTTCCAGACATTCCTCTTCATTGCGCAACTCATCCTGCTGACATCACTCAGTGTGGTGCAACTTTTGTGATGAACATATGTGACACTACCTCACAATCTAAAGTAGGCTATATAAATAACAACCACACACCCCCCCTGTCGATATTTAGAAATGAGTTGTGTTGCTATTAAAGGTGGATGTCCCTCACAGCACAAAGCCCTGACCTCTGCCCCACATCCAGGCAGACAATCTGGGTTCACCTGTTCACATGTAACCGGAATTGCTGTGGGATTACAAACTGGAGCTAAAGTGTGCTGGCAGGTTTAAAAAACAAAACAAAACAAGGAGAGCGGATGAATAAACTGTAGAAGAAGCAGTGAAAAGTCAAATTCTGGAAGTGTTTTGAGGGAAAGTTTCTTTAGCTCCTGCAAAGTCTGCTTTGAATCACATTTAGCTCACTAACTGGAGACTGGAAGCCAGAACCTGTCGCAAGACAACAACCTCACATCAGACCAGATGTTCACACGGCCATATTTTCTACAGATAAAAGCACTGCAGTGTTTTAGGCCCTCCGGTTCCCCTTTGTGGCTGCAGGTTGATGAGTTAGAGTTAGTTTTGCGTCTGTTTCTTTCAGTAACTATGACCTGTGTAATCAGACACAATGGACGTTTTCCATAAATACAATTTCTGAAGAACTTATAGAGGAATTACAGGTTTCTGCATGAAATGAAACCAAACTGTGATGCTGGGTTGAATTGAGCTGTTCATTTGTATAAATAAATGAAAAGTAAAAAGAAAATGGAGATCAACAATCCTTTAATAATAACAATAACCATAATAGTCTGTTGAGTCATGCATACTTTTTATTTTCAGCCAAACTGGATAAATCATTTCGTCATCAGTCAGGTCAGAGCCTCCAGGAAGTGGATATTTAAATGTGCTGAGTCATTCCTCGAGCATCCTTATGGATGTTTTTGTGCTTTTCATTTTAGATGATTTGGGTTATTTTGAACCTGTTTATCCTTTTGTGAATATTCTTCCAAGGTCGGGACCAATTAAAATTCATTTGTGGTCGCTGTCATTATATCATAAAATTTTGAAATCTATTTGATTAGCACTGTTGAGTGCAGGTTTCAAAATAGGGTTTTCACTATTTCCCACTAGAGGACGCCATAGGCTACATCCACAATGAGTAATGCAGATTTTTATCATTTCCCTCTGGAGCATTGCTGCTCCATTATGGGTCACTGTCAGCCATTGAAAGAAACTAAAACTGTGTTGGTTTGTTGGTATTGATGACAGAATGTAGTGTGAAGGTTTCTTTTTAAAAAATCTTGTACATGTGTGAGTTATATTATAACAACTGAAACGAATAAAAAGCTTCCTTCCGTATTGAGTATATGATAAACAACGGTGGTATGATGTAAACAAAATGGGTTTTAAGCATCCAAATCTTGAAAATGATTAAATGTTTGGTGTTATGATCAAAAAAAGGGGAATTGGAGCTGAAAATTAAATCAGTGAAAGTGAAAATAATATCAATATAATATCTTTATTGCAGTTTCTTGATCCAAACAATTTTGTTTTCAAGGGACCTCAGTGCAAGTTTTTAAGAGGGACGCACAAGGATCAGATCTTTCATTTAATTATTGGAAAATCCCTTGAGGGACACTTCTGGTCCCAGCCCCCGCAGTGGGGGAGTATTTTTCTGTAGGATGAGGAAACTCCTAAACTCACCTATGATTGTTACCAAGTTAAGAAAATATTTACGCCTCTTTTAGTTCTGTAGTCATGAAAAAAAAAAAAAAACTAAAAACTTAGTGTGTATTTTACTCACTGAATTAAATGATTAAATTAACAGCAAATTTACAAATATAGCCATTTTATTAATGACTTGGAAAAAAAGTTTAACAACACAAGGAATACATGCATGCAGGGTATGTATGAGCTATTATCCTCCTTTTTCTTATTCACAACACACATTTCTTACAGTTTTGTACTGAAAAGATAGTTCTGAAAAGAAGCTAACATAGTGTTTTATCTGTTGAGTCCCCAACCTGGCACCAGCAGGACTAGACATTTCCATAACGTAATGATAAGGACAAATATGGATAACAGTTCATATTCTGATGTCGCACTGCGTGGGCAGGATGTGACCAGGACATGGAACAACAGCCTTCAAAATCTGTTTGTAAAATATCAATATTAGTAACGGTTTAAACTATTTATTCCACATTTCAAATTAATATGGACATTTCAACCTCCAAAACACTGACATCTCACTTCAGTTGATATTAGGAACGTGTGCTGCCAACACCTACAGATTGTATGAGGAAGGGATAAGAAAACAGAGGTCACTACATGGCTCTAGTTTAAGGTATGTCGGATCCTGCTATGGTTTCTCAAGCTGGCAGCTGGCCACACATCTGTTTAAACAGCAACACTAACAGAGCTTTTCTACACATGGTGATTAAAAGGAAACTCGGAAACTCTTAATGTACAGTGACCTTAATGTTAGGATAGGAGAACGTTCTTATTCTACAATAGAAATAAAAAAAAACTACTGTCCCATTAAAAAGGGAAAACCATGATTAAAAAGAGAGAGCACTGGAACAAAGCGGCAGAGTGCTGCATATTCAAAGCGGCCCAGTTCGTGGAAGGCTTTCCTGGGCTCACTATTTCCCTCTCTTTGACTTACGGGTGGACTGCTTGCTGCTCTTCGCTCCTTTTTTAACTATAGGCTGCTTGGGGGACGACTCTTCAGCTTTGGCCTGACTGGATCTGCCTTTGGTCGCCGACTTTTTGGCTGCAGGTACCTCTGGAGATGACTCTTCCGGTTCAGGCCCATTGGATCTGCTTTTGGTCACTGATTTTTTAGCCGCAGGCTTCTCAGGGGTCGACTCTGCAGGTTTAGATCGCTTGGACCCACCCCTTGTTGTCTCTTTATTGATTACAGCCTCCTCGGGGGACGACTCTCTGGACACAGGCCGCTTGGCCACCCTTTTGTTCAACTTTTTAACGGCTGGAGTTTTGGGCTTTTTTGCTGGAGCACCTCTCTTGACAGGTGTGGCTTTAGACTTCTTTGCCGAGGACACTGCTTTCTTGGCCGGAGACTTCTTTGTGAGGGCTCGTCCCCTACCTTTAGCTTTTGACTGACTGACGCTCCGAGATTTCTTAGCTGGCGGAGGACGACGTGCTTTGGGTGGAGGCCTCTTCTGAGGTGTCCTAACGGTAAAGCAAAAGGCAGCCGTTATTTAAACAAAAGGGCTGTAAGTTACACAAATCACACACATTGATGAAAAGAGCGACGGGTCCGCACCCAAATAAATAAATACGTTGACTGTAAGTCAAAGTCCAGAGCAGTGACACCTTTCATTTAAACTACTGAAGATCCAGGGAATTATGGCCGTGGAAATGAACTACACCTACTGCCTCACAGTTGGATCCCTCCTGCAGCTGCACCAACGGGCAGGAAATATGGTCACAATCTCCACTTCCTGAGTTACAGTGTGGAATAATGATCGTGTGAGGTGTTTTCATGCAGCTTTATGTCTCTGTGAAGTTAATAAACAGAAAACCTCAACATTGCCTTTTTAGACAGTTGTGTGTTAAAATTTGTCAAATAGCACATGAATAGCCAAAATTGTATTTAAGTGGCTCTGTGACCTTTAACACTTGAACCCAAATGAATGTTTGTACCAGATGTCACAGATATCGCATTCTCAAGATCACCAAGACCTTGAACGTGGAGGTTTGTCCACCAAGAGCGGTACATTTATGTTGGTCTATGTTAATATATATACCCACCTCTTACGGGAGGGAGCCTCGTCTTCAGATTCTTCCTCCTCTTCTGACTCTTCCTCGTCCTCATCAGAAGAGTCAGCTGTCCGCCTCCGCTTGGCTGGAGGTGCAGCGTTTTTCTTCTGAAGCTCTTTGAACTTGTCTGGGTACAGAATGGTAGGACTAAAGAGAGAAATAATTTATAATGCTGAATCATACACCAACTTTCAGCTTTTCAGAGTGCACACTTTTTTATGCTTAGAAAGATAGCTAGTAACTGGTCCCTTTGGATTTAAATATAAAGTATATAAAATTTTTATTTCTCAAGAGGACAGAATTTTATTCCAAGTATAAAATATTTATATCACACACTTTTAGACCATTAATTAGTTGATGGAGATAAATTTTGTATGGGTGTGGAGTGGGGGTAAATGAAATGGTCAATAAATGGAGCCATTCTTCCAACTGTAGTTGACATACCTGGGATAGAAAGGGAATGAGAGCTGGTAGGTCCCGGTGAAGCCGTGGCCGGTGATCTGCTCCATCCATCCCAACACTTTACACTTCGTCAGCGTCCTCCTCAGATTGGCCACTACAAAAACAAAAGTTTATTTTTAGGAAAATTAATTTTGGATACCCAAATCTTATCATGGAGTAATTCTCAAACAATCCAAACACCAACATTTTTAGATGAACTGGTCCATCTTGTTAGCTGTGCCCACAATGTGCCACAGTAGATTTCACCAAGGATTGTGGGGGAAAAAAAACAACCACCCCCCCACAAAAAAGTAAAACAAATAAATAAGTTTTGACAAAAACTATTTCTAAGTGTTCACATTTTACACCAGCCATAATTGTTACATAGTGTGGGAGTTGTGCATTAAGTATCTAAGCAGATATGGGAGGAAACTATGTGTTGCAATAAGATACTATGAATATAGATTAGTTACACTGCAGGTTTGACTTGAGGCATTCATTATTCCTCTGGAGTGACATCTTGGTGCAACTGGAATCCAATGTAACTGAACTGAAAAACAAGACTATAAACTTTTAGAGTGGTAACTTTGAGTACATTTAAAGTTATTTTGAAATTGATTCATGTGAAATTACTTAACTGAGTCAATCTCAAGTTAAAAGCAGAGCCAGCAACAGTTCTGTAGTCATGTAATCAAGAATCTCACCTAATTGGTACTCTTTTCTGTCCTTATTGGCATCTAATAGGTATCTGCGGAGAGTGGTGGTGCTGCAGGTTTTAGGTTCATTCATAGCTGTGATGGCGGCTGTGATGGCGTCCTCTAAAGCACCGCCCTTCAGCAGGACCTGGTTCCCAGTGCGCTTCAACTGTAACAATGTGAAAATGTGGTAGACACTATTTTATTATCAATTACTTGATAGTAAAAACAACAGTATGTCAAAAGTAATTCTGCAAGTAACAAAGAGGGAGCCTGCCATTTGAATCTGTAGCTTTTAGCAACAGTCATGTTTTTCTGCTTCATGTTTTAATATTAGAAAGACATGGAGGGCCTGTCCATTTATTTCCTCCTGATTTTCATGTTTTATAAAAAACATTACCAGGGAATATCTTGCAATATCTGATATTAATGAAAAAGTAAAACACAACAATGATACTCAAACAGGCAGATTAACTGCCAATGCAGTCCAGTATCAAGTCTCCAAAGAGAATCCTGAAGTGGATCAGGATGACTCCTTCTCATACCACATAAGATTATTTAAGTAATGACATGGAAAATAAAATAAATATATAAGCATTTTACTGTTAATAGTTTAAAAATGTACAGGTAACGAATGGCTGAGTGCACAGCTTGTGACAGAAACCTAGTGGTGCTCTTAACAAACACTTCGTCCACTACAGCAGCTTTGATTAGCAAAAACTGAGCAACATACGGGTTGTCATTATGTGTCACAGATTCTAGAAGATAAAACAATCAGTGTGTTAATAGTGTTAAAATCAGCTTTACCTGAAAAGTCCCCCTGGCTCCTTTCCCAGTGATCTGCTCCAGTTGCCCTTTCTCTACCGCCTTGACTAAAGCTGCTTTTAGGACCTCTGGCCTGAGGATGAACCAGTCAATAAATCAATCGTCTATTCTCAAGACAACTTCACACTGTTTTTGTAAGTCACTGTGCTGCTGAAATCTAGGCCCCCCGTGAAACCACAGAACTGCAACATTTTAAAGGGAAAATTCCTACAATCTCATCTTTACCATATCTTTGCAGTTTTTCTCTTTTTAAAATTTAGTACCATTTTAAATTCATGTAATAAGATGAGCATCCATTAATCCAGTGTTAGATGATAGAAAATGTCAATCAAGCAATTAACTAATTAACTTGTCCCCCTTCTTTTTGTCTTCTCTCTCATATTTTAATTGTCAAATACATCCATTACAGATAATTTGCAGGATTTGTAGTGCCCAGTAAGTGACTGTAGCTCACTGTACCTGTTCTCAATGTTGAGGCTGGGGAAGTGCTGCTCCAGGTATTTCTTTATCAGGTTGTAGGAGGCCTCTTTGGGCTCACAGAGCCGAGTGATGATAAGAGGAAGAGCATCTCCCAGAGACTCTTGCTTCTGAGCAGATTTCTAAAACACCATCCATTTACAGACATGACGATTACAACCAAACACATCCCAGTCTCATAGGGAAAAATGGGAGAGGGAAAATGTTGACACTGTGTCTTTAAGATAATGATTGAATTTGATTGCACTTATTAAAATATTGTATTTCTTCATGAAGCTTTTCTGGTACTGAACACAAAAAAAGAAACAAACAGAAACAAAACATCCCCCGGCCCCCCAAAAAACAAACAAATGTCTTCTAAAATTGGAAATTATCTATCACCTTGCTTCATCCTTCTGCTGGAACATACCTTAGACAAGTTGGACAGCTTCCCAATGGCGAAGGTTCCTGAAAGGCCTTTACCCTTCAGCTGTGCCAGAGAAAGAGGTGGAGACAAAGAAGTCTTGATTAAGGCTTTGCTTCTTCCCGATTTGAGACCATGCTTTTATTCATGGTCCTATAGGGAGGGAAAAAAAAAAAAAAAAAAAAAAAGAGTAGGAAGAGCAGTGATTACCTGTTTGATTGTGCCTTTCTCCAAATGCTTCTTCATGGCCTTTTTGATGAGAAACTTCTTCTTGTCAAGCTCCATCCCTGGGTATTGTTTCACAATATATTTCATGACAGACTGGTAAGAAACCCCAGACCTGTCATTACAAGACTGCAGAGAAAATAGACAAGAATTCAAAATTCAACAACAGCAAAAAAAATAAACACACAAAGACTCTAATGAGGTTTACAGTTAGTTCAGTCAGTACACACCGTAATAGCCTCAATGAGGATATTATCCACTTTGTTCTGCGTGCCTGAAAAGTTGGTAACAGGAAGGTTTTTGCTCGTGCTGACACTAGCCCATGCAGGAATTGTCCTTTTCACCTTCTTGACTTTGGATTTCTCATACTTGTAGCCATCCTTCAACCTGTTGTCAAAAGGAGCAAAAAACAAGGTGAGTGAAGTAGGTTGATTCTTCAGAAGCGATATTTCACTGTGATCATTACCACCCTTATCTATATCACATCCTCACCTTAGTAGGAGAACATAGCAGTGTGTTGCGCACTGTCCAGCCGCGCAGTCCTTGCATTTGTCACTTTGTCCATTTGTCACCGATGGGAAAGACAAAATGAATTTTCAGAACATCTGTCTTAATGACCACCATGATAATTTGACCCTAACTGAATTTGTATGCTGGTGAACTGAGTGCAGAAAGGTGAATGTTTGCTTTCCTGAGGTCTGGAAGAAGAAAAGGAGGAGAAATTACCAAAATTATGGATTGTTTTCTTACACTTCCTGGGTTTCCATAAATACTTTGGTTAATTAGTGTTAACTGCCCAAACAATGAGATCACCAACAACTCAACTGGGGTGCTATTAGTAATGTTCTGAAACATAGTATTGAATACTGGTTTTTGGTTTAATTTTTCAAATGTGGACTAAGCTTTTTTTTTTTATGTCAACAACCTCTCTTCCAGGACTACTCCAAGACTGCAGACAAAGAGATGGGTACATCCATCTGACAACTTTGTAAAGAGGGGATGAATGTGCCTGTGACAGGTCACATATTTTGGAAATGCAACACTGCAACCATGACAGGAGCAGCCTGCTGTTATCCATTAGAGGTAAGGATAATATAAACAGATAAAAGTGCTATCAAAGTGAAATATCGCAGCGTTCAGAGTTGCACAATAGCTCTCTGGGGAAACTCACTTTTTCTTCTCAGTCCCCCGTTCTTCCTTCTCCGCCTCGGCTCCTTCTTCAGCCTTCTCTCCATTCTCTGAGGGCTCTGTCTGGCCGACAGCCTCACCTTCCTTCACCTCGGCTGTGGTGGCTGAAGATGCCGCCTGCTCCTGGTCAGCAGAAGGGGACTCCTCTGAGGCAGCTTCAGGCTCTGGGAGGAGAGATAATTCACTGAGGTAAAAAAAAACAAACAAAAACAAAACAAACAAAACAAAAACTGTGCTGCCACTTAAAAAAATAAACTAACTAATAAAATAACCATTTCTGCTCTTCTGCCTTTATCTCTAGTTTATTGTGTAGAGAAAGAGTGCTCCAACTTTTTTTTTTTTTAAACTTAAGTACAATATACCACTGGTGCCCTAGCATGTATGTAATTACTATTTTTTAAAAAAGCAATGAAATCCCAAGCAGTTTAAATTCATTAACTCATCTCATTTACAGAATTTATCTGAAATAAAAAAAAAACAAAGATACACAGTGCTCTGTAGAGCTTCTTAATGTCACCACTGAGGGACATACATCACCATAATATGACATTATTGCTCAGACTTGGCTTCTGCGGTGCAAGACTGTAAACAAACTTTCTAGACTGCACGGTCAGAAGATACAGTGTGTGTCTGCGGTGGGGGGGGTGTTGTGATGTGTTGCTATCATCGGTGTGTGACAGTGTTGCGTTCAGGGGGTCTCTGGCTCAGGTGATGGTCGACCCCGGCCTCACCTTTCTCTGCGGCAGCGGAGGGGGCCTTCTCCTGGGTCGGAGTCGCTGCTGCTCGGCGTATCGGCATCACACGAGATTTTACCTGAACGGCGAAGATAACGCATTAAAAACAGCGGTGGGGGAGGCGAGGTGTAGTGTGTCTGTGTGTGTGTGTGTGTGTGTAGGGGGGGCACTTTAACACAACCCGTGTCTTGCACTGTATGTGCGCGGTGGAGAAAAAAAAAAAAATAAAGAGACCGCTATATCCCCCACTTTCATTCATTGAGGCCCATTATACTCACACAGCGGAAAAGGCACGCTTGGATTTGACCAAACTCAGACCGCCTTTAAATGGTTATAAAAGCTGCCCAGCTAACCCGCCAGCCTTCGCCCATAAATTTAGTGGCTTTTTGTGCGAGCCAGCACACGAGTTGCGAGAAAATTTCGGCAATTTCGCCATTTTGTCCGTTGGTTTATACACACAGTGATGGCGTCGCACAAGGCAGATAAAATTCATTTCAGTTGCATTGAGTAGGAAAAAAAAAAAACAAAAAAACCCGACAGCCTGGGATGTTTCCCCCAACGACGCTTCCGTGCAAAGCCACATTAGCGACTTAGCCGGACACTTTGAGGGTCAAACTTACCTTTAACTTGTGGAGAAAAGTGAGACACTTTGGAGTAAATTTCTGCACGATCCTTTATTTAGATTTCTGTTTACGAGCCCCGCCCCATTACGACCGTTGGCTACGTCGTTGCGTCACTCAGTACGTTGAAGGATTCCCACTGTCATGGCTGCCGACACCGACTGTCTGAAACGATTTCTGCGCTTTCCTAAAATTTCAAGTTTTATTCTGCACAAGGAAAACAAACAAAAAAACCCCCAACAAACAAACAAACAAAATCAAACGTTTGCGCCATAACCAGCGTTAAGTGACAGAAGTTGCAATATGAATAACTTTATAACTCCAGCTCTAACTGTGTAAACAAAGAACTACACTTCTGCTCAGACTTTGCCAGGTTGTTTGCGCCTAAGACTCATGGGAGCTGTAGTTTTCGACTGAAAACTTTAAAAAATAAAAAGTTGTACTTCGAATAAAATTGATAGGTGTTGTGATTAAGTGTCTATGGATTTATTTGACATGCTATTAATTAAATAAGATGTTTCAGGGCAAAGGTTTGTCGTTGACTCCAATTATCAGTATCATCTTTTCTAAGGCACCTAGATACTAATGTTTATTTTATCTTATTGTGGTTAATGATAATTTGCCCAAAGTTCTTAAGGGGGTTATTTTTGACAACTTACCACACTAATCAAAGATTGACTACAGTTAGCAATTCCCTGGCAATCTTGACAGTCAAACAGTTCCCTGTTAGTAATGTAGACTTTAGTAGATTGAAGTCCTCCACCTAATCAACTCAAAATATACATATCACTGATCAGGTCTGTCTAATACAAATAACCTAGTCTTTGATCATGAGAAGAAACAACTCTTGGTGTTTGGAAACAATGGTAGACACACATGCAGAGTAGAATATAGACAGAAAATTTCAAACTTCTTTCAGCTTTCTGAAGTCTAATAAACGTATGGTCCGAATGCTGTTTACTTCACCACTAAAGTAACAATTTCCATTAGAGCTGCAATTAAGTATTTTCATTTTAGATCAATTTCATAGCTTGTGTCTGTTTGTTTTTTCAGTGACTAAACAATTGATCAAACAAACAAAAATAAACAAAAAACAGCTAAAACAGTGAAACATGGCTGTCCTAAGTCAAAACACACATTGATTTTAATCAAAGAAATAGAAAATGACCCAGTATCAAGAAGCTGGTATGGCATTTGTACTTGAAAAATGACTTGATGATTAACCGGTTATCAACCTATATGCCAGTTAATTGTATTAAATGTATTTTGTGTGATGTGGTAGGGTCTGACCACTATATAACAAATAAAACTCTATATGTAACTCAATTGAAACACATGACAACTAAAGATAGATTCAAAAATATACAGTGAAGAGCTGCAAAGACACTGATTGTTAGTTGGTTTTTCAATGAATCAGCAGATCAAAGGATGGAGTGGTGTCCATGGAGTGAACTCTGGGCTGGATGCCAGATGACCCATCAGCTGCTTCTGTTGTTCACTAAAACAATCCTGAGGAAGCAAAGGCATTATCCAGAAGAGACTGAAATGCTGCCACAATATGTTACATACACACACGCACGCACACACAAATTATGATCGAGCAGAAGAACAAAATCTGGCAAGTCGCTTCCAAATATAAACAATCCAAAGAAAAAATCATGAGAATCAACATTTTTTTTAAATACCTTTTTGTCTTTAATGTATTTACAAGCATTTAATTTGCTCTGTAGGTCTGAAGTATTACAAGCATTTTGTGTTCAGCGACCCTGGCCATTTGCTTTTTAAAGTTGCATTTTTGCTTGTTTCATTTGAATGTGTCTGATTTGTTCGTCTGTGTTTGTTTTAACAGTTCTGTGGACTGACTCGCTTCTTGAATGCATACCTCTACCTCTCATGAGGTGTATGTACAGATCAATACAGAGCAAGCCAAGGCTTTCTGGTTATTAGGAGATAACCCTTGACCTCAAACATTATACATGGGCAATGCTAACAGTTTCTGTGCATCCACTTCTTTTTATCTCTGCTTCCCCTTCATCCCAAAATAATTTTGTTTTACCCTGTTTTAAACCAAACAGTGTGGAGTCCAGGGAGGCTATCCATTTCACAATTATTACTTTTGTTATTATAATTAATTATATTGTTATTTCTGTTCTGTCGTGAGCATCTGCAAATGTTAAATAACTTTCGTATTTGCAGTCCTTAAAAAAATAATAAATTAAAGAGTCCAGAACCTATGTATCTTTTAAGTCTCTTCTTAAAAAGTAACAAAAGAAAAGTAAGTTAAAATTTAAAACAAAAATATTTTCTATGTATAATACAGGTATTTAGTGCTTCCGCCGTTGGAATCCAAACTCAAAATGGCGGCATGTTTCAGAACTGTACCGCAGAAAAAAATTCCAGCCGTAAACATGTCGTCCTGCCCATACACGCATTCTGAATGTTTGTTCTGCTGTAGGGATGTAGTTCGACTACGTCATGTCCCCCAGGTGTCTCCCTCGTCAATTGTCTTCCGACTCTTCCTCTGCCTCCCGCAGCCAAGTGAAGAAGGCCGTAACAGACTTGAGGGCCACACCCTTACCCTGCTGCTCGGCGGGGTCTTTGCTCGTCTCCCACTTGTAGAACGCGTCTTCGGAGATGACGTCCTCATCATACAGACAGTCAAAGAACATCCGGAGAAGGTCTGAGGACATAGGAAGGGAGTGAATACACATCAGCCACTTTCTAAATTCCGACAGGGATAAATGAAATAGACTGATGCTTTGAAACAGAATTAAATTATATCATTAAGTAAATTATGACATTAAAAAGTTTCAGAAACCTGATTTTCCTCTCTGAGGCAAAATGTACAGCCCACATATGAGGGTCTGTTCAAATAAAGAGTCATATCTGCTGATACTTTTTGTAGCAGGTGGACATATTGAGAGAAAGAAGCATAGGTTTCCTGTTATCCCTGTCAAATCTGACACTTCATGGTTTCAACTGTCATTGCTCTCCTATCAATACCACAAACTGTGACATTCAGTAGTTGTTTGACAAGGAAGTGGAGTAAGATGGAAAACTAGCTGCCAATTAATTACAAGTTTATAAGAATAATTCTTCATGATTTAATTCATTTAATCAATACCTAACAGGAAAAGACATGCAGGGATAAAACAGTCACTTCTGTTTTCTGTTAAATAAATGAAATTAGTTTTTAACTGATCGACTAAAAAAAGGAAGGAGGGGGGAAAAAAAAAAAAAAAAAAAAATCACAGGTGAGAGAATTATCTTATAAATGAAATTTAAAACCTTTTTATACCCTCTAAAGCTTTTTTTCTGGGAGGAAATCAATGCCTTATAAGATGAGCCACCCCCAGTGGGTTCACTCATTTCTACATATTAGAAAAGATTGTCAATAAGAAATATGAGACTGGATAAGTCACATGACTATGAAGTAGTCCCCCCCCCCCAAAAGTTTATGGATAATCACTGACTATAAATTTAATTTCCTGTAATTACCTGAAATCACATTATTCGTTCTGAAAAACTGTGGTACATAGAATTTTAAAAGGGTTATAGTGGCAGATGAAACAAACCTGCATCAAGTTTATACTTTGAGATTCACAATTTATTCCTTAAGGTCCCAACTTTTAACTCAAAATCAATGAAAGGTTCTCAAGTGCTCAGCAGAAGATAGAAATTGGAAAGTTTTTCCTTGGTGATATTTGCTACTGCTAGAAACACTGGTGTAAACAAACCAGCTAACACACAATGGGGATTGTTTGTCACCACAATAAAAGGAAGAAGGAAAAATGAATCTCCCACTTTGGTTGGCAGGAGTAAACTGTTATTTGGAACTTACTTGGAGGCTGATCGAGGGTGACGATCAGCGCCTGAAGTGCATAAAGTGCTTGCAGCTGTCGCTCAGTGTCTGAGTTAAGGTACTTGAGTAATACAGGCAATCTCCTCTGGATGATGGCCGTGTCCACTCGACAGTTGGTGTTATCATCTGTGCAGGAAAGCAGGGGGCAGAGTAAGTACATGCTGCACTGCTGCACTCAGAGTTTAGCACGTTGTAAATATTGCAATCAGTGGTGTGAGTTTAGCAGACTATAGAAGTCTGTCCTTCAGGTGGTGGAGTCTTTACCTTTCACTGCTGCCTTACACACAGCTGTCATCAGAGCCCTCAGGAAGGGAGACGAGCTCATCTGAGATTCATCTAGGTTTGCCTGGGAAGTCAAGAGGAAGAGGACAAAACACACAATTTTTCAATTTCACATAGCACAGCTTAGCAGAGATGCCCCTGAAGAATGTGAGCAGTTTGAACAAGAACACAAAAAGTAACTTTCAGTGTGTTACAAAGTAGTGAAAGAAGCAGCAGGTTTGTGTTGGGAAGTGGAGCCTGACACACCTCCCCTCTCAGACATGTGTGTGCAACAGGACAACAGTTCTTTCTACCATGATGTGTTACTGCATGATCTACACAGACACTCTGATGTCCACCATTCCAGGTCTCTATTGTCCTTGGTTATCCACAATATCACTCTACGACTACTTTTCCGGGGTCTGTCTGATATTCAGTCATACTATCAAACTAATGAACAGTGTTCTCTCAGTTTTATAGGTGTGGAGTGATTGAAGTTGGTTAATTTTAGTTAACTTCACACTGGCATATTGAGAGAGCTGGTATGCAAAGTGCTCATGTGGGAGCTGAGGATCAAACTGATGTTAGTATAACACTAACTGTAACACAGGAAGTAGTCCACTGCATCTCACTTGTGGTAAAGGCCACTTTTTCACCCTGAATCTGATGTGGTTAGCTTAAGACTTGATGCATCATGCTATACTCTAACTGTATGTTTAAACATGAAGCAGCTGACACAATCTTCTTTGGTTCCTGCGTGAAGACCTGGGAAATCTATGAGAGTAAAGTTAACCTAGGGTGTGCTTTTACTCCCTCACTGAGGTAGCCTTGAGCAGGGCTCTTAACCCTATGTATCATATTTGATACATACATTTATGGGACCATCCCAGTGGCAAAATAAAAGAAAAAGAGATTGAAAAAGGCAGCTGTTTGGAAAAAATAAAGATGCAGATATAAAGATACAGATGTTATAGATGACCAAGGAGAAAAGTTTTTGTTAATGCCTGAATTGGGTGTAATGCCCGATGTAACAAATATGATATAAACAAAAAGGCAGATATGCTTTTTTTGTTTTTTGTTTTTTTTTTTACATTTTGCTAAAGGGCCAAATAAAGACGTCAGATTGAAAAGAAATTGAATTTTCTGTCCATTATTTCTCTGGTCAGGCTTTATACGGTTAAATGACAATTGCTCCTGCTCAATGACGAGCAGGTAAGACTGTAATTGTACAGGACAGCTTCCAGATGTGAATGTGAGCAAATGTGTGACTGATGCCATGTTCAACAGTTTCAAATTTGATTATCTGGTCTGGAGTGCTCCTCCTTCGGTTGATAATTAATGACAAGCGTGTGCAAGGAGGTGCCCCTTGTCATACCTCAACCCAGTCAAAGATCTGCTCATCACTGGCCATGTCCTCCAGGAGGAGTCTCTCCAGCTGTTGTCTCAGCTCCTCAGGAGACAAGATCCTTTTAGACAGAGCTGCTTCAGGGCCGCTGCTGTCCAACTGAATGAACTGGAGTTTCTGTTTGTGTCAAAATGACATCGATATGGCGAGGAATTAAAAAATGAGGGGAAGACAATGAAATGTCAAAAAGAAAGGAGGAAGAGGAACAATGAAGAGGGTTTTACAAAAGTGGCCCGTATTTATTCTTTTCAGACAGCTGATGGAGGTTGAGTTTTCACATAAAAATTTTTCTCAATTTGAGGTCTTTATCAACAACCTGTTGTGAGATGAAAGCCTGGACATCCTCTCCCTCTGGCAGGAAGTCAGTCCAGTTGAGGCAAGATTCCCTCCACGAAGAAGCCACAGTCCTATGGCTCTGTGGGAACAAGGCCAGACAACATTCCATCTCTCCTCTGAATTATATTACCTTCGTCTGAATTATAGCAGTGAATAAAGTAAATTTATATTGCCATAGGCCGTTATGTCTTTTTTTTACAATCCTGGTTTCATAATGAGAACAGGTAACTTAAATATGTACAGATCAAAGAAAAAAACAATAACAAAAAACAGTTGGAATCGTAGCTTACCATATGTTTGCATAGTAAGTGCAGTATTTCAGAAATTAAGATCCCAGCACTTCCCACAGGAAGCAAAGGTTTGCTTAATTCACTGTGAACAGCAGAGGAAACAGATATTACATCAAGGTAAATCAAATTAAATATTTCTGCCCAATTTTCCCCTTCATACAGAGCTTAATTAAATCAGACGTAATATGCTGTGCATATGTTCATAATGGGCAGGAATATAATCTCAGTACCTAAAGAGCTCTCTCATAGAGAAGCCCCCTTCCTTCAGCACAGGGATGAGCAGCTCGGCCAGATACAGCCAGATATGGGGAATGTCGATGGCCATGTCGTCCGCTTGCTCCAAAGTTTGAGCAATACTAAGAGGGAAAAAAAAAAAACCAACAACATGGTGATGGTTAATAAAAGAGACAAAGATTAAAATTTTTAGCACAGAGCAAATATTTTTATACTAAAATTAAGGTCTAAAATTAAAATGTTAAACAGATTAGGTTGGGGTTTATTTTCTCCAGTGGTTCCAAAGTAGATAAAAAGAAACCATTTTACAGAGGCCAGGACTGCACTGTATGGTATTTCTATTGGGATAAACAATTAGATTGAAAGGGGGGGGGGGGGCGCAAAATAATAAAAACCAACTTGTGTAGAGGATATTGAAGCATTTCACCAGATCAATGTAAAGTGAATCAATCAATCAATAGTAACAAGATCTATACATTTCAAAAATTGCCCTTTTTCCCACATTTCCTGAGCAGTTATAGGTTTTGAAAAAAAAACAACAACAACAAAAAAAAAAAAGCAAACACTTATGACAATATTTGGATCGTCAATGTTAACTTGACCAAATCTATCTCTATGTAGTTTTTTCTAAATAGATTATCTACAGGGTTCATCAAAATTAAATCTAATCCAGTGTATCTGAGCAGGATTGACACTGAAGTGCCACTTTTGGTTTACATGTGTATGATGTTCCCTGACAGTCCATTGATTCACATCTCATTTTACGGTACAGTATGGCCTACAGCAGCCAAGAGACAAATTTGATGTATTTGAGAGTTGAATTTACAATTTTTTAATGCCTTCTAACGCCTTTTTCTTTTTAAGGGAAACTGAATTCAATGCTTTTTCAATAACAATAAATCAAAGACTAAGAACAACCAGAAAATATTGACTAAGATTTTTTCTTTGACTTTATTTGTCTCAGACTTTTGGTGAAAAATGCAGTATACATGAAGTGCATCACTTTTAAGAATAAAGTGTTGCTCTGCAGCAACATTCAGAAGAAGTAGATGACAATCCAATGCTGTGACTGATACTGTGATTATCTTCCTGTCAACAGTCAGCGACTGATTTTTCTAATGCAGACCAGTTAACTGACCCTTTGTAGAACTGGGGCTTAGGCAGGATTCCCTGCAGCACCAGCTGGAAGAGGAGTTGGCCCATGTGGTCCCGTGTGATCTGACTGCGCTCCAGAGTTGACTCCACCCCAACGCGCACAAATGTGTGCAGCTGAGAGCTCAAATCAAGCTCATCCACACACTGGATGGCCTCCTGCATAAAAAAAGGGAATATGAGATATATATATATATATATGAGAAGATGAGAAGATGATGTGTGTGTGTGTGTGTGTGTGTACACACACACACACAAACAGAGCTCACCCTTACCCCATCGTACATTACCCTTAGCTGAACCTACCTAAATGACTAAGCTGTTGATTTATGGTTAAAAGCTATGAACACAAATGTATGCTTTACTTCAATGAATCCTTCAAAAGTTAATTATCTGCTTAATTTATTCTGCAGACGCAGTCATTGCTCAGGTGCCACAAACCTCATCTGCTGTTGATTTTTTGTGAATCCTAGTACCTTGTAATCGTTAATGTGCAGGAACTCATCGATGATGGATTTGGACTTCCTCTCTATTTCCTCTTCAGACAAAGTAGGTCTGTCCAGGGTCTGGACCACGGGCTCAGGTTTCACTGTCAAAGCAAAGAAACAAAAACAAGTCACAACATTGTCTGGTCAGAGCTAAATACAAGGCTCTGTTGTCTTCTTTGATCAAACCCCCTCATCATAATTACTGTGAAACATTTCCACAGTTCCACACATTCAATAGCTTTGTTCATTTCTAATTTTATCCCTTCATACTCTTTCATTCTTCCAAATTTGGTTTTAGACCTCTGCTCTGTGATTATTCAATACTTAATATCAGAGTTTGCTTTTAATTAACATGATTTTATTGTCATGTCAAGAAGTAAGAAAATCTGTATCTGTATATAAAAATACATGGTTTTTTCGGCCAAGGCAAATTTATTCATATATTGTAGTAATGTGATACTTTTGTTTAAGAGGATTTACTTCATACAAAAACATTTTGTGTGATTAAAATTTCAATGGCTTAAAAATGGCAGACTGAAAGTGTGTTTAAGTTTCAATATCACTGGATGTCAAGTGTGCAGCATGGCATGTCTCACCAGGGTCTCTCACTCTGCTGCGCTCCGGCTCTGTTTTGTCCTCGGTGACACTCGGCCTCCTGGGCTCTGCTCCCTCTCGCTCCCGATCTCTTCGTGGCTCCTCTGGGGTTTGACTGTCCAGCAGCTCCTTCGAACTGCCGCCCCTGATGAAGGGTCCGGGCCATGATGAGGGCGGGGCAGAGATCAGTGGCTTCTCGCTGCGCTCTCTGCTTGTAGTGCTACGACTGCCAAGAGAGAGGAAAATGTATTTACAAAAGCCAGCAAGGATTTAAGTGGAAATCAGGACCTCAGCCAGGAGAATAACTTATTTTTGAGATATTTTCATCGACATCACTTGCCCATTGCCTTAAATTAAGTTATAAAACACCAGCCAAAGCAATCAAAAACAATAATGATGAACCTAATATGTGAAATGAATTAATCAGGTTTTGACATATCTAACATGAAGTCTGAAAAATTTGCTCTCTGAGCCAATGAGACAGAAAACAGGGAAAATTAACAGGAGCCTGACAGAAAACAGTGACATTGTTCTTTACCTTCCCAGATTTCTCCTGGAGTCAAAGTCTGGGTTATGTGGAGGCGTGTTGGAGGGCTGAGGTGACGGCGTGGACTGCAGTGCAGAGTAACGGTTGAGGCCAGCTGTCCGTGATAGTTCTTTTATAGAGAAGATATATTTGTAAGAGGCAAAAATAACCATTAAATCAAAGATAGTTGAAGAATGATATCACTCAGGGTAATTGCTACTTTAGCTGTATGTAACAGAACAGTAGGAACAGTAAACATTACAACTTCAATGGTCTAAATCCAGCAAACTTCAGGCCAAAAGTAACCTGTGAGTTTAGATGCCACAACATGTGATTTGGGGAAATTAAGCAAGAATTCAGAACGTGAAAACTGAGTGTGACAATTACTTTGACTTTGCTAACATAATGATGAAATGCTCACTTCCACATTCATGCAGTGACTGGGTGACTGTGTGGGAAACCAAACAAGGTCTCATCTTCCCCCTGGATAAATCTTTTAAAATCTTCACCGAGTTACTTTTGACAGTTTCCGTGCGTACAAACAGCAGCCTTCGAGGAAGGACATCAAAATGTGTGCTGCTATTTTGTTTTACTCACTCCACTACAGGCTTTCATCTACTACCTGATTTGTGAATGACTGTTGAGGACGACTATAAACATCTTCACGCATGATCCGATGACACATCACAATGTGTTTCATGCATACTGACACCTTTAGTGTCACATTAACGAGATTTACACCACAATCCATTCACACAGATCATGAAGTGTTAAGTGCAACAGAAGTTCCTTCAATGTTCAACTATTACAACTTAAATCAGAGCATACTGGTAAAAAAAACAAACAAACACTACAGCTGACATGTGCACACAATAAATCACCAAGTTTGGAGGCTCAGTTTTCCACTTCTGAGTCAGTTTTGTTGTTTTTGCTTGATGAATAAGCTACAATAAGAACAATGTTTTCACTGTCAGTTCTGTGTTGTACCTCTAGATCTTCTTCATGCCGTGATGTTCCAACTTACTATGTCAACTTACCTGAGTCACTGGCCTTGGCTCCTCCACTGCTGCCCTTCACCCATGTGACTTGAGCCCGGGGGCCCAACTGGATCTTCTCATCCATTTGAGGCTGAGGAAAGAGGAGAAACATCTAAGAATAAGCCTCCTTAAGTAAAAAATTACATAAGGAAACAAAGGGCAACAATGAACAGGTGAAAATCTGACAAGGCCAGTAAAAGAACCCACCTCAGTAATGTTTCTCCTTTGAGCTCTTTGAGCATTTTGCTATTTTTTTTTTTTTTTTTTTTAGTACTGGCTGAATTCATTTACCAGCCAGACTACTGTATCTATGCCATACAGTAAGTACAACTTCTCCAGTCAAATAACAGTGAAACACAGAGTGCATCCAGCAGGTGGAGCTCCCCCCAAAAAACAGAAAAAAGAAAAACTGCGGTTCCTCATACATCCAGCAGGAGGAACTTTGTGCTACAAATCATGTAAAACGCAATTATCCAAATCAGAGTAGTGATAGTTTGTGTTATCAACCAAGTTATGAGGATCATCAGGTTTTACGGGTGGAACAGAAATGACCACTGAGGGACCTCAAGGCTAATGTGGAAAACATACGACAAATTTGTCATGAAAAGAACATTCTCACTAATTGACCTTCATTATAACACTAATGACATTCAAACAATAACTCAAATCAGGGATCAGATTCCTCAGAGACGATCAGAATCTCATACAAGACCCTATCTATCATGTGATGGAAGATGTCAGTGTGGCTATTTTATTGCTGTTAGGCCTAATGAATGTACAGTTTTGAACCTATAACTTTACTGCAGAGTTGCATCTCCACGGCAAAAAGCCACCTGTATCAGTTTTTGAGGAGCTGTGTGTTGATAAATTCAAACTGCTGACTGCAGTCTCACCGCCTCACAAATGTATGAGGTTTGTTTTGATGTAGCATTGTTTTAAGCTGTTATTTCAGGGGCAAATGTTTGCTGTTGTAGCCAAAATCTTAAATATATATTAATGGATTGGCCCATACCACCATAATTTACACTGCCAGTCAAAAGTTTGGACACACTTTGTCATTCAAATGAATAGGAAAGTGTGTCCTTTGACTGGTAGGGTATCTTATGATTAATGTAAAATAACCTGCAACCTGCATGCGACTATGCATAGTCTCAAGAACAGGGTGTCTATATTTTCCTCCCAGTAGGAAATAAAGTCAGTCGCTGACTTTAAAAAGCAAAATGGGTTGGATTAAATTTTAAAGAAAAAAAAAAAAAAAAAGAAAGAAAAATGCATCTTCCTTGTCCCTGGTACCCATTCAGCCAGTGGAGCCCTGACAGCAGGTCTCACCTTGGAGATCTTTGGGATCTTGGTGGGGTCGATGGTCCTGCTGTTCTTTGTCATGGGCACAGTGT
Organism: Remorina albescens; assembly: GCA_034769265.1. Taxonomy (NCBI): domain Eukaryota; kingdom Metazoa; phylum Chordata; class Actinopteri; order Carangiformes; family Echeneidae; genus Remorina; species Remorina albescens. The sequence goes on from CM068494.1 coordinate 24,154,782, forward strand.
TCCAGGTCTCTTCTCTCTGCACACGCTGATCTCTTTGCTCTCTTGGATCTATTGAGACAAGCCCACAGACGAGTGGGGGAAATTCAGCTTTAAAATAATTTTGTGGAAACATAATGAAGACAAATGTGTGTGAAAGTGGCTGACAGAGTGACATTCCTGAGCATTTCTGTAGCATGCTGCTAAAGATGATGAAATATTATGGGTCAGCAAACAGATGGGAGGGGGTAGGGGGCTTCCTGTCCGCTTTTGGGCACAATAGCGTCTCTGCAGGCTATAGGGACAGGAAGTCTGCCTGTATGCTTGCAAGCTTCCTGAGTCACTATAGCTGTGCCGATATGATTCTAAGCCTTAAAGAGGATTTAGACTGCAGGCCTGACCTGGCCGTCTCTTGCTGTCCTTGGAGAGCAACTGCTGGTGCACTTTCCTCTGCTCTTCTTGTTCTTCAATCTTCGCCTCCTTGTGGATTTGCTCGATGGTTTTCGGGCCCTGGTCAGCTCTTCTGGACACCCAGTTATGCTGAGAGAAGAAAAATGATAGTGACAGTGACTTTAAACCTGAAACAAAGAGTGGTGACTGATTTTGTATTTTAAAACTGATGTCTTTGTTCCTCAGCTGAGCCAATTCAGACGACACAGAGTAAGAGAGCATGTGTGGGTTTTTATCATACAGCACCAAGCACATCACAGCATGCACAGAAGTTGTCAATCTCAGAGGAATATCCTAATGTCTGGGGACGCACTGATGAATTAACCAATTATGATAAGTGACAGAGAGAAGTGTTAACAAGCTAATCACTTTCAACATGCATTGCAACCCATCATTTACCATTAATATTTGTAACATCTTGATGCTGAACAAAGTGCTGCCTTGTGCTACCTCTGCCTTGCTTTGCTCATTTTAATTTAAAATGTGACAGGAGCACAGCACAGTCGGGACTGAAACCATGTTTCCGGTATCTTGTAGGAGACAGTGACATTGATTCAAAAAAAGTTCATGTTAGACGAGCGTTAGGAGGGAATCGCAGTTTAATCAGTGCAGACATCTCTCTATTGGAAAAGTGCAACTTGACACTTGTAATGTTAAAAATTTGCCCCGCATCTCTATTTCTCCGAGTCCTTCCTTTTCTACCGCTGTTTTTATGCCGGAATGCGTTTGAGTACCCACAATGCATTTGGTGCAATGCATATGCTAAGGTGTTTAGCTGAGGCTCTTTAACAAAACAATTTAAACCTCACACCTACATTAGTACTGTTACATTTATCTACGTTTGATGATTTCTGTTTTGTACTCACTGGCAACTTAAAAACTGGCTATAACAGTAGAGTATTATTCCCTGTACCATGAATAATCGCACTGCTGTGTTGGGCTGTATTTTATTATTAAATAAAGTTTCAAAATGCATTACTGTGACGAACGCTAATATTAATGTTAGCTTCTTTTAGGGACAATGAATAGCTGATTTTCCCGCTGAGACACTGTCCGAGTACTTACACTGTGTTTTTCTTTCCCTACTGTGTTTTAATCTGATGGTTCATAGTGACGTCTGAATCCATGTGTTAATAGAGCGTGAAGAGTCTGTTCTCGATGTGTTGTCAGCAGCGAGCGGTGATCATTACCACATAGGTAAACAGCGTTATGAGCTTCACTATTCTATACTGTATTTTCCCAAAAGGTTTTTTTTCCTCCCCTCATTAGTCTTTCTGAAACTGTGTTAAAATTCAATAATGGCAGTAGTTTTACCCATCTAGCAGAATATAAGAAGAATATCTTAATCCCATGCTCCAGGAAGTCAGAGAGATCAATGAAATAAAAATAGCTGAGAAAATTACATTGAACCTGAGTTACTTTGGAAAATGTAGAGTTTGGAGAAAAAAGAAGAAAAAAAAACAAAACAAACAAACAAAAAAAAAAAAAAAAAAAAAAAATCACATCCACTCACCAATCTGAGGTCTATAACATCCTGTAACATAAACCGTATCCGAGATGATGTCTTCCTCTCCTTCACGATTTTTTCCATCTGATTAAAATACTGATCCATTCGGGGCTAGAGACACAGAGGAATAGATATGCTTAATTTGACAAAAAGGCATTATTCTGTATGTCAACTATCTATTCAACCTACCAGAAAGCCTGTTTCTGTGATTTTCACATCAGGTTTTCACTAAATTGAACAGTTGTTAAGTTTATTACTTGGCGCACGAGCTGCTTTGACCGCCCAAGATTAAATTGGAACATTTTGAGAGACAGCAGCACAAAAACTGAAATAGCTCCCCAAAGCACAGATCCAAATCAGTTTAATGGCCTGACATTAAAAGGTCCATGTTCAGGAAATTACCATAACAACCAAGAGGGAACTCTTCTGAAGGACAAAACCGATGATTTATGATTATATCCGGTAATATTTAACATAAAAAAAAAATTGACTTACATGCCAGTAAAGTGTGTAAATATCTTTGAGTAGGACACAGAAAGGAAGTAGCACAGAGTAGGACTGGGCGATATATTGATATATTTTTAAATGTGATATGGAATTAGACCATATCGCATATATTAATATAGTTCAAATTTGGGCTGTGATCCTCGCTCCAAGCAAGCTGCTGACCCGGAGGTCTCTGCACTGCTCCCCGCGCCCCCGCCCCTCCTCTTTCATGCACAGAGGGGGGAGGGGCAGGAACAGACACCCGGCACTCTTCAACAAACATGGAGGAAGCAACAATGTATGCGGAGCTTGCGGTGGAGGAACTGGTTGGTAAAAGAAAAACCAGTGGCTCAGTAATTTGGAGATAGCTTGGATTCAAAGTATGCGATGAGCAACAAAATCACAATATATGTAGGGAGTGCCATAAACAAGTTACAAACAGGGGTGGGAGCACTACAAAATTTTTTCACCACGAAGTACGAAGAGTGTGTGAAACTGCGTGCTGCAGCAGCCACAGCTGCAATCCACAACCTGAAAAAACTCCAGCCCCGAAACAAAGCTCACCTTACTAGGGTTTGTCATGTTTTGTTCTTTTGTAATGTTGTTGTTATTTGCAACTGTGGATTTGTTAGAAAGGAGAAGAAAATCTGCAATTTGTTTTTAATAAGCCGTTTATAGTTGTCAAACTAAAAAAAATTTGATATTGTACTTGTCTCATAAATATATTTATTTCGGAAAAAGATTGGCCTATTTTATTTTATAGGCTATTTTTATTTAAGATATTTTTTTTATTTAATGTGCACCTTACAGAGCTTTGATTTCAAAAAAGGTACTCCTTGTTATACAGTATTTATGTTTAACAATCTATTGTTATTTGAACAGCTGAGTATTTAATCATAAACCAGGTGAAAAAACCTGTTTATTGTTTATTCATTTGATTTTACAACCGTTCACTGAAGTAGCCAGTTTCAATAAAACTACTTGACGTGTCATATTTGGCTTTCACTTTGACTGAACATTTGCTCTGACTTTGCGAAAAAATATTGGGATATATATCGTATATCGATATTCAGCCTAAATATATCGGGATATGACTTTTGGTCCATATCGCCCAGCCCTAGAACAGAGTACAACTGATTTCACACAGATTTCATTTTGACTGCAAGATGATGAAGATCAAAGCAACACCATAGTACAACAGAGTGAGAGACAGCAGAAAGGCCCCTGGGTCAGAGAAGTCTCTTCAGCATCTGCAGAAATCTCTGGCTTTGTCCAGCTGGGAGTCGCTGATCTGTACACAAGAGCCAGTCAGACAGAAAACAAAGTGGGGACACTGTGGGGATATTCCTCTCTCCTCATAACCTACATAAACAATTTCTCCTCTGCCTTTAAAGCTGAAATGTAGCCCAGCTGGTGTGAAACAATGCCCACCAAAGGGTGAGCTGCACTGCAGTAGAACAGAATCACTTCCTTAGGAAGTAAGCTGGCATGGAGGAATCTATCTTGGTGGAAAGTTAGATATAGTGCCATGCACCGCCCTTTGGCTGTGTTGCCAAAATGCTGCTTATAAAATGATCACCTCGTAACTGTGTCCCTGCAAACACCTGCAAATCATATTTTATTCTGCAAGGGAAATAAATCGTAACAACCAGCTGCATTTCATTCTTCTGAATATACAGCTTGAACTTTCCATCTGCAGCCTCTAATAACAACATATTGTTTCAATGTACTAACCAGGGATTCTTCAAATCTCTCCAAAATGACATTTATTAATTAAAGGGACTGAATGGTTTCCTGGGAAACATGCTAGTTCGCTTTCTCTCAAAGACTTATACCACTTCAGAGTTCAAGCATGAACTGCTGCTGCTCACCTTGGCCTTCTCAAAATCAAGGTCCTTGCCAATGGTGGTGAGAAGTCTGCACAGGCACTCTAAAGACTCCTCGTCGTGGTTCTTGAGCAGTTTGACCACACAGTCGTGCATGATGGCCTCTGTTAACATCTTGAGCTTGAAGAGTTCACCTATAAACTTGATGTTGCCAATGGAACGCCGCCGGGCCTTGTCCTTGGCTTCCTCAAGCTCTTCCCGAAGACGCTCGCGCTCCGTCGCCTGGCAGGACCAGGAGTATGTTAAAACACATGGTTGCCACTTTGCCAGATATAAGACAGACTTAGGAGTTTCAGTGTTTTCACACGTACCGATGCAGCGGAGTCCAGCTCCTTCTGCTTCCTCTCAAACACCACATCGTCCACCTTGTCTTTCTCAAACTCCTTCTGGCAGCGGTTTAGCAGCAACTTACGAAAGTTCACTGTGGTGTTGGGTTTATCTGTCATGGGCACTTTGAGCTGTTCCATAACATGACATAGTAGAGAAATACAATGAAAGTGATGACTAAACTTGATAAAATGTTTGATAAAGTAAGGAGAACCAAATGTCAGGAGTTTTCTATGCGTTTTACTGTGATTTTTATAAACTTAGACTTTTTCATCCATGTTTTGTTTTAGTCTTAATGCCTTGCAGGTTATGGTTGTTAACAGGCTGCTAAAAAACAGCAAACTTTCTCTCAAAGTTGTGTTAACAATGTATCTATAACATAAGCTATACATTTTAAATAAATGTTGACAAATTTGAGTGTTACTTCAGAAGAGATTTTTATGTTTTAGTGTCAACAAGCCTTTTTACAAATAAGCTGCTACAGTTAGTAGAAATCGTAAAAAAAAATTTAAAAAAAAGGGTAAAAAAAAAAAAGGATAAAACAATAGTCTCACACTGTATTAAATTGTGCTGCATTTCATTGCATTATATTACTTCAGTGCAGAGCTGAACCCGAACCAATCAATCTGTTTGCTGGTTAGACAGTGTGTGTATATTCAGATGCACATTGCATGTGTTCCCATGTATTGCTAGATTACCCATGCATTCTTTTTGCATCCAGTAAATGTACTATATGACTAAGAGAGATATTTAAACACTTATCCTGCAAAAAGGCCCCTGGACAAGTCCAGAGACATGCTCACCGTGGCGAGGCAGCGGCACATGTTTCCATAGGCCACGGAGAAGCTGGGCTCATCGATGGCCTTCTCAAAGACCAGGTCGATGACGCCTTTGAGCCTCTCCTCCGTGTCTATGGTCAAGTCTGTCACCTGCTTCATCAGCTGGTTAAACTTCTGAGGCGTCAGTTTGTTCAGGATGCTGCGGACCTTCCTGAATAGCTCCTGAGGGGAGTAGGTTGGTTGTACAAGGTAGCTGATCAGTGAGGTCATCAGTCACAACAACCTATTGCGCTTAAACCCTAAAAATCTTTTGTGAAGACAGTTTCCCATGACAGGAGCAAATGATCTAATTTTATTGCAGATTAAATAAAAATGGAGCGCAAAATTTAACTTATTGAACATCAGACAACAACATTTTTCGTAAGAATATTAAAATCTCGTATAATTTATGGATCAATAATTATCAATTTTTTGTGAAATTAAGTGTTTCGTCATACTTATCCTACCTGTGTTTTCTGTATCTCTGGATCCTCTGAAGGGCCCTCTCTTTTCATGCCCGGTTTCCAGGCATTCTCTGACTTCTTCAGCTGAACGTCGTCATTCACAGACACGTTCATGATGATCTTCCTGGGTGGAGGCCGCCGTGTCCCAATGTTCATAAGCTTCACATGTAATGAAAGAAAATATGCCTGATTACTACTAATTGCCTTAAGTAGATGTTTATTTTTCTTTTAATCAGTCAAGAAACACACTATCAATTAAACTTAGAGTTTGTGTGCCTTTATGAAAAGAAACATAAATATAATTTCACTGAAAATCCCTGCCATTTTAAGTCTGCTGCTCCTCTTATACACCAAATGTTAGATGTGGAGATCCACACCACTCATGTCTGTACTGAAAGCATGGAGCTGCAATCAGAAGCATGTTATTTTAGCTTAGCATAAAGTCTGAAAATAGTGGTAAGCAGTGGGCTGGGCTCTATGCAAAGTTTTCCAGCACCTGCCTCAACCAAATCCTCAACCAATCCAAACAACCTTACTGACCCTGACAAAAGTCAAACCATGATAACGTATCTAACACACACACTTAGAGCAAACACTGGGCTTTTTTCTGTGTTGAATTAACCATCAATTGAAACCAATGTCCTTGAATTTATGCGATACGTGACCTCCAACACAACACTATGAATCCGTAAAGAAAAATTCAAAAGCAGTGTTTGTGCCCCCTACATTGTTGATATGTAGAAAGTGGATGAGTGTGTGTTATTTTGTGAATGGTGGGAGAGTGGGCGAATTGCATGTGTGACTCACTGCAGCACCACGTCCTCCAGTCATTTGCCTGCCAAAATCTGCAAAGGCAGGTGTGAAATCAGGTCCCCTGGAAATCACCCTGGAATCCACCACTCGAGATGGCAACTTATTTTGGTTCATCTGCATGACACATAACATACACAACACATTATATCAGACACGGACACCCAGAATGAACTGAACAGCAGGGGGAGCAAAGATCCCCCTAATAATACTGGCTACAGGGTGAGAGGAGTCAGCCTTGTGTGTATACATTTCTAACCCAGTGGTCCATTAAAGATGACCACTTGAAAATGACAGTCACAGCACATTATCAGCTTTTGGTTTATGCGTTTTTAGCAAAAAGGTAATAAATTCTGCTTATTCGATTCTGCAGGCTGACCAGTGAGAGAAGTCAGAACCAGATGTGGAAGTAAGGAAGAAAGAAAGGAAAGGGACACAGGAGAGAGCGAGATAGTTGCGGGGGTGGAGAAAAGAACAAATCCAGCTCTTTGTCTTTCAGCTGCCCTTGACTTCCTCTCAACTCCTCTCCAGTGAGATTTCACTGTCTCCCACAGAGAATATGAGACTATGGGATTGTACCAATCAACTGTTCTTCGGCCTGGTTGTTCTTTTTGAAGAGGTTGGGGAGGGGCATGTGCTCCTAACACAGCCAAGAGTGACATAATGGCAATGTGATTTTAATCAAAACAGCATTTCAGAGAGCCATATGCTCCGCCCATACGTATGTGGGGATCAGAGGAATGAACCAAACTTTCTGTGGTGTATCTTTGATCCAGTTCACGATGTCCACAGCACAGCCAGTTGCTGTGAGCCAATAATGAGGAACAATAGTTCATAGAGGTTTATTCTAAAGACTGCATCTAACCATTATTTTCATGACTGATATTCCTTATAAAAGCTTAATTGTCTCACATCAGAAAAAGAATACATCATTTTGCATTAAAATTTCCCAACGCTTGAGGTAAATTTTTCAAGTTGCTCTTATTGTTTAACGGTCCAAAAGTCAATGACATTTTATTGGTGAAAATTAATCAGCAAATCCTCACATTTGAGAAATTGTAGTCACAGACATTTTTTTCTGGACGATGTAGTCATAACAAAAACATTATATGTTTTTGCAGCTAAAATGAACAAAAGTAGATCTGACACAATAAGCTGGTCGAAAGGAATATAAACAGCAACAGTTTTGATAATCAATGAAAGTTATTTTTTCCAAGCAAAAACGCCAAAAGCTACCTAGTTCTCAGGATTGAAATATCAGTCACTGACAGCACATTGAATAATTTTGTGTTTTGAACTGACAGAAAAAACACTGCATGAGCATTCATGCATGTTATACAACAAAACAACCCATTTCTAGAAAAATTATAATCAGATATTGATAATGGGAATAAACTTTAGATGCAGTCCAAGACAACAGAGCCAGAAAATTTACTTGCTACTTTCTATTCTTGGAACCGCATTTAAAGACCTCCGGACCTCCTGTTCCTTATCTGCTAAGAAATCAGTCTGTACACACGACAGTGCCATCCATCCGACTTACCTTGTCCAGCACCACATCACTGATTGGTGGGAGGCCTTCAGGCTTCTGTATGCAGGCAGGCATGAACTGGAAGCCCAACAGGAAGTCTCTGTCATACTGACGTTTCCCACTGGTCTCGGCCAGGTCTGGAGCACAAAGCGGGGTTTATAGAGGGAAACAAGGAGAGAGAGAGAGAGAGAACACAGGTTCACAGGAAAGTTGGACTTCAGTACACAGAAATCATTGTGATCCTACAGAGTAACCTTGGGATTTATTTGTCTGTCTTACCCTCCATGTCCTGAGGAGCCCCTGTGGAGCTCTCCTTGTCTCCGGGGGTTGCTCCACTGTCGCTGCTCTCTGTCTCTGAGGTGTGGCCTGCTCCGTTCCTCATGGGCTCCATCTCAGCCTCACCGTTCTCCTCTGGGGGAGCAGGCTTTCTCTCAGACTCTGGGCTGCTGGCAGGAGCTGGGGCAGCGGTGGAAGTGAAGGCTGATGGAAGGAGCACAGGGCTGCTGCTCAGTGGAGCTGACGGCAGGGTCTGTTCTCCAGCGGGTTGATCCACTGGCCTGGGCTCATCCTTACAGGAGGCAAGATTACATTTTCAGATACACGATATTTGTTGGTGAGAATTCTGGACTTTGTTAATTTAATTCAAAGAGATAATAAATTGTTAAGCACTTTGGTGCGGCATTCATGTAGCACTCTGAATGACTTGTAGGGTATTGTAAGTACAAACGAACTCTCTGGGTAGTAATTTGACAGTCCATCACATTTAAAAACTATGAGCATAACAATTTATCCAAATCACACTGTCTGTAATCATCAGTTTGGAGGCTGTAAAGGGGGTCGCCTGCTGAGAGGGTGAAATTAATCAACACATTAAGAGAGTCAATCACCCAGCCATCCCTGGGTTGCTCACTCCTTACTGATTTTTCTTAATTTTTCCTTACAGATGGCAGAATGGTTCGGAAAGGGCTGAGGTTTTTCAAAGTTTAATTAATGAAAAACAACACACAAATAGAAAAGAAGGAAAACTGGTCAAATGGCCATGTATTACGCATGTGCAAATATGAGAACAATTGGGAGTCCAAGATTAAGGTTAATATTGTCAGATTTTTTTAATCTTGTTTATAATGACAGCTTGCTCTGATCATTACTTTCTCTATGAATCGCATCGTCTGGTTCATCCAAAGTACATTGTATTTTCTGCTGTATTTGAAAAATGCTCACACCTTAGGTGTACTGTAGCTGACTTACTAAAGCTAAAGAAAAGCTTTAGCCTCATAGTCCTTGTTCAGTGCTGACTAAAAGAAGTTTAACAGTCTGTGACACTGGTATGTGCTGATGTGAACCTTTTCCCACAGCTACAAGCCCAGAACAAGATAATATAGGAAAGGAAACGAGAACGAGACAGAACAGATTTTTACATAGAGTGGACCTGGTGAGCCATGAAGATGATGGATAACTCCATGCTGTCGTTGTCGGACGATAACAACACCCCAAGTCATTTATGTCTGTTTCCCCAACCGCACATGTGGAAACATTTTCCACTTGAACTATTGCCCACATTGTGCCTTTCCTTTTTTTTCCCCCCCTCAGTCTCACTCCTGTGATACTCAATAGTGATAAAATAAAACAAAAGGTCTGGACCAAACTGCGACATTGACTATTTGAGAAGGGCAAAAAAAAAAAAAATCTCATAAAATGATTGAAAGTTGCTTAATTGCTAATCTCTGTGTCAACAAAGACTAAATAGAAATTATCTATATTTAAAAGTCGCAAACTAATGTTTTCTTTTTTCTAACCTCATCTTCATTTTGAGGTGTGTCTCCAGTTGAGATCCCATCATTTGGTTTCCTCCAGGTCTTTGGTATAGCAGAAGCCGTCTGATTTACTGCAGAACAACACAAATGGAAGTGCATGCAATCATCTACGGTGGGCCAAGCGAATGTCACGACCATAGCAGATGTAAAAGAGAAAATTGTGTTTTATAAGCAATGAAAAAAAAATCATTATGTACAAGCAGACATTAGAACTATTCAATGGCAAAACAATTTCACTATGACGACTCTCAATTTACGTTAAGGCTAGCATTAAAAGGTAGAGATGCCTAATGCACCGTAATGCGTTAAACCTCATTCATCTCTAGCCAAACTCAAACTGTTCAATATTATTTCCTGATATTATTCGACAGTTTGAGTCGAAAAAGGAGATAAATGGAAAAAGTCAAACTTCCCCTGGGCTATTTGACTAACTACAGAGACATGTAAGTCACCCCAAGCACATTCAGTCCCTTGCTACTTGGAAGCATTTTACAAAACAAACAAGCTTTTAAAAGATACAAAAATTATATGGATTTCTGGAAGATGGGCTCCCTTCTTTCTGGTATATAAAAAAGGCTCTTGAAAATTTAAAGCCTGCTATAAATTCCACGATTCTCTGGATTATCTGTTTCTGCAGAGTGTGCTGTAGGGTTTTCACAAAAACCCTCAAGCCCAACATAAGGGTACTTCTTTTTCCTGTTGCATATCATAAGGAAAAGTAATGAGCTACAGGTTAAAAGTTATTAGCTATGGAAACAAAATGTGCATGAATTTTTCAGCTGCTGAAATGCAGCAGATATAGTACCTGTAGTGGGACTCTTCCGGATGAGTGCTTGATGCTGGGACTCTGTTTTACTGTCAGTAATGCCACCATGTGCCTCTGTCCCTGCTCTGGGGACAAGGTCTTTAGTGTCTAAGGGCTTGTTCGGCTCATCGGCCTCTGTTGTGGCCTGCACTAGAGGCGGAAGGCCAGGGGGGAGCATAACTGGCATAGCTGGGGCAGGACTTGAGGTCAGGGTGACTGGCACCACAGCCACAGGTGCCATTGGGGCAAGTGCAGCAGCAATGGGAACCTCTGGCCTCGTGTCAGAAGGCAAAGTTTCAGAGGAGGTGGCCTCTCTGTGTGCAGGGGTGGAGGCCTGGGACTGGAGTGCAGTAGGGGGCAGAGGAGAAGGCTCATGAGCTGCAGTCTCCAGCTCAGTCCCTGACTCTGCAAGGCCATTCAAAGCCTTGGGGGTTAATGCAGGCGAGGCAGCTAGAGTTCTTGGGGCATCTGAAAGAGGCTTGTCTGTGTTGGGAGTCTGAGGTGGCACCGTAGAGGGCTTCTGCTCCCCGACTGTGGACGAGTGAGAAGAGGCTGAAGGAGCGCACTCCCTGGCTGAGGGACGTTCACATGCGTTGGCCACTGTGAGAGGGACAGTGACTGGGGTGGTCATCGAGGAGGGGAAGGGAAGCTCTTGTTCGATAGCAGTGGGCTCAGTTGCAGGAGTGTTGGCCTCCAGTCTCTCCACAGGAGCTTCAGGCTCCACAAGCCCTGGTGAAGAAGACTTCTGAACTGACTCCAGTTTTGGTGTTTCATCTGGAAGGAAGAAGAGACCCTATAAATACATGTCTTTAAGATTGAATCAGCTATTACATTTATAGGACGCAAAAATTATTTAAATAGTGTAACTACAAAATCGTCTCATCTTAAATCCAATCAGGGGAAAAATTAAGTGAAATACTGCAGGGTGGAATATGGCCCATAAAACATCATGATTGTGACCGCCCCACGGTTAACATTGGCATGGAGGTTAGGATTTCAAAACTACAGCCAGAAGTCTAAATTAAAAATTATACAAATTAATGTCATATAAAAATTTTTAGTAAAATGTTGTGGTGACATAGCTGACAAACAGGGACTCCTAATGACACTGCACTTTGCACTGCACACTTGATTTGTGAGTGAAACTAAAGTGAAAGCATTCAGTATACACTTATAAAGTGTTGGGGAGAAAAACGAAAGTGATGCATGAAAAGTGATTAGAGCTCAACGAGTGAGTAAAAGATGATTTGCTGGAGGGCTACCGAAGTTGCTGCGCTTTGAGGGGAGTGGGGTAATAAAACTTAAGTTGCTTGACTTGGGAGGCAATGACACAGCAGTAAACAAGCCAATACTTTTTTTTCCCCCTTGAGATTCTAGTGACACATGTTTATAATTTCAACATGGAATTGGTTAAAACTCTCTCTGTTAGAATGTTAAGAATGGCTTCTTGCTAGGAGCTGTGGGTTAAGTTTAGAAGGTTGTTTGGGCAGACCTGGCCCTGGTTTGGTGTCTGAAGCCCCTGCTGTCAATGGCTGCTGTGGCTGTTGGGGCTGCTGGGGCTCAACTGTGTAGCCCCCAGGATGGGCTTGCTGTGGCTGAGGAGGCTGAGGCTGAGGCTGTGATGACTGCTGCTGCTGCTCTGGAGTCTGGCTGCTGCTCAGCTGCTGCTGTGATTTGAGGTAGAAAATGGGAGGATAATGAGGGTGCGGCCATAAAAACTAGCAACATAGAAAACCAGAAAGACGGGCACAGCGATGAAAGCAAGAGCGCATACAAACAAATCAACGAATAAGCAGGATTAAGCAGAAACAAGGAGTCCAATGGGGTGTGGTTAGGTTTGACGGACAAGATAGGAGGAAGATGACAAGAGTAGACAACACGGAGAATGAAGATCGATGTGGGAAGAATGACGGAAAAAGGGGAATGGCTCGGAACAATGCAGAGTAACGGACGGAGAAAATGAGGGATATACATAACAAAATGAAATTAAAGGGAGCACAGAAAGACAGAAAAAAGAGAGGAAAGACACTGTTAACATTCACAGAAGGACACAAGGAGGAAGAAGTCACAAAGTCCATCTTCAGAATCCAGCTACATTTTCTAATTTTGGCTGGTTAATTTAATTTTCTTAAAATGTGAATGTAACATTAGTACTGTGGTTTTACGAATCAACACTATGACCTGGATCTCAGCTTCTAATCTATATTTATCAAATTTTGGTCCCAAAGACTGAGAACCACAGTCTTACCACCTTTACTTCTCAGCAAAGCATGTGCCCTGACAACAACATTAAACTCTTAGTTTAAAAAGAAATGTAAAAATTGATTGAGCATCAGGACTAGCATGGATTCTGAAGACGCAGAAAGAGCATACAGACTGAAATCTACTGTAAAAGATGTGTGACCAGAAAAAGTGACAGGAGGGAAGGAGGTTTCAGATTGAAACAGCTGTTGACAAGATTAAAATGAATTTATTAAACTGCTATGAAGTTCAAGTCATACCCCTGCATGTCTGAACATATTTGGTGTGTAATGAGGATTTTTATTTATAATTATATTGATCTGTAAAGCAAACTCAAGAAGATAGGCATCGGCTACAACATCGCCTTTTGTATCTGAAAAAAATAAAATCCTCAGCACATTTAGAAACCCACAAACAAAAATACTAATTAGTTTGTTTGTGGATTGCTTATAAACAACAGGCATGTATCATTTGCACTGAAAGCCATAATGAATTTCTTATTAGAGTGAGATGGCCAAATAAGAGATGTCCCTCCTCTCCTTAGTCTCATCAGCTGTACCAGTGCTGTAGGTGAGAGAGGGCTGAGTATGAGAGAGCCATACCTGTGGTGGGGTTGGGGTAGAGGAGGGGGGGCCGACAGGAGGCGTTGAATTCCTGCTCCCTGAACCCCCTGCCATGATCTCCTCTGTGATATCCCTGCCACCCTGATTGGGGTCACGGATACGGATCTGGGAGGACAATGGCGCAAAAAAACAGACCACACTAAAGCACCCAAGTCTTTGAAGGACCTTGTCATAATGTTATGTTTGTGAGCATTTGGCATCGTAATATGACACGTTGCTGCCAACTGATATTGGGACACACAACAAAAAGCACCAGGTCTATATGAGGGGAAAAAATATCTGCAAAATTAAAGCAGCTCATCTGTCAGTGTAAACGTTAAAATGACTGATTAGTAGTTCAACCCCAAGAAATGTCATGTGACTGGTTTTCACTTGTGCATTTTCACTTAATCTTTATAGTTGTATAAAAATATTTATACAAATATAAATAAATAATACAAATGTTTTATATATTAGTGTAGAGTCAATTTACGTGATGACTCAACATCAGAATTTCCATCTTAAGAAGCTCCACACAAGCTGGACCCTGTTGTGAAACTATTTTGTCAACAAACAACATTTTGTAAAGTCACACAGCCTTTGTGTGAAATATTTAGTACAAAAATAACTTCAGAGGTGCAAAGAAAATGAATCAAATCCTACAATAAAGTGATACAATTTTATATATTTTGTTAATTTGTTATTATTATGCAATCATGACAAATACTAAAGACCAAGGTTAAAATAAATATTTAAACTTAAAAATAAGAAAAAGTTCAGGAATTAGCTAATTCCACAACATTTCTTTGATTTGTAGATTCATTTGTCAGAGATTTGTAACCACCTCAGACAGCAGCAGCAATAATTTCAGGCCAAAACTGAAGAACTACAAAGATACTCACTGTTTTCTTCTCACGCTTGGCTGGTGGAGGTTGCTGTGGTGTAGGCACTATGATGGAAGGTGAAGGGGAGTACATAGAGTGTCCTTGGTAATAGGGTGGCCCAGCTGTGGGAACGGGCGCAGGGACAGAGGGTGACACAGGAGGGTGGTACCTGAGGGGATCTGAATGAATTGGTGAGAGACATTTTAGTAAAACTCTTGTTAGGTTTCCTGCCCACAAGGAACCAATGCTGACAGTTAGTGTGTGTTTGTGCTCAAGTTTGTAAAAAAAAATAAATAAAATCAGACTTTACATGTGTGAGAATATTGCTGGATGTGTGTCTGTTTTAACTCACGATATGGGGCAGGGTACTCCCCTGGCCCGGGACCAGGATAGAAGGTGCCAGACCCCGGAGGCTGTACAGAATACTGCTGAGGAGGTCCCACATAGGGTGTACTGTGGCGAAACTGCAAGCAAGGATGACCATATTACAAAATCATCAGCACCATAGATAAGCGAGAATTTCCCTGAAAAAAGTGCACTTTTTATTTTTTTTTTGAGCATTGGAATTTTAAAGTCCTTTGAATGGACTTTAAATCATCCTTTAAATTCTTCCCACAACAGTGGCAACATCTGTACTTCTGCTAAGCAGTCAAATGTAACCAACAAAAAAATATAATTCATTCAAATCGCAGCTGCAGTTAAAAATATGAAGATAAAATACTTTGCTTAGTTTTGACATAAAAAACATTATGCCTAATGAGTTTTATAAAAAAAAAAAAAATGTATTTTTTTGACAGTGAACTATACTGAAAATAGAGACATAATACACATAACATCTTCCTACCTATCATATAGGTAGGAATGGGTAGTTATGTAAAGGGAACTTTAACTGCAACTAAGGTTTGAATAGGTGAATGCTCTTACAAAAAAAATAGGTTCACATATTATCTGGAACTGCAGCATTAGACTATTGGACTCAGTTCAGCATGTTTGTCTCACCGGCGGGATGTAGTACTGTGCCTGCGGGGAAGGGAAAGGCATGGGTGCCATGGTCATCATGATTGGTTGATTAGCAGGGTAGACAGCAGCTGCGGGGGTCTGTGAACCAGGCCGTATGGAGGGTGTGTTTGTTGGGATAGTGGGCCTCGCAGTCTGCATCTGAGTCCTCTGGAAAAACTGAAGGTAACATGTGAGAGAAACAAAAACAACATTTAGACAGAGGCAGCAGTCTTTTCCGCACAATGTTGTGCTTTATCTACAACACAAACAAGTCCATCTCCCTGCGGACACATTTTTTACAATGAAAAAAACCTGGTCTTAATCAGCAGCTGCTAGGAAAAAGAATGAGGTCCAAAAATTTTCCTTAACTCTCATCACCGCAGCAGAACATCACATTTCAGCCACTGTGAGGGATAACCTGTTAAATGATTTTCAGGCTGATGGGAACACCTGTATACTTCTCTTTTATGCTTCTATAACACCACCCATAACTTCTACAAATTACTTTGATTACCCACTCCAATTTGAGTTTTATAGTGGGACTGCAATGTTATGAATCCACAAGCCATTACCAAAGTCAGGCGCACATGTGTCTATCCCACAATAATCTAATAAACTAAACAAAAGGCTTAAAACCAAGATTAAGTAATTTATGTCACAACAAGGGTTAAGAGAGAGAGCACATTACTGTAATCAGAGGAATGTGTAGTGAAGCAATATCTTCATTTATTCCAGTTGCAGGTATCTGTACAGATACCCTGATGAAGGTGTGACAAAGGTACATATTAAACATAAGTGAAATGAATCATGTATCAAGCTTTAGAGTTTTTTTCCATATTGTCTTTTATTTACAGTTTGTTTCGATAAGTGTTTTACCTTTTCCTTGTTCTTTGGACAGCAGTAGTTTTCATTTTTATTAATGAAACGTTAGTATGGCTTCAACCTTAGATGACCAATCAAAACCAATGACACTTGCTGTGAAAGCAAATAGATGTAAATCTAGATCAACTAAAATTTGATATCTGCGCACACACTGACATCGTAATTTGAAATACTTTGTCTGGTGCTCATTAGATTTTAATGTGTCTTGAATTTTGGCAATTAATATTTAAGCTTTCATAAAGACAAAGTAATACATTCTCCTACAGTTTGATAACAAAGGACTCTGGAGTGCTTTTGTAAATAAGCTGCACCAGACTTCACAGCTGTAAAAAATAAAAGCTCTTGGACTGGTGAATGACTTCAAATACCTCTTTTTGTGCCTGAGCAATTTGGCCAACCTCACAGTTGCAGTCAATGTGACACATGGCATGTTTGTGTTCATTATATGACAATATTGCCTTTTCGCTGACCACGGAGAGTGTGGGGAAGCTCCTGAAGCAACTGTAGCTGCAATGATTTCCATGCAGCACATGTCTCAATCAGTTAGGAGTCCAATGTTTAATAGGCTTTTTGTTTTTGAGAGCACATAAAATTTAATGTGGAATCTCTGTGTGCCAAGCCTGAATAGAGACCACTACCAACAGCTGTGACCGACTTCCAAGCAGTTCTGAGTTCAGGTTGGGAATACCAGTCATGAGTCACACTAAGTTCCAGAGAAGGAGAATAAACAATGTTATAAAGGCCTCTAAAAATACCCCAGAGCAAAATCTCCTTTAAACGTAATAAGTCAGGTTCAGTGACTTCATTGTAAACAGCCCTGTGGATATCTCATAAATGACCAGGAAGCTGTTCATTACCAGCAACCCTAACACAGTCTCAGTAAAAACAAAAAAAAACCAAAAAAAACCAAACATAAATAAATAAATACAAGTGTCGTTGGCTTGCAAGAAATATGAGTCAACAGGCAAAACAACTATTCAACACTAAGCAACAACGTGTAACTTAAGCTTAAGTGTACTCTGAAACAACAAGAAGGTCCAATGGACATCTATAAATATCATTAAATGTTACATATTACCAACAAGTAGCAAACACTTTATCACATGGACATATAAAGAAACCAAAACACTCATCTTTGCGAATAAAACAAAGAATCTTCTTTTTTCTGCATGCTGTTCATCAAGCTGTGCGAGCTCATTAAAGATGAGTGATGGATAAAGCAAAAATTACAAAATTATGAACTATTACTTTAGCAACAATTATTAACAGGCTAAAAGATGGAATATGGAGGTAAAATGATAATAAAGGACCTTTCTAATGAGCATACACTGTCATGAAAATGAGTGGGGTGTACAAGGTTAGAAGAAATTGCAGGATGATACTCATCGTGCCATGCAGGTTTGAGAGACTTTTAACACTTATAAATGTTACCTGGATGGGCCTGAATCCTCCCTTGAGTATTGAAAGCAGGAAAGAGAGAAAAGCCAATGGGAGACTGCACTGGTGAGACTGTAGCCCCATTTCGAAAACAAGCACACACTCACACATACAATGACAGGAAGCTATCCAATTACTTCCTTCTACCTGACACAGTGACTGGTCTTAAACAAATAAAAAACAACAACAACCACAACAACCAAAAAACCCCCAAAACATAACAACCCCAACTCCAAACAAAAAAGAAAAAACTCAAACTGTGGGTTGGTTTATCAGTGAGTGAGTGGAAGGGCGGAAAAAGCTCAGAAGACACAGTCAAGATGTCTCGTCAGCGTTCGACTTGTGGTCCACCTTAACTTAACATGCACATAAGCCTCTCTCACAAAAACACACACTTTATTTCAAGCTCAAGAGGTGCTTCTCCTTCAAATTGCGCAGTCTGTCTCTTGTTTTGCCAGATTGGTGCTCCCCAGCCCCAATGGGACCTGGCTGTCACCTGCAGCGCTGACTTAGCAACAGATGTGAGGTTGAGAGGTTCAGGCCAGGGTGAGTCACAGACATCCGCCTACCTTATGAAACTTATAGGTGTCACTTCCACGCTCTGCTGTCTTCCATTTTTCTTGTAAAATATTAAATGACAAAGTGTATTACGGTGTTTAATGAAAACCTTTCATCACCTTTTGTAGGTTGACTGTTTTACTGTACAACAGAGAAACATCCCACTTTAAACTCAGACTGATGCTTGAAACTTGACCCACAGTGTCTACTACTGCACTGCAGCAACGGTCCAGTGTTTTTGTGGTAAGAGTCATTTCCCACTGGCTTTGAATTTTTGGTTCTCACACACACGCACACTCACAAAAAAGCTGTGACTGAAATCCAAATTAGTTAGTTACACTGATAAGTGGGGGGATAAAAACGTAATAATGATGATACTTGTTTGAAGACAGACTTGCGTTCTGGCCCAAATGAATTAATTTTCTGATCTCTATGCTCCCTGTTACTGTGCATTGAGTGTGTTTCAAGGAGACAATGGTGGTTTTCTCTATCAGTATAAAAAGCCACTGTTCTGTTACATCTGCTTTCTGACTCCACTTCCGTGGTAGCACAAGAGATCCCAGCACCAATTTGTGATAGCCAGAGAACACCAGCAAACACACCCCTCACACGTTGACAGCATGCTATTAATAGTCTGGGGAAAATTTGTCCACACAGAAGAATCCAGAAGGTGAGCATGTTTAACAGCACCTAACACAGGACCCATCGTGGGCACCGGAAGTGTGAATAACATATCAATCTTATGAGTGAGCAGCTCTTTGAATTATTAAAGCATGAATCAACCACCACAAAGATAACAGGAAGTAACCTGGGCTGAGAGTCAGCACCCATCTATGACTCTTAGCATCCACGAGTTGATATATAAACATCATAAACATTGTGCTGCCAGACATGAACATGTCACTTTGCCCCTCATAATATAATGATAGTGGTTCACAAAGTGTCAGCCGTCTAACGTTCATGGAGTAATTTACACAACTGTCAGCCATGAACACACACAAACTGCTGCTCCACACAGCTGTTCTCGCCTCTTTCCTTGACTACAGCGCAACACGGAGACAACTGGCTAAAAATCGTAGAATAACCGTCTTCTTATAGCGTTAAAATTAAATACTACCCCTTGATTTTCTCAGTTTTAAACTAGCATTGAGAAGTGATCAGCATTTAAAAGACAAATTCTAAGAGTCATTTGTTTCCGTGTAGAATTTGGCTTATTAACTGTGTTTGTGGGGGAAATTTAATTCTCACCCAAACACCACAGCCCATTTCAATATAGTACCTCAGCATAATAGCTGGAAATAAATAGAATCATGGCCTTATGATGAACATGAACTTGGAGAGAGGACTGATTTAGCTATGAATTCACAAAAATATCAATGGCCCTATTTTTATTTTCAGGCATAAAACAATTCAGCAAAATATCCTGGAAGACCAGTGCTGACGGCACATTATGTCTCTTCTTTGCTTTAATCAAACAACATCCTGCATCACATAACAGTTCTGGGTCTTGAAGTTGATACTTCTTTGGCACCGACCAAAATGCCTCAATACCATCGAGAATAAAAAAAAATGTCTTCCGTCCTAAATTTCGATACCTGAGAGGTTAATCTAATCACCAGCTGTGGGCTAATAAGCATGCAGAAAAACTTGTGAGGTTACACCTTGGGTAACACCATGAGACGGACCTCACAGCATGTATGTATTATGTTTTGAAAGGCAGCAGTGTGGCTACTCTGTATCCCATCCCCAATAGGTGCAACATTAAAAGGTGGCGACAAGATCTCAAGTGTAGTCAAATTTCATTAAGTTCGATGCCAACAGTGTGAAACAATGTATTAGAAACGTGTGCTTGGCTATAGACTACGAGAATGGGAAACTGTGAGATAATATAATTGAGAATTATATCCAATGCATTATTTAATTTACTCCTGAAAAACCATTTTCATACCTATTCTTTGCTTTAGAATTGGCAAATACCAATCTCACCACAAAAATAAACATGACTAGAGAGATATCACACCGTTCAGGAAGCATTTCATGGCTGCATATCTGGATAAAGTTTAAACAAGAATCAAAGCCCATCAAAGTCAAAATCTTTTCAGCTGTATTTGTTGAATTTTTTTTTTTATAAATCAGAGACATCTCACAAACAGTTCTATGCCAGAGGGCAGCAGCAAACTGGTGTGATGATGATGATGATGATGTGAAAGGGGGAGCAGGAGAGGCATTCAGCGGGGCTAAATTACCTGATGGTGGGTTGGTCGAGGGCCCGTAGCAAACTGGTGGGGGAGGAAGGAGAGGTCCAGCAAGGAGATTGAAGCAGTGATGGCAAAGCGCGGGGAAGGGCGGGGGGGAAAGAGCATAAGAGAGACACAGATAAGGTGAGTGATGGAGGTCGATGCTTGAAAATACAGTACAAAATCACAGCGCAACAAAGCTTTAAAGACACATGATGAAGCACACAAAGCCAAGTCAAAGTGTGCATTTGCAAGTAGAAGTTTATGATAGTCACTTTAGATATCAGACTGGATTCCTAGATATTATAAAGTCAAAATTTCTGACATCTCCTATGTGGCAAACATTACCATTGTATCCACAAACCAAAGCAAGACTTCCTGCATGGGTAAAACTATTTGACCCAGGTCTATTTAGACTTGCTCTCCTGGTGGAGACTGGACTGGAGCCAGGCAAGATAAAAAAATACCAGTGCCGAGTGTATGTACAGAGAAAATGCAGGGACAGTCAATATAATGGTTGGATACTTATTACTAAGCTGCTTGTGGTGAAAGATTTCTCACAGAAGGTGTTACTGTGTTACTCATCTTAAAATTGCTTTGCTTAGGAAACGGTGCAGAGAGAACAGCAGGTAGTCCACTTTATTTTAAACCAAAAATTAACCCCTGACGAATAGCATCGGGGCAGAATCTTAATCAGCTGCCCTAAAAATGACTGATCTGGCTATCAAAAGGTAATCTAATAAAAAAATTTTTTTTTTTTTTTTTTTGCTTATTGCAACTCTTTCTTCTCCAGCCAAATGCTAATTATATTTTAGGTATTATCTCCACTGATTCACTAATAGCAGACTATATGTTTTTGACAGAATATTTTGGGCTTTTCAGATGGAGGTTAAATGACGGTAGAGATGGATGGCAAGAAACAACCAGTGTAGACTTTCATGTACAGTGTATAATGCAATGATAGAGTACCACCACCCACACTAACCTCTGAAGGGACAATGATGTAGCTTTTATTAAACAGATTTAATGTTAAATTGCTTCTCTGCCTTGAGCAGCCCCATGTGGCCTCTAAACATAAAAACCCTCCATCAGTGACTGTAGGAAATCCCAACTTTCAGTAACAGCCGCAGTAAACCACAAACTGTTTGGGTTTCTACTGAGGAGGTTGTGCTATAAATCCAAGACCAAGGGGAAACTCACCGGGCGACTCTGTGGCTGTGCATTTATTGGCTGTGTCTGGGGTGAATACACTAGAGGGGCGGAGCCAGCATTTTGTCCAGGGTTGTATGGAGACTGTTAGCAGAAGAAATGGAAAGATAGAGAGAGAAAGAGGTTTGTTAAATTAAGCAACAATCAGTCACTGGTCATCTCATTTAAACATTTCACACTTTAAAACACTAGCTGTAACATCCCCTAACATCACAACACAAACTTACTTTAGATGGTGCTAGGAGAACAAGGTTTTTGATTGAGGTTTATTCCCTGTGAAAAGATAATTGGTACCCTCAAGGGCTGCAAATCCTGAGTTCCCTTATTTTTCATCTAGTGTGCAGTGGGGCTCGGCAGGGGTCTGTTATAACAGATACTTACTCTTCCTCAAGCTGCTGCTGGTATGGTTGCGATAATTTCACTTTGTGTTGACTGACTATTTATAGAGGGCTGGGGAGGGACTGAAGCTGCTTTAGGGTGAGGCAGTGGGCCATTTGGCTGTAACAATAAAGAGGAACATCTACACTCCTCGCAAGCACCATTACATACTTCCAGTGAGGTTAAGTCACAGAGGCAACATGCTTGTAAAGGAGAGCAGCAGGGCAGTCTCTGGTGCCAGTTTCACAGCAGCCATGTCATTCTCTTACACTGAGAGGAAGAACGTAGGTCTAATCATAACAGGCAATGGTTAAAAGTGTGATGCTGGTACTGCTGTGGTTTTATGTATTAAACATTATTAAGCTGCAGGCTTATATAGGTCTCTGTGATAACAGATTTACCTCCATACCTGAACTCTGTTGAGTAAATCATCATGACCTCATGCTGAAACAGCAGCGGCATGTGACAAGACTATCAGCCAATTCCTTTTCGTTTCCCCCCCCCCAATAACACTGACACAATGTAGCGTTCCTTTCATCCCATGGGAAACCCAAGTGGCTTGTACTGCTGAACAGAATTAAATGACAATAACTGTGATTTATTTGAAAAAAATCGTCCATCTGCTCTGCTTTCTTCCCACAGTCATATAGGACCCAGGTTGTATGAAGAAGAGAGTGTTCATATAGGTGTTAGCCTGCGATACACTGCCTATAGAGCTTATCACCATTTCACCATATGCATGCTTAGCTTGACCCCTCCTGACCCATATCGGGATTAAAGAGCAAGTCCATATAGAAGGCAGCAGGTATATGCTCATCTGTAGCCAAAGGTGCTCAGGAGGTGCTCTTGAATTTGACCCAATCACATACTTTGAATTTCATAAAACAACACATCATGCATAGCATGGGAAATAAAACATGTAAAAGGCTGATGTAAGAAAATAAATGGTGCAGGTTAGGGGTGGGCAATGTGGGCAGAATTGACAATTTTTCAAAATAAAATTTGTTACAAGTTCTTTGTATCAAATTGTGGAAGAAAATGACTTTGAAATTCATCTTATTTGTTTACATTTTATAAAAAACAAAACAAACAAAAAACTAAACCAAATAACACCTATTTAGACATGTAAACCAAACATCCTTAAATGAAATTTTGCCATGATGTAATTATGTTGAGAAATGATACTATCCCGCCCAGCCCCAACACCAGCCATGAAAAGGTAAACAGAGAAATGGACAGACATAAATTAAAAATGCAAAGGAGAGAGGATGACGGCGGACACAGTGACAAACTCACCCCTCCGCCTGCCTCCCAGCCCTTAGGGTAGCGATATGGGGAAGCTGTGGGTACTGATACCTGAGAGAGCGCCGGGGAGTGGGCATGACCGGGCGGGGTGCCCGCCAGGTTAGGGTGTCCCTTTGTGATGTCGTGAGCAGTGTAAGAAGGGCCAGCATGTCTGGGTACCTGCATCACATACACAGTAAGGTATGTATTATACATTATATCAGACTGACATACAGAGAAACACATACACACACTGATCTAGAGGATGAAAATCAGTGGCAGGATTCCACAGGTCATTAGTCCTCCCTCCTGCTAAGGAATGTAAATTAAGTTCTCTAGGATTAGCCCCTGTATGTGTGGAAAGGTAAAGACCGGAGCTGTGCATGGGTGTTGAAGCCTGCTGCGGTTGGCTTAAGTGGGGCTCTGGTCTCTCCTGCTGCCTACTGTGCCAAACTATGCTCTACAAGGATGTCTGGGCCTCATATGGCAAAACTGGGTCAGGTAATCATATTACATTCCTACTCATCTGTGATAGAAATCGTGCACCTGATACAACTGAGTCATGCTAAACAAGCCTCATGGATATGGATCGATGGAGAGTTCAGGGTAAGCACCAGCCAAGTGAGCAGTAGGAGGCAAAGATGAGATTTGACTGAGCTCTAAGCTTGTGGCGTGGCAGGATGGGCTCTGGCTGCTGCAGCTGTGGGCTGGCACCACTGCAGGTGCTGCTTGTTGCTGCAGCAGGCCTGACACACCAGGGAATAAGACAGTATACTGCAGGAAACAGGAGGCAGGCACTGAGGCAGCCTGGAAAACTCTGCAAACCATTTCTCTCCAAGGCATTCTCTCCTACTTTCACAGAACCTGGCCATTAGGACTTTTCAAGGGTCCTTAAGACAGCAGACAACACCATCATTTAAAAATATATCTCAGTATGGCTCAAAATATTTATTATGCTTATGTCAACCTTGCACTAAAAGCTATATTCTGCCTAGATTCTATAGTATCAGTCCAATCTGCGTTTCTGTATCTTCTCTATGTGGCCCACTTCCCTCAGATGACCTGGGATAAAGCAAATAATCTAGCTGCTGTTGCCAGGGGAGGAGCCTGCTCTGCTTCAGGCGAGTGACTGATTCTGAGGACATTCAGAGTGATGGGATGGGGGAGGGGAGGCAAGCGGCTGTATAGAGACTGTACATGAAGGGAAGGGAAAAATAAGAAAGTAAGGAAGCCCAATATCCAAAAACACACAGTTTCATGGCCATGTGCAGGGTGTATTTCTACGAGTGTCATCATTGTTGCAGCACAAACCTCTCAAAATGAACTTCCGGCAAGAAAATCTCATAAATCCTGCAGTGCCTCTAGTCCATTTATATTACCATAGATAAATGTGTTCACAGCTGAATGGCCTGTCTTCAAGCACACAGTGACTTTCTATGCTAACAGCTACCTGCTCTTAACGTCCCACTTCAGCCATTTCAGAAATATTCTCGTCGGCCACATCTTCTTTGTGTTGCCAAATAATCAAAGTGACAAATCTAAGGTATACTGTCATGCTTGGAAATTCCAGATATTATATAAACACAAGCACCTCGGAGCTAACAAATACACACAGGCAGGTAGAAACAAGTTGCACAATTGTATTCATTTTGCCTGGTCAGATCATGTTGTACAAGGAAAAAGGAATCTTTCAAAATGTGAAGTGAAAAGGGAAATCAATACTCTTATGGTCTACTTTCTGCAGTAAACATTCATTTAATAGATTTGCAACAATAAATATAGAGGTGCCTGCGCCTCTAGTAGCATTGTCACTAATCAGTATTTTAGTCTATCAAGCCCCCTGATAAATCCCTGCCTGCAGGTAAATGCCCGTATGGCTTATCGCAGGAGACGCCCAAAACAGTGCAGCAGAGCAGCGGTCACTGAAGATGAGATGATAAATACTCTGAAAGCTCAGCCAAGGACCGATTTTTTTCTTCTCCCTGTAACCAAATATAATTGTCTAACAGAAGTCCCAAAATCAGATGTTGATGCTCCAGGAAGATTAAAATAAACGAAAAAAAGTAACTCAATATTATTATGACAACTATGAAATACAGGAAATGTTAATTAACTCCTGAAGGAGTCACTGAATGGCAGAGGCCCCCTGAGGTGATGGCACTTTTCCAAAGCAGGCTTGCTGGGGTCAGATCACAGCATCTTCCTCTTCTCAAAATTACCAAGAGGTAAAAAGAAAAAGAAAAAAGATATCTACAAAACTTTTGTTTTACTCAGATTTGTTTACTCTTTTAAAATAAAGTAGTTTCTATTGTTCTACACTCCTAATTGCATGATCTGGGACAGAATGTTGAAATTAATTAAGAACGGGATGAATTTTATAGGAATAGTTGTCTTTCATTGTGCTAAACATACAACTCTTTTTAACACGGTCAGTATAGTAACAAATATGCTGAAACATTTCAGCATAACAAAATGGTCATAATATTTTTTTTGGTCTAGCTTGGTGTTGGAAGACCGAATACTATACTGATCTATCGAAAAGATGTATTGCAGCTCAGAGACGTCAAAACAACCAACTAACTTTTTTTCTTTGCTTGCACAGTCAGCTATGTCACCATTCATTTCACTGCTGATGTACTTGTACTGAACATTATTACCTACTTCAGATAGTGAGGTTGACTGCATTAGTTTTGCCCAGGGGTGTCTAATCTGGGAAATGAGCGGATGTTTTTGGTTAAGTCACGGTAAGGGGGAAGTATCTACACTTTTACTATACGACCACACACAGTCTGTGGTGTAGGTATGGGGTGCGTGTGTGTGTGTGTGTGTGTGCAGTGCGGTATCAGTACAGTTTGAGAGTGGGGCTGCACACAGTGACTCACGCTGTAGACTGCGACTCCAGGCTGTGTGGGGAAGATTCGGTCATCCAGTGATGGCTGAACCCGTGGGATTCTGAGAAAAAGTGAATTAAGGCAAACTCTAAAAGGTTACAAGAGAGCTCCAATAAGTTTTATTCTAGATAAAAAGTGAACAGCTCTACAGCTAAGATTCCCATTATATTAACGTAAGAAACCTTGTTAAGTCTAAACCCTGCTGAATAATTCACTTGAGAAGACTTGGTTTAGTGTGGTAGAAAGTTTGCCATTTAGCATAGAGTGATGCAACTATGCTTAGACTTTCGTCCTACAGTTCGATGTCTCTATGCAATACGTTAGCTGATTCAGATCTAAGGGGCTCTCCTCAAACCCTAATCGCTCGGCAAGTTTGATTTCATGGATCCCCCAACCACCCCGCCCAAAATGCCCCATCTCTCAGAGTACACTATGTACCTTCACCATTTTGCAGGAGTTTCAGGGAAAATCTGAAATGGATTTCTGGACCACTTCAGGGAAGGGGACAGACAGAGCAGGCAATTAGAAAACTGCTCACCCCTTACATGGGTGCACCTAAGGTTCAACCTGTATGAAATGTTGATTCTCATTTTCTTATGCTACAAAGTAAAAGATTAATCCTCATGTCATGATAGCAAAGAAAAATTTTATGCAAAATTTCAAATGTTTAGAACAGGAAATAACTTTCTTTAAGACTCCTAAAACATGAAATAATGAGTCACTTGGGAGACGTAAATCAGATTTTAGGAGACAAAAGAGATAATGTGAACTTGTGGCATAGAAGAGGGAAGCCCTGTGGTTAATGACCTGCTGAAACAGTTGTCTATGACAAGACACGCTCACACACTGCTGGTCACATGGTTTAAGGGAAACCGAACGTCTGGCTTTCTTCCTCTCAACCAAATCACAACTCCCATTCCCTCAACTCCTCTTCCTTTACTCTGCTCTTGCCTGCAGGGGCTGTCACTTCTCAGCCCCCTGCCAGCACCTCTACATGTAACCGACAACACAAGAGGGTGGGGTGGGGGGGTAAAGAGGGAGAAGAACCATTTACAAAGAGGACTGCGTAAAAAGAAAAGAAAAAGAGAGAGAGAAGAGAAGCACAGCAGGGA
The DNA here is from genome assembly GCA_034769265.1 of Remorina albescens. Taxonomy (NCBI): domain Eukaryota; kingdom Metazoa; phylum Chordata; class Actinopteri; order Carangiformes; family Echeneidae; genus Remorina; species Remorina albescens. The sequence continues at coordinate 24,182,370 of CM068494.1, forward strand.
GCATTATCTGTTTCATTGGCAGGGGAATTTAGAAAAACAACACACCCTTCACCATACACATATGGTGCACACAGAAATTAGAAGCAATTAGAGATTAGGTCTCAACACATTCATATTACAGTTTAGGTGAAAAGGGGCACAATAATACTGTGTTATAAGCAGCAGAAGAGCTACAAAGTTTTTGCTTTTATTTAGTCATACTTTTTATATTTCCCACAGTGTGGGTGTCAGACTGCCTTTTCCAAGACTCCCAGATTACCTGTCACGGTCTGAAATGTCACGATGGGGCCCTTCCATAAAAAACACAAAATCCAAGTGATAAGTATTTGAAAATGTTTCTTGACCCGGGTCTGGCAAATGACAGACAGAGAGCCAGACAGGAGGAGTGGCAGAGGCTATCAACTGTGTGGCAACCTGATATGTCTGCTCTTCGTGACCACTAGTTGGCAGGGGCAACTGTGTCAAGGACTGTAAACAGAGCAGGGAACACGTAGCCAGGTGATCCCAGCGCTCAACCAGCTGGAGCAATGGGAAAAAGTCCACCTGGAGGTTAGGGGTCATCACCAACAGCAGCAAGGACAGAGAAAAAATTACTAAGGATTTTACCAAATTTACTGATTGTCTGCTGAATAGTAAAGACCAAGAGATATGTAAAACAGCTTAAATCCAGTGTTCTACCTGTAGTAGCTACAGAACGTATTAAGTGAACTGTTGCCTAATTACATGCCTATTATGGGCCTGTTTACATTTCAGCAACACAGAAAAAGACTCATCTAACTGGATGACTGATCCAGTTATTCCCTCTCCAAAAATCATTTTACATGAAAAGGTGTGGGCTCAAGATATCTCAAACAAAATTCTCTTTGATATGAACACATTCAAAATTTTTAAAAGCAAATTTCTGGGGGCTTCGTAATAATTTGCTTGTATATATCTGAATATCAAAGAAACCTGGGGAGATATGATATCCTGAATAACCCCCTTGACTGCCGCTGGTGGTGGAGGAGATACTACAGTTGCCAGATAACAGCCTGGGCATTTATACAGTATCACATCCAGGTAATCACGCAGAGAAAACACAATTTCCTCAGGTAAAATACAAGTTGTGTCAAAGCCCCCATGTGGGCAGTCAGGTAAGCAGATGGAGACACTTTGCAGTCAAACACCACTGCGTGCATCAGGCACCACCATGAAAGTGGCTGACTAGTCTAATTAGACATTAGTCATTAGTTTGATCTCCATTAAATTTTCTGCATGAGGAGAGAGGGTCGGCACAATGTCAACTTAAAGACTTAGAACAGGGACATAGCTCCAGAAAGAGTAACAGAGTTAATGCACCTGCAACATCCAGCTGGGTAAAATTACACCAATCCACCAAGAAGAAGAGCAGAGCATTTCATAAGGGGAAAATTCAAAGGTACATGCTCTTGAAAGACCCGCACCTCGAGGATACCGGCTACTCAACTTGAAGGGACTCAAGTTTGTGTGTACAAACGGGCCCTCTGCTTCTGAAAGAAGGCCAGGCTGCCCTGTAGTTTATTGTTAACATTATAAACTCTGGTACCCCAGCCCAAAATGTGTCCTTGCTGACCTTCAAGAGATCATAAAACAGCTTCAACCACTCCTCCTTGTCTTCTGATCCCAATCTGACCTGTTGGCAACATTTAGGAGGGAAAAGCTGTTGCTGCTCTTGCTTCATCATTAGCTTACTGTAAAGCCACTTAAGTGCTGAGAGTGTGTGAGGGAAAGAAAAGGGATGACAGGAAAAAAGATGCAGCCCCACAAACAGCAAGGGTGTGATGATGAGGATGATATCACTCAACAAAATGTGCTATTACTGAATGCATTAAAGTGTAACAGCTGCGTAGATAACAACCTCATTCAAGTCAAAAACAGAGAAAAAGAGGCGAGAGCAGATCAGTGTGAAAGGGGAGCTTTGTCTTTGCTGACTTAGCTGCTGGGGAAACAAATATCACCTAAATCAAATAGTGATGTTTGCACAGACTAATAGTTACATAGAAAGAGGTTTTTTTTTTAAACCACAGCAAAAAGTCTACCGTCACATAAATACGGTGTACATTTCACCTAAACCTATGGGAACTTGCCATTTTGAATGATGTAGTCTACCTGGAAATCTCAGTGCAGTGTTAAGAGTGGAGGCACAGGAAGTGAGTGGAGACGGCCCAGATGGTGCAGACACAAACCCTCCTTCCCCCTGCTGGCCCACTGGCCCCTCTCTCTCTCCCTCTCTCACACACACACACACACACACACACACACACACACACACACACACACACACACACACACACACACACACAGAGTTGGATAAAAGTAGAGCTCACAAAGCTCTCACTGCCTGCCTGCTGTTGTTGTTGGGACTGCTCTTTCACGACAGTATGAACAATAGTTGGTAGGTTGGTGGACTCAACTCTTGTGAACCAAATCTTAAGCAAAATGGTAATCAGTGGTTACAATCTAGAATGCATTGGCTTTTAGTACTAAATTAAGCAGACAGGTAGTTGAGCTGTACTTCAAAGGAAGTAAACCCTGTGAAAAAAAAAAAAAAAAAAAAACATAAGCAAATACCAAAATAATAGTACTGAAACAACATCCTGTTTCCAAGACTTAAAGGTCAAATCCAATTTCAGGTTCCTACACACTTTGGACTTCAATAACTAAAACCGATTAATGAGCCTGAAGACATGAAGGTGACACAAAGAAACATGGCCTGCACAGAGGGGACATCAAATCAATTTGCTGTCTCCATATGTTGAGCCCGCTGGCGATACTGTATTTTGTATGTGCAAACTTAGAACAGTACGTTGGCATATACAGTATATAATCTATCAGCAGACAAAATGCTTCACATCTCTGAAAAACTGCATAAAATATAATGAATAAAAACTACCTGGCCCCTACCCTGGCTTCCTGTTATTCAGTCAGTAACCAACCGCAGTAAAAGCAATCCTGCGTTTTGCTCTTGCAGGGACATTTACCGTCTGTGAAACTATGGACACAACCACTTGAGAAAATCTGAAATATTTTGATGGTGAGTATGATGGCATTACTGGACTATGAGTGTCAGGCACACAGTTAAGATTTTTATGTGAAGAAAGGGACACTACCAAATAGACAACGACACACCAGTGATGCAGTTGTTCAGCTGCAGTACAGTCTCACTGTATGTGCAACATTGCATTGGTGAGTTTGTAAAGCATCAGCTCTTGATTTGGCATAAAATATCAAGGCAGTTTTGGCAAAAGCGGTAGCACTACAAGTGATTGTGAATATTCTGAACTCCAGCCGCACTGTAGATGCCTCATTGTGTGGGTGAGATGGATCTGAAAATGCACAGTTCATTGTACATATCAAACACTGTAGGAGAATTTGAAAGCAATACGATTTTGATGTGATTTTTTTTAAAATCACCAGTTACTGAGTATATTTAAAAAGCTTTTTCTATATTAAATACTGTTGTTCATTCCTGAGTGAAAAAATTATGTGTAAATGTATTCCAGATAAATCCTCTGGCAGAGCAATGACAGTCTGCAGGATATCTTCTTCAACTGGCCACTCCCTCTCTGGAAAGAACAGTCCTGCATGCTGGCTCATAACAACTCAGCAGTTTATTTATAACATCCCACAGTCAGTGTACTCATGAGAACATCTTCTCAATCAGGCTGCACACACCTGTCCCAAAATATAGGACATACCAGCTGGTTTCATACGTGATGTAGCTACACCTCATAACTAACTGATTGCATTCCTGGCTCATTGGTCATATTCAAATTGCAAATGCAGGCATTCTTTTGTCCAAACAGAAAGAAAAACTGAATGGATAAGGAAGTACTAAACATTTGTTAAGTTATGACAGAAAAAGTAGTGCCTGTCTTCAGAAAGAGATGAAACTACTGTGCTGGGAAAGCTGAGGGGTTGGATGGGGAGCAGGAAAAAATGGGGAGAAGCCCTCAGTTTTATCAACTTGGCCAGCAGTGGGATGAGGTAAGCTATGGGGGGATGGAAGGAAATAAAGGAGGGTGAGAGCAGGCTGGGTGACCTGGGCTTTTGTTGGCAGATGGTGGGAAGCGCCACCTTGGCCTCTTGCACTGAATGTTAAGCAGCGCTGCCATTGTCTGGCAAGTGCAGCAACAGACGCATGCGCTGGGTGTTTCTCTGGCAACCAGGAACAGAAACAACCCCCCCCACCACTGCACTGCACACACACCTCACCATCCTGACTCCAAAACCCCTGTGCGTCTCACGACTACACAATCATACACGCTAACAGCCTTCAAGTGGGAATTTCCATACACCAACAGTCCACCCAAGCTAGACTGGAGAGTCGCACACTTCTGCTCTCCTGACCTCTGAGGTCTAAGGAGAGTGAGAGGTCAGACAAATGGTGACACTAAGATGGCCCGTTTTCATACAGACATGAAAATGAAAGGCTGTGTAGTCTCATATTATGGTCATTTAAAGTTGGGTCCAGTGACCTTCAGGGTGCTCTTTCATTTCAGATCCCACAACAAGTACTTGAACTACTTTTAATTTTCCTATAAATTCACTCTTAATGTTAATTCTCCATCTCCTACAAATATTATTATTAAGTAATGCCAGACTAAATACTTTATCTTCATAAAGTCACACTTTGTCGACAACAAAAATAATTAATAATTTAATAAAAGTTGGATTTATTGCAGAGCGACTACACTTGAGTGAATTAAAATTATATTAAAAAAGGTGCAACTAATGCATCAGTGTATTGTCCACCTCATCATTTACATACAGGCGAGATAATTCTTATCTTTAAGTGACCAATAAAACATTTTTAGCCAAAAGATTTAGTCTCATTATGTAACTGTAATACACTACATGGCGATCTGATTCCTGTGTGCTACAGGTTTGGCCCTGTCCTTTTAAGAGTGACACCAGTACAAGTACAGCAGTAGATCAATGGACAGAAGTTCTTCAACAGGGGTTTGAATTTCAGATTTTGTGATACGTTATCAGACTTAACACTTTGGGCAATGGTTAAGTTAAGTTAAGTGAAGATGACAAATCAAAAAGTCAAATATGTAGGTGTGATCTCTCCTTCAGATATAGTCATCGTTATTCTAGTCATTTCTCCAACAAGACCATCATTGTGTAAATGAAGTGGGGGCAGTTCTGTACTCAGCTGGTAGGCGCAGGCACTCGCAATCATACAGCTAAAAGTAGGTTAAGCAAATTTAAAAGTCATTTTAAAAAGCCTGGAGAGGTAGAAGAGGACATGGCACAGCAGATAAAGAGATCATTATACTTTGTGTTCTTTGATGTTCTTTTCTAATTCTGATACAACCCAAAACATCACAACACTGTAAGCAAGAAAGGGGTTTCATACTGCCACCTGCCATAACCAGCTACTCACTGCCCCTCACAGATGTCAAGAACATAGGGCAGCTATGATCATGGGTGGCAGGAAATCGGGTTGAGACTTCACACCCCAGAGCTAAAACCATAACAGAAGCTGTCAGATCACAAAAAGACACATCTCTGCCACTGACAGGCAGGACACATCAACCTAATCCTTTCTCTCTCTCTCAAACACACACACACTTCTGCCACTATGCTGTAAATAAAACAGGAGGTGACATAACCGGTGACTTCATTCCCCCAAAAGTAGGGTAGAGTGAAACCAGTTCCTGCTTTGTGTAAACTCAAAGGTAAATCGATAATCCGAGGACAGCTGCAGCACTAAACCAGGACAAGAAATGCTGATAAAGGCCTTCGCACATTGTTACATATGTGAAGGTAGACTTCTGGGACATAGCACCAGACAAGACACAATTTTGCAGCAGCTTTCCCCTGCTGGTGATGTTTTTACCAAGCCAAACACAGCAACTTTTTATTTATTTATTTATTCTTTTTGTTTTTAATTACTAATCTATGCAGGCTATCTGGGCCAGAGAGAGCTCACCGGCCCTAACAGGCACTGACGGGCCTGTCAAAGGTGCACAGGAACTCCCCTCCAGAAGCTCCTATCATGTGAGATGGGCACCGGCGTGCAACTCCCACAAGCCGAGGCCATGTGCACGCCGGCGTTAACCCAGATATTAAACTAACAGATGCTGCTCTCTTCTTATTTTGTGTCCAACATGTGAACATAGCTAGCCAGCCTTTTTTTTTTTTTTTTTTCCCCCAAAAATTAGCAGGCTGCCACTGAACCGATGCTAATGCACCTTGCTAGCCAACAACGGTGACTGAACAAAGCCGGCAAGCCGGTGTGCAAAGCCCGATAAACTCGCCGGCGACGGAGCTTTCCCCCTCCCAAAGACTGTCACCTCATTTATCATCCATATATAAGGCGATATATGAATGTAAGGAGGTAGCGGAGGCAGCCGCCCCAAAAGAACCGGGCTGACATTTCCGTTAGCTTTGACAACCGGCTTCATAAGCTAATGTTAGCATGCTCAGCTAGCTAATTGTCCCCCTCCCCTCCCAGCGCTCCCTCCAAGCGCATCCAATCCTTTACTATCACTAACAAATCCACAAAAAACCCCATGTATACACACACACTGCTCACAGAAGGGGAAGGGCAATACACACAATACAATAAATGCAAAAGCAAATGTCCATATTACCCAGGTGAAAGGATACTGAGGTGGCGGTACAGCGCCGGGCTGAGGAGCTGTCGGGGCTCCCGGCGGCAGGGACCCGGAGGTCAGGGTAGCCCGCAGTTGGCTCGACGGAGAGGGGCCACTTCCAGGTCCGCTAACTGCGACAGCGGCTTGTTTGGGGACCACTTTCGGTGGCAAACTCATTGCAAAATTAAAAAAAAATAATAATAACAATAACAAATAAAAAAACAACAACAATAGCTTAATAAATACTGATACAAACAACGCCTAGCTTGCATACATCAGAGCAAGCGTAGTGGATTCTTGAAGCAGGCCCCAAATCCCCCCCCCCCTTTTTTTTTTTTTTTTTTTTACCGAAGTGGGATACCGAAACTCGGACGGCAACACAAACGTGTTTTCTTTTCTTTTCATGGAAAGTCGCGGCTCGGATCAGCGGTGCTATTCATGGGGACGGTGGGAGGTTTAGCCTCCCCTCGCCCGTCCGGAGCCTCTGCGGATCCGGCTCTCTCGGTTTCGTTTCTTTCAAACAAAATGGAAAAGGGGAGGAAAAAAAAAAAAAAAAAAAAAAAAAAAGGAAGAGGAAATAAATAAATCGCCACCAGGATCTTCAGCCCTCCTTCGGCGATCTACCTTTTCTTCTCGATAAGTCTGTTTTCTATCATTTTTTTCTCACAGAGATGAGAGACTTCGCCAACATGGCGTTGCGGCCGCTTCCAGCAGTCCGGGCAGGACATATGATTCGGCAATTCTCGGCCAGTTACGGAGCCGCTCGGCCAATCAGCTAACCCTCAATCAAACAGATATTCAGAGCATGGTTCACGTTCATAATGAGTCCGAAATACTAAATCATTAGTATTATTATTATTATTATTTATTTTCTTTTTTGTTATTGTCCATTTCAAATCCAAATTTCACTGGATTTATATTGAAGAAATGTTTTTCCTTATTGATAATACACTTATTTTTTTTTTTTTAAAAGGAATCTAAATATTAAATTGCATAAATGTTTCTCGTTATTTGCATGTGTGTGTGAACGGACAAAACGCCTTCACATTCAGAGCAAAGCAGCAGCTTTAGTTGCAGGCTTGTACTCTGCACCAGCTGAGAACTACACACCTTTGACTTGTGCACCCACAGCACCATCTACAGTAGATCTGCCTGTTTCACAGCCACAGGTCAGAGACATTCACCCATGACTGTCATGTCCTAAATCAGACAGGTTGGTGTTTTTTTGCTTGACAAAAATTAACTAAAAGTGATTTGCTCCAAACCTGGAAAAAGAAGAGAAACATGAGGCAGGGAAAGTTACTTTATATTCAGGTGAGGACCCAGTTTAAGAGATGTAGGATTTCTTTCAAATCACTTTTCCTAAACATTGCAACTAGCAATATGGATCTTGATGTAAGAAACACATTTATAGTGTTTACAGCTATGATTTTGGTGCATTCCTGTATCACGCAATAACAATAGAAAATTAATGGAGCCATATTATTTTGTATGAGTGGGATCATGATGATGTCATCATTTCCACACAAACATGTATTTAACACATACAGCTCTTCAACAGATTAAACGCAAGAATAAATAAATAGATCTGTATTTGAGAACAAATACTGTAGGTTTGTTTGGTAGTTGGCTAAGTAATAAACTGAGAAGCTGTTTAATATATCAACATATAAACAACATCTTTATGTACAATAATGTGTGTGTCAGATTTCAAACACCTTAGCAAATAGTAAAAATGAGACAAAGATGTTTTAAGTTTGGTTTTATTATACAAAATAACATTGCGATTAACTCTCATTCATAAAAACAGGTATGGCACATCATAGCTTGGCCTACATGATCAAATTCTGGATAAAAATACCCAGCTGTTTCTTTCATGTATTTCTGTGAATTTTAAAACTATTTAATTCTGGTGTTGGTTCATATTGGTCTTATCTTACGCACATGAAATGCCAAGAGTAGGGCACATCCATCTTGATATCAGGTGCAGAACGTTATTTTGCATTTAATCACAAATATCACCTCGATATCTCGGTATAGAAAACTTTGACCAGATTGTACAAAAAAAATTATAATTCTGAAACAATGCAGTTCTTCAAAGTCTCATTGTTTTTGTTATCAAAACATATTTATATTACAATTCTTATTAAGCAGTTTTAAAGCTGTCCACATGGGATCCAGATCTTAATCTTCCATTACATAAAAAAATCTCATATCTTTCTTTCCTCGTCATAAAAATTTGTGACCATAAATAAAACACATTAAAATGAAACTAAAGCAGATCTAAGCACAGTGAATTATACGACAATGCAATGTCATCTGGTTTGTTGATCACATTATGTGATAAACAAGTCGTTGGAGAGTGGTTCCTCCAATTTTCCTAACCATCTTTTGAGTGTCCAGTGTTCTAAAAGTGCATTATAGCTACACCTAAGTTCAGAGTTTGGGGAAAGCTGTTAGCTAAACCAAGAGTCATTGGGGAGAAGCACCGAAGATTACAATCCTCCATACAGAACAGGCACATTTTATCCTGAAAAGGAGTCTGGTAAGCGTTAAGTGGTACGGTGCAGGGCTTTCAGTGGTTATCCCAGTCCAGAAAGTCTTTGCCAGTATCTCTAGCTATTTTCCCCAGTGTCCATTTGAAAAACAGCACCAAGCAACAAGGCATCACCAAAGCTCACACTTTTTTTTCGGGTTCATGGGAGCATCAGCTTTGCAGCCAAAGTGCTTGGAAAACTCATGTGAGTTGGAGATGGTGCCGATGACTCTGAATCGTGATGGACTGTGAGGATCAGTGATCACGCCCTCGTGTGAGCTCTCAGGTGTCCTGACTGAGCACCATACCTGCAAAAGTAATAACAGATAAACTGACTCCATAATAGGAAATCATTTCTCTACAAGGCATTTCGAAATTATTTGTGGATTTCTATGACAATCGAAAAGAGAGAGTTAAGAGACTACATTTATTGATTTTTTTTTATCTCTCGCCATCACAGCTCTTTAAGTGTTTCTGAGGTGATTCATTTAAAATATACCATCTGATAATTCCCTTTGGAGTCAAAAAGTTGTTTTTCTTCTGGTTTGTGACTGTGATGTTTGAGCAAGATAGTGCAGACTGCTCACATGTGCCACTCTGACAGTAATACCATAAACCCCAAGTTTAACATATGAGCAGGATTGTGTATCATCACAGCTTGTTTGGGGCCAATCAGATTCTAGTGTGCAACTTGTGGGAAGTGGAAACTTGCATCCAGCACATATAAAATTAGAAATGGAGTTGTCAATGTAATAAAACCCACAATTTTGCGTCAAGCATTTAAATAATGTAAATTAGCAGCGTTTTTGTTTTCACAAAGTCTGCATTCCTCCGTGAGGCAGCGGAGCTGTAGCAATATGTTATAAAATATTATATTTAACATGGCAATACATTTTTTGTGAAAAATCAAACAAAAAATGCATTTCAAACTAAAAATATTTGTACCAAGCAAGATATTACATGTTAGCATCAACATGTCAACAGAATGCTCATGTGGGGAAAAAAGGAAGATACTGTGGAGGATACAAACCTGGGCAAATCCTACGAAAAACAGCTGATGGTTGGTCATTCCCAGCGCAGGCAGTGTGTCCTCCTCACCGTTCTTTTGGATCCAGTTCTCATAAGCCTTCCAACCAACAAATGATCATGTTACACACATGCAATCACTGTTTTGCTCTGCATGTGTAAAAGCATCACATAATGCAGCCCAAAGAAACTTAAGATGATCTTTATGTCCTCTACAGTCTTCCCTCAAGTTAACATGTACCATGTTATTTGCTTTTCTAATTCATAGCCTATGACCTTTCATTACATGGAAAGAATGTGTGCATGTGAAGAAGTAACCAGAGGCCGACAAGGCCACTTATAACCACCTGTTGCATTTCCAGGCTTCACTGTGAACCAGACAACCTACTTTTTCCAATACAGATTAATGAGTGCAACCCGAATGCTGGAGATTAATCAGAGATCTATGCGATAGTTTCACGACCTTGCAAGCATGCCATCTGAAACTGCTGATTTGGAAACATTGGAACAACAGTCTTTACTTTCCATAATAATGTCAATGCTATCTTGTACCAGCAGTGAGCTGTTTGATTACACTGGTGACAGAAAGCTATTATCCTCATGTTCGAATCCTTCTCCTCACATTCAGAAAATATTCAAGAGGAACTCTACTTCTTATCTAACATCATACCTTATAAGCAGCTTTGAGTCCACCATTGTCAGCAATGTTCTCTCCCAGAGTGTGTCTTCCGTTCAGAGGCTCCTTGTTGATGGTGTAATTTCCGTACTGCGATATCATACATTCAGTCTGTTTCTTGAAGGCCTCTACCGAAGAGTTCTTCCACCAGGGACGCAGGTTTCCATCCTTGTCATACTCCCTCCCTGATTGAATAAAACACACAAATAAAATTGCTCTCTGCCAAACTGTACTTCAAATTGTTCAGTAATAGAAGGATCATATCAATTGTAATCCTTTGAAATGTTAAAAAAAAAAAAAAAAAAAAAGCTCTGTACCAACCTTGGTCATCAAAAGCATGTGTCAGCTCATGTCCCATGACGACACCTATCCCACCAAAGTTAAGGGCTCTGCAGAACATAACAAAAATATAAGTACCACCTCACAGTTGTATGCCTTTGCCAACCAGCCTGGTTGCAGGAAACACAGTCATGAGCCCTCCTTCCTGAGATACAGCGTTAAATAATGACCAGAAGTGTTTTTGCAGAACATTACAATGTTACAGTAAGGGTAACTTTCTACCCTTTAGCTATAGAAACCTCCTCACTACATCACCTTATCCTAGACATTTGTATAATAATTATCTGAACTAGTAACCTTTGACCTCCAAAAACTAATCAATTGAGCATGTGTACGAGGTGTAATGAAGTTCCTCCTGGGCATTCCAGAGCATGATATCAATGTATCATTGAACTTTGAAGCATTGAAGCCAAAACCTATTCTGTTTATCCTTGAGTCCGAGTGAATATTTGTGCCAAATTTGAAGAAATGCCCTCACAGTCTTATCACGTTCACAAAAATGGGACAGACAGGCAGATAGTCACAACAACCTGGACATGTTGTGCAACCACTTTCTGAAGTTTAGTCATCATTGTGACATTATTGGATGTCTACTCCTGAGACGAAGAAAATGGCATTTCAATCATTTCAATCTAATTATCTTCAAAACCTTAAGCATATTAGGAATGTACATCTCATCTCATCTGCTTACATGAGGACAGTCTAATGTCCAATCTAGTCAATGAGCCCCGTCCTCCCCTGTTGAATCCACTCAAGTCTTGTAACATTAATGTAAAGCAGTCGCGCTATGGTGAATTGACAAGTATGTTGTCGTCTATTCAACTCCAATAAAATCTATCCAGTGTGTTGTCGTACTATTTGGGGGAGACCTACTTGGGCCAGGATCGACTGTAGAACGGGGCCTGAAGGATTCCTGCAGGCAGAACCATCTCATTCTTGGTTGGGTTGTAATATGCATTCACTGTTGGCGGGGTCATGCTCCACCTGCAAAAACGAGGGCCATGTGAATATTGATTCATCCTCTTTTGCTGTGCCAGGCTGACTACAGATCAGGTTGGGAGGCATTTAGACCCTGATCTACCCCCCTTCTGCCTCACAGCCTAATTAGAGACAAGGATCAGTTCAGGTTGCCTAGGAACATTTGTGGATGGGAGCAGTATTCTGCTGAGTCAGTAAAATGGGAATGTGTTCCCGTCAGAGCGTGCAACCTTCTCCCTGGGGAGGGGGGTTAAAGGGAATAACTCACTGGGATCTGTTGGGAGTTTTCCTCAGCTGGTCTGCTGTGACTCTGGCTGAGAAGTTGTAGTATTGCATGACATTTTGGAAGTAGAGCTCAGACACCACCTCAAACTAAAACAACAAAAAACAAAGGACAAACAGTTGCTTTAATGAAAACTTACATATGCAATAAATGAAAGCTGCAGAATGGTGAGGACATAGTGCAGTTTCTTGTTCACCTACATCATTGAACACTTTGTCCAGCTTTGTGGCATTCATGATGAACTCTGGATATCCAACCATGTTGTAGATCGCATCTGCCTGTGAAACATGACATTTAAAAAAACTGTGACACATTTTCACACCAGGTGGCAGTGCTGCATATCTCAGCCACTTCAGTTCAACACTTGATTCATTTCAGATGTTACAGTCTCCCTGAGGAGACGACAGGGAAACTCCCACCTTTTCTTTTGCAGCTTTTTTTGTTTCCGAGTCCATCCATCCCACATACTTAAGGCTATCCTCAAATGCCCGTTTTATTTCTGCAACCATATCTTCAGCCTCAAGCACAAAGGAGACAGAGGAAAGTCATTCAGAGGCCAATCATCTGACTCAACAGGAGGAACCATTGTGAGGGAGAGAGGACTTTGAAAGTCTTACAATGGCTTTGCTGTCCTCGGCAAAGGTGGCTTTGACAAACATGGCTCCAAGAGCAAAGCCCAGGGCGCTGTCGGTGTCGCTGACACACAGCTTCCAGCGTGGAGTGCAGCTCTGCAATGTGGAATAAACATGAACACACCCTCATGTTATTTCATACTGGTAGATTGGAAATGTGGAGTTTTTTTACACCATATTGTCTGCTTCAATTAGTCACTTCCTATTTACCCAAAATGAACATGACTAACCCGGATGACAGCGAGTCAGAGGCTCCATGTGTAGGTGGAGAGAAGAGTAAAAACTGTCTTTACATGTTTTTGTACTGTTCTGACTGAGTGAGCGCAGTCTTTCTTCTCTTTTCCAGTTTTTTTTCTCCAAATGTCATCAACCCATATGCCCATATGCCACCTCTTGGCTAATTTACACTTAAAACTGAAGTCATGCAAGTCAGCTGGCCACCAGTACAGCAACAAAGGATGTGATGACAAGAGGGGGAAAGAGCCTTTTAAAAGGCATTTTAACTCAGTGTTATGTTAGTCTTAGACACTGTGTTGAGCCTCAAAGACCAAACAAGATTAGAGAAGCCTTATAAATGTGATCATGCGTTTGTCTATATTCTTAACTGATCAAATTGCCGTTATGTTTGTTCACTGGCGAGGCACAAATACATTTTCGGACTGTGACTCTATCCCATTTTTTACTTCTATCCATTCATTTAACATGATTTGTGCAAGCAAATACACAACTGTGGCTCCATCTGTCTTAAATAAACTATTTCAAATATAAACTTCAGAATGAAAATCTCACAGTCGACCAGCTGATTCATTGACTTAAGAAATAAAAAAAAGAGAGAGAGAAAGTGAGTTCCTATGTGACAAAGATATTATCAGGTGAAAGGAAGGACGAGGAGAAATGTGGCTGCATGTGTATGTAGATAAAACTGAACAAGGTCACATTGAGGAAATGAGGCGTATTCAGAGCAAGCAAAGTTGTAAAATCCACCTCCACACTTTGGCACAAATGCAAAAATAGTCACGGCTGCACCCTCACATTGAACAGATACACAAAGAGACACACAGGAAGTTTTAGAATTGTTTTTACAGCTTGACAAAAGTGGAAAACCAGGCAGAGGAAACAAATCTCGCTCAGATAAGAGATGTGGTCACTGGAGCTCTCACAGTCAAACTAAAAATGAAGTCCAATTCATTTGAAGCTCACATCAGAATAATGATAATGTCTGAACATCTTCATCATCAGATCTCCTAAATGAGTCAGTCCATCAAATTTATTAACCTGTCATGTAAAGGGATTCGATTCTTTGGGTTATATTTACTACAAATCTAAGCCATTTGTCTCACAGAGTTGCTGCCTCTGCCCTGATACAATGGAGCTGATGGAATTTTATTTGTGGTGCTCAACACAGTGAAAAACTATACAAAATGTCAACAGCGAGATCTCTGTCCAGAAACAATGCCCTTGTCTACTAGGACCAGTTCCAATGAAAACTGTTCAGTGTGGTCAGGGCATTATCTGGAGAAACCAGGTCCCGTTTCCTGGAAAGACGCGCTGCTTTTGAAATTTTGAATATATCTCAGTTTCTTGAACACCACAAATAAAATTCCTGATTTCTTTTCTGTATTGGGGCAATGGCCAAAACAATGCCGGACAATCTCTAGACCACATAGATTGCAAGAATCTGTAGTCATTTCGATGTGTTGAATGTATTTCTTTTTTAAACCTCTGATCCCCGTTAAGGAAACCAGGTTTTTTGTTTAATAGTCACAGAGCACCTAAGTGTGCTCTGAGTTTAAATTTGCCTGTGTCACTTCTAACTATGGTGCTCTTATAAGGCCTAAATTTTCATCTCTTACCTTTTTGGTTCCATACATGACTTCGAGGAAGCGCTGCTCAGCATCCTGGAACCTTTGGTCCAAAATGGAAACCATCTTCCTCACCACCTTCATTATCATATAGTTGTTGAGTAGGCTGCAAAGAAAAATACTGAATTGATTGTTTTGCTCACTACTGTTTCTTTGAGTAGGCGGTTCTGTCCTTATATAGATGATGTCAACAGTACAGTAATTTTGCTCATTTATTTCATGTATTTTACGACTAAATGGAAAAACTAAAACTAAATTTAGTTGCTGACCTTTTGTTTGTTTTAACTATGACGTCAGAAACTTTCTGGAGGTATTCTTTGGCATAAACAACCACTGGCTCCGACTCATTAATCGGCACAGGAGCAAACACTTCTGTCAGATACGACATCCAGTCCACCGCAGGAGCCAGAGTCTACACACAAAAACCCCCCCCCAAAACACATGTTGAACTCATACAACTTTCCACTTCCTTAGGTGCAGCAGGTGTGATGAAGATGATAACAAGAAGGCAGGAGTTGCTCACTGTCAGATCCTTGGCCTCCATCTTATGATAGATAAGCTCCTCATCCCTTCTCTCCTCCTGAGGGACGGTGATGTTGGCCAGTGTGGTTTCAAAGTCCACAATCTCCTCCATCAGCGTCTGAGACGTTTCCCTGGAGCCTCCAAGAAGAACCCCCAGGTCAATTAGGAAGTTGAGGTATGCTGTCAGATACTGCAAAGTCCAAGTAGGTAGAGCAGTGGGGTTGAGGAGTGAGTGGTTGGAAATGAAGAAACAGCAGCGTTTGTTTTTGTTGTGTTTGCACAATAAAATTTGATTAGAAGAATAATCCTAAACTATGCAAATGGCCTCTTCCCCAAGATGAAGTACTTCTCTTTTAATATTCCTTGACTTTCTTCAGAAATGAGTAGTAAGCCTTTGGATTTTCTCAAACTCTAACTAAATTATTATCATTATTATTATTATCATTATTTTATTTATTTTTTTGTCCTCAGCCGACTCCAAGCTTTGCTCCGATAATTTGAAGTGAACTTCTGTGAAATCCAAATTGGTGTAAAACGATAAACATTTTGTTCACAGTACCTTTTCATTTGCTGTTTTGTTGAGGTAGTAATCCCGTGAAGGCAGTCCCAGGCTGGACTGATCCACCTGGGGTAAAGAGAGATATCCTATGACTTTTAGCTTGGCCTCCATTTCAATACTCAGAAACAGCCTTTTGTTTTCATTCCCGTTGTTTCCAGCATGCAGGCTAAAATCAGAAGCTCCACAAAGATCATATCTCTGCATTTTGTTTCAACCTTAAGACACCCTACAAAGGAATGAACTCTCATGTCAAACTGCTAGTGTGCATCTAAGACCATTGTCATAAAGAGTGGGTCACAATCTAGAAAGAAAAAAATCTATCATCTTCGGAAAATCTATAGCAGCTGCTTGTCTTGAAGGGAACATAGTGTAGGAATTTCAATCTGATTGTAAGTGTGATTCAAGAAAATTACATATCATTACATAGAATAGATCATCGCACCTGAATGATGTTACTGTTGGAGTTTTTGGAGTCGGTGTTGACAAACACGGTGAAGAAAGGTGAGGTGCGGTAGTTGGCCGACACTATGCGTAAAACTTCCTGGAAGTTGTTCTTGTCCCAGTTTTCAGTAAGGGCCCATCCCCCAATCTAAGACAGACATGGTTCAGACAGACGCTTAGAGGCTGCTGGATGCTGGGAAATTTCATTATTTCAGTTGAAATGATAGAGGGATTGAAATGATTATTGTGTGTGATGTTTGACGACTTTAGGAAATAAGAATACCTGGGAGATTAGCTCCTGTAATGGCTTCGCTCCCAATTCTTCAATCTTGGCTTCATTCATGCAGGCCTGATAATATCTCTGGGCCTTTTCCTCAGCTTTACTCAGACCTTTCATCGTTTTGTTTTCTGCCCAAATACAATACATACCGATACATGAAATGAATATTAAATATCTTCCCCAGCGCTGGAAAATGAGCCAGAAAATGATACATTAGAACTCTTTCTGGGGAGAAGACATTTGAGAGAAGGAGCCTTACCTAACAAATGCTTCATCACAAGCATGTTGTGCTCCCAGAGGTTGCTGAAAGGCCCCCAGCGAGACTTGCCCTCAGGGAGTGGGTTTTTCTTCACCCAGCCACCGCAGGCAAAGTTGTAGAAATCATGGCAAGGGTCAACAGATCGGTCCAGGGCTCCTATTACTGCACTGGCTACAGTAATGCAAGGCTCTGTTAAGCACAAGCCAGGATGAGCTGCACAAGAGAAGATTTCAAAAAGAGAGCATGTTAGATTCATAGACACCTTAACTCTTCAGCTGCTCTTTCGTTGGAAGTTCTTTCTCTTGGTGAAAAACGGTTTTGAGCTCTACAGAGTGAAATCTGAAAATATGTCTTCGGAGGACACCAAAATATGCACACAGGTTTTCAGACCATCTGGAAACTATTACCTTATAAGAGTTCGTAGCCAAGAAATGCAACCCAGAGGGAATATTCCTCCTTGTACAAATCCTTTTCAAATAATTAGCTGAAATGTGACAGTTATCTTGTCTTTGCAGGAGGCAATGTCGAATGGTAACTGATTAACAAGTTAAGGTGAAGGAGTCTGGATGACGTCATCTAAATAATTAAGGAGGTGACCTCAGGTCTTACATGGGGTTTAACTGAGTAAATACATGTTACTGCTGTTTGGCCTGTGTTAGTGTCTAAATGTAACTTCCTAAAATGCTTTTTTCCCCCCAAGAACAGATAGTATTTATGCTGGGAAGAAAGTTTAACAGGAAGAGCCCAGATTTCTGGGCATGAGTGCATTTCCAGGGCACTGTCCATCTTTAACACTTGAGTCACTTTTTAAGACTTTCACCATCTGCCCATGTAAGGGTACCAGACAATGACGGAGAAAAAGTTACGAGCAATGATTAGGTTAGCACCCCAAGGACAATTCATCCTTGTTCCTTTTATTATTTCAAAGTGTGATCTTACGTTCAGCTCTGAATGGGAGGAAGTGGCATTAAGGTTTCCCGTGGTAAAGTTGAGGAAACGAACACAGAAATGAAATGTCGCATTGATGTGATGGTAAATCCACTAGTCCCTTTTTCCATAATGAACGGCTCAAGGGAGAGATTCAAATTTGTTTTTAGGTGTGGCACTGGTTGAAAAGAACTGAACCGCATATACTGTATTATACTCTGCAGCTCACAGGGCTCCTTTTTGTCTTCTCCATATAGCTAAATAAGACTAAGGTCTTATGATATGTTACTATGTTAAATAATTACACCTCTCCAGGCAGACTTGGTTATTTTTGGGTGCTTTCAAAGCAAACAGTTACATTGTTCCCATATAAAACCAAGCAACAGTGATGTTCACTGCAGGATGAGCTTGACATTACGGTAAATACGTTCATGGGATGATAAGAAGATCAGTATTGTTCTCATAGCAGTGGATTAAATAGGAAGTGGTGGCAGTCATCAGCTTTTCTTTGCACTGGACAGAGGAGGAAAATTACGAGCCTTGCCTCTGTCCAGAGGTAACCCCTGAAGATAATCATGTCTGGTTTGTTTGAGCCAGGTCAACAAACAGCAGTTTGCAGGCCAAAAGATATTGTTGACCTTTGGACAGAGACAGACTGTTCTCCTTCTGATTTCAGTCTTTCTGTCACATTATGCTCTTCGTCTGTAGCATCATATTTAAATTGATTTCCCAAAATCCTGAACTGGTTATTTTATCTGTCGTCTTTTTTGCATATGTTTTGGATTGAACAACCTAGTGGGGGGAAAACAAATTTGGTTACGAATAAACAGGACATAAACTGACTTTTAATATGGAGTCCAACTTTGGTTTAAATACAACTTTGTACTCACTCTGTTTGTAGAAGACCCCAGTTGTGATGAGCGATATGAACAGGCCCACGGACACAATACACATTAAAAACAGCACCCTCTTTTCTCTTTGTGTCTTGTGTGAACAGCAGGAGTGACCACGGCCTTGCAACAGAGTCACCTGCATGGCAGAAACAAACAGAAAAAAACAAAAAGTAAACCTTTAAATGCTTCATTTAATCCAATCCAAGTTGAATGTACCCAGTGAGAAGAGATTTAGTGTGGTTCAGAGACATAAAATGACTTGTAAACAGAAGCCCTTTACATTGTTACTGTGCTGACCCAATGCGGTGTGGAAACTATTGTATATAGTCAAACAGCTTCTCAGGGATCTGATGACAGGTTTGGTTTCAAAGCACAGTGGCTCCTGTGTCACACCCTGTTCAACCATCCTACATGAAAAAGGTTAAGCATTCTTCTATTGTTTCTGCGCTCCTACTTTAACTTGCACTCGTAAAGACTTTTGACCTAGATGTGAAACGCACCCGACAATAAGTCTGTTGAACCACATCTCATGTTTTTGTGGTTCACCTTAAGGGGACGGGGAAGTCAGCCAATGCAGAATTTAGCAGATAAATAGTGCAAAACCTCCCAGAAAAACCACATGCAAGAATTTCTAAGTTGGAGGAAAGTCCAGGTTTTGCGGTTAGTGATCAAATTTTTTATTTTTTATTTTTTTAAATCAGTGAGTGGTGCAGTGGATCATATAGCACACGGCCTAATGCTTTCACTTCTACCACTGAATGATGCTTCATTGGAGGCTGCCAAGGTAAAATATTTCTGACGGAGGTTATTAAAGGGCCTCTGACAAATCTTTCTCAGGCTACGTTGTAACTCTGAATAGTTTTTTAGTATTCCCCCTTAAAATAAATGCCAATTTTTGAACCTCACAAATATCCTGAATTACCCCCGAAGTGAATATATAAGAATCCAATTTACTGCTATTTGCTCAGACGAGAAGTCAACAGTTAGTCAGATTAAATGTGACCAAAGTAAAAGGCACTGTGGCTTCTTATTCTCATGAGCTCAGCATGTTTGGTTGGTTTGGACCTAAACTGTGTTTTTGAGTGTAATTAAGAGAAACCCACAGCTGGACCTGAGCACTTACCATCTGCAGCTTATCACAGTCTTTTGAAACCACATTTTATTACTTTAGACATTCAGCAAAATTGATGAAAGCAGAATCCTTTCAAAGTGTTAAGTTCAATACTCTGTGTGAACTCCTCAGGTGTGTTTCAGGTCATGCTAAATACCTGAGGATTGACTTAACTGCAGGATCCGACCTCTTTATTTTGAGGTCCGGTGGTAGAAGAAAGGGCGCAGAGTGTCAATAAGACTTTCTGCAGAACATTTATGTTAAATCCATCTTTTAAAACTAAAACTAACACAATGGAGAAATTACTTTTGACAATGATTTATTGAAATTTTACAAAATAGCAAATGCAGCACTTTGAAGCACTGTGTGCACATAAGATGCTGTTTATTGAAAGGAATAAGTTCCAACATGCTCTTTATCCATTGAGGAAAGTAACTCCCTTGGTTTATATGCAAAGATTTCACTCTGTATTCTAATACACACAACAGATACCAGGGATTTAAGGTGGTGTCATCGAGTTGTCACGTCACAGTTAAAGATCTGTCTTGTTAAGGAGACCTTCAGCTCAGTGGGGATTTCTGAATGAATAAAACTGGCTGAGAAAGTTTTTAAAGTCTTTAAAGTCTCCCACCAAGATAACCCATAATGAACGCTGGATTTATTTACTGTCAGCACTTATAAAATTGTTTGTTGAGTATCAGCTGACAAAATTTGATTAAAATTTGTTGAAATTTGAGCTGGACTTGCTGTTCCTCTTAAAATTAAACTATATACATAAACAACAAAAAATAAGAGCATTAACAATGTGATTTTTTTTTTTTTTTGCTATTTTAAATTCTGGAACTCATTCATTAGCATCAAATAGTTTTTTAATAACTTTTTTATGATTTGTCTGTTATCCCAGCTGGTGATTTAATTGCTGTTTGTTCTGCATAGGCGGCTGAAAGGGGCAGTTCTCATTAAGCTTGAACCTGCAATTTTAATGCCAGACCTCTTACAGCAGCATGACAGATCTGTTGAGCACCATGACCTCAAATTCAAACCTTATTAGAAAAAATTTGTCTTAGGGCATCAGCAAACAGAACCCATCCCATAAACCCTGTTAACGTTGAACATTCAGTGCTTCAACAGAGAAAATGAACTCCAAGCACTGTGCTGCGGAATGATTTTCTAATTTTTCTAATTTCTTCCACATGAGTTGAGCTGAATTTATGACCGTGCGCAACAGTTCAAAACTTTCAAAACATGAAAGTGCAGAATGAGTGGATGATTTTCTGCAATAAAGAGTTGCATATGAGCGTATTGTTGTTTTAGATTTAGGTGTAAACATTTTCCACTGTGCTGTGTAAAGCTACAGTGCTGAGAGACTTGCCCTATTTGTTTATTTTCAGGGTGAGATTTTTGCATGTTTACCTGCATGGGTGACGATGGATAGATATCATCCCCGGTGGAGTCCACCAGGTCTTCCTCATCCAGTGTGGCTCTTTTATACGATGACATCTGAAAAGTCAAAAGCAGAAAAGACTCTCTCAGTGCTTCCATGCTCCTCCAAGGCTGGCTCCTCTCCCACTCGTGTTTGTGAGAGACTGTTCTGTGTGTGACATCTATTCCTTGGCAATCTCAGGCACTTCAGGGTAGAATTTCTCTCTCAAATCCATCAGGAGGAATGTGGTTTGTCTGGTTGGAGCTCCTGCACTCATACACTGAGCTTGCTTATAAAGAATGTGTCAGTCCTCCTTTAAAAGGATGTCTCTGCTCCTTTCAACACCCCTTAAAGCCCCCATGGCATCTGGCAAATAGCCCCAAGAGGAAAACATCACAACACCAACAACAGCCACCTCCTGAAAGACCTTGTAAAATCTCTTTGAGGGTCCTCACTTCCTCTTCAGCCGGTTTATGGTTCTTCCTTTGGTTAATTTTTTTTCTGGACTTCCTCCTCAGCCCAGTCAGAGCTAACTCGGTATGAGAGAGAAGACGGAACTAGTGAAAAACAGGAAGACGCACTGACTAGAGCAACTTGAATGATTGTGAGGGTGTGGAAGTGATTGTGTGAGCATGTGTGTATGTGAATGCATTGCCTAATGTAGTGGAGGGTGTGAACCTTGGAGTTGTAGTTTACACCCAGGGACTTTTCTATAGGACATGACAAACTTGTGGGAGGAGCCTGGGAAAAAAAAAAAAAAATCCCCTCCTCCCACGACATGCTTGTAGTGGCTGCATGGTGACCGTTACCTGATAGGCATAAGTGTCAGTCCTGTTTACCCCCTCACCCAAAAGACCACTGACACATTCGAACGCTGCATTTTAAATAGTTTACTCCTCATTAAATGTAAGAATAGTCACTGACAGTTATTTATGTATTTATTTTTTAACCGGGCAATTAAAAAATGCTGAGTAAAGTGTTACCATACAGGCAGCAAGCTCAGATAAGCTAATATAACACTCACCTCACAGCAGATTATTGATAGTATTGTACTGAATATATATATATATTTTTTTGTTTTGTTTTTTTATTGAAAGCCACACATTTAAAAAATGATAAGCATACTGTACAATTTTATTGCAACCATGCACACCTATATATCAATATTAATAGCATTTCAGTGGCTCTAATGCACAATAAAGTTCTGTTTAAACCCAGCATGAACCTCTTCAGAGACAAGACCTGTCAGCCAGGCAGAAAGATAAGATTAATCAAAGTCACTCAGTTTCTGTGTAACATAAATGGTGAAATAAATTATTTCCTACTTGACACCAGATAAAGGAAGCTGGTTGGGTTTTTTGGACCACCACTTTCAGATTTATGGATATTAGAGTGGCTGACTATCTTCCCTATATCATGTAAGTGTTGCATCTTCAGTGTGAATGAAGATACAACACTTACTAACCGACACATCACACATTTGTTGTTGCTTTCCCGCTGTTAGATGACCAAATGGTGGCTAGAACACCAAGCGGCGTGGGCAATAAACATGAAAGCACACTTGGAAATGGTGGCTGCAACACTTCACGGTGTAAAAGGATTTGTGAAGCAAACTTTACAGTTTTTTCAGAGGAGGCAGTAGATTCATGAGAGTCGATGGAAAAAATTTTGTTTGAAAAACATTTGTTTGAAATATTTTGCAGCCACATTTCAAGTAGAAAATATCACAGCTGCTGGATTTAGCTTCCCCACTGTGAACATTTTCTGCTTTTCTTTGCCAAATTTACAAAAATATCTTTGAATTACAAGGTGGTGAACAAAGCTGTGAGCTTGAGTTCATTCTTAGAGATACACTTGTATTTCACTGAATTACAAACTTCAACACAGACCCTCCCGCTGACACTTAGCTATGTTGACTTTTTTAACTCACATGTTGCCAACACTGACAAGATGGCAATGATCAACCTCGGTATGCTGTCAGCCTGACAGAAAGCTTCTCCAGACTGGCTGCTTGATACAAAACATAAGAATGCAGAGGTAACTGTGGATGGATGGGATCTTGACTACGTTCAATCCAAGTGAAATATTTTCTACATACAGCACATGTGTTGCGAGACACTAAAAGAGCAGCTGCAGACAAGCCTTTGCTCTACGATCTCAAGTCTCTGTCCTTCTGGACATTTACTGTTGTGGTCTGGCTTCCATCATCCCATTTCAACATCCACTGAACATAAGACAAACCAGTTTCTGAATATAAATGTTTACCCCAGGAAGCTAGAGCAGATCTTTTTGTAAACAAAACCAGTAAGCAGTCCAGTCGCAGATCGGTGATTTATTTTATTCTCCACTTGTTTCACATAAACATGCCACAGAGAAAATGGTGTTCCCACCACAGGCATTCCTTCGAGTTTCCAGCAAACCAAAGGCACAGATTCCAGTTACACTTTCTTCCCCTATCAGAAAAGATAAAAATCAACCCTTCAAACTAAGCGAGAAAAGGATTGTTACTGGAAACATCTTCATCCAAAAATGATCAATTATATCATTCAAATGTTTCAGAGTTTGGTAAACCCAGTTGCATTATCAGCTTATAGAAGGACACTTGGGACAAAATGCAGAGGACTGGAGTGATGAGAGCTGCAGGGACAGACAAGGATGGGGAGGCAGAGAGGGGGAGGGGACATTGATTGTTTATAGGACACATTCAAACACATAAATGGTAACAAATGACCTATATATACAAGAAAAGGTCCTAATGGGAGTATTGATGTTTGATATTTGCACAGATGCTATTTGGGAATTCATGAGAGGATTTCAGTGGCTCCACCTAACAAATAAGGGGACGTTCGCCGGGACTACATTGTCCTCAAAAGTCTACAATGCAGAGCAACAAACAGCTGACAGAGATCAATGTTGTTGCAAACTGACTGTTTTTTAACACCATCCAAGTGTCGAGGAGCAGATGTATTTGCACATGCTTGAGCTGAAGCGGTACTTAGTGACGACATTCCTTTCCTTTTCCTGTTCATGGTGACGAACATCATTGGTGTCTTAGGAAATATGCTTAGACCCTTTCTGCCTACTGCAATGAGTCATGATCTCCACCATAACATCCTGATCTGCATAATCCTAAAACTTCCAACTGCTTTTTAATACCTGAAATCTGATGTCATCACACCCCATAACTTTCTACACTGGTAGTAGAGTGAAAGTTCAGCTTCATCTCCGTAAAACCAACGGAGCATTTCCTGTTGGTGGCCTGACTTACTGGAAATCTCACTGAGGGCCAACTGGGAGTCATTTAGAAACACAAAATGTTGCAGTTCCCATGCTAACAGCATGTGGTCAAGGGCAGTTCTGCACAACGCAGTGAGAATCTCCTATTGTCTCCTACATAGTGTGAAGATGTGTCCCCACAGAAACACTGACAGTACGAAGGGACATCATCCCACAATTCTTGGAAGCGGTGTGAGGCCACTGCCCGCGAGCAAGGCTGTAAACCACAAACATGCGTCAGTAATTCGTCACTGATCCTTCAAACCAGGTGATTATTTGTAACACTGGGGCATTTCTCCAAGAATAACTGGAGTATGTTTGTTTTTGGGATTGGCTGCCACACGCATTTGCAGGATGCAGCGTTTCACAGTTTACTTCAGATGACAACATTTGAAAAGGTGACAAGAATTTTAGAGCGATTCATTAAAATGTATAGCATAAAAAATAGAAAATTAAATAAACCAAGCTGAAAAGAAAAAAACATATGGAAGGAAGGAAGGTGACGGATGATTTATGCAAAAAGGCAGTAAACACATTCTGCATCCAAAAGATCGGCAGCTCATCAATCCACTGATATGGCTAGTTGGACAGATGTTTGTTCTAATTTGGTTTCAGATGACAGAGGATCAGTAATTAAAGACTGCACACCAAAAACAATCCAAGTAACAATCTGAGCCTCAGAGACACTCACTTGACCTCCGTGACAGGAAAAACATTTCTACTGATAACTAACTTCTGCTTTTCATTTCTGAACCACATCCTCATTGTACTAATAGTACAAAAAAAAAAAAAAAACACAACTTCCTCTTCAGGCATCAGTTAACCCTTTTCATGGAGAGAAATAAGGTTGGGAAAACATTCCAGAAATACCACAATGCCATGTGGAAACATGACCACCCTTCATCAAGATTAAACAAGCATGGGACAAAGAGTTTTGCACTATTCAGCATTATCTTGCTCACACTGCAGCAGTGAGACTGCACACATTGCTGTATTTTGCTGCCATGCACAGTCACCCCTGGGATAATATGTGAGGTTTTTAACCAGTGCCATGTACAGTATGTGCTTGTGTTTCTTATGTTGACTGTGCGTTCACATGTAAATGCAGCGAACAAACAGATCAAGGAGTCGATTTAGCATGTAGAGGTTGATTACTGCAGCCGCAGGACTCGATTTATCTTTTCTGTTCAGGCGTGTGCTTCTGCCTGAAGGACACAGATAAAGACAAAACTGTCTCAGGCTTTAGCTCCTGACCTCTGACGTCAAGACACCACTGGAATTTTCTTTCTTTCCACTGCGAAAAGATGTTTCCTTTGGAGAAAACACCCTGATAAAGTAAAATGGTTACACGCGCAAAAAAAAAAAAAAAGCTACTTTCCCAGGCAATCAGCTTTTCCACACTCCAGAGCTGGATTGTCAAACTAAGCCGAGGGACTTTTACCAGAATCGTAACTCCTATGCTTTGCATTTTGCATTTTACTCATATGTGCTTTTTGAAAAAATAAATAACTAAAATGCATTTACTCTCATACGGTTATTAATATGAAGGCTTATGTAAGACGTGAATCAGGACCTCTGTCAACATCACTGTATCTGCAAAATGTTATATTTAACCAGCCCCAACGGCTGTGTACAAAACTGTATTTTATCTAGGACTACATGTACTGGATCTTTTCTTGTTGTCCAAATCTAATTTCAACAGCTCCCACTTTAACGCTTGTCTTTTGTTTTGTTTTTTTACCTAAAGTGAGGATTAGAGGAGTGGCACATGGAAGCTCACTCACAAGGACTTTTTCATTCAAGGCACAGACAGATAACAGACGAGTACCTGTCCCTGCTGTTGTTATGGTGCCCCGCAGCTCGCTCATGATCACACCTGGGTAATGAGTAACTGCAGAGTAAATGAAGCTCACTGTGCGCAACAAATTCTGGGTCATGTAACGTTATCAAACCAATCGATCACCCCGTCGTTATTACTACTCTGTTTGCTCTACGACTGCACAGTCAACAAGCTCCCTGGTGCCTGCTGTTTTGACAGCGTTCAGCCAACCAGGTCAAATTAGCTGTATTTTAACTTCTTCATGAGTTAGAGCAACATAAAATGGAGCATTAAATTAAAAAGGCATAAAAAAAAAGAGCAACCATTAAGAGTCAGATGAGATTACATTTCTGCCTTGCTGATTTTAAAGTGATGCAAATCCATAATTTGGCTTCAGTGCAATGTTTACCATCTACTTCCTGCATAGATGAAGCTTTGAAAAAATTTATAAAGAACATTTGGTTGCTTGCAACACTTTTTTGCCTCCTCATTCTCTTCTAATTAACAATAAAACCAGTTGTTTATTGCTATTTTCTGGATGTGCGTGTGTTGCCAAGCTGTAGAGAGACACTAATAAAACCAGGGGATGAAACTCTACATCTGCCCCTGATCCCCCTCTATGGACTTATTATCAAACTCACACATTTCTGGCTGACGATGTATTCGGTTTAGTTGCTTACCATCTCACCCCATAAGACAAATGAGCTTCTAACAGTCACTTCTAACATTTAGATAGTGAATGTGACAGTCAAAATAGGCTGAGTCATGTTGGCTGAGATGTGGTTTTAGTTTCAGGAGCTGAGTCTATTCAGCATTGAGACTAATATGTTGCAAAATCCAATTAAAGTGACTGAAATGATAAGCTGATATTGACTCTGATACCTAATGGGCTGCACCCTGAGCAAAATGTGAGAAAGATCATGGGTGTCAAAAGTCCCACAAAGTTACACAAGACATTTGTGAAAACATTTTGAAATATTACTTATTTAAGAAAAAAAAAAAAGATCTCATAAAGACAATTTACTCCCAAATGGGAACTGATTAAAAGCCAGTGACACACAGACTATAGTTATGTGAGGAATATAAACGTGGTGACTTTCCGGGTGAAGTTTAGTTGGAAAAACATTTACCTTCATGTAAACAACCGCACTCAAGCCAGAGACAATCAATTCCAGCGCGCAAGTCAGCGCATGTTATTGTTGTGTCAGATCTCAGAAAAAGAAAAAAAAAAACTTGTTTGAACTAACCTTATGAAACTTTTCCTTATTACCTTGACATGTGTAGGTGTAATTTAAAGTTAGAGGCCTCGGTCTTACCCTGCTGTCAGAGGATCCTCCGCCGCTCCGGTGTGATTTCTGACCGGGGACAGAGAGAGCGCCTCGGCTACAGCAGCCAAAGACCTGCCGCCTCACGCTCAAGATAGTTCCCTGAAACGTGCTCGGCTGCGTCGCTTCCGCCCGGAAGTTACGTCACACTTTACGTGATTATTTCTCTGAAAACTAAAAGATGCGGTTATGTGATAATGTGAAGTTAATCTATCAGGATGAAACAAACTTGCGCAAACATTTGTCAATTTTCTCTCCCACTTACGAAAATGCCCTTCCTCATTTTTTTTTTTTACACACATTTGTTGTTGTTTCAATAAGCACAAATTTAAAGCACATAATTAAATTAACATTAGCCTACTCTGCTAGCTTCATTTATCATAATAAAAATGGTTACATTTTACACACACACTGTCTCTCTCTCTCTCTTCCTTTTGCCGTTAAATGCTTTAATGGCCATTAACTGGAAAACATGTCAAATGCATTACCCCCACAGAAAGTCAAACACCCCAGCAGGGGCAGATAAGTAACGGGGTAGGTAGTATGAGGTTGTCAGCTCGTTTCGGTTCCTGCAGCTCACAGCAGCAGGTCTACAGTGACATCCAAAGGAGGCTACAGCAAACAGCACGACAGCCATTCATTCGTTCATTCATTCATCTTCTATCACTTATCTGTTTCCGGGTCATGGGGGGGGGCTGGAGCCAAACCCAGCTGACCTTGGGCGAGGGGCGGGGTCACCCTGGACAGGTCACCAGTCCATCACAGGGCCAACACACAGAGACAGACAGAGACCAACAACTACTCACACTCAGACCTACGGACAAAACAGAGTCGCCAGTTAACCCTAAACATGATGTCTTTGGACGGTGGGAGGAAACCCACACAGGATTCCTGGGAATCGAACCCGCGACCTTCATAGCGCTAACCACTATTTCCCAACCATCAGCAGTCACAGTATGAAGCTGCTCCGTCCTTGGAGGCAGTTCCTCGGTCGTCAGACAGGCGGAGCTCTCGGTCCATTTCTTCCTCCATCAGCACTGCAACATTATTTCTAAGGTTTTTTTTTTGTTTTTTTTTTTCTGGTGGGACACAGACTGCTATTCTCAGACCTCCAGCGCCGAACAAGTGTGGCCTTATAAAAAGGGGGTTGAGAGAGCTGCGCTCCACATTTAATGAAGACCGGCTGAATGGACTGTCCGCTCATTTGGATGTAGATTTGTGCCCGGAGAACCAGCTTGCAGTGAGTGAAACTTTTTTTATTATTATTTTTATTCTTGGTGGTGTACAGATAACAGATTGGTTTAAGAGAAACGCGCCTTGATTGAGATATGAAATCAAACCGCTGATCTTTGGCTTTTGCATCTTTCCTCTCAGCATCCAATCCGAAAATTCGTGTGAGTTTATCCATTTTCTGTCTAAAGATGCGATGAGGATTTGAAATTGATTTTTTTTTTTTTTATTCATCTGTTGCACCGACACCAGCTTTTAGGTGTTAAAGTGCTGGCCCTGGTGGTGTTTAGTAGGATACTTACAGTTTTCATTTATTTAGTAACGACTAATACAGGAATGTTTGCTGTATTTAAAAAAATTTAAACCTTGAAGTGATTTAGACAGTTTTAGATTGGGAAAAAAAAAATATTTGTAATGGCTTCATGGGGTTTTTCCTGCAAACCTTTATCTCCCCCAACCTCTTAAATATTTCAGGGATTGTGAGAAAGTGCCTGGTTTTATAATGATAACGTGGTAGAGGCCTTTGCAGATATAATTGGGGGTCTTTTGGGCTTGAAAAAGTTTAGGAGCTTTTGCTTTAATCTGCACAAACCATGTTCTTCTCATTATTAACTTTTACATCCGGATGCACTCCAGATGTGGACTCTGTGTGACAAGCAAACCAAGTTTTCTATTTAAAAGCAGACAGATGTGTTAAGTGTCCTTGGTGGTGAATAGAGTGGGATGAGATAACAATATTTTCTGTCTGGAAACCCAACAAAGGATTCATCTGGTCCACTTTTGAGGAAGTGAAGCAGAGATAAATGTGGGGTTTTTGATAGAATGTTTTGGAGGTCAGCCCGTATCTGTCAGCCCTCCACTTCTGAGCGTCATTAAAAGCCTAATCCAGGCTTTGGAGCAGCTTCCTGCTGGAGGAGCACATGCAGCTGCAGGTGTGTGAGTCGCCTTGGGGCTTCAGTGGCAGCTCGACGTGAAGCCGATGGAGTTGGGATAAATTCATGCTGGGAAATTTTCACCACCATTTGACGACAGCTGTGTGTTGTTGACACGTTGGAGCAGCTGAATGCCCGGTGACACCATGACTGAAGTGGGGCTTCACGTAATACTCACCACTTTCCTGTGTGGCCTCCTGCTGATGGCAGTGGTGGCATTGCTCTGCTTTTTCACCTGCAGGTTGACTGGTTCACTTCCTCTGGGTGGACCAGGCCGTTTCTGAGGCCAGCATGGTGTAAGTAAAACGTTTATGTGGGTGTGAAATTCACTTTAAAGGTGAATGAAGAAACGGTGGAGAAAAAAAAAACAGTGGCCCTCAGGCATATTACCTCATACCAAGCTTTTGATGGTTTTGGTTTGTATGGTTTGATCTGATAATTTGGAGTGAACGGTTCAGACTTGCCTTTTATTCTTTATCGATCATGATAGAGCTTGGCACAATCACTGCTCCGAGCAAGCTTTTGGAGTTTGTTAAAGAGTATGCTGTTTCATCGTGTGAAGTTCAAATGTACGTTTCCTGTAAAATGAAAGCGACAACAGGGTTAAATGTCACCAGCCAGTTACAGAGTGATTGATTTCACTACGGCAAAGTTGAGCCTGCAGTTCGGAGCGTATGAAGGCAGAGATGATGTAGAGTAAACCCTGTTGATACATACGCAACAAAAAAAGAAGAGAAAGTTGCACAGTTGCAAAGATTTTTGTGATAAAAGTACGGCTGTTTGAGTTTCTCCCTGGAAGGGTCGATGTGTCCCATCAATCATTTGGCGTTAATCGGCTTTGTTCTGGCCCTTAAACCTCTCAGTGCTATGGAGCACAATCCCATTAAAATGACCTTGACTTTAAGCACAGGGAAGAAAAGAGGAGGGTGTGGATAATCGCAGAAGAAAGCCTAACGGACCGGGACCCATAAGGGCCCCCTGTTGTGGCTTCTTACATTCCCAGCAAGGCTTCCAGCTTAACTTTACCAGCCTTTCCTTTTGTTTCTGCTGTGATGCCTGATGGTGAGCTGAGAGATCTGTTTTCAACAAGTGAGAACAGCAATGTCAAAAAATATCTTTTCATCTCCATTTTCCAGATTTGAAAAAAGACCTCTGGTTATATGCCCCTCTTGTTCTTTTTTCGCCTCTGCACTCGGCCTTGTTTTGCCAGTTTCTTTATTTGGAAAGCCTGTGTGAGAGAAGGGAGCAAGTAAAAACCACGGCTTCCCTCTGAAGCTTCTGTTAAGGCTACACTAAGCAATGAACTAGTACCCCGGTGGGTCTGCCTTTTTCTGTGGCTACCCTTGTCACCTTCAGAGATTAGATATTTTGCTGCGTTCCAGCATGAGCAACAAGTGTGTTATCTGGCTGAATGAAGTGTCCTTGGTTAAGTCACAGCAGAGTAAATAAAAATTAAGTCGTGTGTGACGAGGTGACACAGACTTAATCACCGGTGTATTGTGCCTTTTTCTTTTGTAGCTGTAAGGTGACTTGCACACAGGCTTCTTCAGCTTCTCAAAGTGGCATGTTATGGCTGTCTAGAGCAACACGTCAGCCACAAAGAGACAACAACATGAAGGTGACAACCCTGCTCATCATTTGCTCCGGTCTAATATCTGGGAGCCTCGGGAAACCACGATTCCCAGGTAAGCCACTTTGGTTTCGGACATTTGTCAGCGACAACTGCCCAGACGTCTGTCTGACGTCAGGAAAAGAGAGAAAAATCCTGAAGTGAGTTCATCTATCTGAAAGGATTTCCTGCGTTGGCCTCTCAGAAAGATAACAGCAATAAACCTGTAAAAGTCTTTAAATAGCAGACAACTAAAGTTTATTCACTGAGTGAAATGTTTGTGTCCTTTTCCTTTAGCCAGTCAGACTCTGTATCTAACTGATTAATAATTTGATGTCACAAAACATGATAATAACCAGTGTGACCGTGGTTTTCTCTGGACTCAGGTCCAAAACACAAAAATACTCCATCTAAGCTGTTAATGGAAGTTCAAAACAGTTTTTTTATTGATCCATTCAGCTCAGCTGTAGTACATGTTGTTGTCAGAGTGGTAAACAGAGCTCAGATAGTATGAAGTAACACACACACACGGCCACGAGAGTGTCAGCGAATGATCCGTCACTACATTAATCCGTTACTGCGTCATGCCAAAGTGGTCTTACTGTCCAGTCTGAATAATCTGATTTATGTTCAATGCTTTCATAGCCAGTGAATCTGTTGAAATCCCCTGACGGTCTGAAGCTAACCACACTTGCTGCTGTTTATCATGATGCACAGAGAAGGAGACGGACCCTAATTTTTGGAATTTGTGGGCCCAGCGGACGCTGAGCGAAGCTCTGACGCTGCAAGATCTCAACAAAAACAGAGCAAACAACCTCATCCTCTTCCTCGGAGATGGTAAGATGACACTTTGTTGTTTTTCTATCCTAACGTGCCAAGAATTGATGAACCCCATCCGACCCCTGTGTTTAAAACCATTTTAAAGTGGGAGGTAGCCTTGCTGCAGAGGGATTATTAGTAATCTCATGGCTAAATACCCCAAATTGTTAGTGCAGAGCCTTGACCACTTTGCCCTTTTTACGTATATTATTAATAACAGCAAATCCAGTTTGGTGAGATCGAGGTGACATTACTGAGGATCCAGGAATCCGATAGAACATAAATGAAATTTTTCAAATGTTTTCCAGTGAATAGCAGCAAACAAAACAGCAGTGCTGCCACCAAATCACTGGGCTGCTGGGGGAGTTCATTGGTCTTTTATCCTCCATCGGGCCTCCGCTCTGTTTGGACTACAGGCAGGACATGACATTCTTGCACACTGCAGCATACATGGCCATGTCAGTGTAGTCAGACAATAACAGGCAGCATTTTCCTACTTTTTTCAACAGACTGGGACTGATTGTTTAATGTTTCCCATACTTTTCCCGACTTTGTGTCGGGAAATTGCATGAGTGTGTTAAAATAAAGAAACGGTGAAGTGTGTCCTCTTGCTACTGCTCAGACACAGGTGTTGCTCAACAAGCAGCAATGTAATCAGGCAGGACCTGTGAGCGGGACTTCATGAAATTTATTTTTCATTCTGCACACAATGTTTCTCATATTCTCCCATGAATTTTCTTTGACTCCATTAATTCAATTTAGACACGGATGAATGACTGAACGTCATTCGCCCATGTCTGGGAGCTCCCATTGGTCCCAAAGATATCTTCACTTCCTGTCACCAAAGAAGAATAATCTATTCTTTTGCCTTTCTTCCTGTGACTATCTTATCAGTTTTCAAGTATTTATTCTAGATAAGAAAAGAAAAAAGATATTAAAAGATAAGTTTGTCCAGCAAGTTTCATAGAAACTACAGCAGGTCTTTTACTTCCCAGTGACTCAAAAAATTATATTTATATTTCTTCTTTTTTTTTTTTTTTCTTTTGCTGTTCCATCTTGAGTGTCTGTTTTGGAAGTAATTTGCATCTAGGAAAATGTTTTTCCTCACAGCACCAGTCTGCTTGTAAAATCACAAAGAAAGCTCCAGTCATTCTTATGTGGCTCACTGAGCCCACCAGTGAATAAAGTGTGCTAACATTTATCATGTGCAGGCTCTTCCTTTCCCACCCTGGGACGAATGCAATTCTAACAGTTGACCTGTTTTTGTGCTTAGGCATGGGCATTCCCACAGTGACGGCTGCTCGAATATTGAAGGGCCAGCTGATGGGACAGAGCGGAGAGGAAATGCAGCTGGAGATGGATAAATTCCCTTTTGTATCTTTGGCCAAGGTCTGACTCGGTTATTATATCTGACATAAAGGACAATGTCTTGATCTTACTGTGACATTAATGGCTTCCAGACAAAGGCTCATGAAAGTAAACAAGGTCATTGAGTGTGTCAGGTCGTATATTCATTCATTCATTCATTCATTCATTCAACTTAAACCGTTTATCTGTTTCCGGGTCACGGGGGGTGCTGGAGCCAATCCCAGGGTACACCCTGGACAGGTCAGGTCATGTATGATTTATAAAACAAAACAAAATAAACAAACAAAAAAAAAAGCAGATCAAGTGTCAAAGGGTAACCAAAACCTGAGATAGCTGATTTGAGTCATGCACCAACGCAAAATGTAATCAAGGAAAAATAGCACTCTGTTTTCCAAACAGTCAAAAGCCTGGAGCCACAAAACTGGTAGCACTACAGGTAAATTTCCTTGAAACTATTAATATTAAAGACCTTTGGTTTACTTATTCAAATCATTGTACAGCTACAAGTACACAATGATGCCCAAGGTGACTGTTAAACCACAATATATAGAGATAGCCAGGTTACTGATTTTTTTCCTATTATACCAAATGTGTTATCATGCTGGTGTTGGGCCGTCAGGCACTGATGGGTGCGGTTGAGTCGGTGTTACGACTGAATTACATCAGAAGGATTTTCTAACAGGCTTATTTGATGTCTGAAGTCCACTCATATTTCAGTGGTTCGTGTCTCTGCAGACATACAACACTAACGCACAGGTGCCAGACAGTGCGGGCACAGCCACCGCTTACCTCTGCGGGGTCAAAGCCAACGAGGGCACAGTGGGCGTGAGCGCAGCTGCTGTCCGGTCCCAGTGTAACACGACGCAGGGCAATGAGGTCACCTCCATCCTCAGATGGGCTAAAGACGCAGGTAGAGAGACACAGAATGAATGTAACACAACAGACGTCATTTCCCCCTTCTCTACAGAGATAAAGAATTGTTTGTGATTTATATTGTATGATTAATATGAAAGGAAATGAATTTACTCCATTTTATGTGAAGTGGGAACACGCAATGAGGTGACTTGATCACTCAGTGTGCTGACTTTGAAGTTTTTTATGAAAGTGATGCATTTTCTCAGTCCGCTCATTCGCCTTTTCAGCTGCTCATCCTTTGAACTAAAGTTATCTGTAGAGCAGTTTGTAAGTAATATTTGCGTGACTCAAAGTTTTATTTTGGATGTGTCCTTATTTAGAACACAAGATGTCTCATAATTACATTTATTTTTTTTAACTCTTAGTTTGCCCATGTTTTCAACAGGATTTCATATTGTTTGTGGTTGTTTTCTTCTTTTCCTTGTTGAGCCTTCATCTGTCTACGTCCTTGCTTCGATTAAAATACTCTGTTGAATGCTTTTTCCAAAGAGCCAGATCAACACAAAGAACCAAATCTCAGACGAAAAAGTTTTCATCAAAAGCCTGGTTGATGGTCTGCTTTCTTAACCATCACAACAAACAACCTCAGATTTTATTTTATTTTTTTCAAAAATCTGCTTCTACCTTT
This sequence comes from Remorina albescens, assembly GCA_034769265.1. NCBI lineage: Eukaryota > Metazoa > Chordata > Actinopteri > Carangiformes > Echeneidae > Remorina > Remorina albescens. Next base: position 24,217,664 of record CM068494.1, read on the forward strand.
CAAGGACATATAGCATTTATGCAGTCTGCTTAACGCATGTCGTGTAACTCAATACTTCCAAGACAAAATGATAAAAGGCGTCACAGAAAAGGAGACAGGAGATGTGGGGAGAATTAGCCCCCTGGGTTTTAAGAGGGCAGTGTTGAGATAAGCTGGCTGTGGGTGAGATCAGGCTGTGTGGGGGATCAGGGGTCACAGATAATAAGAAATCCAATCATTCCTGAAGGGAAAGGGGCACGAGGCAGCTCACCTCCTGCACAAAGCAAATAGAGATGTGTTTTTCATCAGTTCAGATCAGATAATTTTCCTGGATGTTCCACTGCTGACTTTTTCAGTGTTGTACTTTATGCAAGATTTCAGATAAACTCTGAGATTTTTATGTTAAAATGTTGTTTACATGGCCATATTTTTAAAGAGTTATTGGTTGCTGTGACCGTCACACACCCCACAGTTTACATAGTTGTATTCCTCTTTAATATGGAAATGACTCAGCCCTTTTAACTGCAGGAAAGTCGGTGGGAATTGTGACAACGACACGGGTCAACCACGCAACTCCAAGTGCTGCTTACGCCCACAGTGTGGACAGAGACTGGTACTCTGACAATGAGATGCCAGCTGAAGCCCTGGAGGCCGGCTGCAGAGACATTGCTAGGCAGCTCTTTGAAAACATTCCCAACATTGATGTAAGTAGAAAGAATGAATTCTGATTAGACCAATCGTCAATGAATCAATTAGACAGGCAATTTCATTAAAACTGAATGTCTCCTTGCTGTTGTTGGGGGGTTGTATTGGTATACATTGGAGGAATAGGTTTGTTGTCAACACTGAACTAACCAGTCGGTGTATCTAGTACTTCTAAAAGCTAACCGCGTTGTCCTGTTTGATGTTTTTCTTTTTAATTGCCACACTCCATTAGACAGGGCCTCTGGTACAACACTGGTTCAGGCTCTAATTGCATTGTGCATTCTGCGGCTTTGCAGGTGATCATGGGTGGAGGGAGGAAGTACATGTTTCCAAAAAACATGTCGGATGTGGAGTACCCGGGCATGGCAAAGCACAGCGGCTTGCGGAAAGATGGGAGAAACCTGGTGGAGGAGTGGACAGACAAGAAGAAAGATAAAGTAAATTTCTCCTCCTTTTTTGGGCTCTCTGCTCCCTCTTTTAACTTCCCAATTATATTTGCATATTTAGGAGTTCAAAGTGACTGCAGTGCTACCGCTTGTTGTACATTTGTGTCTTCTTTTTTTTTTTTTTTTTTTTTAACTGCGCAGAAAGGCTATTACATATGGAACAAGAAGCAGCTGTTATCACTGAATCCTAACAACGTGGATTACTTATTGGGTGAGTTTCCCGTCTCAGTGTCTTATTGAAGTGTAAATGAGGCCATATGTGTATGCATAGGCCGTGGGCTTATTTTTTTGTGTGTGATATCGTATTCCGTCATTAACCGTGCTTTGCCCTTGTCATGCCCTGTTATTCCAGCTCTCTTTGAACCTGGGGATCTGATGTATGACTTGGAGAGGAACACTGAGACTGATCCCTCTCTGACTGAGATGGTGGAGGTGGCCATTAAGATCCTCAAAAAGAACCCAAACGGTTTTTATCTACTTGTTGAAGGTGAATTTTGAGTCTCTATCACGGTGAAATTTGTCAAATTTTGTTTTGGATTCACGGATTTCACAAAAATCTGTCAGACCTTGGCTATAAATGTAACCCAGCATGCTTCACATGCCTTCCCCGAATTCCCTTCAAGGACCAAAATGAGAAAAGAGAGCTTGAGGGCCGCAGCTTACTATCACACCTTGATTCAGGATTCAGGCTACTTGAAGCACGGATGCATTTTTCAGATTTTCTGTTTCAGAAAGTTATCGGTGTTGTTGGTTGCTTTGGGCTGATATTGGATAAAGGTATTGTTGAGGTGTAGTGAGGCCAAATTTGTTGGATGAACTGTGGAAAAATGTGAATTATCAGATTATATATCTAGATAGACACCAGTTGGAATTGACAGTTGACAACTCAATGTGCTGCAATTTAATTATCTGCGTTTCAGATTTCTGCTTGTTGTTCTTTTTACTGTGTTACTCAGAGGGATAAGAAAAGACCAAGACTAGTTCAACGTGTGTGGCACGACAGGCATAGACAGGTAAAAACGGGAGTAACAAGCATCAGGAAGGGTCTTAGTAAAGTGTCGGGCCACCACATGTAGTGAAACCAGCTGAACTGCTTCATGGCTCATCTTCTCTGTGAAGTCTCTGAACCCTCCTGGAGGGAGGAATACCATTCTTCCAAAAGTTATTCCCTCATTTGGTGTTTTAATGATGGCACCGTGAAAAACACACTTCTCCTCTTTTTTCTTTTTGTTTGTCAAAAGATTAAACCACATAAGATACACCATGTTAGAGGCTCCAGTGGGTGTTTTTAATTTTTCTGCCACTGCATCCTCATTTTCCCAGGTTTATCTTAGAAACAGGGAACATGTGCAGGTGTATGTTATTAACTAGCTGTATTCATTGTAGGAAACAAACAGGTATGACTCATTTTGTTTTCTTGTACAGAGCTGATATGATTTTCCCGAAAACAAAGTTAAATCAATTCAAAACATCTGCTGACTGAAAACAAAGGAAAACATGACTCAGTCTGTGGTTGGGTAACGAAGGAAATGTAGTAAAGAGTGAACATCTCGGAAATAGTTTACTGCCAAAAGGTCGGCTGCTAAAATTCTTTACTACATTGACCCATTTTCCAGTTGAATCAGGGCTCTTATTTACCCACAATAATGAAACTTCATCCTTCCATCCATTATCTACAGCACTTTATCTGTCAGGGTCATGGGGGGCTGTAGCCAAGTGGGCCGTTCGATCAGAGGGCCCGAGGTACACAACTTAACATAAACCCCTTAAAAAATGTGCTGTTGGCCTTAAATGTACTGCAAGATTCGATTTTAGAATAATCTGGTTCGCATAATGGTTACAATAGTCATTTGAAGACTGAGTTACATTTGTGACATCATCTCTCTGTCAGGCGGGGGTGAAACATCTGTTTTACACAAAAGGATGTATGTTTGAGATAAATCTTTTTTTTTTTTTTTTTTTTCGCCACAGCTTTAGCTGATCGGCTTCCACCAGAAAACAACTGTCCTATAACTGCTCCTTCTCACTCTCTTTCACATTTCTAATGCTTGAATAACACAGAGGACCCAATATACTAATACTCATCTTCAGTATCATGTTCTTTCCAATGAATGATCAGCATGATTAATTAAGATTAGATTTTGTCTGCTGCTTCAATTTTTGATATTTTTGTAAAAGACGTTAAGTCCCAGACATTCGACACTAATCGTAAAACATCTTAGGCTGAAGGACCAAACGCGCTGGCCTAACACAGTCTATGCTTTCATATAAATGAGAAATGACATTTGCGTAATGATTATCATGAATGTCTCAAGACTTCATGACGACTCCCCTTTGCCAATAATTTGCAAGAATTCTTGGAAGCCGGAGGTTGTGACATTTTTAATATGGGTGCCAGACTATACATGGAAAGAGAATATCCCTCCGCAGTAAATCCACTTGTTTTGCATACCACTGGCTATCTGCAAAAGACATTTGAATGATTTTCGTAGTGGCGCTTGGTTCCAATAAAACAGCTGTTTATCAGATCATGTGTATTACTTTGTTGCCAAGTTCCCATCAGTTAAGTTTCCCTTCTATGTGGTACACAAAATGGAAGAATGGAAAAATATCAAAGCCTGAAAACAGTACAGTGAACATGTCTGAACCCTAACCCTAATCCTTGAATAAGAACAACACACCTGTTAACTGAAACAAGCACACACGACTGACGTATATCAGCGTCAGCAGAAAGTGTCAGTTTGATATTAGAGAGCGAAATAGAAGCTGGAATTCTGGTATTTTTAACTATGTGTACTTGGGAAAGTCCTACAAGCATGACAGCAAATTTTCAAGCAGGCTAAGCAAAAATAAAAAGGGCACGTCTCAGACAGAACCCTTGTTGCGTCATTGCATCCGCTGAATCCCACGCCGACTCACTTTTTGGGTGTGTCATTGTAATAATGCGGGCTACATCTGTCCAATTTGTTCCACTTTGTGAAACTATCAGTGAAGCTAACTTCATTACCTGGCCTGAGGCATTTTTTTTTTCTTCTTCTTCTTCTTCTTCCAGGGGGGCGTATTGACCACGGACACCATGAGGGAAAGGCCAAGCAAGCTCTGCACGAAGCTGTGGAAATGGACCGGGCCATCGGCCGCGCAGGTCTCATGACCTCCACCTACGACACACTGACCGTAGTTACTGCTGACCATTCCCATATGTTCAACTTTGGAGGCTACACACCCAGAGGAAACACAATATTTGGTACGTTTTGATCATGATGCACATCAGTAATATGTAGTTTTGTTGTCAGTAGTAAAAACACGTCTCCATCTACAGGTCTGGCCCCCATGACGAGTGATGTCGATCAGAAGCCCTTCACCTCCATTTTATATGGGAACGGACCAGGTTACAAAATCGTCAGTGGTGGAAGGGAGAACGTCTCCACTATCGACTACAGTGAGTAAACTAGTTTGTAGCGTGGTTTGCAATTTATGTTTGGCCTTTTTAGATTAGTTTGGAGTCTTTGGCCTGACTTCTGGGTTACTTCCAGTTTTACTTCCAGTTTTAGTTTAGAAGTATTCTTCACTTCCAGTTTTTATTTCCTGTCTTTGTACTTTTTCCTGCCTTGTGGATAGTCACACCAAGATGTGTGTCTAAGGGAGTTTTCATGAAAACAGACAAATTTTCTTGTTTACAGTTGTACTCAAATTCACAGTCCCTCTCTGCTGTGTTTTTACATCGCTGCCAGTACATACTCCCATTCACAGACACGTGTGAGCATCTGCACATGCACAAGATAAAAAATTAAAAAAAAAGGAGTCGTTTACTGAGCATCCAACCCTCCACAGGGAAACTTTAATATTAGCAAGTTTTGTTTTTGTTTTTGCTTCTTTCCAAAGAACGATAATATTTTTACATTTTCTCTGTGTTACTTCCTTTCAGCGGAAAACAACTACCAGGCCCAGGCAGCTGTACCTCTGACCATGGAGACCCATGGAGGGGAGGACGTTGCTGTGTTTGCCAAAGGCCCCCTGGCTCACCTGTTTCATGGGGTCCATGAGCAGAACTACATCCCCCATGTCATGGCTTACGCGGCCTGCGTCGGTCAGAACAACAAACACTGTGTGGCAAAGAGTGGGACTGCCGGTTTAAGTCCTGTCCTCTCTACCATCGCTGCCCTTCTCACAGTCACCCGGCTCCTCTCCTGACCTGACCCCCACAGATGTAATCTTATTAATATCCCTGTTTTAACTAGTCATACATTTTAATATTTCAATTTTTTGTTGCTATTTTTTTTTTCTTCCTCTTTTTAAATGTTTTTAATCACATGCTACAGTATATTGATCATGGGACCACTGTTATGGCACTGTCATGTTATGGTAAAAGTGAATAAAAACAGAAGGTTGTCAGTTTTGCTATATTTAGTTAAATATGTAAAATATATTCCAAATAAAAATTCACCCCGATGCACTGAAATGATAAACGGTGTTGCAGAGACAAATTCAGAGAACTCAGTTGCGATATGCCTATTCAATAGTTTATATTAGGGATATTTAGATCTGTTAAACCTTTTTGTTTATGTAAACCCTGTAGGTCTGAATCGATAGATTGGCTTTTAAAACATTTGAATATGTCTAATATATTAAATGTGCAGTTAACAGAATCTACCTCATGTTTTCAAAAGATGTAATTGTGCTATATTTACATCACATTTCAAAGGACAAATTTCGTGCCGAACGGAGAGGCAATTGAATGTAGAATTAACAAAAGGGTAGAAGATTTGAAGGATTTTTTGTCATACACTTTGTGCGCACTGAAAATGCACACCTGCCATTATTGTGTCCAATAACAGAAGTTGTAAAATCTCTTAACCAATAAAGAAAATGTGTTTTATGATAATCTTGATATCAGTTTTCTGTCATTACCATACCATACCATTTATTTAAGTCTCCCATAACATAGTTTCTGCACATTTATTAAAGATTATTGCTTTCCTTTCAGGTATCTGCCACAGACAATAGTGGAGTTTTACTGAAGAACCAGCTTAGTAAACGGGATCTGACATGAAATTAACTTAGAGAAGACAAACAACAAATTACAACTCATCTTCAGGAAATTCAAAAATTAAATACAAAGATTGCTTCATTTTAAATGTTTGCTGTGTTTACTATGTAAAAGTCGCAGTAATTTGCAATTTGTCACACAACTGCACACAAACTAACGATTGCATCTTTGAGCATCCTTTTCTGTAGCCTATGTTATATGTTGTACTTTTCCATCGGTGCTGCTGCAGCTTGTGTGGAATGTGAATACACTGAAGCTGTTCATTGGCATCTCATGCTCACTGGGAAAACAAAGGACTCATGGAGCATGAAAATTTTAGTGTAAATGGGGATGACATGAATTCCTTATGCTGTCAATGGTGCATCCTCAAAAATCAACTCACGTAATGGTTCCTTGGAAACTACTGATGGCTGATAGCCGCACTCCATGCTTAAATGTAAAAATGCTTTGCTGATGATGATTTTCCTTCTACGCCTCTTGGCAGCTTCAAATCATTGTCCTGTAATCTTGCCTTATCTTTCGTATCCTACATTTAGACATAGATGAAAACAAGGCAAGCACTTAAGGTTAACAGCCGCTGCTAGAGAGGAACTTTTTCCTTCACGCCTCAGCTGGAAGTGAGTCCCTACTATAGAAAGGCCTGAGCTGGCCCCACCAGTTGGCCAATTTGAGCCATAGTCTCTGGGAGGTTCACATGATAAAACCACGTATAGGGCTGCAAACACTGTAATTTTCTGTCTCAAACCCCTGCTTATACATGAGACATGGGTTTTTTATATACACAATACAGCCAGTACCTACACAAAGTTGAGTTTCACTGCATCACATCGCTGCCTGTTAACCCCTTTACTGTAAACGACATCTCCTGACTACTTTAACTCACAAAATTACAGCCACAGTAAGATTCTTTTCTTTGTTTGCAGTTAGGACTGTGTCCATAATTTCAGCCGTATTGAGGATGTCTGAAAAATGCCCACAATTTGTTCAGTTATATGTATAATGTAAGCAGTTTGATAGCTGCTGACCAATCAGAGATAAACAGGCAGAATAAAGAACAGACACATTGTCATCACACCTAGATACATTATTCAAAGCCTGAGAGATGAATAAAACGCACTTAACCTTGGTGCAAAGTGTGCTGAGAGTATGGCTACGAGAAAAAGCCCACAAAGTCTTTTCTGGATAAACCTTAAAAGAAGCCATTGACAGGACACTTTGGACATCAAACAGGATCCATTATCTCTCATTGTGTTAAGCATTTTATATATGATGAAGGTGTTACCTATAACTATAAGAAACTGGTTCATTTATTTTCTGTCACGTCGTCATGGATTTTCTTTTAAAGCACAGATAACGACTGACCTGAAAAAATCACAGAAAATGATTCCTTGTGCCAGCAATACAAAGTCTGGCTGCATTTTTATAGTACAAAGAACAAGGACAAAGAAGTGGACACAGATTGGCCAATTATATGTCAGCTTGTTCAACCAATAGCAAACACCCATGAGATAGCCATGCTTTAGGCATATTATAAAAGTGGACATACCACAAATCCCTTGACATCTTTGATCATCATGAACTGGAAGAGAATAGTGGGCTTCTCTCTAATAAAACATTTAACATCAGCACAAATTTTTATGACCGAATAAGCGATCAGCCAATGATTTTGCGCCCACATTGGTATTAAACTAGTAAACCAAGGATTTCATCCTCTATTACGTTCACAACATCATCCCAAAATGATGCCAGTGACGCAGACAGGCCTCTGGGTTTTTTGTGATTGCAGATGTGGTTGTTAAAGATAATAATAAAAACTAATAACTACTAATATAATCATCACTGTCCTACCAACACCACAATTACTGTCGTCAGCGTCTGCAACATTGACGACATTGTAGTCTCTCCCTACCATGGTGTGCTATTTTCACATTGAAAACATGTCGCAAGTTGATGTGGTATCACTCAACATCTCGATGTTCACAAAACTTGAAGCTGTATCAGAAATTCACTGGAGATTGTGTGGGAGTTTAAGTGAAATGTTGAGTGTAACTAGGGGGTATTACAGAAGTTGTATTTTTGGTCGTCGGGGAGACTCTGGTGACCTGGTGACATGGGTCATGGGGACGTGGACTATTTTTTGTCCCTGATGGCTGCAGGGAATTTCTTCTTTATACCTGTATTCCTTTCCTTATTCTTTTTATTGTATGAGGCCTCAAAAGAACCCTCGTTGTTTAAAATATTCAAACTTTGCAATAATTGGTTGAGGTTCGGTGAGCTTGGTGGTTAAGTGGACTGTTTCTACACACGAGCTTATCAGCCTCAGGCAAGACACTAGATGTATTTTGTTTATTGTTACACTACCAGCATGAGAAGATATTCTTGAGAGGAATACAGTACTAATAATGATTTTGGCAGCACGCCACCATAGTGGTTAGCGCTGTTGCCCCACAACAAGAAGGTCGTGGGTTATCCGCCTTTCTGTGCGGAGTTTGCATGTTCTCCCTGTGCCTGTATGGGTTTAGTCCCACCGTCCAAAGACATCATGTTTGGGTTAATTGGTGACTCTAAATTGTCCGTAGGTCTGAGTGTGAGTGTGAGTGGTTGTTGGTCTCTGTCTGTCTCTGGCGACCTGTCCAGGGTGACCCCGCCCCTCACCCAGTGTGAGCTGGGATTGGCTCCAGCAACCCCTGCGACCCGGATATGGATAATCATCAGAAGATGAATGAATGAACGAATGAATAATGAGGTTGTCTGACCTTGTTGTTGCAGCTGGTTGAATGTTAATGTTGTTTTCCATGTACATGCTGATTATGTATTATTTCAGTTTCTTTCAGTACATCATTTTTCCTTTTCTATTCGTGAGCTAGGCTTTTTAACGCTGCCATATGAAAATTGTGGCAATGAAGCTCGCACAAGCAGCTGAGTCCCTCGCCTGTATTCTTATTCTGTCTGCTGTCTCATTTAAGGTGAGGAATAGGGAGCTTGTCAACCTGTGATTCTGCCACGGTGACATCAAATAAAACAATCCTCTGTATGAGAGGAGGAGCAGACCAGAGCACGCCCATGTATTGACTGATAACCGTGAGCTCCCACGTCTGACTCTTGGCTTCTCCTCTTTTGGGTGGGGGGATTGTCTATATGTCTTTGTTGGGTGTGAAAAATGTGAACTGTTCCCAGCAGCCTTCACCACCAAATCTTTACAGCTTCAATGTAGACTGCAAATTTAGCCTGCGAAATTGAAGTAATTCAGTCTGATCATGAGGAAACGCAGGATTTTGATTTACATGTTTCATGAAATAGTCATGAATCATGAATCATGAATTAGTTGAAACCTGTTTCATTTATAATCCATAACTGCTAGCATTTCAATTGTTGCTGAGAAGGAATGCACTGAAGATTTTTAAAACAAGTTTGCATTATCAGGCAGGAAAAAATAATTTTTAAGAAAGTGGTGGAGTAAAATGTTACTACAATAATGTTAAAATGGTACAACGGGAAGTTGCAGATGTAGGCGAATATAAATTACAATTCAAGCTTCAATTTTCATTCTGGAAATATTAGAAATGAATGAAGACCAGGAGCTCTCTGGAACATCCACGAAAACAAAACCTATGACTGTATGGTATCTACAGCACTTATGAAAAAAAAAACATGCCCATTAAACTTGACATTACAATGAATGAATATAGCGTCAAGGAAGATATGGAAGAAACTGATGTACAGGGTGTCCATAAAGTCTCTTTACAATTTTAAAAAATGATTACAAAGGCAATTGATGAGTTATCTATCAGATTTGTTGCATGTACTCAGCAGTTATCAAAGTTTTTAATCATATTGCCTTTGTGTATTTCAGGTACCCTGTTGATGAAATAGGTAAATGCCCTAACCCTAACCCTGGGAAGGGATGGCCCGATTCCCTGGCTACTTCGTTCACCGGATATCACTCCTCTGGACTTCTTTCTGTGGGGTTATGTTAAAGATATCGTGTATCGAACAAAGATACGGGACATCACTGACCTAAAGCAAAAGATCACTGATGCCATTGCGACCACTGATGAGGCTCTGCTACAGCGAACATGGCAAGAAATCAAGTATCGTCTTGATGTGCTTCGTGCAACTAATGGTGCCCATGTAGAGGTGTATTAAATGAGGCAAATATCTACTCCTCATTTTGAAATAATTTCCACATATTTGTCTGCTCATGTGCTTTTGTAATAAGTTTTTTAAGTTGTAAAGAGACTTTATGGACAACCTGTATAATAAAATATAATGTGATGCTGCTCGATGAGTTTAAGGCCTTATACTCGTCTATATACATCATCCTCAGTTAGAGTCTCTGCCTGGATGTAATGAGAAAAATTGTGACGGCTGTGCTGTAGATACCGATCTTGATTGTACCCAAAAAGTTCTGTCTGTGTCATCAAAGCATCACACACTCTGACTCCGCTCACATGAATTCAAACACATCACTTCAATCTCACCAAGCGGCACACTGTGACAGTGCCATGCTTTCTATTTCAGCCTCTCTGTTCTCCATCTATCTCCCTCCCTTTGATTTTAGCCACTTTTACTATGAGCGATCAATCAATCTATCCATCTCTATATCAGGGGCCCTCTCTTCAGTCCGTGTCATGATATCCACCCCTTTCAATCACTGCGGGTATGGTTGAATAATTGAAAAAAACAAGGGGGGGGGGCTGGTGTGTTGGGATTCAGAGCTTCAGACAGATAAAGCTAAAAAAGCATGGCGATGCTGACAGCTACCGGCCTGCTGTATAAAAGGAGCAGTGAGGCTGCAAGAAGATGCCAACTCTCCCCTTTTCAAATCGGAGATCCTTCTCTGGCAAAAATGGAGTCCACGGCCTTCTCTGGAGTAATTTACCTCAGCTGATCATATTTAATAAACCCAACAATGGTCCATCGCAGGATTCACTGGGCAAAAATATGTAATTGATTGATTGATTGATTGAAGAATAAAGTTTATGATCTAATATGAAAAAAACATCATACCTTATTTTAATTCATTCCTTCATATTCTAATGCTTCATCTGCTAATGCTTATCCGTCAACAGGTCATGGGGGGTGCTGGAGCCAATCCCAGCTCACATTGGGCGAGGGGTGGGGTCACCCTGGACAGGTCACCACAACACAGGGCCAACACAAAGAGACAGACAGAGACCAACAACCACTCATACTCACACCCAGACCTACAGACAATGTAGAGTCAAAAATTAACCCAAACGTGATGTCTTTGGATGGTGGGAGGAAACCAAGGATATTTTAATTCAATGTCTTCTATATATATATATAAAGATTTTTATATATATATTTTATATATATATATATAGGTTTTTTCTATACCCCTATGCCCCCAGCTCTCATCACCTGTCTGTGGGCAGCCAGCATGAGGGCTAATCCCTTTCAGCTAATGAGGGTAGAAAAAAAAAATTAGGCCTTCTTCATATATTTCCATTTGGGTGTTCGTATTCTTTCCCATACAGCTTCATCATTGGTCATAAATACAATGGCCGAAGTAGAAAATTAATCAACTTGAGAGCCGCTAGTTTTTTATTTTATGGAAGGACAACTGTCCAATAATGTCAGGGAGGAATATGCCCAGCAAAATTTACATTCTAATGAAAAGCACATGAAACCAAGCTTTAAACTCAGTTTTAACTTGAAAAATAAATAAAAAAATCCCGCATTACCCACATTTTTACCTCAACGCAATAAAAATCTGCCTGAATCCTTTTAAAGCAGTGACATAACCCATAATCATTAGTGTTCAGACATGCATGAGTGATTTAGATTGGCTGCTAGCTGTCCTGTTCTTGGGTGCTGAGAAACAAAGCCGCAGTTCTTTGGCTTGCTGGTCCGCTGGGAGGCAAACAATCGGAGGAAATGCTGTGTGAGCTATTATGCAGTGAATTTCCACTCTGTAAATGGTGGGGAGATACTTTTGGTCAGGTTCTTCCCTCGTGATGTCTCATTTACCAACCGTCAGCTCTTTGATACTTTTCATTTTCTGTTCTCCCGTCTCTGATTGTAAGTAAGTCCCCCCTTCCACTCAAAAACAGAGCGGCCCCAGAGCGAGCTGATCGATGGCATCACAGATTACTGTCTGAGAGGATTTTTCAGCTCTGGGACAAGCCTGTTAATAAGGCACCAGGAATAAACACAAGTGTGTGATTAATGCACTTCCACAACGTCAATGATCAATGACAACTGTAAATTTCAGGTGTGTGCTAAATTTTGATGCAACTGGGTCTGCTCTCCTTTTGGTTGTTCACTACATACACAATAGTCTGGCAGATGAAATGACACATGCTGGTATTTGGGTCAGTTTCTAGAGCAATTAGCTGTTCTATAGTTGCAGTCGGTGAAAACTGCACTGTGTGTACTGCATCTAGCCGTTTTATAATAGCAATTTGGGAATTTGCAGGCTCAAATGATCTCTTGGCATTTTGGGATTCGGACTGAAATCTGCTTTAAATTGATGCAGGAGTTCTTGTGAGGTCATTTCGTTTAAAGTACCAGTGAAAGAATAGAATATGGAGTGAAGGCGTTCAAAGATCTATTACATGCCAACGTTTGAACAGTTTGGAATGCTTTTCCTTATCAGCAGTCACAGTTCCACCTTTCATCATAGCAATCATGCAATAAAAAGCAAAAACACAGCAATTTCACTGACAAGTCATCCACCAACAACGTGCACCTGTGCTGCACAGTATTGCAAAAAAGTTGGAACGAGGTTCGGGTGAACACCAAAGCCAGAGCTGCACCTTTTCTCTCCATAGAACCTTAGGGCAGGTTGTTTGGTTAGTCATCAAGTTAGATTCCCTTTCCTTCAAAAAAAGTTTCACAATTTGCTTTATGATGCAATTAATTGGATAAAACATATAACTCTGGAGAAACGTTTACTCGACCACAAACAATGAGAAGTATGAGGCGTGACTGAGCTTCAGGCACAATTCCATCAGAAATATTCTCATCACCACTGATTTTGCAGGCTAAATGAAAAACAAGTCCATAGTACTGGTGGAATAATTGTTGTGCAGAGAAATTATGGCAAAACTGGCTGGAGAGTCTATCTCCAAAGAAGTGAATACCCTTTGTCCCTGAATTGACTTTTATGACCCTTGAAGTGATACTTTGGGTTATTTGATGTGGAGCTGTGTGAGTCAGTGCAGGATATTCATATTGGTGCCCTCAAAGTTTGGAGAAGTAGACTCAGGAGATTTGGCCCAGAAGCTCAGAGATGTATTGCTGTGAACAAGGTTAAAAAAAATAAATAAAATAAAATCTTTGAGCAACTCGAAAAATTCCATTTTATTTTCTGTCAGACGGCCCTCTCCTTTTAAAATACACTTTCTCAGACACTTAGCTGCAGCGTGATTGACTCCTTCTTCAGAGAGGATTTGTGCAGTCTTTGGGTCTTTTTGATGGTCAAACTTAGAGCTGAGCTGTAAGCTCAGGGAAAACCAACGTGTTTTACAATGGTGATAGGTTATCAGGGCCACAGGAAGAGACCATACGATCAGGTAAAGCAAAAATAGCTGGTGAAAGTTTTAATACGATGAAGCCTACTTAAGATTCAAAGCAAAAATTTTGTCAGCTACCAACTTTTTCTCAGTCCTATGTCAAACGTTCTTCTCTATTTTTAACATAAATCAACAAAACTTTCATTACTTTTGTCTTTGTAAGCAAAATGTTATCATGATTTAAATAACTTTGGGACATCTTCTCATTTTTGTCATTCATGAACACATTTAATCTTGGTTTGAGCAACAAAATTCATATTATACACGAATCGAATTGTGCTACATCTTGTTTATTTTTCCAAAACATTGTGAGATCATGCATCAGTGTTGACATCAAATGTCGTTGCGAAGCTAGTATTTCTTTTGAAATCTAGGTCTAGAGAAAGAGAAATGTGCAGTATAGTTTATATATAATGGAGACATTACTAGATGTATATGGGCTCAGGCAGCCCATATACAGCGACACATGCAATAAAAAATGGTTGTTTGAGGTACGAAAAGCCCACGAGCGTGTTAATGTGGTGCATCCATATCTAATCAAAAAGTGATTTATGAAATACGCCTCGCAGAAGCCTGCAGTCATTTTCTCCAGCCTCTCTTCTTTATAATGTTTTCAGAAAAATTGAATGTAAAGGGGGGAGAGATAAAAGGTCTGTTCTCCATCATACTGAAGCTGCGCTCTTCACAGGGCCAGGCATATAAAAAAAAGTTCTCAATCAAAAATTGAAGATTCATCTGCTCCTTTGACATCAACCCATGTAATTGGGATTTCAACTGAAAAGCTCACAGTTCTAAGTGAAGACATGGACACACAAAGCTGAAACTGTACAGCACTTTGGTCAGCTTGGGTTGTTTTTAAATGTGCTTTGACTTGACTTGAAAGCAACAACAACAAAAAAAAAGACTGTGGATGTTTATTTTTTCCCAGATAGACCTGTTTGGTTGTTTGCCTTCCTTCCTCTTAAATTTCCCGAGAGCAGAGCTCTGGGAAGAGGCTCTGATCTCTCTGTGGCCTCCACCTTCCTCTCTGCCCTCTCCTTTTCCACCCGGCTCACCTCCCCCACCTGGCATCTTGACTCTCCTCCACAGCTGCATACTTAAGCTGATCCACGGAGGACTATCTGGTTACCTTGAGAAAACCAGCGGGGGGAGAGGATGCCATGTTAACCTTTAATCAGCTTTTTAAGCCATAAAGCAGTGACTGCAAACAGATGAAGGGGAGAAAGAATCTAATGAGGCTTGGTAGACTTGTACCTAAGGGCAGGGAATATTTTTGATCTCCGGTACAGGAAGGATTTCCAGCAGTAATTCACATTATGTCAACCAATTCTGCAGGACTGCAACTAATTCGTCACCACATTCATCAATGCAACATGAAACCTTTTCATATTTTTATCTTACTTTTGTATCTGTTTTGTTTTATTTGCTCTGTAAAGTGTTCTTGTGTGTCTTGAATGGCACTTTTACTTAACATATTATTATTATCGTTACAAATTCTTTCGAAACTATCTTTGGTAGCAGAATCTGAACAATATAAAGCATACAAATAGAAATGCAGATTTAAAACTGGAAAATGCTGTCTAAGTCAATCCCTGCTGGTGAAAAACAATTCGTTTTTCTTCGTTGGTTCGTGTTGTGGCTCAGTGGTTTTATCCATTGGAGATGAAGTGACCTTTTGGCATCATCCAGCTTTGCTGTAACAATCCTTTGGGGGGTTTCATGGAAGGATCAGCTGAAACAAAATATCTTTTTAATCTTGCACGTGACATCGTCCATGATGAAGTCGTAGAGTGAAGCATTTTTCATCAAGACTCAGCATTGATCTGTTCTATGAAACGATAAAATGCAGCAATTCTATCAGAGGCGAGGAAACCAATCATCGAGCGCCGCCTAAACATCGCTGTCTTCCTCTTGAGTAAACACACATCACAATCCAGCTTGCTACCTTCTAAGTTATAATTTTTTTTTATGTTCCAGCAGAGTATCGTTCTCTAAGCGATGTCCCCAAACTGTCATATTCATCAAACAATCACAGAAGAGAATAACAAACCGAGCACAGTTAATATCTAATTAACCTGATTGGTGAACCCAAATCCCTTCTCCCACAGGCTGCTGCGGTTGATAATACCCCCAATTAAAACACAATATTTGGGGCCTTTGCTTTGTTGGATGGCAACTAATAGACATCCAGTCACTCTTCATTAGAAGAGATAACTCATATTTCCCTTCTCAACATGGCAGCGAATGAACAGCTGCTTGAAATTCTGCTGAGACAGAGAAGGCTTTGGCGTGTGGTAATAACTAACTGTTTGGATCCCCCCTTTTCCCTGAACAAACCCTGGGGGGTAATCATTGTCTTCCCTTCCACTGACGAGATCCATCACTGAGAACAAATTTACAGTTTTCTGTTGAGTAAACACTATAAGCTCTGGCAGACATCAGCTTACATTTCACCCCGCGGCCCATGAAGATATAATTTTTGTGGACATTGCAAAATTAAAGTTTAATATTCTTCCTCAAGTCTTCATCATCACTTCCTGAAATCTTATTATCTCATTCGATTCATTTGAGCAGCTGTGTTGGAAAGTAAAAAGGCCATTATATAGTGAGAGCTACACAACATGTTGATAAACAGACAGTAACCAGAGGGTAATCCTCTGCTCCTGAAACCCAGACCTTCTGTCTGTCCATCTGCCATTAACACAGGATTAAACAGAAAGGGGGACACTGCCAGTGAGAAACAAGATGAGAGAAAGCTTAGAAATGATCGATTTGTTTCCTTTTAATTATTTTGGCTTGTCGGGATGTCACAGTATACGGACATTGACGATAAATTTGATACGTTAAAAATATTGATATTGTCGAGATGTGAATTTCAATTTTTCCCTTTCTAAGTCTTGATTTAGTCTCACCTCCTCATTGAGATTTTCTTTTCAAGAAGAATAATTGACAGCTACACAAACATTTTATAGCTTCAGTGGAAATTTCAATTATGTGTTCAAGATAAAATGTTGACTATTAACTAACTTTCTGGCTGTCTCACTGTCAAGACAGGTAAACAAAAACCACCAACACACATCAATGATGTATGATTATTATTGTTACTATTACTGTCCTTTGTAGAGCAGCAGCACTGGTGCTGTGGACACAGCCATCATCTGTGTTTAAAGGCACCATATAAATAAAATTTATTATTATTATTAAAGAATCACATTGAGTTTGTTGTTCCAAATTTTTTTATAGCTGTACCTCGATCACTCACTACAGGCATTTTACAAATTGCAAGCTTTGCTAATGGTCAAAAACTTCCAATCATGTTGTGTAGGTGTGTCTGTGTGTAACTGTATCTGTTGTGTGTGAAGCATGACTGCATATTTGACTGGCTCACAATTGGATGTCTGAGACCGGTCGGCCAATTATTGATCGCTGCATCTCTGACACTGTGTTGATAAAACTCACATGATAATGGCATGATGACAGTAAAATAGTTTTGTGTTCACTTTTGTTATGACTCTCGTCACTTGTATGTTAGTCTAATTCATTTACCAAAAAAGAGACACAAAAAACAGAATTTGAGTGATTTTTCTAATTTTCAGCATATATTTTGATCAATAATAAGAGCTCCATAATGAAATTCTGTCGCAGCACCCCGACTTTGTCATTATGTAGTGTGTGTACAGATTATTCCATGAACATTATTTCAATATGTAACCGGTCTGGATTTTATGTTGCATGCTAAATAAATTTTTCATGGATATGTGAAGATTCAGAATTTTATTATGAAAGAATGCATCAACCATCTCCAGATGCACTCCTACGTGTCTTAGATAGTTCAAACTTTAAAACACTCATGAGACTTTGTGTTCTGGGTAAAACTCTGGAGGAAGAACGCAGTCGTGGGACTTACACATGGAGATTTTCAAATTTCATGTGCACATGTTTATGTTTTCTTCTCTCATGTTATGGCTGTGAAACCGGTGACAGGAAATCTTGGCTTGCCAAACGAAGCCAAAAGATGATAGGATCTGTTTGTTTGTCATGCCGGATCTGACACATTATTTGGATAAAAATATATTTCAACTAAGGAGTCTGCTTCTAACTTAAAGTAGTCTCAAAAACAAAATCAAAAAGCACCTGGTGTGCATTCACTTTTTATGAATACACATTACATATACAATTATATCACCAAGAATACAAAGTTGTTTTGACTTTGTGGTGCAAGTCATCTTGGAAAATAGTAACATTTTTCAGATGAAAACATACAGTTGAGCAAAAGGCTCAAAATCCAAGAAATCCACAAAGACACTTTTGTTTGTAGCTGAGCTTTCTGAGATTTATCACGCCTCTGCTTCAGGAAAACAAGAAAACATAATGAAATTGCCAGATAAGAAAAATATCAACAAAGACAATGGGGTGATTACTGTACTGTAGAAATTACCTAAAAATGTTATTTTCATGTAATCATTCACAGATTGTTGTCCTCCAAATCATATAATTGACATCTCTAACCATACTGTATAATTCCCATGTTCTTCTTTTCTGACTTTCATTTATAATTTCTCTCTTTCCATCAAAGACAGACTTAAACATATTTAGTTATATGCCAGGCACAAATCATCCAACCTTGAGAAACAAAAGTCCCAGTTCCCAATTTTTGGAGAAATTTGCTACAGCTCCAGAAATAAACAGCTTTTATGCCAGTTTGCATTTTCACACAAAGTCCACAGATGAATCTGATGGAAGTGTCACACAGGTCAGTTTATTATTCAGGACACAAACCTCCATCAGACTGAACGCTGATTCTGCTGCAAAAACTCCCAAGGGCTGATCAGTAAATTTGGCAGCTTCTGCGGATTTAATGTCAACACAATAAATATTTTAGTATGTTCCTATGTTAAAAAGACAGAAGGAAACTAACCACACCGCAATCATTAGTAAACACTTTAGATTGATGGTGATTAATAACTCCAAAAATGCTGTTAGTTCATCAGATAACATTACTGCTGTCTATAATGGTGAGGATAAATGGGATAAAGAGTTTTATGTTCTCCAGTTGATTCCATTGGCGAATTGAGGAGGCGTAGATTTAGACTTTCTGTTTTGTTTACCTTTTGACAAGGGAGGGTCAAACTACCACATTTGCATTAGTACTGTACTGTTGTGGTTTTCTGGAGAGATGCAGACTTTGCCTTGTTTCAAACTGAATTACTGTCCTTAAGGTTTTAGATACTGGGTAGCATTTTATACTCCTATATATATATATATATATATATATATATATATATATATATATATACTGCTTCCATTAAGGAATTTAGTCCGTAAATATGTGAGCAACTCAACTTGTTGTCTCACTATTCTGCAGTTTGAAAGGACAAACTCTCAGACCCTGCTGAAATTGTTAAAGTTTTATAACATGGTGAAATGAGAGCATAGTTAACTAAATCTCCATGAGGACACATTTTGATTTTGTTTGGAGAATGAAAGAGAAAGTTTAATGTACACCAACATATAATGGTAAATTATTCATTCATTCATCTTCTACCGCTTCTGTTTCTGGGTTGTGGGGGGTGCTGGAGCCAATCCCAGCTCACATTGGGCGAGGGCGGGGTCACCCTGGACAGGTCAACAGTCCATCACAGGGCCAACACACAGAGACAGACAGAGACCAACAACCACTCACACTCACACTCAGATCTACGGACAATTTAGAGTCAACAATTAACCCAAACGTGATGTCTTTGGACGGTGGGAGGAAACTGGAGGAAAACCCATGCAAGCACGTGGGGAACATGCAAACGCCACGCATAAAGGTCCCAGGCCAGGAACTGAACCGGCAATGTTTTTGTTGTGGGGGAACAGTGCTAAGCACATGCTGCCCAATGGTTGGTTAAATATTTACAATTTAGAAGTTTCACTCTGGTGTTCCGAAGAAAATTCTCAATAAAAAAATATTTTCAGCAAAGGGAGGATTAGTGAATTATACAATAAGGGCAAAATAATGCACTCAATTATAAGAAACTCTGTAGCAAGCACCCGGTTTTTCCATTTGTATGATTTGTTGTTTAGTAATACTGGAGGTGGAACCAGGAGTCTCTTGTGAGAAAACATCATCCTACACAATGCCCGAGTTTACTCATAATTCTGGACTCCCTGTAAAAAAAAAAACAGAGACAAACAGAGATTTTAAGCTCCTAAACATTTGACCATCTGAATGAATGCAGATCGGTCAGAAACATGCTATATCAGTAAATTCTGTGCTGAGCAATTATGGGATGATAATGTGACTCACAGCCAAACACTCCTAAAATGCGCAGTGAAAATGATTAAGCAAGGGCATGCCTAGTATGAGCCACGCATAAAACTGAATCATTTAACATCTCAAGATTGGCCTAAATGTTTTTATTTTTTCCAGTTTGTAAACTAGACACCAACGTGAGCTCAGATAATGGTTCACTCGTCCAGGCAGGTTTAGGTTAATTTTTATATACTAGTGAATGAGAACAGTGTTAATCATCTGCTGCACATCCTACTTAACATTAGGCAGGTCAAGATAATTCACTCATGACCACATTAAGCGTGGTGGGAAGATTTTCCTAAGATATGAAAGCTTGTTGAAGAGCGAGGCAGAGAGATAGACAGCCGGGTCAATTGAAGCTTTAATTTGCCAAACACATTTGTATCCCTCCAAGGTGAGAGGAAATCTACAGCAGCTGTGCCTGGAATATAGAGTGCTTCTGATGAAATGCAGTATCCTTTCACATTAGGGTGTCATGAAAGCCCACAGTACACACACAGGTAGGTTACAGCATATTATTTATCAATGCAGGACACAGATGGAGAGGAAGGTAGAGGCCACCCTTAGCTAAATCCCTCTCAGAGACAGTGAGCGTCCAGTCACAGTCCAGTTTGGATTTCTCAACATGTTGAAACAGTGTTCATGTGGCTAACCCTTTTTTTGCCTCGAGAAAATGAATAAGCAATGTGCTTTTATCTGCTCCGACATACAGTATTGCACAAATGTTTGCATGTCTACTTAATAATAGTACTATACTACCAAACCGATTGCTACTTTTAAAGCCTAGGCACTTGTCATTATTTAACCAGTTTGTGTGATAACCAGTGGTGTTAAAGACATGACCATCCATCCTGTCCTCTGTCATTGAGTATATTGGAAAGTCCTAAAGATTTTTGGTGAAACGGCTCGAATAAGGTCTGCGGTGAGCATAAGCTTTGTTTCTTGTTATAATTTCCAACTTGAAATACATCAGTAAAGGCCCCAGTCAGGATTTATTAAAGTTTTTATGTCTCTTGAAATAAGGCTGATTACAAGGGTTGACTAGGACCTTAAACATCGTCATACCAAACAAAACAAACACTCCAGTCCTCTGACAGCCTTGTTGTGCTTCTACTCTACACTTTTGTAAAGTATTATTTACTCTGTAAAAGGAAAGGCTTTTGTTGACAAGGTAATTTAATGTGGCGTAGTTTTGTCTCGGGCCTAAAATTAGCTTTTTACTTCTGGCAGTTGTATTTAGGCTCCAAAAAATCTTCTTGACAAAAGATTTTATTTTGTGCAATAATCCATAAGCTAATGTAAATACTATACTATGCTATACAATGCTAAAATAAGTCATTCTCTGCATCACAGAAGAGATCAAGCAAACAGAGCTTAACAGGGCTAATTATGTGAATAATCAACTTGTGAAGACGCAGATCTTTTTAGCTTTAGCTTCAGTCTCAGTCATTTAGAATGAAATCATCTATAAATCCATCAAGAGCAATTTTTCCTTTAAAATCAGTGCACTTGAAACAGTACTGTACTCGAACTCATGAAACCAACATTATCCTAATTGCCTGGCTAAGAAGTTCATTACCTCTGCTTGCAATAGCTGCCCAAAATTATATCGTTGTTGGCAGAGTTGAAGCAGAATAACTATGTTGATGATCAACTTATTTTACTTATCTATTTAAGTAAGTTTTACTTCATGCAAAAAAAAAAAAAAGATAGTGAAACGTTTCACTTGTAGGCTTTCTCAACCTGAGTCTGAAAGTAAAATTCGATAGTCCACAACAATTCTGGCATGATCAAAGCGATATGAAATAACGGGTGCTGCAACTTGCCATACTGTAAGTACAGGTGAAACAGTTAAAATGCTGAAATTTGTGTTCCAGAAATATGATAAAGAAAAGTACACAAGTTTGACTCATCTGATGTGACAGCAGCAAGAACGTGTCGAAATCTGGACTTTCAAGTTTATGATTCTGTGTTTATAGCAAAACAAGCAATATGATCAAATCTGGGAAAATTACAGAAAAGCAACTCAGAACTCTTTCATGGCTTCTACGTGTTTGAAATGCAGTGATAGCTGTGAGACTACATGTTTCATGGCCTAAAACACTTCAAAGTGAAAGTGCACGTTTTCACTTGGTTTCCCTTTTCATGTCCCAAGAAAGCCTGGGCGTTTAACCCCGATGAGCCATTTGGAGCGTTTATATGTAAATTTCATGTTCTCCCACAATCCACAGATATGAATACTAGATGGAAAAGGGACTGGTAGCTGTCAATGTGGCTCTGACATACAGTCAACATCTTTTAGTGCGTACTCTTAAAGCTCCAGCAGCTAAACCCTGCATAGAATAAGAAGTAGAGCTGAGGGAGGGATGAATGTATAGTTACTGTTAGAAATATAAAACCAGCACTTCCTGAGAACAGTTAAACAACTTTGGATGTGTGCCAATAAATTTAGCTTTTTCTTATGGTTGTAGCAACTACCACTGAAGCAATTATTAACGTTGAAAACATGCTGTGTCGGATTCTTCCACTCACTCTTTAAAGACAGCTTGGGAGGATGAGTTGGGGTTACAGATGGATGATAATGTCTGGGAGGAGAGCCTCAGTAGGATTCAATACTGTTCAATCAATGTCAGACATCCGTTAATTCAATTTAAGGTCACGCATAGACTTCACTACTCAAAAACTAAGTTGCAAAGAATCTATCCTACAATTTTTCCTATATGTGAACGCTGTAAGTCTGCTGATGGCTCCCTAGCCCATCTTTTCTGGACATGTCCAAAGTTGCATGATTTCTGGAGTAAAGTGTTCAGATGGTTTTCTGAAATGTATAACTGTGTGTTAAAGCCTGAGCCAGGGGTGGCACTGTTTGGCTATTCTCAGTCTTTATTGACTCGTACCTTCCCTGTCCAGAACACTATTATGTATGGAATGATAATTGCAAAGAGACTGATTTTGATGCACTGGAAGTCAGAAATTGTACCCCTTTTCAAGACATGGCTGACGGACTTTACCTCTGTGCTGCACATGGAGAAAATCAGATACAGCATGATGAACAATCTTAAGAAGTTCTACCAGACTTGGCAGCCATTTTTAAATCATCTTGTTAAGTCTAATGGGGGCCCTGACCACTGACAAGATCCATAATAAGCCACTCACCTCTTCCTCCAGAATTTGTGCTTGTACATAGAGTACTAGTGATGCAACAATGTATGTCATTGCTAGAAGTATACGCCCTGTTCAGTTTTTGCTCTTGTTTAGCTAATTTTATTTGCCCTTTTTTTTGGTTTGTTTTTTACTTTTATCCTTATTTCTCTTGTATGTCTTGCATTACTTTGAAAAAGACCTAATAAAAATATTGCGCAAAAAAAAAAAAAAGAAAAAGAAAAGAAAACATGCTGTGTCAAGCTTTTAATCTTGTGCACATTTTGTCCTTGTTAAGTTGTTTTTGAAGGAATAAAAATGAGTTTTTCAATTAAAAAAAAAAAAGAGCCAAGACATGATGTGGAACAAAATGTTGCCTGGACAGAGTAATATGCATTTATAAAAACTGATTCCCTTTTGAATTAAAATGAAGAGAAAAAGAGAAATAGTGCACTTAGGGTGCATCTTTATGCCACCAACATGCAGCATTTAGGCAAATAATCAAAGATTATTTAGAGAAGTGTGCCCTCTGGTGGTGGTTAGGAGGAATGAGCACACTGGATACTGGTTGTAAAAAAAAAAGGGTGGGTGTCAAGTGATATTCATTACACATCATTAAACTGGTTTAACTCAGTAAAACAGAAGAACTGGTGTTTTATGCTTCTACATTCTCACCATACTTATTAAATTGCTTCTCCGGGATCATTCTTAATGCGTTCACAACATCACCCTGCAGCCGCTGTACATCTGTTAGTTCAGCTATTCATTTCACATTTTAGCAGCAGCGGGGAAAATATTCAGATTTAAATTCCTCCATTTGTCCCGCAAATCGCCAGAAAGTGCAATTCAGTTACATATTGGCAAAAAGTATTGAAAAATAAAAGTCCTGTTTTTGAAAACGCCTGAGATATTATATTTGCATTGTTGTGATAAAATATGAATATTTCAGAAAGATTTTTAATGTTTCCAGTCAAGGCATTAATTTTAACTACTTTATAAACTGCGATTTGAACTCTATTTTAATGCATCATATCAAGGCAGATTATTTATTTGCTCATTTGGAAAATGCCTCTATCAGTCAGAGTTTGTCCAAAGACTTGGAAGTTACAGTGTGTTGACAGAAAACATCTGGAAAATCACATCTGCTGTTTTTTGTCGAATTGGGTCAATCATATGAGGTTATCACTCAAATACCTACACACGTATTTTAAAGTCTCCTGGATGTATTTCAGTTTTAAACGGCCTGATCTTCTTCTTTCTTCAGATGAAGGCCAATTACTGTACGTCACCAAATTTACCATGATAATGTAGCCGCAAGGGGGTACAAGCCAGTGCCTTATTGTGCCGGTCCCAAGCCCGGATAAATACAGAGGGTTGTGTCAGGAAGGGCATCCGACGTAAAACTTTTGCCAAATCAAACATGCGAATCGAATCAATGACTTCCTGACAGACTTAGATGGAGGCAACTGATTTGCTGTGGCGACCCCTGAAGGGAAAAGCCGAAAGGAGAAGAAGACCAAATTTACCATGATGTAGAAAAAGTCTGTGTGTGACTGAAGGTCCCTGATTATTCCTGAACTGCAGCCGACTTAAAGGACTCTGGTCTGATATAAGTGTTACTGACACGTGCACGGAAATAAAAGGAAAGTCAAATTAAAGCAGAAAAAACAAAACAAAGGGCTCGTCCGGGATTTGAACCCGGGACCTCTCGCACCCTAAGCGAGAATCATACCCCTAGACCAACGAGCCACGTGACGCAGCAGGACCTGGACCCGGACCCGGACCTGGACCCAGACCTGGACCTGAACCCAGACCTGAACCTGGACCCGGACCTGAACCTGGACCCAGACCTGAACCTGAACCCAGACCTCGACCTGGACCCGGACCTGAACCTGGACGTGAGTCTGAACCCGGACCTAAACCTGAACCCAGACTTGGACCTGGACCCGGACCTGAATCTGAACCCAGACCTGAACCTGAACCTGAACCAGGACCTGCACCTGAACCCAGAGCTGGAACCGGACCTGAACCTGAACCCAGAGCTGGAACCGGACCTGAACATGAACCCAGACCTGGACCTGGACCCAAAGCTGGAACCGGACCTGGACCTGGACGCGGACCTGACCCTGAACCCAGACCTGGACCCGGACCTGAACCTGAACCCAGACCTCGACCTGGACCCGGACCTGAACCTGGACCCAGACCTGGACGTGAGTCTGAACCCGGACCCAGACCTGGACGTGAGTCTGAACCCGGACCTAAACCTGAACCCAGACTTGCACCTGAATCTGAACCCAGAGCTGAAACCGGATCTGAACCTGAACCCAGAGCTGGAACCGGACCTGAACATGAACCCAGACCTGGACCAGGACCTGCACCTGAACCCAGAGCTGAAACCGGACCTGAACCTGAACCCAGAGCTGGAACCGGACCTGAACATGAACCCAGACCTGGACCTGGACCCAAAGCTGGAACCGGACCTGGACCCGGACCTGAACCTGAACCCAGACCTGGACCCAGACCTGAACCTGAACCGAGACCTCGACCTGGACCCGGACCTGAACCTGGACCCAGACCTGGACGTGAGTCTGAACCCGGACCTAAACCTGAACCCAGACTTGGACCTGAATCTGAACCCAGACCTGAACCTGAACCCAGAGCTGAAACCGGATCTGAACCTGAACCCAGAGCTGAAACCGGATCTGAACCTGAACCCAGAGCTGGAACCGGACCTGAACATGAACCCAGACCTGGACCTGGACCTGAATCTGAACCCAGACCTGGACCTGGACCCAAAGTTGGAACCGGACCTGGACCCGGACCTGAACCTGAACCCGGACCCGGACCACACCATTTTTATTTCCAGGTTAGCACTCACTCGAAAACGAACCAAAGACTAAACTTGGTGAGGTGGAAAAAACAAATGAAGCCAAAATACTCACCACAGCTGTCGACTGACGGACGTTGACTCTTCAAAGGTTTGTTTGTTCTTCTTATTCTGTCCTAAAAACAAAACAAACTAATGTCAAACACTTCCGGTTTTATTTGAGTCCAAAGTTTAATTTAATCGAACATGTTGAATTAATTAATAAAAAGGACGAAAGAAAGAAAGAAACACCGGAATTACATTTGAACTTTCTGTCATGGCGGCGTGTGACGCAATCGGTAATTGGAACGTTGACACTTTTTTTTTTTTTGTTACGTCACCCATTAACCGCCAGAGGTCGACCGGCTATAGAAGAAGAAGAAGAAAAAGAAGAGGAAGACGCGTCAATCATGAGCAGATGACTCACTCCCCTTTACTTCCGGCTTCGTTTCTTGTTGGGCAGGCGCTTCTCTACTAGCAGTGTATCGTCACTTTGTGTGTCACTTTTCTCTGTAACTGAACTGATTGGCTGTTAATTGAATAATCAATTCAATCAAATAAAACTTGTATCTGGTCAAAGGGATGTTGAATTACTTTATACTGCTGAGTTTATGTGTGCTACCGTCCTTAGAATCTATCAAGCATTATATTTTCAAGGAAAGATCATATGATTTGTGTGAAAGGTACGGTACAATATTGCCCTCTAAAATATAGTGAAAGGCAAGTGAACTGAATACAGCAACTTGGGTTTTCAAAGTATTGAAATACTAAAACAACCCAAATATGAAACAGAAGACAGATCAAACGTTGAATTTACAAATCAATTCCCTAATTAGTAATCAGAGAAATGCACACTGTGCACATTATGGAGAGAGACACTCATTAGCCATTAGAAATTACATAAAATAATTGTTAAGGCTCATCATTTTCATGTCCTATCTTTTGTCCGATCCATTCAACTCACATTACTGTAGAATTTATAGATTGGTGGATGCTGATGAAACACTGTGTCTATAGTACTGCAGCTTTAAATGATGGTAAAAGTAAGTGGTTTGACACCAAATGACTCTGAAGGACTGTGGTCAGAGAAGCAGGTCACTGAAATCTTGTATATCGATTTCTGATGTCAGTAATGCTTTTCTCCCACATAAATTATCAGCTCTAGTTGGCTCTCCAGCCAAATGATTATTGACTGAATCTACTTTCTCTGGCATCACAGAAACACAACAGAGTAAAAGTTCCGAGAACAATTCAACTGACTGATTCAAACTTTAGGATTATATTGGAGTAAAACAATAATGATGTGTAGATGATTGGATTATTAGTTTCTGAGCCTGGTATGAAAATCATTTTAGATTAAGTGATTCATCTCCCAAAAAAATAAAAATATCACTGATTTAGTACTGAATTCAAAAGGGAACGACTCACAATCTTGTCAATTGTTTTCATTAAAGTTAACATTGTGCTTGTTAAATCTTTCTGATAAATGTAACTTTAAACGCACACATTCTGTGTATGTGTGTTGTTATACGTACATCTCTATTTTTGAAACTACCAAAAGTGCTTTCTGTGATGCAAAGAAGACAAATTCTTTTTGTCAAAAAGCTTCATCAAACTAGATCAATTAAAAGTTCAATATGAAAGCAAAAAGAAAGAAATCAAACTCAGCAGAAGTTTTTTTTTTCTTTGAGGCTTTAATGGCGTGGGGCCAAAACATATCAAAATAAAGACTGATGCAGGGGTTTCCATGTAACTTTATAAATTGACCACTGAGCCTTGAGGCCCATTTGGCTTGGTTGCTGGTTGATGGGACGTATTTTGCCCATGTCCTTGGACGTCAAACACATAAATGCAGGATGAAGCCCCCAAAAACTCCCAGTTGCTGTGTTTGCATGTCCGATGGCGGCCTCAGTTCAGACATCCATAGCATGAGGGGTTGGCACATATTTCACAAGGATCTGAGGGTGTGATGATATACACTGGAAATTGGAAGAAAAAGATTTTAAACATAATATCAATGTAACCCCAACATGTGTTCTTGTGCTACCCAGAGGCTAGCCTTGCTATCATGTGTAATACAACTCTGACTGACAACTGGAGTGCCTTTTGTATCTAATGAGCTTGAATGGTCCTGAAAGACTGTTTGCTCAGCTTTTCATGTGCTTTGTTCTGGCATTATCTCTCCAGAGACACTTTATGGGGCAGCAGTTACAGGATGTGCATAATAAAATGTGATGATAGAGAACTCTAGGAATCCATTTCAGCGGACTAACTCTTGTCCTGAGTTCTATTGTTAGCATCTTTAATCTCAAATTCAAGAGAGAGTGCACGCCTGAGTAATAAAGCTGCAGATCAAACAGTCTCTCCAAGAGCCTCTGTAATTGTTTCCTACATGAGTTTGCCAAAAGCCAAATGTTGACACGGATCCTTTCAGTTTTGCAGCTGTCACTCAGGTGGCCAGACTGTCCAGCTGTTGCACTTGACACTCACCAACCTCTTAGAAATTTGGGATTATATTCTTAATCGTATTTTTGTCAACAGATGGTGTTAGAAAACAAAACTGACAGTTGATTGACCTAAGTACTGTTGGTGTTTAGCCAAATGCTTGACACAGTGTATGCCCCTCTGCACTGTATGCCCCACATAAACCAAACGTTATCCAAAAATGATTAAAAACACATTAAGAATTGTGTGTTTTTGTGAAACTAAGTGTATACATTTCATATACACTGTCTCAGTGAGATATTAATCTGTGGCAGAAAATAGCTCCCAACAAACTGTTTGAGTAATGTTTTATCAAGAGCCCAGCTGTTACATTTCCACTATGAATAAAAGCTTCAGTGGTTGAGTGCCACAGATAGGAAAAATGGACCAAAACATGTATTATACTGCCATTAAATACCAAATATCTTTCTGGCAAAACCTCTAATGAATGAAAATTCCCTGTGTTGTTTACAGAGGGATAGTTTTTTTTTGCACATTTATATTGAAGGCAACTCGACAGGAAGACAAATCAGTAAATTAATGGAAATCTGCTATCCAAAAACATTTCCATATCTATTGTTTCTTTGCTTATTGTTGCTCCAGTCTTACCAAGAGTGGAGAAAACAATGCCTGTTTCCCTCGCTTGGCAAACTGGCCGAAACACCTGAGGCAGGAGGCGGTTGGCGCAGACGGCAACCACACTTTTATCAGACAGATGAGGACTGACACTGTCGTTTACATCCATCAGCTCTTTCAGCTGCTTCACAGCCTCCAGGGGGAAGCTCCTGTCTCCAACCTAGAGGAGGGAGGTAGGAAGGGCGGGAGAGGGTGGGGGGGGACAAGAGGATCTCTGATGCATAAGGAAAATCTGTAGTACAGCTCAATTTATTCAACTGCAAGTGCTTTCATTTTCTATAATGGGAATGAGAAGACGTGCAATGGCTGAAATGAGCTGAAAGAAAACTTGAACTTGACTTGGAGGAGAGGACTAAATAGCTACTTTAGCTGTGGTTTCACAGGAATCAAAAGGGAACGTGACTAAACTGCGACTGGCTGCTGCTGAAATCCATTTTTTAATCCTACATGAGCTAAAACAAAAGACTGCACAAACTGGGACACAGAGACTATTTTTTAACTATTTAACTACTATTTTAGACAATAAATAACAGAGCAAAGAAAGTCTGAAATGAAAGAAACCAAACACCCAGCTTGATAAGATAAAGAAAGTCAACAGTATTTCCAAAGGATACTCACCTTAACCTGCACGCCCAGAGCTCCGCTGTACATACACAGAACCAAAACAACGACAACACTGAGTGATCGCATTTTCGGGTGAATCAAGATGTTTCTCAGCTTAGAGGAACAATTCTTCTGTGGTTGCCGTGTGTCTGTGTTGTCTCTTATAAAGAGTCTGGACAGATTAGTGAGTGATTTATTAACAAAGGCAACTGGCAGGTCAGAGAGATTAAAGGTAGGGGGGGACACCGAATGGTGAAAGATAACCAAACCGAAGGCGGCTGTACCGTGCCTGCTTTGGATCCTCTTTTTTTTAGTTTATAACCACTACCCTCCAAATTTGTTTATAACCTCTTTATTTTATTTATTGGCCCTCCATCAGCAAGATATTTACTTGCTAACTTTTGATTTCATACCAACGCCACCAGCCCTTCAGTGCCACAACATAAATCTCATCTCTCGGTTTCTCCCACACATATTCATCACTGAGCAATCTGATAAGGAGGCTGTATACCTACATTTAGGTCACTTGTTTGAATAGTTGTGATATTTGCAATGTACGATGTTTTTCAGCATTTTTTTTTGTTTGCCCACCAAAAAAAAACAAAAAACAATTCCACTCAAAACAGAAGTTCAACTGAACTTTTAATGTATTTTTTTTATATTGAATAATAATACGTGGTCCGACTGTCTGAGCTCAGTGACTTCGTTGTTAGAAGTCACATCAGTCACGAATCAGCCAGGTGTTTCTTCAAACAACATGGATGAACTTTCTTGCCCTCTTAGCTAAAGAAAAAGACACTCTTCATACACTGACCAAAGTGTCAAGAGACAGAAACTGGAGCTGACGGCAGGTAAATACCGCTGCTGCAGCAACAGAGAGCTTAAGAGAAAAATGGCATTCAAACACTGAAACACATGTGACCTTTAACATTCAAAGACTCTGTGGATGTAAAATGGATGCATTGAAAGTGGATATCACAAAGTTATGATCATTTATAACAAGGATCTTACACTCTGTCTACAAAACAGAGTGAATGATGCAAACGATCTCCCACATACTGCCTGATTTTTCTATGAATTAGTGAAATAGCCCTTACAAGGTCTAGATAGTCCAGTGATAGTCTTGTTGGAAATTAGTAATGGTCCCATTAATCCCGAACCAGGATGGCACATTTTCTTCACGTGTAATTGATTTCTAATTAAATTATCAACCCACACACCCGCCTGCCTCCTCCTCCATGCTTCACTGTGGGAACCACACATGTGAATACAGCCATCCACCTTCCCTGCAGCTTACAAAGGCTCAGCGGCTGAATGCTGAATATATCATTTTTATTGTTTTAATGTCCATGTGTTCAGAAAACTTTCAGATGGTCTATCGTCTCTCTTTCCTTGGTCGAACATTTTTTGCCATCATGTGGTCGTGGTGTGTAATAGTGTGATACTGTATGCTGTATTCTAATGCTACGTTAATTTAAACCCGCTCCAGATGACCACGTTATGAAGCTGGTTAAGCTTTTTCCAACCAGCCTCAGTGGCAAATACAAGACAATATATAACACAGCAGTCAGCCACAACAGTGCAATGATAATGTTATAAAACCAAAGTTTAAAGAAAGAAAAAACTAGAATTCGATTGCTTGCATCTTCTCGGCAAAGAGGAGAAATCTGAGTCTCCATCCATACTAACATGTGTTTTAGTCATTTTAGTTGTCTGAATCCCCATTTTAATGGAGCCTTTTGAAAACTGAGCTAAAATGCACATGTGGATGAAGAATATTTGCGGAGCTCGGCCTGGTCTGATGGATCTGGATTTCTGCACAGCCTCAGAATTTAACATTGACAGCATGAATCCATAGGCTCAACCTGCTTTGTGGGAACCGTCCGGCCTGGTGGTGGTTTCCTGTGGGAAATGTTTTTCTTGGCACACTCCGGGCCCCTTCAGACCAATCAATCATCATTTGAATGTCATATGAGTGTTGTTACTGACATGCTGTTTCCGTTTATGGCCACAATTTTCTCATCCCCTAACAGCTACCTCCAGCAGGACATGACAATAAGCTCAGTGAACTTAAGTGGCCTCCCCACCTTTGAGATGCACAAGAACAGGAGACGGACAGCATGAATGTGACACGGCACATAGCAGCCAGCCAAGAGTAAACATGTAACGCACCTCAAGTCAAACATATGAATCAGGAATATTTCAAATACAAGATAACTGTGAAAAGGTCATCAGGATGTTTGCATCCACGTATTGATGTTTAAAAGTAATGGTCCCATACATCATCTTTCTTATGTGTTGAATTCAATTTAACTTCATTTATCTAACCTTTATTTACACTGAGTGTGTTGGCTGAAAATACTTCCCCCGTGAACGAAAGTGACCAGCTGCTCTGTGACCAAGCCATAGTATCATATATAAAGGTGTGAGGTGATTGTTTTGTGAACTTTAGTTGTGATGAACCTGAGAGCCGAGCGCTAAATGGAGTCTATAGTTAGCATTAGACATCAGAGAGCAGTCTGTTAATGAATGACCTCCCCATCTCTCCCCTCTCCATCGCTGATTCTGTTTTATAAACCCTCACACATGTTTTCTATCAGAAAAAAATAAAGATCACTGGCTTCAAATAAATCCTTTTTAGTTTTTATCCCCCATCATTCCTTGTGGGTAATTAAACTGCCACATTTAAACATACTGTAATACATAAAAAAATCAGTCAGAAATGGCTTTGTGTGTAAATAAACAATGAAGCTCTTTCTATAAGGAGAAGGCACACAGCAGTGAAAAAAACTGCTTTGTTTGTATTTCTGCACATAAAGGAAATGTTGTATACATACATCCATACCACGACGGCACATTCATCACAATACTTAATATTAGATTTATATATCTGTGTAATGCACCGGTTTAACTAAATCAGATAAGATGCACAAAATAAACTATTCAGAACATCAGATATGGGCAGATTTTCTCTGCTGAAATGAAGGCAGAGGCTTGAGTATATGGCTTTAATTCTTAATGAATAGCTTGAGGAATAGCTTCCTAAAGGAAAGGAACAGCTTGTGCAGCAGGTTGAAAATAAACATATTTACATATATATCCCAGCTGCTCACGCAGATATAGCCAGCAGTCACCAGACGGTGCCACTGATGCGGGTGAACAAGAGCAAATGAGGTCCCCAAGTTAAAATTAAATATCAATCAACTTATTGGTGACTTTTAAAGTAATCAGATATTTCTAGGAATAGTTTCTTTGCCCTGTTCGGAGCCGCTTTGTGTAGAAAATTTCAGATAGGGGTTAAGTAATAGGGTGATAACAATAATAATAATTCATTTTATTTGTAATGCACGTTACATTTCAAAACAAATCTCAACGGGCCACCAGCAGGTGAAATACCCCACAGTGGTCATAAAAGACACTGACAGTAGCAA
This sequence comes from Remorina albescens, assembly GCA_034769265.1. Classification (NCBI taxonomy): domain Eukaryota; kingdom Metazoa; phylum Chordata; class Actinopteri; order Carangiformes; family Echeneidae; genus Remorina; species Remorina albescens. The sequence goes on from CM068494.1 coordinate 24,250,841, forward strand.
TGCAGCAGTTTTAGGTGTTATAGATGAGTTCATGTAGATTCATGGTGTATATATATATATATATATATATATGTCAACCTCTCTGGTCAGACCTTTCTAACAAACCAATACAGGCAAAGTTAGTGAATACTTCATGAAGAAAGTTGAGCTGAGATTTAAGTTTCTCAGGAAACTCAAATTGAGTTAATGTGGTATTGTGCGTGCTCATTGTGTAATTAGGCGTGTGTAAATTATCTTAATGTAACAGAATAATTGATATAGTCGTTTCAGTTTGATATTTTTTCCGTCCCCCTAAAATCTATCCCACCCAACAACTCCCACAGCTGCACTGCCGACAGATTCTTCGCAATTGAGAATAATCTATGAATAGCAGCAGATAAAGTACACAAAGAGTATTACAATTTGCCTGAAGGAGCACAATGTACACACAATCTGTCAGCAAAGGCTTTTTTATTTCAACAATGTTAATAAAAAAGAGAAAAATGTAAATACGTGTACAAAGCTTGGTAAGATTGTAACAAATAATGGTATTCCAAAAATAAAATGTTTGGCAGAAAAATAAAGTAGTTAATGTGATACCAGGTAACAGTTTGCAAAAGGAAAAAAAACAAAACAAAACAAAACAAAAAAACCCTCAAAATCTTGTATCCCTATCTTGTGGGCCGTGGTCAGAACCTTTGAACTGAGGGAACAAAAAGGCACTGTCTCATCATTGCAGGCAAAATTTCTGAGAAATTCCCTGCAATAGTTTCGAAGCGGGGAAAAGAAAAAAATCACATATCTTCAGCTTGGCAAGATGCTTCTGGCTTGCTGGTTTTCGTTTAGCAGCCGGTGCAGGCAGCAAAGGCGCAGATCTCACAGACGTCCATGGGAACCGCAGCTGAGATAGAGACAAAGAATTAGACCCTGTTGTACTTTAATGCTCATGGCCTGGCATGTTTGTGACGCCCTCACCTAGTCTGGTGAGAGACCTGGATGCTCCCCTCTGCCTGCAGAGCGGCAGGAACTCCTGTGGCAGCATGGGGTCGGCACAGAGGGACACGGTGCTGGCCCTGAGTCGTGGGCTTTGTTGTCCTGCGCTGAGCCGGCTCTCAGTCAGCTCCTGAAGCCTCTTGACAGCCTCCAGGGAGAAGGACAATCCATTTTCCTAGAAGAAGAGGAATATGTTTGTATCGAAGAGGAGAAACTTACAGGCAGAGTTCAAATAATGAGACAATAATGCAGGTTTTGGGTCATTTAACCCAAACGTATTATAGTCTGGGTGGATCAACACAGCCACCTTTTCTTCTTTTTATAGATAGAAAAGGTCATTCTCAAGTCCTGCCATTATTATCAAAACATTTTAAGACATCAATCAATAGAAGTATGAAGTGATGCTCTTACTTCGACTTGCACAGCCTCAGAGCTCCAGCCGAGAGCGAGGACCAGGAGGGTGATGGCGGCGAGTGTGGCCTTCATGGTGACAGCGGTTTTGCCTCGGTGCTTGGTCTTTGTCCCGTTATGCTCAGCAGGTGCTCAGCTCAATGTCTGCCTTCCCCTCCGTCCACCGGCCTCCTTTTAAACAGCTCTGTAGCCGGCAGTCATGTGACCACAGGTGCGTTTCTCACGAGTTAATGAGTAGCACGGGTGTTACAGCCTTGTTAAAGGAAAATCATAACTCTTACTTTGACCTCATCACCTGTCTGATTATTTTTATGGATCCCCTGGCTCACTTGCCTGCTCTGTTTTGCAGAACCTGCCCCACCTCAGGTGGGTTAAAGAGTTACCACGAGCTCCATTGATGACGATGAAGCACCAGTCCATTGTTTGGAAGTCATGTTACTCACACCTTTACAAATAATTACTTTATGTGTTGAGATATAATTGGATAAAATCATACAGTAAGAAATTCAATATGACAGCAAAGCATTTCAAATGTAATCTTTTAAACACAAACACGGCCATCTGCTTCAAACCAGAGTAGGAAAAAGAAACTATTGCATTTAAATGAAGACGTTATTCTGTTCTGCAGTGAGATGCCTGTAATGTTCTCATTAGCCTGCGGCGTTGAAAAATTAAATGGAGAAAAACTCCCCCTTTGTGCCCCTGCTGCAAAAAAACATTAAGTTCTGTTTATTTACTATGTCCTCCGGTCCAGGCAGCCCTAACTCCACTGCTGTTAACAAATGTAAGATACAATGGTGGAGTGTGTTATTTGTAAAAGGTTCTTAGGTCGCTGTTGTGTTGTAAAAGCAACAGCATGAACATCTTTACTAGCATTTTCCTCAATTGTGTGCTGGGTGAGAAATTCGACAGCAACCACAGCACAGATAAACTGCAGGAATTAATCCTGTAACACTCCCATTATGGCACAGCTATCTAATCGGCACGTCTTTCAAGGACAGGTGGAGGCCGTGAAAAAAAATCCTAATCAATTAATTATGCTTGGTGAGTCGCACCACACATGCACTGTGCAAAGGTGTGAAACATCTGAGAGCCTTTTAATGAGTAGATTAGAGACATTTATTTACACAGAACATGACTGATTTACACATATTTGCATGTGAAAAACTATTTCTGTGAATTTGTTGGTGTGTTTTTTTCTCTCTCTCTTTGGGATAGAACTTTTTTTTGCCTGAGTCAAAATGTTTAAATCCATGCACCAAGAAAAGAAAACCAACAGGATGATATTTGGTGATCTGTTAATGAACGCAGTCTATGGAAGTGGGAGATTTTGAATGTTGGTTTTCGTGTCCCCACCATGGACAGACAGAAAATTGTGTGATTGTGTTGAGGAGAGTATGCGGTGGAGGAACGTGTGAAGTACAAGGTCACAATTAGTACCAGTGTTTGGTCAGTATCATCAGTTCATAGGCTGGTTACACAGGTAAGAGGGGTCTGGGTTAAAATAGTATTGTGTTTCCTTAAACTGGTAGCAGCCTGTGGCTCATTAGTGATGTAATTTAAGTGTGTGGGTGTTTACTGTGTTCTCAGAAGTTGTGGTTTCGGCCCACAATCCAAAGACGTGCATGCTGGGTGTGTGAAAGGTCTTCTTGATGTGCCTCTCGCCCACATGCATGATGACATTGGCTCCTGCCCCCAGTGATCCTGCAGGAGGTTATAGATAATGGATTGACAAATCGTAATGAAATAATGTCCGACTTTTCCTTTCAAAGCTGTATTAGTCATCATTTGTGACAAAGTCTGCATCATTCTGTCCGTGCAGACGTGTGGGAGTACACAGACTGAGATTGTGCTGTAAATCAGTAATCGTATAACGTTTCACTCAGTCAGGTATTTAGTGAAACAGGCTACCACAGCAGGAAGAAGACTGTTTGACGTAAATGTGTGGGTGATCAAGTGTGATGCACGATGCGACAAAAAAAAAAAAAAGGAACAAGGTGATGCATAGTAATTTGTTGAAATGTTGAAGGAGGTTGGTTGGACTACAGGTGACAAACGGTGGATTTCGCTCAGTCTGACATTTTCCTGAACTCATTGAGCCTTATTTGCCTCAACTAAAGCCAAGTGTGCTCCTCCTAATGTATTGATAATTAAGAATCTGAAGCCCTTTTGACTTCATAATTCAACTCGTATTGATTTTAAGTCAGTTTTGCATCAAAATTTATTGTTTGCTAGGTTCTCCGTTGACTGTAGTCAAGAAGTGAAAAATAGTCTCCAAGTCATGGGAGAGCAGGGTCACTCAGACAGGTAAGACTAATGGCAGCCATTTAGGCTGAAGGGGAGTAAATCATCAGCCTGAGTGTGAATAGAATATGTTTGTGTTCGTCTGGTCACCTGTCACCACAGACGTTGTAGACCGAAGTAGGTCAGCAAGAGTGTTTGTGACTGCGGACGCTACATCAAGCTCTCTTCATTGTCTTCAGCTGATCATGAACCTCTGATCTGTATTTGTTCAACCTGTTGAATGAATTTTTTAGCCAGTTAATGGCAGAAATCCAAGACATCAACGTTGGCACAATACCATCTTTTAGACATCTTTTAGGAAACAGTTACCTGTGGATACATCCAGCAGACCTGGAGGATTCATTTCAAGTCGAGTTTGTAGGAGAAAGACAGGAAAACAGGCACAGAGAAGATCTGACGTGCCGGTCAGAGTTATGTTTCTGACCAGATACTGACACTAATTTTAGTAAGGCTGACAGGCTTAGATGGAGGCAACTGATTCGCTGTGGTGACCCCTGAAGGGAAAAGCCGAAAGGAGAAGAAGACTGACTCTAATTTTAGTATTCACCCTCTGCTGAACTCTGCTGATTATATACAACAATTTAAGTATATATCCAAGCAGAATATATGCACATGTATGCGACTGATCACACCATAAGCAGAGCAGCGAGACAGAGAGTCTATTACAAAGATATATCTTCAGTTTGGCTGTAATCTAGCTGCGTTTGCAGTGATTTAGAAGAAGTATATGTAAGCTTTGTTGTTGCTGCATAACTAATGTTGGCATTAGCAGCTGTTTACTAATCAGTCCAAAATAAGTGAAGCATTAAACTTTCTTTCTTTCTTTTTTTCGTTTTTTTTTTTCTGACAGCAACCCTCAGCGGCCATTTGTATTGCTGACAACTCTTTTGTGTTCTGTGGAAACACTCCCATCGAGCTCTGAGTATTTTCACCGTGTTTATGTATTTAGTTGTGTTGCTCACTTGCTTGATTGAAGATATTTCCTGAATTTGTCACCATCCTTAGAACTCATGACAGACAAGTCAAAGTTTTCCCAACTTAAAATGATTAAACAAACGTTTTAAGGGAATTAAAGAGACATTTTTTTACCCTGAGACGAAATCAGGTCTGCTGTGTCCTGGTTAAGGTTAGGATGAAAGGTTTTGGACAGGACCTCATCATATTATCTATGTACTAAAACATAAATAACAATGATCATAATTATAGTTATTTTAAAATATATTCTCTTATTATAATTGAATGTGATATTTCAATCTGGTTATAAGTATAATAGTTACATAATTATTTATATAATACTAATAATAATCATATGGACATTGTGTTTCATGAGCCTTGATAACAGATAACGTTACTAAAAAAAAAAACCCACACAAAACAGAAGAGGTGAATATACAGTCTAAACTTCGAGATGCAGGAGATAAATTCTGTTATGCAATACAGAATGATGTATTGGATGAAAATACATGTTGTTAATGCTGTTTAAAAGCTGATTAACTCATGTACACGTCTATGGGTATAACTCACAACCTACACAATAAAAAATTGAAAGTGTTATGGAGGATGTCATTGCTACTCATAAGTTTCAGGTTTGCTTTGCTTTATATAATTTTACGGCAGTGACTTTACTACAAAGCCATAGATTAACACTGTTGACTCATCCAGCTTCTGGAGATTTATTATGAGCGCCTGACAGATTTCATTATCACCAATAAATCGGTGTTGTTTATGGAACTTGTAGTATGTACAGCACTCTGATTACTGCCACTGTTCCCATCACTCTGCTGTCCACTTACACTTTCCTACAAAACTCAGAAACACACGTCTGCTCATCTGCAACATCAGCAAGTCAGCGTTTTTTACTTTTACATTCTAAAAGTACCAAAACTCTTTTTGCCGCTGAAAGCATTTTTTTAGAAGTTATGAATTGTGGATTATTTTTGTTCAAGTCTTTAAAAATATGATGGGGGACGGTGCACTTACCAAAATTCAGGTGTACTGAGAAAATATTCTGAATCTATTTTTCTCCAAAGTCCTTGAAACTGCCTCTGTTATAGTTTAGCATAGTTTTACACATTATGCCATGACACACACACACACAAAGTGAAAACAATACCAGCCTGTCTTGTTTTTCTTAGCTGATTGACTCAATTAATTCATCACTCTGTCTTTTGCAGAGATCTTGTCAGACATCAGACTGTGATTTACACATAAACAACAAAGTGATAAATCTGACAATTTCTCTTTAAGTGGGCATTGATGGATGGATTTATGGGAATTAAAAAAGAGTTGTGCTAGTATCTGCCTTGCACAAAACAATCACAACCGTGTTTATCTGATGAAGTAAGGTAACTTATTATCCAGCTCCGTTGATTAGACATATTCAGCTTCACTGCAGCTCCACGTGTGTCACAGTGAAACTGACACCGTGTTTTAACTGGCGGAGCCTGACCTACATGTAGAACAATTTCCGTAGAAGATAATATGTGATAATTAGTGCTGGGATGAGGATTTTGGGGCCCGTTTCACATATTAATCACCAAATAATCGCTACAGTTTTATAAAAATAATAAATAAAAACAGTTTTAGGCATCAATATGTGATATGTTCATGTGTTTTGAGGTGTGATGAGGCCACAAAAAGAAAAAGAATCGATAATGTGACGGAGGAGAAGGAGGAAATGTTATAGAGTTTATCAACCCTAATTATCAGTCAGTACAAAGTGGTCCACTGCTGATTAGTGCAAATGACCCAAACAAGTTGTAAAGCATGAAAAGGACGGCAGAGTGAGCTGTAACAGCATGGTTCTGTACAGTGCACGGTCAATCCAAAATGGTGAATGAATTAAAAGTGTAAGTTGCAGCTTCAGTGATAACATGAAAAGTCATCAAACATATTGACATTTGAACAATTGTTCAGCACCTTAACCTATGACTAAATACCTGAAGGACACGGCAGTTGGTTTGGGACCTAGTTCTAATCATCAAATATGTAATCAGGATTAAAAATACGTTTTGCGTATATTATTACTTTAAACTGTCAAAATATTGACCACATTCTATTTAGATAGATAGATAGATAGTTAGTTACTTTATTGATCCCAGAGGGAAATTCATATTCCACTGGCAGCACATTTTACACAAGGTTACATGCAAAAAATACTAAAAATGTTGTGCAAATGCGCAGATGATTAAGTGAACAGAGTAAACCAGTGCAAATGGAGCAGTAGTGCAAATGCTGACTACCGTCTGCTCAATTTACAAAATGAGAGCATATTGCCAGCATTTAGCTAAAACTACTGCTGAAGTGGAAAAGAGGACTTTAAAAAAAGAGGAGAGACAATTAGATGTTTTCAGCTCAAAATAAAAGCCAAGTCCTTCAGGCGGCACGCTGATATGATCGCATTATAGTTGCTACGGCTTTATCTCGCCTGTTGGAGTGACGCCAGGACAGGCAGCATGAGCTGCTTGGCTAGTTAAAACTTAAGACAGACATGAACTAATTATATTGTAATGGAGTTAAATTATGAACCTTGAGTTCCTTTGTTTTTTTTCTTTATCCTTTTCAGGAGCAGAAGGTGGAGATGAAAAGGAGTGAGGGGAAAGATCTGACCTGCCCTGGCCTCTATCCTCATTATCTGTCTGTCAATCACAGATTAGCCACACCCCTGTGCTTTATGATCTCTTTTCCTCTAAATGGAGCCATAATTCAGAAAACAAACTTCATTGAATTGAAAACAGAAACCAGCAAGGGAGAGCATTAATTCATGAGGAAAATGTTTTTTTCCCCATCGACTTCTGCACGGTTTGACTTCCCTTTGCATCCAGTGGAGCCGGGCCCTGGTGCTCATTACGTAGAAGGTTTAAGGCACTTCCTAACTGGCTTCAAATTTCAGCCATTTCAGCCATGGGATCGACATTCATTCTTTCATACAGTTTAAAGGAGCTGATATTTCATGTTTGCATCTAATTTGTAACTCAGCACCCTCTTGTGGCTGCAGTAGGCCTCCATCCCTGGATCCATGGCTGCGTCCCATAGACAAGGTTTGGGGTTTGGGAAGTGGAGGGTGGAACAACACTTTTTGGGATGTTTGTGCATCCATGTTCAGGAAATTCCTGGTAGACACCAACTGTAGCCAAGGTTTGTTGAGTTGCCTTCGACTCTGGCTCATCATCCTCAGATCAGTTTTGATATTATTATAATGTGGTTGGTTTTTCAGCTCTGCCCGACTATCAGTACAAATCACAGCAAGAGAAAAACGCACATGTAGCCATCATCGATTTCAAGGTGTTTTCAGTTATGGACGGAAGGAGGTTTTCATTAGCAGCCCTAAGTCTTCTGTCTTTTCCAAACAGATCAATATCAAGGTTGAAGAATTGTCAAATGAAGCTCTGTGAAAGTCCAGCACATGCCTTTTATATCTTTCCCATGAAGACATCCCAATGTCAAGATTCATTACTCATCACCAGCACCAGTGTCCAGCTCCTGGGGGCAAGATTCCTCTAATTGGAAGGATTGTTGACCTTTGGATAGCTACCGTAGGGATTCACTTCCTGTTGGGGTCTAAGAACCAAAATCCCATGATTAAGCTCACACTAAAGTTACATTACTCAAAATATTCTCTCTCTCTCTCACTCTTATTAGTCTCTCTTGATGAAATCATTATAATACGAAGGAATAATGGTTTTGACATCATGTCTACAAATGAGTTATGGCTTTACTTATATACATCCCACAACCACATGCTGTGATTCATCATTGCTTCTTTAAAATGTAAGACTGCAGTCATTCATTATTTGCTGTGCACAGTTTCCACTGCCTTTTCCAACGTAATTAGCCACAACAACTTTTTTTTGTCTTTTACTACTTGAAATGTCTCCAGTCAATCCAATCAGTTCAAACAGACACTGAAATATAGATTGGGTTAAATGAATCATGTGAATTTAATTTTATATGCTGTAATTATGTTGGCCTTTATACCCCCCCCCCGAGTGAGTCTTCTGTGTTGGTCAAAAAAAGTTGCACCACATTGCCCTGGTTACTGACCACACACAATAAAGAAACAGCCCCACAGACAATAGACCTGAGATTGTTGGCTTTTAAAAATGAAATGACTCCATCTTTGATGTCAAGGCCAAGGTATTATATAATCTGATGGCTGCAACATGTCGCCTGGTCTCATGTGATACAACCATCAGCACAGTTTTATTGAAGGAATGAAGGGCGCTTCATACCATGCGGAGCCGCGTATTAATCTCACTTTATTTTCAGATGGAGAGTGGTGACAGTTTTTCTCTGTAAATCATCACCACAGAGGAGAGAGAACAGCCCTTTTGATTTATGTCTGGTGTATATTTTACGCTCTTTTCAAGGACACCTACGAAAATTGTCGAGTAGCGAAAGGCCAAACATGTTTGAACAATAAATTAAGATAAAGATATGATGAACTGCTGCTCAGAACGCTGGGAGATACATCACAAAAGCAATAAATAACCCCCTGCAGCTTCAGTCCACCACATTCAGTCAGTTCCTTTATATTTATTACACTGTCGGGAAATAGATTGTTGGTTTGCAACTTGGGGTTTTACATGCTACACTATTATATTTCTGTGATGGAAAGTCTTTCAAAATAAAGCATCAAAATATAAAAGTGTCATACACAATTTTTTATCTATTTGATGAAAAAAAATTCTTCAATATTCAGTGTCATAAAACTGCATTTTCCAAAAGAGCTTTCTCAAAGAAAGGGGTCAGAACTTGGAGATCTGCTAAACTGGTAACCTACTATGTGAAACACACACACACACACACACACACCAAGTGTTTCACAACACATGGATTTTTTTTATGGCATCCACTAGATTACGCAGCTGCAGTAAAAGTAGATAAGTTTCCAGCACCTTCGACGTCAACTGCCACACTTCACACAGCTTTGCCCATTTTGGAAGAGGAGTCAAAGTGTGTCCACATATGTCTATGATAAATACCATTAATACTGAAGAAGTGCACACAAAAACTAATCAACTTTACACTTGTTGAAAATCTCACTCCAAAACCATGTGTGAGAAAATAACAAAGCGTTTCTCTTCCCTGATTTACTTCAATTTTGCTTCAAGTGCACTGATGTCAGCAACAGTTGTTTATAGAGGGAAAAGGCCTGAGTAAAAGTAGACGTTTCATTTAGTCTGTTACATGATGGATGGGTGTTAAAGCCCGGGCAGGCCAGTCAAGCAATTCTACATCAATCTCAGAAAACCATTTCTTTATGGAGCTCACTTTGTGTGCAATGGGTATTGTCTGGGTAAAGACAAGCAGCACATGGCAGAAAAAGACTTTATTTGCCGTGCAAGTAGCTACTGAATTGTAATAACACGGCCGCTAAGTTAAAAAACAGCGGCATACTTACATTTATAACACATACAGGGCAGGAAGAGGATTCATTTGAGGTCATGCTCATACCCACTCCTCTAAGCTCTGTGTTGCTCTGATTAAAATATGACTTTAGAGCTCGGAGCTATTCTGCCTGCTGCAGATTGAACCAGTACATCTTCAGGTTTTACGACAGGGAGATGGATTTAAAATAAATTAAAAATAACATTTCAAATCATAAAGAACGTGACCTCAAGGCACTTTTCACGTAGAACAGGTCTAGATCAAACCCAGCCAGTTCATTATAACAGCATTACAACTGGCGATTCGGCAGCAGGTTAGACAGAAGTGGAAGCAGAGAGGACAGGAGACGGAAACAAAGCTGAAGCTGGATGTGGTAAATCAGCCGCATCCATCAGCATAAGCCCCGCAACTTTTTAGGGATGACTGATTTATAAGCAAAATGATCACACGTTTTTACTTACAAACAGTAGTTTTGATTTTTTTTTTTTTTTTTTTTTTGATTGCAACCTATTTTCTTTTGATCTCAAATCGGTCTCGTGGTCTTATTTGATCAAATAATAAAGAAACAAATGTAACTCTATACTTTTACAACTGGAGGAATCTACAGGTAAAGCAGAGAAATAACGGGGCTGAGAAAGACTGAACTGAACAGGAGTCATTGATTAGAGCCAGATCCTTAAAACATCAAACTGCCAAAGACTGGACAGGATAATTGGGTTCATGTACTGTGAAGAGTGGCTTGTTAGGATTCGAGGAAAGCTGGGTACAAACACAAAGCAAGAGGGAAGGTTAAAAAATAAAAGGGAGCATTTATATATTTTTTTCTCTTCTCAATATGAGTACACTGATCATAGCAGAATTAAACAGCGAGGCCACCACAGAGAACACTTGCATCCACATACTTCTTGTAAATATCCTGTTTTTCTTTTCTTTAAATTGACGTCAGGGTCCAGGGAACATTTCCTTAATCTAATCCTGTCAGACAAAAAGTGTAACTCTGCCTTCTGATGAATTGCTGAATACTAGATCCGATTAAATGTAAAGTTTGTTATATATGACACACACTACATGACACATGCACACATTACATTGTGCACTTATGGTGCCATCTGTTGGCAACATCAGACAAGGTCTTTTATTTAATATACTGTAAATTAAACTTCTTTTCAATGGAACAAGTGACTCTGTACTTTATCAAAGGCCTCTTGTCTGTACGGGTGGCACAAACTCACCGGAACCAATCCTGCACTGTTTATTTGTCATTTACCTGATGGTGCCCAAATGGAGGCTGCCATAGCATTGAAGGTCAAGCACTGACGCACAGATATGCTGAGACAGAGTCTTTATTAAATAAATATATCAACCCAGCAACATAATTTAGCCACGTCTTTTCTGAGAAGGACGGAGGCGCTTCATAGTGTTTGATCCGCGGATGATGTTCAGGATTAGATACCCAGTAAAGTAATCACGAGTGAAGAACTCATCAGGCTCTGCAGTGAGTCTTCTGTGGAGTAAGATTTAATATGCTTAACCTTGAAGGAAATCTTCTTAACTGGGTGCCATTAAACTTTTTAACGTGTATGACTCACTTTTTTTTTTTTTAAGATGATCAATCTTCAATAAAGGCTCCTGTTTTGAATATCCAATTCTATTTAAGAGATACAAAAGCAAGGACTACAACTGTGTTTTGTTTTTTTTATGCAGGTTAATGAGTGTCTGTGTCATCCGAGTTTGAGAATATCAATAACATAAGACTGGATGACCTCCCCTTAGGACTCTGCTGCTGCTGCTGTGCCACTTTTTAATTCAGTTCAACTCTATCCAGCTCTAGTTCAATTCAGCTGATTTTTTAGGCACAAAAGAACAATAACAGACTTAATCTCAAAGAGCTATACATAGTAGGTTCACCACTTACAGATGAGCTGATATCCAAAGCAAACAGTGGAAAACTTCTCTCAGACAAGTCGAATGGTCCCCCACAGTGTTCTCTCTTGACCCGCCGTTTCATCCTTTTTGTGCACTGTTGTGTATGAGAGGGCATTAGATTCTGTTTGCAGAAGAAAATTACAACATGAATTTGCACTTCTCCACCAGGGACTGTTTAGCTTCGTACAGCTCACAAATTGACCTTTTTGAATCACTCTAATGGGATAATTTTCAGCCGGCAAACTGCTGTAAGCCACCTACTCAACATAGTAGCACATTTAGCGGCTGCAGAGCCAGATACTTCGACCACGTGGACAGCAAGTTGACCCTTAATGTATCTGCTGCATCTGTAAATAGGAGGCTGTGATCATCTTAAAAGCTGATAATGGTGTGGTTCGTTTTCCAGCCAGTACAGCCTGCACGTGACTGTGATAAAGGAATAATGGCAGTTTCCTCGAGTCAGTTGAAATTGTGCAGTAATGATGTGGTGCATGTTCCCATATCTCAAAACAAAGCCACAGCCACAGGTTGCAATCTGGGCTTTACTCTGCTGACAGACGGAGGAGCTACCATGTTGATCCTCTTCTGTGTATCCTTCCACAGCTTCCTGTAGTCTAATTCTACACAGTCAGATCTTGATTGTCTTGACTGTTCTCTTTTCAATTTCTGAGATTTCCTTTTGATTTTAAGGAAAGCAGTGTTCCTAATTATTAAAAAAAAAAAGCATATGAATGTGCGGATTAAAAAAAGGCATACATAAAGTTTTTATGCCATGTATGTTGAGAAACAGACAAGAAAGATCACACGTACTCATGATACAAAGGGTATACCAGGTCATACCAGCACTGAATACTAAACAGGAATCACAACTTTCTACGTCTCAGGGGATAATTGTCTTTCCGGGGAGAATCAATTTAAAAGTAAGTAGGTCAGTCGCTTTTTCTCAATGACACAGTTTGAATAATTGTACACATAGAAGTGCAGGATCCATCCATTACCTATACTACTTAACAGTCAGGGTTGTGTTGGAGGCTGCAGCCAATCCCAGCTGACATTGGGAGAGGGCGGAGTAGACCCCAGGCAGGTTGCCAGTCCATCACAGGGACAACATATTGAGACAAATAACCATTCACACTCCCACTCACGCCCATGGACAGTTTAGAGTCCCCATTTAACCTAAACCTGCATGTCTTTGGACTGAGGGAAGAAGCCGTAGAAGACGTGCAGGCAGAGGGAGAGCATGCACACTTCTTTTAATAAAAATGGCTTTTATGGAAATAAGAGTACATTACTGCACATTCTTCCCTCTCAAAGTGAAACTTCTATTTAAGTGGCTGGTGACAAGACAAGAGGTTCTAACAGCCCATCTGAACAGCTTTCAGGCTTCAGGGTAGATCAGAGTCGACAGCACATCCTTATCAGAGAGTGTGGCAAGACGGGTTAGTCAGTAAGTATGTTAACTTCAGTGGTAGAACAGATGTCTGAGAGATGAGAGATGCGCAGCAGCAATTTATCTAACCTTGTGACTGAATGTCTCTGCAGCTTGGTAAGGGCACACACACGCACACACACACACACACACACACAGTGTACTGAATGTATCTTCCTTTTATGAGTTTCTTTCTTTCTTTTGTTTTGGCAGAAAGTGAGGGATCAACGAAGGCCAGATGTCAAGACAGACGCTGAGAGACAGCCGTCAAATGGGGAGTCTCCTTGTTCACAGCAGCCTGACTAACAAAACAGTCAGAGATATCTCACAGTATTACAGGACCCGGAGGTGTCTTTTATACATGAATGATGGTGTGTGTGTGTGTGTGTGTGTTAGCCCATGTGCTCATGCATGTGGACATGCAGGCTCCATCCTGTTTACCAGATTCACTACAACATCCAAGAGCATCTCTTGATATTATTTGTTCTGGAGATTATCTAAGATCTAAATGGTCGTTCTCCCTTCCGTGTGTATTTCATTGTCCTTTGGCTCACACTTAGTGTCCTAACGCAAATGTTGTCAGGGATCCACGACAGTAATATTACGAGGAACAGTTGTATTCCCTACCATCACTCCTTTAGGCTCTCTTGAGAAACCCACGCTGGCAAAGCATTCATAGTCTGTGTAGTCTACCTTGTAATCAGTTGGGGGCTCACTCTGTGAGGTTTGACTGTTTTTCAACCTTACAGTGTGGGCACTCATCCAAATAGTTATGGCTTCACTTAGAACCAGATATGAGCCTGCACCTGATCCCATACATTGGGTTCCTAAACAGAGAACCTACACCTTCCTCTGGTCTAAACTTTCTCTCTGTACTGTTGGGATCGTGTCCGGTGGCTCAGTACATCCCAGACACTCATCAGACGTCATCCCTCTCACTGTGAACAATGGCCACTTGTACCACCCATTATGAGTAGCTGTTTCCCAAAGCTCATCTTCGTAACTGCACACACTCTTATGCCAAGGCCCGGGAACAGTCCAAGGTTTTGTCCGGTTGTATAATTCATCCCATTCGACCTCAATATCTTTGTCCTCATAGTTATCATACTCCGCATCATAGTTGTCGATCTCCTGTAAGTCGTTCATACCCCTAAACCTAACTTTAGAGATACTTCCCCCACTTCCACACTGCTCAAACACCCACACAGCACCTCAGACTCACCTTGTCGGGTTCATTGGGACCTCTGATGCTGGTCTTTCTCTCCTTGTATGTGGTAACCGAGTGGCTCTATCCCAGGTTGAACTATTTGTCTTGACGTACATTTCATACTGGAAGTTCGGATTCATTTTTATTTAATGTCATTTCTAATCTGCCTGGGCGTCCCAACACTACTTTGATCTGACACACCCGCTCTCCCCATTTTACGTCATTTTTGACACCACAGAGCCGCCAGACTTCTGCCCCTCGCTGTAATATCGTAGACTACATCTCCTGCACTACCTTCATCTAGAGGGGTCCAGGTTGTGTCCCAGACCCAGGCGGGATGCATGTTCCGCTTAGCTCGTACTCTACGGTACTCTCTAAACATTGGGGCAAGTCCTTCATCTGCCTGGCATGAGAATACTGGTGTGGGCCCAAGCAGTGGGTTTTAATGCAGTTGGAGTTGTCCTTACAGCGGTGTAAGGTCCTTCTCATCTGGGTTCATGCCACATACGTCTGAAGACTTTCATGTACACCTGATCCCCTGGAACCACTGGTTGGACTGTTGTGTGTGTTTGTGCATCGTACTCATCTGAGTAATTGGGAGTGGCTCCTTTCGTGGCCTTTTCCTCCTTTTCTGGCGTCACACAGTCTTTCGGATCTTTGAGGGCCTGCCAGGGGCTGGTCAGTGCTGGCTTCACATGCCCCCGGTGGCCTAGCAGAGTTAACGTGAGAAGGGTTATCATTTTTGATAACCCTTTTTTTTTTACTGTCCTTAATTTTGTCTGGAACTTTGATACAACGATTCAGGTGATACCAACTTGTGCTTCCTTCCACTTGGCCAGATATTGGAGTTGCCCTTACAATGGTGTAAGGTCCTTCTCGTCTGGGTTCGTGCCACTTACGTCTGAAGACTTTCACGTACACCTGATCTCCTGGACCCACTGGTCCGACCGGGTCTTGGTCCTGCTTGGCCTTACGGCTCTTTTCCTGTAAATATATAGATCTATGGATGGCAGTTAATTGTTTCATATATGCTTTCAAATCATCTTGCAACTTTTCAAATGGGGGTTTTTTACAAGGACTTCTTAAATGTGGTGCAGACATGGGTCGACCCGTCAGCATTTCATGTGGTGCCAAATGCATACTTCTGTGTGTTTGCATGCGATAACTCATGAACCATTGTAGGTTAGTAGAAGCACAGATCTTATTCAGCTTTACTTTCAGGGTCCCATTGATTCTTTCAACCATTCCTTGACTTTGTGGATGATACACAGCTCCTAATCTCTGCTTGATTCTCAACTGCTGCAAAATACCTCGAGCAGTTTTCTGCACAAATGCTTTGCCATCATCAGAGCTGATCTCCGATGGGATACCGAACCGTGGGATGACTTCTGGGATCAGGAACTTGATAACCGTTTCTGGTTCTTTGATAGAGTGGCTTCCACCCATTTACTGAACCTGTCAATGACCACTAGCATGTATCTTTTTCCCTGGACTGACTTTAACCTGTCAATATAGTGCACCTTAAGGGGAAAGGTCCATGTTTTAGACCAGGAAGACAGATGGTTAGAAAGAGGAATAAAAGAGGTCATCTATGTACACTTAGCAAACCTTCTCTAAACAGAGGTGGTGGACTAAGACACCATTTGTCTGAAACTTACAATGCTGTCTTGGGCGCCGTCCCCAGGCGGTTTAACCCTCATACACACCTGGGGCCATGTGACCCCAAGGTGTCACATGACACCAGGGAGGGGGAGCAAAAACTCTGGTGAGTCACATCTGGGCTCATGTGACCTTAACGGCTCACATGATGCCTAGTCAGAGTGGTCCTCAGGCATGGTGTCTTCACTTACGTCCTTGTTTTTGGTGATTGTCCCCCACCCACTCTGGGTTTCCCCGCACTGACCTTCAGATCTGAAGAAGCCTTTTGGATTAGAGGTGAATTGTCTTCAAACCAGATAAAGAAGTCCAGTCCTTTCCTGCTAACACTCCAAGACAAGCGTTATGGAGGTCACATGATGGCCTCCTGCTGGTGCCAGTTGCACTTCTTTTGATTTCGGAAGTGCAGAAAAGGGAGGAAGTTCTGAAGAAAATAAAACAACAGGGATAGTGGTCACCTTACATGATCGACGAAGTGTTGAATCAATGCGAAGTGTGTGCCCAGAACAATTTTCTGTTTGCCACAGCCGTATACACTGCACTGCATCTTTTCCTCTTGCATTTCCTATCTCTTATTTAATCTGACTCTGTGTTATCCTTCATATATTCCATTTAAATCCTTTGAATTTGCATTGTATTGTACCTTTGTATTGTCTAATGTTTTGCTGATTCCTTTTATGAGCACTTTGAATTGTCTTATTGAATGAAAGCTCATCCAGCATGTCATTCATAAATTAGGCAGATGTGTGATCATAGCCACCCCCACCCCCTCTCTCTCTCTCCTCTTCATCTTTTCATCTCTCTACTTCCCTCTCAGTCTGAAGGGGATGTGGCTGAAGCGCAGTAATGATCTGTGCTGCCTCCACCTGACTCTTTCTTTTTCTGTTGCGACCTCAAGCATCCCCCTTTTTTTCCCTCTATCAGTTTTTATTCGCCTCATTGGAGCTTTTTGTTCCCTCATTTCCAATCATGCGCTCACAGGGGATGTGCCAACAGAAGCAGCTTGCAGGGCAGCAGCACTAAGGTGAGGATTTACCTCCATTATAGACATTTTCATCAAAAGTTATAAATTTTAAAACATTCGTCTTATTTGCATTTTAATTTGCTCTTTGACTGTTGCCTTTTTCAAAAGCCAATCTCTACTTTACTTTAGGTAATGTCAATGTAATTACAATAATATAATGATTTAATTCATTACCACACAGCTTTTAAAGTTATCAAGCAAAATACATTTAAATCCACTTTTATTTCTATGACCTACCCAAAGTCGAGGTACGTAGGTCACAGAACTACTAGAGCAACATTAAGTGGAATAATCTTTAATTTTAAGATTAGTTGCAGTATTGCAACCCTGTATATGTTTTTCCCATCACTTCGAGTTTTCAGCATTTTGCATGAGATGTGGCTGCATAATTAACCTTTGAAGAAGTCATCAGCATCTATCATTGCATCCTGTGTAATGTGCAATTACTGTCAGATGATGACAATGATTTGAGCTGTATTAGTGCGGCAGTGGAAGTAATGCTCCTCAACCCACAGAGGCTAATCTGCCAGTGCAATGCGAGACAAATTTGTGCTTTCCCCAGATTGTTTCCTCATCATCTATGGCCAAGTGAGAATTTTTTTTTGTCATTAAGAGTTAGCAATGTTCTGCAGCAAAGCATACATGGTTTGGGGAAAATTGTCAATTTAAAGGCTAATTGTGTTCTGTGAGGTGTAACTGCAGGCTTAAAGTCACATTCAATTTATTTCTGAAAAGAAGTGAAAATATTGATCTTTTAAACAAAGTAGAGGCTAATATATCCCTAATAGAGAACTATGTTAAAGATGTTCTGAGTGTATTTATCATTTGGAGTAATGTGTCCTTTATCAGGTGGCACTGTCATTATCAGATTAATATGATTCATCTTGAAAGGTTTTGGCTCCTATTCTGCCTGCTGGCTCATGTCCTCTTGAAAAGGGGACAGGCTGCTTCTGTGAGGATGCCAAATCCCATCTTCTAAGTGGCAATATATAGACCAAAAAGTTATTAGGAATTGAATAGATTAGTAGAAGGATGATGACTGAATATAACAACTTTGAGGATGCAATCTTAGATTCAGTTGAATTTTAATGGCAATTTAATTTCATTTAGTGCATAAAATTGTTAAAATTATCTTAAATTACAATACTGAGAATGTGACTCGAGGAGTCACTGAATTTCAACTGTAAAGTGATTTATGAAATATTAAACTGAAGTTTGACCCCAATAAGCATCATCAAAGGGCAGTTAATCAAATAAAATCCTCCCCTGATTGCACTTCTTCTGTGGTCTGCATGTTTTTCCATCTGTAGCAGGACCCCGGTGTTGAACCAACCCCCCAGTGAGCACATGACGTGTTGACATTTCCTGCTGTTTCTCCAACTCTCCTCCCTGAAATGGATCTCTCTCTGCGGTGCTTCTTTTCAAATGCATCAAAACTGCTCCTCAATGCCAGCATGCCACTAAACAGCTCTGGGAATCACACTAATGAGCAGCTCACTGAAGTCAACCTCTTTGAAATCCTGGGCCCAAAACGATCTCCCTTCTTCTTGCCAGTGACCACTGTTTACCTTCTCATCTTCCTAATTGGCCTGTCTGGAAATCTGCTCACATGTGCAGTGATAGCAAAGCACAAGAAGATGCGTAACCCCACCAACCTCTACTTAGTGAGCCTGGCGGTGTCTGACCTGCTTGTTCTTCTCTTTGGGATGCCCCTGGAGATTTATGACCTGTGGCAGAACTACCCATTCCCCTTTGGCGAGGGCGGCTGCTACTTCAAGACCTTCCTCTTTGAGACGGTCTGCTTCGCTTCAATCCTCAACGTGACAGCCCTGAGCGTGGAGCGGTACATAGCTGTGGTGCATCCACTCAAAACGCGCTACCTGTCAACCAACCACCACGCCAAGCAGGTCATCACCCTTGTGTGGGTTGTGTCGATGCTCTGCGCCATCCCCAACACCTCATTGCATGGCATCTTCTACCTGCCAGAGAAAATGGAGGAGTCGGCCATATGCACCGTGCTGAAGCCCCTCTGGATCTATAACATGGTCATGCAGATCACCACTGTCTGCTTCTACTTTGTACCCATGATGGTGATCAGCATGCTGTACCTGGTGATGGGTCTTCACTTGGGCAGGGAGACCCGGCAGCCGAGCAGGAGCCTGGGAAAGAGCTTCAGCAGCAACACCCGACGGAAGATCAGCACTGAGAGCGGGCGGAGGAGGCAGGTCACCAAGATGCTCTGTGAGTTTTGGTTTAGTCCTTTTTCCCCTCCCCCTCAGCCAGAAAAAATGCTGTTCCATGATATGACTGCTATGATTTGAAGGCAGATCCCTCTTTAATCTGTGCTTTCAATGCAAAAACATGTCCCCAAACATGAAACCTGATCAAAACACAGAACATACAGTATGGAGACAGATGATTGTCAATTTTTTATATGGATCATTTGTATTCTGAAGGGGCTCCTGCTATTTCACGTCCTCGAAGCGCTGGGGCTTGATGAAACTTCATCCAATGTTTACACATTTCTTAAGGCCCATCTACTACAGAGTAAGCCCCCTCTGCTGGTTTATATATATATATAAATCATAAATACAATAAATCATATATACATATATGATTTATTTATTCTAAAACACATCCATCATCTAATAACACAAGATCAGCTGTTACTGAATTCTGGTACAATCCATCTTAACAGCTCTGTTTTCTCAAGTAGCTCAAGTAGTCCACACTGGTACGTTTCCATTAAAAAAAAAAAAAAAAATTATACTAACACGCCTGAAAGGGGATTAACAAAAAATTACGAACATTAACAAAAGGTGAGCATGCTAAAGCTGGTATAATAGAAGGAATCAGATTCTCTCCTCTGCAGCTGATAAACTGCACAAAATACCACTAATAAGGGCAAGTAAAGGCAGTTCAACCATTAAAATACAAAATTTACCCGGCAAAGACAACCAGCTCAGTAACACTTGTGTTTTGTTATTCATATTGCTTCCACCAATCTGGAGGGAGCCAGTAAGTCAATGTTATTGTTTCCAAAGGTCTCTGTTTTGGCCCATCCAGACCTTAGACTTTATGGGATAGCAAGACCAATATTATCCTCCAAGTGTAGATCAATAAAAGTGTATTTAAGTAGCTGGAATAAAGTGAGATCAGGTATTTTTTCACCAAACAGTGCAAATGTAACAATGATCAGATCCTGAAGAACATTACTGAGTTTTTCCTTATATTTCATATGGTTAAAAACAACGAGATTGATTTTGAGGGTGACTTGTTAGAAGAAGGCTCTACTTGTGAATTCTTTTCTTTTCTGGAGCTTCTGATCACATTTCAGTCTCCACTTCAGTAAACTTTTGAATCACGGTTTTAAGCTGTTTTTTTTTTTTTTTTAATGTTGCACATTTAATCAATTACTGAAGAAAAAACAGGAAATAATTTTTTTGTGAAAATTATGCTGAGAATAGATAGGATGACAAATATTATATAATGTTATAGTGGAAGGAAATATTCCAATATGCAGCCAGTTTTTAAAGTTGACATAGTAACTATGGCACCGTTCAAACTCTGTATTAACATGTGTACAAGGGGATTTGATTACTGTTGCACAGCTCTAAATATGTCAATTCACACCTGGTGTCTCAAGTGACCACTTGTGATTAGATCTAATTTAACCGCTCAATATGCAAATAAACATGTATGTGTTGATGTCTGAAGCCAGACAACGACAGATGGGTAGTTAGGTGTTTGTGTGAGCGAGACGGAGAGCAGGGTTTGGAGAGGGAGAGCAAATCAATTTTCCAGCTCAAAGCTCCACAATGAAATAAAGCTTTGCTCTTTTGAAATAGTTAGATATTTTCAATTTATTATGAACACATTAGAGCTTAGCGGAGGGCTGGAGAGGAGGTGGTCACTCAGCATGGATATTTTCCATTTAATGTGCTAAACGAATGAGGCCACATGAGTTTTGGCATCTCAAGTGTGTCTTCAGTGTGTTCACCCATCTGCTTAGAGCTGCCCACTTGTGATAAAATTACCACAGACAGATGTTAACGCCAGATTTAAACAGGGCCCACCAAATGGTTGCCTTATTAAGTCTTTCTTTTTCCTTCAGCTCTAGTCTCCTTTCAAGTATTTCCTTCTTGCATTGCCATTTTGTGCCCCACCGAGTTTCCCAGATAGTGATCAAATGTGTCTGCCTTCTGATACCACGTGGACAAATGGTTTTTAGAGATATTTCTGCTGGAAACAGCTGGCTGCTGCATCTAGAAACAAGCAATTAGTGTGAACAAAAGCTATTTAAAATCCAAACAATGAGATGAAATGACTATATAATGCTCCAGAGCTCAGTGGGGAAGTGGGGGATTGGGTAATAATTCTCTGAAGGTTTGTCACTAACAGTGATGTAGAAATGCAGCACACATAGCCATTTGCCACATTGTTAATGTCAAAATACTCATTATAGCAGTTTTACTTTTTTGATCACTCAATACAAAGCTGTCAAACATTATTCAAAAAATGTCGAGCTCAGAATAATGCAAAAGGATGGCTGGAAATGTTTGATGTATGGTGCATTTATACAGCAGTCATCAAAACCATGGACTCAGGGGTTTAAACATTTCAATATATATATATTTCATATTCAGTGTAAACATTATACCATAACATCATAGCATCCATGATGATCTAGAACAAGATGATACAGAATTTAAAAGTAGAAAGTCAAAATTTCCAACTTTTCAGGTTTACTTAGGGGGAAAAGTAAAAAAATAAAAAATAAAATGTATGTAAAAGGATTAGACGGATAGATCTCAAAAACTCTGTTGATGTTCTGCTGCTCTGGAGTGATGCATTTAAAAGCATCACTAAAAAAAAAGTTATGCTGGAAATGTCATCAATCATACATTGCAATAACAAATAACATGGCACAGTAAGAGAGGACCTTTTTAACTCTGTCTCTGGCTTGATCTTTTAGCTATCGTGGTGGCTGTGTTTGGAGTTTGTTGGGCACCATTTCACATCGAGCGGCTCCTGTGGAGTTCCATCAGCCACTGGACCGACCTGATGCACAATATTTATCAGTATGTTCACATCTTGTCAGGCGTCCTTTTCTACCTCAGCTCTGCTGTCAATCCCATCATCTACAGCCTGCTCTCTACGCGGTTCAGGGAGTGTTTCCGAGAACTTGTGTGTTCGCAGACGGATGACAACAGCTCTGTCAGAGACTCGCCGCCCTTTCCTAAAATCTTACTGAATTCCTCTGTCTCATGCTCCACAACTCAGGTGGAGAGCAAAGACTCCAGTTCTTTCATCCATTTGCTGCCTCCTAACATGAGACTGAGCATGGACAGTGCAATCCTCACGTATGCATGTAACGAGACGTCCTGCAAGACCTCTGTCTTTTAGTCAAGATTTTAGATAATTAAACATGTTGCTACAACTTTAAGGGAGCAGTTTATTTATTTTCTTGAGAGTTATATGAGAAGATGGATGGGTCTCACATCTATTTGGTATCCAAACTAGAATCTGCTGTTTGTCTTCGACACATCAACACTGAAAACAAGGTGGCGATAGGTTACAAAACTCTGTCCAAAGATTCAAACTCCACCTACCTCCAGGTCTAATGGTTACTAATTAACATTTTCCCGCATTTAATTGTAAAAAAAAAAAATTACAATTAAGTAATTGAGATCCATAGAAATATGCTGTAGGTGCATTGTTTTTCTACCCATGGAACAGTTTCCCACTGTTTTCAGTCTTTATGCTAAGCTAAACTAGCAGACTGCTTCTTCACAGTCACTATACAAGTAAGAGAGAAAGTGAGTATCTGAATTTCTCAAAATGTTGAACTACTATTTCACCATGTTACGTCATTAACCATTTTGTACATATACTTTGGTCTTTGAACTTTGTTTCTTTGTTATAATGAGTGATCTTGTTCTACAGTGCCTGTCTATTACACCTGTTGTCTTACATTAGAGCTGCTGTATGCCTTACAGACTGAACCTCATGAAGGGTATGAATGATAATACGTATTTGATTATTCTTGTTCTTTTTTGCGGGGACAATGTTGTCCCTGGGCAGGGGAAACAGGTCAAACCTTTCTCAGTGTTTCGGTGTAACTTGTAAAAAAGAATGTAATGCTTCACTGTGAGCTTTTCCTAAGCTTGTTTTGTCTTTTGTTGGACAGTCGGCTGTCATATACACGATGTGATTGATTGTTAAGCTCTTGTTCACTGTCATTGCAGATATGAAAAACGATTGTGGCTATTGTGCAATACCTGATTTAAAAGTTACACAAATAAATGGCTACCCACACATTAATATTATTATTGTTATTAATTTACCTTTGTTAACTTTGGATTACTTCTGATGTTGTGCTGCTCTGACAATGGAATTTATTCATCACCATGGTGTGCATTGTGTGTCTGTGATCTTATATTTTACCTAAAAATAACCCAGCCTCCAGAGAAGCAGAGAATCAACGCACAGTATAATTTGCATTGGTGTAATGTTTTTTCTATCCACACAGAATCAGAACAAGCTTACAGTAACTCTGCGGCCAGTGACAACAGTTGAGTGCACTATTTAAGATCGGTACCAGTATTTCACCCATGGATGGATAACATGGATACAGAAGATTTATTTTTCAGGCAGCATTGAAAACACATCTCCTTTTCACTCACTGCAGCTGATGCTTCATGACTAAACAAAATTTCAATCGAAACACCATTCCCATTGCATCCCCAGGAAAGTCAATCTAATATAAAAAAGTAAAAAATCCTGCTTTGCTCTCATGAAGGTTATTTTTGTACACTTGAATCCGTCACTATCCTGCAGCAGTCAGGACAGTGTATTTTTACATTTTGGTGTGAGAGGATGTTATGAATTGGAGTCCATTTATAGGGATTACACTGGAAAGTGTCACACAGGCAACCAAAAGCCTCTCTGTCCTTAATCACTGCTTAGTTGGAGCCAAAATATTTAGCACTTTATTCACATGTAAGTGCATGATTGTTAGTATTAAATCAGCACTTCCATATCCATGGCAACCTCCTTGTTGTATTAAAATATTTGCCATGAAAATGCTCTGACTTGATCTGCCTCAGAAAATGCCACAAAGAAATTCTAATCTTTCTCTGATTTGGCACCTGATGGAAGATAAATATGTATGAGATAATGATTTCAAGGAATCGTAATGATAGTCCAAGAAATGGCAGTAAAATATATGTAAATATTCACGTGCATAACCGCAAGAGCTTCTAAATAAATAACTGCTTGCTGTGAGCCTGTGTTCTGCCGTTCTCGCTCATAGAAACACTAAGATGGTACCGACCAACACAACACAGGTGCAGTTTAGGCGAAGGCAGGAAAAGCACAAGCACCATAATGTAAATGTTAACTTAAGAGGCAGAATGAGGGACCAGTGGCGCGAGGACAGTAACATACATCATCCAGAAGAGGAATGAATTCATATTCTGTGCAGAACATCACACGGCTGGGTGAACATTTTTCCCTCCGTGTGCTCTATGTGAATCAACTTCTCCAATTGCTCTTTCAATGTTCACAGCTTCTTTTTTATTTACAGACCCACGTGGATCCCAAGGACACACCATTGGTCTTTAAGCCACAGCACTGCGGCAGCTTAGCTCGAGAACGTTGGCTTGCGGGCTATTCTGACCACGTTGTATGTATTCAGTCCTGGAGCATCAAAACCAGAGGACACACCCTGTTTGTCAAATGTGTAGAAGTTGAATAATTGGCCATCTTGGGCTTCCAGGGACACCGAGGCTGTGCCGACTTGCAAAACACAAGGGTACTCCTTTTCAAATACAACTCTGAACACCCGGTCGACCAGGTAATTAAGCTTAATTGTCCTGTACTTCTCTGGGATCAGCTCTTCAATCTGAGGACCAAACTGCTGCATGATCAGAACCCCATCTGGCCCAGCTTTGATCTCGTAGAAGGTTATGTTCCCATAGGTGAAGAAGCCAACGTAAGGGTCTGGGTTTGGTGGAGCAAACAGGACCTTCTTGGCCTCCCTGAAGGCTTTTTCTATTGCTGGGATGATATAGCTGAAAGCCTTGCTGACCACATCCTGGTTCTGAGGCCGGCTGCCAGCCATAAGGACCACCAGACCAAGTTTCAGTCTCGGAACCAGGGAGAAGGTAGCAGAGTACCCATCTAGATCGCCATCTTTCCGGACCATCTCGTAGCCCATCAATTCGTTCACCTCCCATGGTGTCCCGGTGCGGTTGGCAAAGTAGTCCTTATCACACCGAAAGAGTGGAGTCAGCATGATCTTTAATGAGTCTGGCTCCAGCAGCTTGCGGTGATACGCGCCCAGCAGCATCATAGCGAGCTTAGCCAAGTCTGCTGCAGTGGAGAACATCTGGCCTGATGGCCGGTACCAGCCCAGGTCATAGAGCGGGGCTGGCTTCCCGTTGGAGTACACGCCCACGGCCATTTGACTCTGCAGCCCCGGGGTGATCTCGAAGCCTGTGTCCTCCATGCCCAGTCGGTCCAGGATGTTGTCTGTGATCCACCGCTGGTAGTCCACACCTGCCACCCGCTCGGCCATCACATGAGCAAGCAGGGCGAAGGCGAGGTTGCTATAGTGGCATCTGCAGAGTTATGGAGATAGAGCTAATTTGGCTCAAGTACAAAATATCCCTCGTAGTTTCGTGATTAGGATATGGCTAGGAGATGGTTATCTTAGCTCAGCACAATCCAAGAAGTATAGGGAAACCTCTAACCTGGCGGTGTCTAAAGGAACAAATCCACCTACCAGCACTTCTATGAAACAAGTGTGTTTTACAAAAGTCATGTGTCATACTCCATTGGCCCATTTGCCAAGTAGGACATCAGTAAATTAATGTAGATAATAATAATTTGGATCTTTTCAGATCATGAATGATCTAAATAAACATGTGAATTAATATTTTTAAAAGTTTAACACTCAATCATAAATTTGACCTAATCTGTATTTTTCCCTTACAAAGAGACAACAATGAAAAATGACATTCATGTGTTTTCACACAGTTTCCTCCTTTCCAGTTTATCCTATAAGAATACATAAGGTGTATTGACAAAATGATACAAAGAACAACACAGCAAAACAAATTGTACTTGGTTCCTGGATCAGCGACGAGGACGTCATCTTGTAGCAGATTAATTGCGGATTGTGTTTTTCCTTTCCAGAGCAGATTCGTGGCACGCAGTCTCCTTGGCAGCCCTGGATCCACCCATAGGAAAACACAGATGAATAAAAAAATACAAGATGTAACGCACAAAATAAAAAAAGAGCACCATTCACAGCTGAATTGTATGACATTGTATGACCATGAGACATCTTCCTCCTCTTCTCTCCATCCTCTTCACATTTTCATTTCAATTGACTGAGACGAGGAAGCATATTGACAGATTTCAGATTCTTTTTGCCTCAGATGTTTCTCTCATCTTTTATTTTAATTCATTGCACAGAGTGAAGTATTAGAAATTTTACACCCTATTCAGGTAAACAGCAGTCTGTTTATTCATGAAGACGTCAACCTTTTAACTGGAGATACAGTACATGGATGTAAATGCTCTGAAACCCCAGGGTGTTAAGAAACTAAACAATTCTGCCACTAAGTTTATTCTGCGTTTCTGCTGCAGGTACATCTGCAAACTCTAAACAAAAGCTAATTTCTGTTTCTTTGTAATCCACAGGACCTCGGTGGTTGTTCTTATCTTTTACCCCTATATTTGTCAAGCTTTTAAGAATCCCCATAAATATATTCGCCTAAAAAGTACCACAATTATTTTTCTTTTATTCTTTCAAATCTTTATACTCTTGTCTTCTATTGTAAACAAGGCAAATCTAGTGGAGTTGTGTCCATATTCAACAAAATATCTTAAAATGCAACACAATTTTTAGATTTTGGGTGTTAGAAAGGCTCCAAGTAGTACAGCCTTCAGACCTAGGAGACATACTGTATCTGATTAGACTTCAGACATCTGATAGGGTAAGTCCTGGGGCGCTTGTGTGTTCATCTAAATGTTAAGTTACTTCACTGCCATTCCACTGTATCTACCCACCTGAGAGCTGGCTGGCCATCCTACGCAGGGTGACTGAGGAGGAGCGGATCTGAACCTCCCCGCTGTCGAGAAAGATCAGCCCATCTGTCACATACTTGAGCTCAGAGTCTCGTGTCTTCCCCAGAGGATTTTTAATGGTGAAGTTCTCAACGTATTTCTCCAGAGGGTCATCTAGGGAACCAATCTTCCCATCCTCCCACAGTCTGTACAGCATCAGCGTTGGGAAGATTTTGGACAGACTGGCAATTCTGAAAGACAGATAACAAAACAATTTCACTATTTTTGAATCTATTGTAAGAAAAAAAAAAGAAGAGGAAAACTGCAAGTTTTTCTTGAAACCTTGCTTCCTGGATTTGCTTGTTTTTTTCATTATCAAGTTCCTCTTTACATATTCACATTAGAAGAATTGTTTCAAATTTCTTAAATTAAATCAAACACATTATTCAGCCTCAATTGTGCTTTGTTAGTGCCAGTAAATGCTGTCTCCAAAACATCCTAAGACGGTAATTATGGAGAATAAATCTGCCAAATGCCTGAATTTTATGGTTGTCACTATGTGAATATGAACATAATGATGTAAGCCTCTGGCTCGATGTACCCGCTGTGATAAGTGTCCGCCTTGACTGCTCTGAGAAAAAATATTTGCAGAAAGAGAGACTAAGCCCTTTCAGAAGCAACAGTGAAAGTGTCACAGCATTTAGTGCACATTTGTAAGTACTTTTTTAAGGACTTATTTTCAAAGGCGACCTCTTGAGACTCAAATTTGTGCTACAGTTATGGTAACAGCTGCTTATTGACTGGAACCATATATAGCATAATAAGTTTCTATAGATGTATCTTCTGGTCAAGCAGTATTTCACAACTAACTGCTGACAGTTTTGATAAGAGCTCATGAGACTGCTCACAAAAGAAAAACAAGGAAACAAATAAAATCAACAAAGAAAAATGAAGTGTTAAAGGAGCATTCCATCAATTTAACATTTCACATTTTAAAAACAGACTGAGGAGCACTCATCAGTTCACCTCTATGTCGATGGTTGAGCTTACCTCTTGAGCTCTATTGAACTCCTTGTCCTCATACAGTACATGTAGCCCAATACCATCCCTTCCAGATACAGTCACTCAATTTGGTTTAAGCACTTTGTCATGTCTGGTTAGTGTCCAGAGGGACGGCTACAAGAACTCATTGCTGTGTGCCTCTGATGCTGAGGCACTTGCACAAGGCACACAAGACAGTGTGTTTTATTTTCGGGGGAGCTCAGTTGTCCAACATTGTATTTTTCTTCATTTTAGATTAATGCAGAACACCCAACACACACCTCTGAAACAAGACTCCTCTTTTTGGTATAATAACTGTAAAAGTTTGGCACAAGCCCCTTTTCAAATGCTTTACTTTTCTTTACTTTTCTATTCTTGAATTTAACAAAATGATCTTTCACTGCATTAAGCTTAAACTAATGCCAACCACTTTTATATAGTTTATCTTTATTCTACAGAAACCTGGGCTGGAACATGCTTTTTCATTTTACAGTGCACATCTTACCTTGAAGAGTAACAAAGCCAAAGGACAGGATTTACTGTGCATGATGTTTAAATGATAAGATACCAATCCTCATGCCATGATGAAAACAAATTGCTTTCTCTGCAGCACCGGAAGCAGAGGAAGCAATTTCGGCTTTGTGAGAATTTACAACCATGAATAAACAGAGAATGAATGGGTAACTAAAGAAACTCAAGATTAATGCTGTCAGTGTTATTTCCACAGTGAAGGGAAACTGATATTCTGTGTTTTTAAATTAAATTTTTTTTTTCTTTTAATCCCAACATATTTAGGCTCTGCAAATTTCAATAAGAAATACACCTTCACTTCAGACTTCTCCAACATCCATACCATCAGCACTGGTGCCCACCCAGGGGTATGTTCTTTCCCCGCTGCTCTTCTCCCTCTACACCAACGACTGCACCTCGGATGACCAGGCATGAAGTGGACCGACTGGTCGGCTGGTGTGGTCAGAACTACCTGGAGCTTAATCCGCTCAAGACTGTGGAGATGACAGTGGATTTCAGGAGGAACCTGCCCACCATACCCCCACTGACAATCCTCAACAGAACAGTGTCTAGTGTGGACTCATTCAAGTTCCTGGGAACCACAATCTCCCGGGACCTGAAGTGGACCTCCCACATAGACTGTCAGGAAGAAAGCCCAACAGAGGTTGTACTTTCTGCATCAGCTCAGGAAGTTAAACCTGCCTCAGGAGCTGGTGGTCATCCTCTACAACGCCATCATCCAGTCTGTTCTAATCAAATCAAATCAAATCAAATCAGATTTATTTGTATAGTGCCAAATCATAACAAAGTTACATCAAGCCACTTTACATATAGAGCAGGTCTAGACCAAACTGTTTATAAAATTATTTAAAGAGACCCAACAGATCCCCCGATGAGCAAGCACTTGGCGACAGTGGCAAGGAAAAACTTCCTTTAAGAGGCAGAAACCTCGGGCAGAACCAGGCTCAAGGGGGGCGGCCATCTGCCTCGACCGGTTGGGTTGAGAGAGGGAGAGAGAGAGAGAGAGAGGCACGGGGGGCAAAGTTGGGTAGAGTAGTTCTCTGCACTTCCATCACTGTCTGGTTTGGATCGGCCACCAAGCTGGACAGGAACTGCAACGGACTATAAGGTCCGCAGAGAAGATCACTCAGGCCGACCTTTACAGGTCCAGAGTCAGGAACCGGGCAGGTACCTTCGCTGCAGACCCCTCACACCCCAGACACAAACTGTTCAGACTGCTTCCCTACAGAGCTCTGCTCGCCAAAACCACCAGACTTAAAAACTGTTTCTTCCCCCAGGCTGTCCAGATCTCCCCATAAGCCACCTGTCAAACTCATGAAACATTTGCACATTACTGCACTACTGTACAATATTCCACAACAAATATTTCTAATGTCAATGTGTATATGTATGTATATATATTTTCTTTTGCCTTTCCCTTAACGTCCAAGATAGAAACACCGGAGTCAAATTACACATACCTGGCAATAAAATCTGATTCTGATTTACTGTGATCTCATCCAGCAGTTTTCCAAATTCAATCCATAAGTTTAGTGTTCAGTGCAGTCCTCACCTGTAGATTGTGTACTCGTTGGGGGGTCCTGACAGAAGGTCGCTGGCATTTCTCTTTCCAAAGTTTCCGGTCCATAAGACGGTGTCGTTCAAAATCACAATGGCCGACAGAGCAGGGAGGCTGATGGGGCTGACGCTCTGCCGGAGCAAAACATCCACCTGGAGCAAGGAAGACGAGGTTGGACACTTCTGACCAAAATGTGTCAAAACCAGGTAAGTTGTGCTCTTTTGAGTTTACTCTTAAAAATGTTGTTTGCCAGTTTGAAAACTCATCTTAAAGTCACGTCTCTCGTTCCCCCAAGCTAACCCGGCTAAGATAGCAGCTAACGAGCTAATGCAGTGCTAGCACTTAGCGGCTAATGGCAGCAGGTGATTTGTTTACAATGCCGGAGATCTGATTCTTATCAACTGGGATCTATTTTAAATTCATTTACAGTAATAGGTGATTTTGAAAAAAAAAAAAAAGTTTTTTATGCTACTAAGCTTTGATGTTGATGTGCCATGTAAAAGCCGGAGATAACCCTGAAAAATAAGGGACTCCTAGTTGGCAGGTCCGGCGACACGATTGCCTTGCAATGGTTCGTATTTGTGTATTTATTTAATTATTTAGTTAGTTTGTTAGTGAACCCTCAGAAAACAGCTGTGTTTAATTGGAGACTTCTTGTCCAATTTCAGCCATTTGTAACTTGTTAGAAACTCCAGAGACATTTTCCCCTCTTAGGTTTCTCGGATGATTTCATTTTTTTAAACGTTTTCTGAGGCTTTAGAAAGTAAAATTAAGTAAAATCTTACAAAAACGTGTCACTACATAAAACTCGGATACTGCATTAAAACGCTGCTTACACAGTGATGCGTCATGGCCATATAATAAGGTCATATTGATGGTATACCCTTTATAGGGACCAATTACCTGGGAGCTGTACAACTCCAAATATTTCTGTTTTAGGTACATTGACCTGATATTAATCCTGTAGGATGAGTAGAGTTTTAAACACAGAACTTAAAAATACATTCTTAATTGGTGTTATTTTCTTATGGAAATAAAAAAAAACAACTGACATTTGATTAATCCAAAAGAAATGTAATGGTGAAAAATCACTTGCTTGTTTGGGTTAAATCTTCATTAGTTGGGTTCTTGATATGGATGAAAAAAGCTTTTCTCAGTGAAAGCAAACATAAATTTAACTGTCAACTTGTGCTTGACTTCATTATATATATTGAGCTTGGTGCTAAGTTAGTCCTCATTGCTAACAAAACCAAAATTATGTTCTTTAATCCTAACTCTACGACCACCCTGCCTCCATTTAAGGCACTGGATAGTACCACCATAGAGGTAGTGGACTCATACAAATATCTGGGCATCTGGCTAGACAAGGACCTTAATTTTAAGCATCACATGTCCTACTTGTCAAAGAAGCTCAAATTCATAGTGAGTTTTTTATACAGATGTAAAACATGCTTTTCTATTGTTGCCCGTAAGTGTCTACTAGTCTATTTTTATCACAGCTTGAATGGCGACATTACCTATAGGACTGCTCGTCCACCCTAGCCAAACTGGATCCCATTTATCATGCTGCTCTGAGGTTCATAACAGGCTCAGCCTTCAGGACCCACCATTGCACTTTATACACACTTGCTGGTTTTTCTTCCCTTAGTACTCGGAGGTTACAGCATTGGTATATCCTAATATATAAGGCTATTTTAGGCAAGCTACTTTCATACATATGCTCGAAGTTTATTGCTGTCCAGATGACCCACAATCTTAGAGCCAACAGTGGGCTGCAGTTTAAGGTTCCCCTTATGAGGACCGAGTTAGGGATGAAGACCCTCTCCTACTTTGGGCCATGGTCCTGGAATGACCTGCAAGTCAAGATGAGGATGGGCTCTCTCATCCCTCCTTCTGGCTTTAAACATACTCTCACAGAACTATTAGTCGCCAGCTGCACCTGTGACACTTAGCTTTGAAACTGTATTGCACGTGTTAATTATCTTGTTATCTTTCTCTTGCTGTGTATCTTTCCTTGTTTTTGTATTGCTGCTCTTCCTGACCAGGACATCCTTGAAAAAGAGATTGTCAAATCTCAATGGATCCTTCCTGGATAAATAAAGTTTAAATAAAAAAAACAAAAACAAAATAATATGTGCTCATTATGATTGAGCACCCACTCCTCAACATCCTTAGATTTGCCCAGAAGCCCTTAAGTGTTGATGTCTCCTCGGCTGATCAGCTGGGAATGCTGCCGCTCCCTGCATAGAGAAACACATCCTTTTGCTTGGACAGACACTCAGTTTTTCATCCCCTATATCTTTAATCTCCTTTTGTCAAGTGCAGTGGCATTTGGTGTGAAGGATTACCCTGTTTGGCCGGTAAATTTCCTCAGACTTGTGGTTGAGCGTAGGATGGAAATACAACTGCAGATTAAAATCTGTGCATGATGAAGTCCTCTCACCTTTTCCAGGGCTTCTTTAAGGCTGGGGATAGGATGCTCCAGTGGGAGAGGCTCAGGGAACCGGGGACATGTCATCTCTGAGTTGGCGTTGCGACCCATCCCTTCATCTAGGCAGGTGACAGGAAAAAAAAAAAGAAAGAGAAGGTGTTTGAAGCGCAGAAGGACAGCTACTTCATATTTAATAGAATATCGATGACACAAAAGCTGATATGATGTAGTTGGCTGGTATGGGGCTTCATTAGTTCTCTTTAGCTCCTGATGAACCCTGCTGATCTTACATGATATAGTTTGACAGGATGCGTGATAAATATTCTGATCAAAGGAG
Source organism: Remorina albescens (assembly GCA_034769265.1). Taxonomy (NCBI): domain Eukaryota; kingdom Metazoa; phylum Chordata; class Actinopteri; order Carangiformes; family Echeneidae; genus Remorina; species Remorina albescens. The sequence continues at coordinate 24,284,135 of CM068494.1, forward strand.
ATGCAGCCTGGTCCCACTCTGAGCTCACACAATATGTTTCACTGTGGCTTCAGGGCACCATTTACATTGTCATTTTGAAGGATTACTATAAATGAAAAACGTGGGTAATATATACAAAAAGATGTATTGGTGCATATAAAGAAACATAAGTCCGAGCCAGCAGGGAGCTGTGCTTTTCCCATGATTGATATCACCTAAACTCCCTTTACCTCATACAGGATCGTACACAGATACAGACATATTCGTTACGGAATAAAGCATTTTGCTTGTGTGTCCTGTTCAAAGAAATGTCAGTTCAGCCTGATAAGATTTTATAATAACGTGTCAACATGTTTATGCCCTGATTCTCGGAAAAGAGATCCAAAAAGTCTAAAAACAAAGATGCAAAATTTGCAAAGAATCCAAAAAACAAGGACCAGGTGAAAAACACAATCAGGATTAAAACAGACAGGCAAAGAACTGAGCACTGAAAAGGTGAGGCACATGGCAGAAAGACAATTGGACAAAACGTGGATGTAGAAGTAGAAACAGACCAGGGAGCTGATGAGGAAAGGTCAGGTGGGAACGTGTGAAAATTGGACTGCATTAATGACAGGATGAATGATCAAAACCATGGAGATTGTACCAAAGTTATCATCTGAAGCAGCTCTCGTACAGCTGGAGGGATGATGTCTGCTGTTTGACATCTACACAAGTTTTCCAGGATTTAATAGACAACAATTATTCAAAGTCCTCAATGTTGCCTAACTTTGATTTTTTTTAAATCATGACACTTAATTTTGAGATGCAGCTAGACGGAAACAGTCGTAGGTTAGGTTGGTGCTTTATCTCATAATTGCATGGTAACAATCACACAATTGATCGGCGCAGTAGGAACTGAGGTTGTGCATTTGTTGTTGCAGTCAGATCAGATTAGAATGAGCCTCCCAGACCTGAGAGTACATGTAGTTTGGTAGACAGTCTCATGAAAGGTCAAAATCTGACTGCTCACAGTCTAGTTGTAAATCAGAATTCAATTTAAGCATCTCGATTGTTACAATAAATGTAATCACCACATTCATCCTATAGATGATCTTGGCATGTCATGTATCTTCTTACTCACTCTTCCCATTTTGCCTGTCTGCTGCTTAACTGCTAATAAATGGCAACAATAAAAACAAGCTTGTGGTCTGACAATAAAAATCTAAACTCAACTGTAAAATCATTAGACATACATATAAACATTTAATATATTGAATTTTTTCAGGGAAAATCATCTCATGCAACATTACGCATCACCTTTTGACATCACCTGCGTATGTCTTACCTGGGAGGACCTTTGGCAGCTGATATTGCCAGAAGAAGCAGCCGGTCATCACCAGAGATAGAACCAGGAAGAACACCAAACCCAGCTGGGTCCATTTCACCTTCATCTTGCCAGCTTTTGTGAGGCCTTCACATTTAACAGCAGCAGCAGGAGCAGCCACTGCAGGGGTCGGCTTTAGGTAGGAACAGAAGGCACACAAACATACAACAACATACAGAGCATTAGCACTGAGCGTGTACAGTTGTCAGGTTGAACATTTCTGAAAGTTCCCCATATTTACAGCATCTGAGCAGATGTATTCTCTGCATTCTCCCCCATATCATCTGTAGATATGAGTCTGAAAGGAAGAAATCTCTGCCACCTTTTTCCCCAACAAGTGATCTCTGTTGCTCTTTACGGTACTCACCACCTGATGCTTCACAGGCCAGAGCAGGAGGGATTACCAGTGACACAGAAATCCTCTTATCGCTCCATCAAGATCCAAAACATTTACTCATTGTTGGTTCTCCTGTGTTAGTGATTCCTGTCACCCAAAGGCAGTAAATGGTGTCCTATGGAGGTCTGGAGGCTCAGTAGGAGAAAGGAACAGACTTGGACTCTCCGGTCTGACTTCTCACTGGCTGTGCTATAATTATGGGCCATCGCCGCTGCCATCCCTCACTATTCAATTTCCTCCTCTGCAACCGCAGGCTGTTGACATCATAATCCCCAGATTTACTCCACCAAAGCGGCTGGGGAAATCTTAATCCTTAATCCCAGTGAATCAATTCACTTCAGTCCAGTTTGGCCTTGTCGAGCCCACCACTGAGCTGACAAAGATGGCACCCACACAGCCAAAATAAGCTGAGATGGGGTGATAGGGTGTACTTTTTTTAGCGGGAGCATGAGCTCAGAGGCACAATCACTTGGATGTAGTGAATTGGGTCAACTGGCTGAGGGAATGACGGACAATATGGGAAGTCCAGGGGAATTTGGATAATAAGACGAACTCCCAAACTTTTCACCCTAACTGCTGCCAGCTGACACACAGACCACATAGCCTGACTCCTGATGGATTTGTGGGACCAATACAGTATCTGAGAGCTTCATATATAAGATATTAACATCTTGGCTGAGGTATTACGTTCTTTTCAGTTCAAATGCATAACATAAGCCTTTTTTCTCTTTGAAAATTGTGAAAAAATAACCATTGAAGTGAATATCAAAGTGGTGTGAGACTCTGTTGGAATCCACTGACTTTTGTATTCAAGAGTAATTTGTGTGTTTTTTTTTTAACCTGATCGTTTCATTTCACTTTTTATACAGTAGCGGGGTGTTATGGTGGAATGACAGGATAATATGTAATGTGAGATGATGACTTCCTTGAGTGTTTATCCTTTTAATGTAACATCCATGATGGCAATACTTTATGATAGTGTCTGCCCATGTTTTAAGATATCTAAAAATATTTTACTTCAAATGATAATATTAGTCCGATACAAACATTGACATAATCTGCTTCCATTTAAATGTACTTTTTTTTTTTTTAAGAAAAATCCACACTGAATGAATATGCAGATATGGTTAATTTCAGAGATTTAATCACTGCTTGCACACTGGAGGCTTTTCTAGTTTTTGCTAGATGCACATTGGACCTATATTACTGCTAAAAAAAAAAGGGTGGGTTATTGATAGATTTTTATTCTGACACTGCTTCTGAAGTCAGATCTTTTCAGCACGTCTGTTAGTGTTTTGGAGAGCAGGAGACATCCCGAATTCTCCTGAAAACTGTTGCTCTCTGACATGACAGCAGCAGCAGTGGTGATGATGATAACTCCCATGATTCCATGGTACTTCATGATGTCACCAAATGCTGTCTCTTGGTTTGATTTGAGTTCCCAAGCAGCAGAAAAGTAGCAGGCAGATTTGTACCAATTTTTTATTTACATTATGCACCAATCTGATATACCTTGATGTTATCTGTAAAAATGAATTTTCAAAAAATGCATTCTGATACAAGAATTGCTTTAATAGTGTATGATGGGTAGCTTATATGACTAAAATATTATCTTTATGAAAAAAAAAAGTTTTTATCCATCACTGGGTACATCCAGTGACTGTCATTTCTTCACTCAGGATATTAATGGTTAGTGCAAAGCTCAGTAATGTGCATTAATGATTGAAGGTACGATGCTGTAATGTGGGAAAGTTAAGCGTGAAAGCAAATTGCTGCTGATCCTGGTTGCATAACCTGTGACAGCTGTAGAGCCCAGCAGCAGGCCCATTTCACCGCAGTCTGCACCCACACAAACACACACAATGGCACGGCAGTTTTACGTATTTTTAGTATATTATATGTTTCCCTTGTGTATTCGCCAGCACTGTTCCCCTGTGTGTGTTTGTGTGACTGATTGTCAGTTTGTGTGGATACAGGCTGGACTACAGAAAAGCTTGTATGTGTGTAGAGCAGCTGCTTTTACCTGAGTCTGAACCCCATCGACTGAGGTCTCCCTCAGGACTTTACTCCCTGCCTTGCCCATGGCTCTTTACTGCACCACCTGTTAAATTAAAGACAAGAATAAACAGTTACAGCTCTTGAACAGAAAGAAAAATGTAATATGGAAGGTTTATTGTCTTAAAAGGAGGTCAGTGTGCAGGACATCTCTGCATGTACTGAACTAGGGCGAGAGGAGGCAAGAGCAACAACAGCCAAGACCATTTCTACATTGCTCTCTTTTAAAATCACACGACTCACCAGGATGGGTCATACTTTATACATATATCTGTTCCATAAAAGACAAATACAATGTGCAACATTTCCCCATTTATCTGTATTGGGGCTGAAAGACATACACCAGAGTGAGAAAAAGTGCCATTGATTCAAAAAGGGACATGTCGCAAACTGTGTGCAGGTCATGAGACAGGTGGTCAGACTGCAGAGCATGAAGGGCATTGATGCCGCTGCTGATGTTGATGCTGTGTGTTCTTGTCAAACAAAGCTCAGGAGACTGAGTGGCTGAATGACAGCTAGGCCAAGAGTGGACTCAGTTTCCTGAGTCTACGCCATATATATGTTATTTTTTGTGCATGAATTTCGATCTGTCTAATGCCCTTTGATGGGACAGATTTGGACTAAGTGTAGTCGGAACACTTTTCAAGGTAAAAATGCCCAGACTAGCATGGATGCACAACTAAATTGAAAAATGAGAAACCTCCTGTCACAGAGGAGCAGGACATGACGGGGATAATAACCCACTCACTTTCAGACATTCTCTGTAGGTCAGTGTTTATGTGTAGTCACAAAAGAATGATTAGCATTTTAACTGTAATTCTGTCAAAGACCCCACTTTTAGAAATTGGTTATTCACTGCATCAAAAAGGCAATGTAGCCGCAAGGGGGTACAAGCCAGTGCCTTATTGTGCCGGTCCCAAGCCCGGATAAATACAGAGGGTTGTGTCAGGAAGGGCATCCGACGTAAAACTTTTGCCAAATCAAACATGCGAATCGAATCAATGACTTCCATACCGGATCGGTCGAGGCCCGGGTTAACAACGACCGCCATCGGTGCTGTTCACGTACAGGGTACCGGTGGAAATTGGACTACTGTTCGTCGAAGAAGTCGAAGAAGGAGAGGAGGAAGGTGTTTTCGTAGGAAGAGAGAGAAAAGGAACGGCAAGAGTCTAGGACTGAGAGTAGGGACTTTGAATGTTGGAACTATGACAGGGAAAGGTAGAGAGTTGGTTGACATGATGCAGAGGAGGAAGGTAGACATACTGTGTGTCCAGGAGACCAGGTGGAAAGGTAGCAAGGCTAGAAGTTTAGGAGCAGGGTTCAAGTTGTTCTATCATGGTGTAGATAGGAAGAGAAATGGAGTAGGAGTTATCTTGAAGGAGGAGTTTGTTAGGAATGTTCTGGAGGTTAAAAGAGTATCAGATAGAGTAATGAGTCTGAAGCTAGAAATCGAAGGTGTAATGTTCAATGTTGTTAGTGGGTATGCTCCACAGGTAGGATGTGAGCTGGAGGAGAAGGAGAAATTCTGGTTGGACCTTGATGAAGTGATGCAGAGCATCCCTAGAAGTGAGAGAGTTGTCATTGGTGCAGACTTCAATGGACACGTTGGTGCAGGAAACAGAGATGATGAGGAGGTGATGGGCAGGTTTGGTATCCAGGAGAGGAACGCAGAAGGACAGATGGTGGTTGACTTTGCAAAAAGGATGGAAATGGCTGTAGTGAATACTTTCTTCCAGAAGAGGCAGGAACATAGGGTGACTTATAAGAGTGGAGGTAGGAGTACACAGGTAGACTACATCTTGTGTAGACGGTGTAATCTGAAGGAGATCAGTGACTGCAAAGTAGTGGTAGGTGAGAGTGTAGCCAGACAGCATAGGATGGTGGTGTGTAGGATGACTCTGGTGGTGAGGAAGATGAAGAGGGCAAAGACAGAGCAGAGGACTAAATGGTGGAAGCTGAAAAAGGAAGAGTGTTGTATGATTTTTAGGAAGGAGTTGAGACAGGCTCTGGATGGCCAGGAGGTGCTTCCAGTTGACTGGACAACTACAGCTAATGTGATCAGGGAGACAGGTAGGAGAGTATTTGGTGTGTCATCTGGAAGGAAAGTGGATAAGGAGACTTGGTGGTGGAATGAGGAGGTGCAGGAGTGTATTCAGAGAAAGAGGTTAGCTAAGAAGAAGTGGGACACTGAGAGGACTGAAGAGAGTAGACAGGAATACAGGGAGATGCAGCGTAAGGTGAAAGTAGAGGTGGCAAAGGCCAAACAAAGGGCTTACGATGACTTGTATGCTAGGTTGGACAGTAAGGAGGGAGAGACTGATCTATACAGGTTGGCAAGGCAGAGAGACAGAGATGGGAAGGACGTGCAGGCGGTTAGGGTGATTAAGGATAGAGATGAAAGTGTATTGACAGATGCCAGTAGTGTGATGGGAAGATGGAAAGAGTACTTTGAAGAACTAATGAATGAGGAAAATGAGAGAGAACGAAGAGTAGAAGAGGTGACTGTTGTGGACCAGGAAGTAGCAAAGATTAGTAAGGATGAAGTGAGGAGGGCACTGAAGAGGATGAAGAGTGGAAAAGCACTCGGTCCTGATGATATACCTGTGGAGGTCTGGAAGTGTCTAGGAGAGGTAGCAGTAGAGTTTCTGACTGGGTTGTTCAACAGGATCTTAGATAGTGAGAAGATGCCTGAGGAATGGAGGAGAAGTGTGCTGGTGCCCATTTTTAAGAACAAGGGAGATGTACAGAGTTGTAGCAACTACAGAGGAATAAAGCTGATGAGCCATACAATGAAGTTATGGGAAAGAGTAGTTGAAGCTAGACTAAGGGCAGAAGTGAGCATTTGTGAGCAGCAGTATGGTTTCATGCCAAAAAAGAGTACTACAGATGCAGTATTTGCTTTGAGGATGTTGATAGAGAAGTACAGAGAAAGTCAGAGGGAGTTGCATTGTGTCTTTGTAGATCTGGAGAAAGCTTATGACAGGGTGCCCAGAGAGGAACTGTGGTATTGTATGAGGAAGTCTGGAGTGGCAGAGAAGTATGTTAGAGCGGTGCAGGACATGTATGAGGACTGTAAGACAGTGGTGAGGTGTGCTGTAGGTGTGACAGAGGAGTTCAAGGTGGAGGTGGGACTGCATCAGGGATCAGCTCTGAGCCCCTTCTTGTTTGCTATGGTGATGGACAGGCTGACAGACGAGGTTAGACAGGAATCTCCATGGACTATGATGTTTGCAGATGACATTGTGATCTGTAGTGAGAGCAGGGAACAGGTGGAGGAGAAGCTAGAGTGGTGGAGGTTTGCCCTGGAAAGGAGAGGAATGAAGGTTAGCCGCAGCAAGACGGAGTATATGTGTGTGAATGAGAGGGACCCAAGTGGAAGAGTGAGGTTACAGGGAGAAGAGATAAAGAAGGTGCAAGATTTTAAGTACTTAGGGTCAACGGTCCAGAGCAATGGAGAGTGTGGAAAAGAGGTGAAGAAGCGTGTGCAGGCAGGCTGGAACGGGTGGAGAAAAGTGTCAGGTGTTATGTGTGATAGGAGAGTTTCAGCTAAAATGAAAGGAAAGGTGTACAAAACTGTGGTGAGACCAGCGATGTTGTTTGGTCTAGAGACAGTGTCACTGAGGAAAAGACAGGAGGCAGAGCTGGAGGTAGCAGAGATGAAGATGCTGAGGTTCTCTTTGGGAGTGACCAGGTTGGATAGGGTCAGGAATGAGTACATCAGAGGGACAGCACATGTTAGAGGTTTTGGAGATAAAGTCAGAGAGGCCAGACTGAGATGGTTCGGACATGTCCAGAGGAGAGATAGTGAATATATTGGTAGAAGGATGCTGAGTTTTGAACTGCCAGGCAGGAGGCCTAGAGGAAGACCTAAGAGGAGGTTTATAGATGTAGTGAAAGAGGACATGAAGGTGGTTGGCGTGAGAGAAGAGGATGCAGAAGACAGGCTTAGATGGAGGCAACTGATTCGCTGTGGCGACCCCTGAAGGGAAAAGCCGAAAGGATAAGAAGACTGCATCAAAAAGGCACCATTGGTAGATATTCAGTTTAAAAAAATAACATGTTCACAAGAAGCTCTGACTGTAGGGAACCCATTAAATCAGGTTTCTTTGTAATTTTCAAAATCAAGGTCAAGGTCAAGCTGCTTTAAAGCCAGAAGGCTTTCATAAGACATTGTACTTCCTGCTTTCCTGGGTTGCACCGTAGTAATATGCAGGTCAAAAGGAACTGTGGATTCTGACCTTCAGCATTGTTAACATTGCATTCAACTCATAGCATCCAACCTAACGTGAAGGAAATGAGTCATATCAAGTTTCCTAATTTTTCAAACTAAACATAACCAAAGAAGGTAAGGCTTCATCTGTACTTGGAAGTAAACAAAGTGCTGAACTTATTTTGAATGTATTTTTGAATTTCTCCTTATTTGAAAACTGAAGCTGAAAATGCCCCCAAAAGTCCTCCAACCTGGACCTTCAGGCCCCGGCTGTCTGGGTCACAGTTTATGCACTGACACATCATGATTCAGTTTTGGAAATGATGGTGGTTTGCAATGAAATAAATATATCCTCAATATAAGGTGGTCTTTGTTGCTAAGGTTACAATAATACCAACATGGGTAACTTTTAGAGTTATATCAGTAAATTCAATTAGAATTAATTGTGCCGAGTTTACATGCATTATTCAGCTACTACTTACAATCTTTTGTTAGACCAAATTTATGAATAAATCAAAACAACATGAGGCTGCAACTGATATACTCACCAGTCTAGGTCAACTATTAAAAATTAGTAAAAATGCAGTTTTGTTTGACTGTATTCCTCTTAAATGCATAAATATTAATGAATGAGGTATAAAGAAATGCTGTAAATGAATTTGAAATAATTTTGTCATTTAATGTAAATAGACTAGTCATAGTGAAAAATAATCTGTAGAAAAATTTAATATTTGAAAGCATATGTTTTAGAAAAAAACAAACACAAAAAAAACATCCAATTAAAGAAGGAAAAGTGAAGGGTACCAAATTGCAGGTGGAAGATTGATTATCATGATTCATCTGCAATTGCTCTTGGTCCAAAACAAAGTCCTTAAAAAAGTAACCACGGTTAGGGCTTCTCCATATGAGACATAATGAAAAAAGATTACAATTATTACATTGAGTCTGTAATTCAAGACAAAGGTATTTGTCAGTGCAAGTGGAGGACCTGAGGTGGTAAAATGAGTTTTATTATTCTTATCTGTTTTTAATATGCTAGTTTATGGAATGGTTGATCCAAAATACCCTTCTCTTATTATTATTATTTGAAGACATTGCCCGAGGTTTTAGATTTCAAAGGGTTGGTCTGATGATCAGAGCAACATCGTGTCTAAAAGTACCTCAGAATGTGATAATGAAGGAATGTCATGGACACTCCACATAGAAAAGACTTTACTTAGATTTAAAAAATATATTCAAAGCTGTGTGGCATTTTTGACTGTCTGATAAGATGAGTTACTGATTATGTCCTCATGGCTTATGGATCAGTAACTCTTCCAGTGATAGATGTTATGGATAATGGATGTTGTAAAACACGTCTACTTTGACATTTCATACTTCTCCATTTGTGGATAGATGTCTTCGAAAATCAGTGTAAAATTCAAATGAGATCTTAACGAAAATTAAACAACATGGTGAATCATTTCCAACAAATTTAAATATGACAAAATTAATAACAATATGAGCCCTTCGGATTCCCTCTACTACCACTACAGGATGATAACAGCAACCCAAAATACTATAAATACTAAATGGCAGGGGATGCACCCTTGATTAATGTTTAATACACAATAATGTAAGACTTAATAAAAGAGCTATAAAGACAGACATCTAGTGTGAAGAAGAGGGGGAAATGTTCAGAGCTGAGGCCTACCGGTCTAAAGGTGAATTGATAAGGCCAGAGTCACACGTATGCATACATGCGATGATGATGATGATGATGATGGAAAAGGAGATACCAGCCAACACCAGTCTAGGCCCTCAGATTCTCAAAGGACAAGCAGAAATAAATCCAGTTAGAGATCAAACACTCAAACATACAACACTCTAAAAACTACAATTGACCAAAAGACAGACAGACACACACACACACACACACACACACACACACACACAGAAACATATTTATACACATACATACAGCAACTGATTATGAATTATTCATTTTCGCCTTTTGTTGCATAAAGGAAGGTTGCTTTTTTCCAATACTAACAGAAAAAAGACAGGAAGCTCCTTTCCTGAGCGTTTAAAGCATTCAACCATCTTTGGAGGCCACTTAGGTATTTCTGGGTCATTTCAACCCCCTCAGCTAAAACATAAAGACTTTTCTCCTTCAGTCAGGGTTTTTTTCCTGTATATATCGCTGGCTACATGCACCATCCCCAGTCAGCAAGTAAAGTGCCCTTTATCACGTTGGTCTCTGAACAACCCTGAACCCGGAGGCAAAACAGGAAATAAAGATCTCATTTTGAATTGAGTGGCAAAATGAATCAGCGCTTGCATGGAAAAAGAACTAAACCGAACAGTTGAAACATTTTCAGAGATCTTTTCTTTCTCTTTACCGGTGGAGAAAAGACTTTGACATAGATGATGTAGAATATAACAGTTACAACCTTACTGACTTCAGCTCATCAGTAAAATTGAAAAACATTTTCAGACTACTTGCTTCATCATTCCCGTGCAGTTTTTATATTTTTCCCATCAGCACAATGCTGGTCTATATTACTTAATAGAGACCATCTCATGTATTCTTTTCATGGTGCATTGCGGGATAAGATGAATCCACCATGTGGTGTATAATAATTCACACTATATATTAAGGCAGTGCTGCGTTACTGGCTAACAGCCTATACTGCAAACTATAGAGGGAAGTGAGGGAGTCCAGACACAGTCATTGAGGCTCCATATGCAAAACACAATAAAAGTTAGAAGGACCAATCACACAGGATTTTAAAAATGATTTTGAAAATGGTTGTTAAAGACTGCGGGTGTAGAACTTATGAGATTAGATGGCAGTGGTGCTGAAGTGGGTATGTGAAATATGATAATCATAATTCATAATAACTCCTAATGGCTGCCCTGATTAGGCCACGTACAGCCTCAGATCCAGAATAATTTGATGGACATTTCATCTTGTAAGAGGGGACATGGCAAGGATTTTCTGTTTTTGTTCAAAAATCAGTCAGTCACAAAGGTCTAATCATAAAAATTCGAACAGTAAAATAATATGGTTATTTCCTTTATTCAAGGGGAAGATTACTCTTCAGATGAACTTCAGACATCTGGTTGTGGATCATTGTGAGAGAAGGATACGAGGACTGTAAGGTTCAATTTGGACCACAAAACACATATTCCTTGGATGCTGTTCCTGATCATCAGGCTTATAAACAAAACATGTTTTTATTATAATGGAGGCAAACTAACCAAACTATGAGAAGCACACTGGATTAATCACATGTACCTTTATACTTGATGCCAATTTTGCAGAGCGTCCTGTGCTTCTCGACCTCCAAACCAATTTAAATACCATAAAATATTCAGGATCAAGATAAAACCTGACCTGGCACTTCGGTACTTATTCAGCGCGCCTCGGGTAATGAGCCAAAATTAATTTTTGCCTACAGAGCAGCTTCTGAACCTGCTGACCAGGCTGCACCACTTCAGATGCACCATTTGTTGTTTAAAGTGATTGTGTTTACTGTACATAAACTGGAAAAAAAACCAAAACAAACAAAACAAAACATCCGCATGTTAACATCCTCACATGAAATGCTAACATAGTAGTAGTAGTATAATGTTAATTAAGTTAAACATCTTATTTTAGTTTTTAAGGGTGCAAATTTTTGTTACTAAACTAATGATAAGCTGAATAAATGTAATAAATGTAAAAGGTTTTCAATCACAGATTGTGCACAGAGCAGCAGTCTGGATTTAAATCTGTAGCAGAAAAATTTAACTGACGTTTGAGTTTATGAACCTCAAAGGTGCTCCTTGAGAGCATAATGATATGATTGGACATGAAGCAAACAGAACATAAAACGTGCTTCTGCTGAGGAGCCACTTGATTAGGCCACATTACCCCTCAGGCTTTCAATACAAAAATCAAATCATCAGTGAAACTTGATCACTAATATATTTCGCCTGCAATTGCAGTGAGTGTGATTCTGCCAAACAAGTATTTATTTTTATGTCATAACATAATAAGACTTAAAACAAATCTTTCTTTCAATGGACTTTGTATTCAGTTGGGTGCATTCATGACCAAGCAGCAATAACTAACTGTCATACTTGCTGAAGACCTTTAATTGCATTGAAATTGCAAATTTGTATATTATGTTGATTAATTTAGAATACAAATTATGTTTATAAGCTCTATTAAATGCAGGAGGTTTGAAATAGAGGTGATGCGTCACATGTATTAAGCATCTAAAAGCAGGCTGTAGAAAAACATATTACATAATATGTGAATGAATCCCAGCCACGAAATGCTCCACATTGATTAATTCTTTTCACACTTACCTCAGGTTGTGAATTTATTAACTGTTATGCGTCCTCTTTATTGATGTAAGACAAAAATATTCCACTTTTGTTCCGTGTGTGGGTTTGGAAGCTCGAGACGGGATCCTGACAGATGTTAGTGTCATGGTCCCAGCTAAATCCTGCTTGTAGCAAACCCAGGATTCTGGATTAACCAGCACAACCAATGGCCACATCTGTCATGGCACAAAAATGGATGCCCTTTCAGTGTGTTTGTGTTTTATTCAGTTTTTTATTTTGCATTTGTATGGCATGTGTTATTTTTGAAGGAATAGATGCAGCAAAAAGTCAACTGGTGCTGTTGAACTCATAACTCACTTACAGAGAAAGATAACAGATAATTAATGAGGTTATGACTCCAGGGGTTGCTGGTTTTATATTCAGTACAGCCTCCTGTCCCTTTGTCATGTTGACATTTGGTGTCAGGCTCGTTTGCAGACTCTTTAAGCCCTCGCTGAGATATTTACGTTCATCTGGCTGCTTCAAACTTCCTGGCACATAACAAGCGTGTTCGATGGTCTGATGATGTCGGAGCCATTTCTTGGCGAATGCTGATGATCTGGAGTTTGTTATACAGACCTATAGACCTCTTTCTCCTGACTCTGGGTCTGCTTTGGATTAACTGAAGATGTTTGACCCAATTATCTGCAATGCTTTCATCTTATGTTGAATAGGAACGTGGAAAACATCCACTTGTTGGTCGGATGCATTTTAATACAATGTGATGAGCTGATAAGTCCCCGGGCTCGTCTGTTGTCCATAACAACCAGTGCAAAAAGTAGATAGGAGACACGCTTCAGCGCTGGTACATAGGGCTCCTTCATGTCAGCCAGCATGAAGGGGCATTACACTTTGCATTTGGTCATTTCAAAAAGTCAAGTGTGTCTGAGACACCCTCAGAGCTCTTATAGCAGAAATGAGGAGTGAATATGCAGGCAGCTCTATTTAGTGTACACAGCTTATTGCATACAGTTTCAGGCTTTTTGTGAGCTGCTACTTTCACTGGCATTTTGATTATGCACAAGATCATCTGTGACATGAGCGAGTCGGCTGTATTAACTGCTCACTGTAAGAGGACGGTTGCACAATCACCATTTACATTAATGCCTTGTCTTACAGATACATTTTTTACACAGGGATTGATCACAGACACTCCCAACAAAGGCAGACTTAAGAGTATTAAATACTGTTTTAATGAAATGAAAATATTTTGTATTCCCCGTTTAACTGCAAGCCCAACAAGCTCTATTTTTTTTATGTTACTCATTAAAGGACGATTTGCATATCATAAGTCTCATTTCCTCTCTCCTATCCTTGATATTAATATTTATATAACGTTACAATTTGACCCTTTGAAAGTGGAACCCAGCAAATATTTCTAACATAAAAAATAAAAAGAATTGTAATTAGAGTCCATTGTCATCATCCCTTCTCTTCTTCTTTGGACATAAAAAAAAACAAAAAAACAAAAAAACCCATCATGAGCCCTGATCTCTACTCCATTTAATTAATTCTATATTCATTCAATTCTATAGATAATGTATGTTTACCACCCAATCTTTCAATGCTTACAGCTGCCGACATCAGTAATCCTCAGACTTCAGCATTAACAGAGTAAAGCTAGAAATGGAAAATCCAATCCTTTGTTTTCCATCAAAAATCAGAGACAGTGGTCATGTGCATTAATAAAATGCTTTGAACTTTATTTGACCTTATCTGGGTTACTTTTTAACAGCAGAGACAGAATTTTTGAGAACATCTTTTACTTCTTCTTTGACATAATGGGATTAGAGATAAAACAGGATTAGGAGGTGGGACATAAATCTGGGTCTTTATTCAGAAAAAACAGTGTTGTACCTGTTGTATCTGTTATGATATGTTCCACTATCCAACCATGGAATTAGCATTTCATCGTGAGTCGGGACCAGTGTGTTGCAATCAATAATGGATGTTAACAATGTTGTGACGATTATAATGATAATGGGATTTTTCCATTTGTCTACAGATGAATGGTAAAGTAAAGACACCTCAGGGGACCGTCTGTCCTAAAACCACCTAGTCCCTGGTGAGCAGTTTGAAGCTAATACAACAACATAGAAGCACACATAAAGATAAAGAAGATAAATGTTTTTTTATAGACAAAGTGAAAGTGCTAAAATTAATTTTGTCTTCAACAGCAACTCTTTACCTTTAAAGTGGGTGTGAAGTCTTTGATTATTTATATTTTTTAAGTCAGTAAAGTTCCACAAATCAAAAGAACAATTTTTTTAATAAATATATTCCAAATTTTAAACATTGTCAGTAAAGTCCACTGCAGCTCTTCTCTTCTTCTTACATGGGATCTATTTTTCAAGTTCTAGCTGATGTTGGCTGGGTTTGTTCTTCTGTATAATTTGCAGTTGGCAAACAGTTTGTCGTTGCATTAGCACCACCTATGGGATTGGAGAAGGGGCACAAAACTCTTATCAGCCATGTGTTAATTAGCAGTACATCCCCCATAATGTATCCAACAGATTCTGGATAACCACAGTGTGACTGAGTTCAGTATGTCCTATCTCGAGACTGCTTCCTCCTTCCGTTTCCTGCCCATCCTCCTTCCAAAACCATATATTTCTGCATTATGAAGATGTCTTCCTGTGTCATGTATGTCTCATAATTGCTTTACTTAATGTAATGGTCATATTTATTGTATGCAAATTGATTTTGGCCAATATATCGACATCCTTGTTTCCTCCGGTTCCTCTGTCAACCGTCATACCCCGCCGTGCAGTCTGTTTATTAAATGGTAGAAGATCTTTTCAGCATGATTACACAGATTTAATGTTTGTGAGTGCTGCCCAAACATCAGATGCATTACTTCTGCTGTTTTTTTTTTTCTTTAGATATGTTTGTTATCTTTGGCCCAGTTATGAACTCTTCACCACTGAGTCACTTAGCCAGCCTTTCCTCTTACTAGTGAAAACAAAAAAGAATACTCTGATCAGAAAACTCTAGTTTGGCAGCTTTAATAAAACTGTAAAGCTGCTGTAGCTGCCGGCCAGTCCTTTATGTTGGCCAGACGTTGGCTCATCTGCTCTTTTGCCCGTCTTTTAAATTCACATTTAAAAACAGGGAGATTTTAAACAAACTGGAGTTTATTGTTGGTCCAGAGATTACATCAGAGGCTGAGTGGCCACACAGAGCATCTGTTACTGAGATAGGAACGTGGATGACTTTTGCATTCTGATACAAATACATTATGATGGCATGTTCCTGTATTTCAAGGCACAAATAAAGGGCTGTAATTCAAAACAATGCTTCTGATATCAGAGAAGTTGCTGGTTAGCCGCTATGGTAACAGTTATATTGGGTGGTGTCATCAAGCATCTGCTCTTTGCCTGAAAATAGGATTCAAGGTTTCTTCAAAAGGGGCATTTGTTCTTCTATACAGTATTATTCATTTGTGGTGGGAATAGATGAGCAGATGGCTGGTGAGAACTAAGTTTAGTTTGGTCATATTTAGAACTAAATATTGACAAGCACTTTTACCTTCTCCGGCTTCTCTGTAACTTTAAATAGCCTTGTTTGAGCATGTTTGAGCATCCGTCATTACTCATCTTCTAATAGCTGTTTGTGGTTGTAATTGGAGTTGTAAATGAGGCTTTTTTATGATCAGTTAATAGCTGTTTCAACATGCAATGCTAGTTACTGTTAATGTGTTTTTTTTTTTTTTTTTTCCTTTCCTTTGTGTGGGATTCTACCTGTGGGTTTTGGTTTGACACTGTGGTGAACTTTTTACTTTGCCAATTCATTTTACTTATTGTAAGTGTGTTTGCCTCTCTTCATAGCTGTGCCCCTAGGAACAATGTTATGGCTGAGGTATGAAATAGTACAGTAGCTCTGGAGCAGAGTCTTGCCTGGACAGATAGACTTCTCTGTCTGCTTTGAAATGGTCACAGTGCTCTCTGGTGGACAGTCTGCATTGTACAGCTTTTTGTTTTGTGCAGTGTCCTTGAAGATTTAAGTCTGAAATAGACAAACACATGTTTTAATATCTCAGGATTTGTCACAATGTGCTCTATGAAAAGGTTTGTAAAGATGGCTGAGGTGAGGAAGAATAGCGATCCAGTCTCTATGATAACTTTGAACTTCTAAGCTAATTTCACAGCTGCAGATGATATTCATCTCTTTGAAAATGTTCATGCTTTGCAAAACTGAATGTCTTGGACTCTCTTTGTACTTGCCTGTCAACACCTTGTGTCTCTGATGTCCATTGGCACTGAATAATAACAGGTTTTACATGATTTGAATCAGTTAGAATCTGTTTGACCTTGTCCAGCCAGATAATTTGATTTCTAAATGTATGCAGAGAAATGAATGAACCAAATGTCAGTATGAATGGAATGTACATGGAACGAATGCAATGGGCTGGAACTGAATGTTATTGCAATGTTGAATGTAACTATTTGAGCAAATATAAATTTCATTCACTGCTGTTATTTTTCATTGCCCTCTGTCAACGTGGCATTGAGAAGTCCACAAAAGTAAAGGTACAATACTCTTTGTCCCATCACGAGAGGATAAGAGAGCTTAGAGACTATTTCCTTGACTAGATTCTTCCAAAAGCTTTCTGCATAAAGTCAACAAATTTCACTGCTTTACAGAAAACAACTAAACAAAAAGTATTCTTTGGTTAAATTTTCTGTTGCTATTGAAATATTCCACATAGTACTATAGCAGTTAAAATCCTGTTGTTAGAGCCACCATTTTCCAGATGTGCAGCCACTTTAGTTGTCTCAAGACATGCTCAGACAGAATGATGACCTTGAACAGAAAGTATCTTTAAAACATTTCAGCTTTATATCCAACTGATGTCTGCACAGTAAACATAGAGGTTACTGATATTTGTATGAGCTGGCTCTCTTTTAAGGTTGGGCAATCTCCTTAGCAGCAAGACTAAAGCAACAATTAGCGCTGCAATTTGTTGGAACTGGCTGGCTTTTCTGTTTTGTTGGAAAAATTTGACCCATTTATTCCCATAATAGTGTGGCAAAAATTCAAAGTAATTTAATTTTGATAGTACGGTGCTCAATGTTTTTGATATTTTCATAATCAAAAATGAATTATTATCACAACAAAAATTTGCAAATAAGCAATTCGGCTGTTTTTAAGGTTGATTCTGTAGCTGATTAGCCAGTAATAGTTGTGATCCTGTTCAAATCAGGCCAAGGTCATCCTCAGATGATCCGTATGTCAAACCAGCTGAGCTGCAGGAAGATGACTGACGTGTTTTGACAGACGTACGTGCATTCAAGTGTGATGAGCGCTGACATAAAAAAGCCGCCCACTGCCACATGATGAACACATCATCAGTGCCAGAGCAACAGCAGCAGAAAGAGCTAGAAAGGTCTTCCAGCAGCTCAACACTGGTGGTTGAAAGAAATCTGAAATATTCTTTCTCTGAACAAAGCATGAACATTTCAATTAATCATCAAACTCACAGTATTCAGCTGCTTGAACCTGCCATGTTGGCTCAGTGTCGTGGCTTCCTGCATCACTTATATAGGAGTTGTTGTCAGTGTTATTAATGACACTTTTGATTTTCTGTCAATTTTTCTGTAGTCTGTTGCAAATGAAAAAACATAAAAATAAGATATGCAGCGTTGGTTGTTATAAAGCATTCTTACTTTTGAAACCATTTTGTGGTGAAATGTTCATGACACTAGATGGCAGTTGTGCTCCACCAGGACTGTTACACTCACTCACTGGTTAACTAACCCAGCAGAACTGAGTTGCCCTCAGCTCAAGCAAAGATCACACATGAAGTGTTCTGATTGACTAAATACCCTGAGGTGGGCTGGTTTATATCCGTGTGCAAGAGAAAATAACAAACTGTGCGACAGAATGGTCTCATGATAATTTATCATGAGACTGTTGTGTACCGCCATCTGTTTTCCAGCAGAGACGGAAACACTATTAAAGTAAATAGCGCTGGTGGCTTGTGTTGCATCTTGGCCTCCCACCCTCTTCTTCTGCGTCTTTTTTTTATTATTTGATATTTGTGTGCCAAGTCTTTGCAGTCTTGCCAACAGTTGCCACCAACACAAAACCCACAGGACTTTCCGTCCTTGATACAAAATTGCAATCAATTCAGGACCTTGGGGGAAAAGTTGGGGTTCAGCGTCTCGGTTTGTGATGTTCTGTGGATGGCAACTAACTGTAGTGCTGCCTGCTTGGACGTCAAACCAGCAGCATTAGAGTGGGGAAAAGTGGAAAATTAACCGGTGCCAATTGCCAAGATGCTCAAGCGATGCGTGGGAGCGACGGTAAAGACGGTAACGCATGAGAAACATTCCAGTAAAGGCACTGACATGTGACACTGAATTACAGTATCACCCAAACCTTCAGTGTTTTTCTTCTGGAGACCCGCAAAGTATGTAAAATATCCACTTTGCACATTGAAGGTCAGATATGATAATAAAACAATTACAGCGAGTTTCAGGGCAGCTATTTTGAGGGAGAGGGCCATTCACTCTGACAGTCACTTACAAAATTCAATTTCAAAGAGCAAAGACATTCTTTCTAAGCAACAGTTTTGAACAAATTGTCAAATAATCAGACAGAGAAATTCACCGCAGAGGAGCCAGAGATAACCAATTTTCCTAACAGCAGTAGGCTCATTAGACCAAAATGCAATTCAGCTTAAGGGATCTTTCTCTCTGTCACCACAAAACTAAACAACAGCAGCAAAAAAAAAAAAAAGAAAGCCCTGCTCTCATGCTTTTTACATGTAATCACATTTTCTTTAATTCTTTCCATTAAGTCATAAACAAGCTTCAGGAAGGACAAAAGGGTGAGCACACATGACATGGAAGTTATTATTATTTTACATATTCTCGGGGAAGAGCTGAACTAAAATAAACCCAATTCAGCAAACCAAAAATTACAGCCGGTCAGATCAGGTGAACTGAAACTGCTTGCTGATCGTCCAAGAAATGTTGAATTGATGACCACTGGCCTTGTCTGGGAAGTGAGGGAAACCTCAGTGATCTTGGAGGCTTATATAAGTAAATGAAAGGGTTGTAGATAATTGAAGATGCTTCACATGCCATCCAAGAAGCTTCTTCAGCTCTGAGTGCAGAGGAGACCCGGGCTTTTGGCCTCTCTTGAATAAGGACCTCACCAGTATTAGTAGTCGAGTTGTGTCCTAGATTCAATGCAGCTTGGATCACCATGACCTGGATGACTGGGAAAGAGACTGAGACATCATGACGTCTACCCAGAAAACCCGCAATTTCATAATTTAATCCAATGAGGGAAAATATATATATATATTTTTTTTCTTTTGCTTTGCTTGTGGGTTTTGTGTGAATCACATATGATGATATTTATTGAGGGCGTAGTTTTCAGTCTGCACCTCGGTTAAATGCTGATTTGATTCTCTTGTTTATAGTTTTTTTTTTTTTTCCCCCCACAAACATTTAAAGAATTTCATCTGTGTATATATATTGTGTACACACTGCTCAAAAACAACTTGTTGTCTTATTTGCACTGTGCAATAACGGAGCCATCCTTTCAACGCCTTGAGGAAAAAAAAACATAAACTGGTCTTGAATTCTTCTGAAGTTGTTTGTTTCTCTGTTGCCTACCGAGCAGATTTAAAAAAAAAAAAAAAAAAATTCCATTCAGTTCAGGAAAATGTTTTCTGTTCGGTTAAGATATGTCACAACGATATGATTTACGACATCTTTTCTAATCCTTCTGTCACCATTTTCAGCGTCATAGTGTTTGCAGAAAACATTATTTATGTTATTCCAAGTCCAAAGCGTTCCACCACAGTGACCCACCATCACACCATTTAGAAACTGGCAAAAAGGGGTTAGGGTTAGTTTGGCTGAAGTGTGGGATGTTTAAGCTCTCCCAATATTTCCAACTTGGAGTTAGTATTTAGACCCCGATGTGAACAGCTCTTAGGTTGAACAACAGCTGCAATTTGGTTCAATTTTATGCAGCCGTAAGAGGCTCTTCAGTTTCTTTTATGCTCTACATTACGGACAGATAGTGATAAATCAAATAGATCGAGTATGCACGCTGACATCTGTGAGTGCACTTCATTATGTAAATTTGAAGTGTGAAAACACTGTAAAACCTGTGCAGAATTAGCGTATAGTGTGAAACTGGAATGTCCTGCTAGCCGCAGCCAGCAGTAAACATCATAATACCTTTGAAAAGCTCTGTGTCAGACCTTGAAATGCCTTACTCATCAGGCTTATAGCTGCCGTGACTGAAATGCTCAGCTTTACTGCTCTCTCACCCACCACACACACTGTGGTTCTGGATCTGTGGGTTCACGCCTGCAGTGTCCAAAGTATTCCCACAGACAAGCTGAGCCGGCTGCAAACCTGGCACAAACAAGCAGCCCGTGCTTTTTGTTTTTCTCCACTGAGCCTGTTGCTGATTGTGTGAGTCCCCCCCCCCTTTTCATTGGTTTTCTCCTGACCTCTGACCTATTTTCACTCCGGAGCAGAGTGCATGGCATCTGGACGCAGTGTTCCCGCTACGAGCCAGTCAGACACTGCAGCCTATGTAGGTCAGCAAATGGCCTTCAGTGTCAGTAGCAAACCATAAACAGATCAAGAGTGTGTGTGTGTGTGTTTGTGTGTTTGTGTCTGTGCAGCATACGAGTTCCACTAACTAATTGTGGTGGTGATGTGCATTTCACAGGATGTCACTGCATCTGTTGCCAATGCTTCTTCATGCTTCATGCTTGTTAGGTTATTCACATGGATTGCATAATTATTTGTTTCTGACATGCATTTCATGAAGTTCATGCTAATAGAACCTTATACTTTACTGGCCACTTCTTAAAGCTCTTTTTATTTATTCTTTGGCCGCCTATAAAACATGGAAATGTTCATTTAGGCAAAAGGAAGCTTTAGAGACATTCATAGTTTAAAGCTGAATTCAGATATTTTTGACCTCCAGGAGCCACAAAGAACTTAAAAACACAGACCCAACTATTGACTTGTATTAAGTTTTCTGAATCATTTCATTCATTCCCTTTTTCTCTCCATTGAAATCCATTCACTTGCATAATCCTAACCCTATTCATCATCTCTTAAATAAAAATCCTTGAATGTGTGTGTGTGTGTGTGTGTGTGTATGTGTGTATATATATATATATATATATATATATATATATATATATATATATATACATAGTTGAGTTTGCTATCCATTCACCATTCATCTAACTGGTTCATTAAAATGAACCAGTTAGAGATGAATGGAAACCTAATAAAATATTAGTTACAGTTTCCAGTTTTGCGTCTTTCATCACTTTGAACTTCAACCGTTTGGTTTTAAAATGTCATCACTTCATAATTTCATCACATCAGACATTTGGGTTAAATATTGCATCCAATAGTGTACAAATTTTTAAGTTATGGACAAAAGTTTTTGAACTTTGATCACAAAAATGTGATCAATCCAAATTTGAAAACAATTTTTAAGGTGTTATATATTGAATTTACTGGAATTTGACAAATCCTGCCTCCATTTGCAGCTGTTGTTGACATGGAGTCCTAAAAAACTCTATTTGGTGTCGCACAATGATGCTTTTAATTGTGACCCCATACATTTTTTTCAATACCTGCAAGGGTTCCTGGACCAATGGTCTAAGACGAAGATGATTAAATTTAGATTATTATGAGGACCGTATTACATTACTGGATACTCCCATATTTCACAGGGAATGGATATTGTCAATCTGAAGTTAAAATAGTTGCATAGATTTTGCTGCTGCCTGTAAACTCTGACACACTGATGATACAAATAGATAAGAAGAGAGAAAGAGTTCCCTGGTAACAGAACCAACAGGAAAAGAAATCACACATGATTAACCCTCTACTGTTTGGAAAGGACAATTGGCCAACAGAAAACATCCAAGTCCTGACAAGAGTCAGTAGTTCAACTTCAATATCACCCTTTATGTGAAATGCCAGAGGCCACAACTGGTCACAAGCTTCTCACAAGGACAGGATGTGTCCTCAGGCATGAACAGCAAATCCTAACAATGTGTGACAATACCTGGTATTTAGACCAACTCTGTTTTTACTTCTGTTTTTCTGCTTTTGGACCAAAGTGATGAACCTTGATGCTTCATGTGCTATCCATGCAAGCTGCAGATAGTGGCTTACTGAGGCAGGAAGTAATAACAAGTTTTACATTACAGGAAATCATTTGACCCTGAGTTATAAGTGACTTATAAAGAGGTCATGTCTGTCTTTGTGTGTCCTATGCAAGCCCCGCCGCCCCCCTCCCCTGCGGTGCCACACTCACTTGACTATGTCGATTGTTGTTTACAAATCTTCATAACTGTGGTTGGCTCATTGATCAGCCTCCATCCACAAACAACTGATGTCTCTGATGATTTTGCTCAGTGGGAGAGATGTATCGGCTTCATGAAGTTTGACACAGATTTAGCAGGCAGTGGTGCTTCGGGGGTGGGGGGGCATTGATGTGTCCGTGCTTCAGCTAACATCAGAGTTCACAATAACAAACTCTTGGTGACCCCTGTGTGACCCTCCTGATCCAGCCAGCCACGGCTTATGCTGTGGCTTGAATCTGGGGAAGCATGAGTGCAGTACCATCCAGAGCTGGCTGTCAACACATCCAATAACTTAACCCCCCCCCACAAGCACACACACACACACACACAGATTTATGACTTAAACACAAATATAACTTTGATATAGCATCTTATTTTGAAGGTGAGCCACTCAGTCTCTCCACCACATTATATTAATTGTGTTTAATAAATAATATTTTATTGTTAGTGTCCAAAAAAAGGGAAAGTTAATGTTTTTCTTTCTCCAGCTCGTTTTAAATATAAATATAAAATTATTTTTTCATTATCAAATTCTAATTTTAATTCCACTGCATCAGCAGCTTTACAAAGGCAGAGGGACATTATCCTTAATTAAATATGAACCTTTCGACCCTCTGTGTCTACAAAGGCACACTAAGAAGCAGGAGATGCTGAGAAAAACGACCTGTAATTTCTCTTCCCAGGTCACCGGAGACGTGTGTCCCTGTCTTGAAAGTTGTCAATGTCCCTCGTGCAATCGAGGATGGCAGCGTGTTGACAGGGATCGATTTTCATGTCAGAAGCTTTGCAGTGTCCTACCGAGGGAGAAAAAGACATTGTTTGTGGAGAGACACCGACTGAGGTGCCACTTAGTGAACACAGAAGAGCTCAGATCTCGGAAATCACACAGTGACAAAGAGCTTTTTCAGGAGAGTCTGTGTCGTTTCCTCATCATCATTGTCACCGTTAGCAAATAGTCTTCAGTTCCTTATTTGTGCTACTTTTTTCTCAAAAGATTGTTATTGTTCCCCTCTATTGTCTTATGCTTGATTTATTTTTATTGTTTTTGTATTTAAAGAAGTGGCTGATTTAGGATTAACCAACAAATTTGATAAAATTAAGACTAAAAATGAAAACACCCTGAACACAACCATTTACAACTCCCACTTTAATTAAAGAATTTTACATCCAAGTTATCACGTAATGAAACCATATTCAAACAGCTTAAAAGGCCTTTCCCCTCTGACTTGTGGTAGTCTAAAAAGGCAAACATGTGCTTTGTGCATATTTAGAGCAATCGCTACTACCAAGGAAAAAGATAA
Source organism: Remorina albescens (assembly GCA_034769265.1). Lineage (NCBI taxonomy): Eukaryota > Metazoa > Chordata > Actinopteri > Carangiformes > Echeneidae > Remorina > Remorina albescens. The sequence goes on from CM068494.1 coordinate 24,308,168, forward strand.
AAGTAGATTGAACACTTTGGTGGTTGATAATTTACTTTAAATGTCTGCAGATGAAAAAAAAAAAGATGGCTGCAAAAGAAATAAATGATATTGTCAATGCCAAAAGCTACATCACACAGGGTGAAGGTAGTTAGTCTTAGTATTATAGTACTCAATTTAAAATAAAAATATAATGGTGCGTTAATACAATGGTTAGCATTGTCCCCTCTTAGCAAGAAGTCTCGGATCTTGTTTGTTTTTCTCGTGCCTGCTAAGGTTTCCTCCAGGGACTGGGATAGGAACCAGTTCCTGATTGACTGGTGACCTTTTCAGGATTTACCCCACCCTCTCACTCAGTGTCAGCTGGTGAGTTCGGTAATTTTTTTCTTTTTATCTCACAAGTTTGGCTCAACTCCAAGTTCATAGAGACTTGTCATTCAGAACTCATCTTCGTTGACACATTGTGGCAGTTCTTTCAGTCCAGTCCAGTTCTGTACAGGTGTTTCAAACACAGTCCATCCATAGCCTACTGTTAAGCAGAGGGTGAAGGCACAAGTTCCTTCCAACCAGCAAAGGTTTTGGTTCTTTTGTTGTTTTGTATGTTTTCAACTGAATAAATGGGAACAGATTTCGTGCTGTGAAACTTAGCTCCGTCTCTGTCCTCCAGCATGAAATGTCGAAGTTCTTTTCACTGAAATGTGGCAAAATGTTCAACACAATCAAATAAACTTCCTACTCAAACGACAGGTATTCATCATCCCCTCACGGTGGCACTCATGGTGGTTGACTTTGTGTTTAAATCCACAAGCAAAGGTGCATGAAAGCTGCGGTTTGGTCCAAAGACGGTTCTCAGCTGCTAGGCTTTACACTGTTGAAGCACCATGAGGAGCTTCAACTGTGCTCATACTGAAGCAGTTTGACCTGTGAGAGCTGTACGGCAGCATCAGTGACCAGTAAACTCTATGATGAATTTAAAGACATCGAGCATGTCGGATACAATCTTGTTTCCACTGAGAGTGAGAGTTTTCCCTCTTAGCCTGAACACTGAGGTGTTTCTCTTGTCTGTTCTATGTTGCACTGCAAACCATGAGGGATGCATGTGTATAAAAGGACAGTAACCCTGAAGATGAATCCCTCTTTGGAAATAATTTAGCTCATGCCAATGCGGCTAGTGAGGTAGTTTTCCAGACATGCAGCTATTTGCAGCAGATAAATAGAGAGTGGACTTATTCCTTCAACTTAATTCTTGTTTTTGTAAATTCTTAAGAGACAGATGCTGTTTTATCCCTATTATGTCACATAAACAGAATTGCAAAGCTTGACCAATCTGCTATGCCGATGGCTACGCTGTCATTTGGAAGTCAGAATTAATGCTTTTCAGATTTGATTCAAGGACTAAAGAAAAGTTTATTTTGTTAAAACATCCAGTATGTACATTATGGTCATCTAAATACAAAACAGTGCACTGTTTTCTCAAAGTTTGTAGCACAGCAGCAGAATTCTCCTGTCGTTTCAAATCAATGTTTAAAAGTGATCTTAAAAGGCACGGACACTGGAGAAAATATCAGATTCTCTTTAGCAGCTAAGGGTTCATTTCTGCAGTGTAATGTGGTGCCCTTAAAAAATCTAATATTCATGTTTTCAGAGTTTTATCATAACCCAATATTGCATTACACACAGCCTGTTTGGTTGCAGACATTTCTGTTCTCAACAAGGCTTTCACATGTTCCCTCACTGCGTCTTGGGAGCTCTGTTACTTTCAATAATTCATGAGTTTGACTGTGTGTGCCAGCGGAAACAGATGATGCCTCAGGTTTTTATCCCATTTGACTGTAATCACAATGTGAAGCTCCAAAACTTAACTTAAAATCCCATCACATTGACACGAGACCCACCAGAGCTGACTCTCACAAGTTACAAAAAACTAAGGTATGCAAGAAGAGTGTGTTTTGAATATTTAAAGAATCAGCAAAATGATGTTTAGACTTTGCAAAAGCCTTTGTAAATTTAATGCTGTGAAACCTGCAGGGCGCTGTTTGGAGGGCAGAAAACTATTTAAGCTTTATCTAGTAGCTGCAAATAATTTATGCAGACATCCATACAGTGTAAACAGCATAGTAAGGTTTCTGCAAAGTAATGGGAAAAAAATCTAGCATTTACTGGGGGTATTAAAATACAGGCCTTAGAAAACTATTGATGTAGTAAACAAAATAAAAAGAATTTAACATTTATGGGAGCATCTTAAAATTTGTGCTCAGTGTCGACACACAGCTAGTGACCTTTCTTGTAAGATTTTACAAATGCTCGTAATACTGTTTTGCTACCTTACATTTCTCTTCCATCGTGTTAATTTATATTTTTGACATCCCTCACAAAAATTTCATTGTGACTGAACTCTGTGGCTGCACTCCATTAGCTCCCTATGCTATTGTTGCTACAAGAGACACAACAATTTATTAAACACACACACACACACACACACACACAAACACACAAAAAAGCATGACAATGCTGCTAACTTATTTAGAACTTGTGCTGAAAAACCGTGCCAGTAAATTTTTAAATGTGTCAGAATGTATTATAATCTACATCCTTTCTGAGTACCGTACAAATGCATCCTCTGCAGTGCAATGGATCTAATTGCACGTTTTTCCTGCAGTCTGCCGTGAACAGGGACCATATAGTCTTTGTATCGCAGCATCTGTCGCTCTCTGTCTGAAAAATGTCCTTTAACTTTTTTTTTTTTGACTCTACTTTTCAGTGACGCATCATCTTATATAAGTAGAAAAAAAATATCCCTGTCAGTCTGTTCCACTGCGCCACCAGCTATCTAGCACTCACTGCCTTGACTAACCATGGATTTTGGATATTTTATGGAGAGGATACTGGATCCACTTCATAAAATCTGTTGCCCAGTCATTGCAGGGGAAGTTACTCACCCAGCACACACAGCAAACTATCCACGTGGGGAAGGCAACGCAAGATCAATCCATACTGTGTTTTTTTTTTTTTTTTATCTTTCAAGTGAAGCGAAACTTGGAGTATTTTAAGGCTCTTTGGGCTCTTCCTTGTAGGTGTGTGAGAAATAAATGTTTGGTGGTTGGAAAGTGTTTTAGAAAATGTTTTAGGTGCCAAAACAAATACAAACTAATATTAGTTTCCTTTCACTTGTGAAGAGCTTTTGAATTTTGAGACAGCATGTTTTTTACATTCAAACTAATTGCAGAATGTCCCTTTAAACAGAGGCTTGCAGAAGTGTTTGCAGTGAAGGACAGAGTTATTGGTGCTGCTGGTGGTGCTTCATTCCCTCCTGAGCAGCCTTGGAGAAAAGTTGATGCACAACGTTAACTACTCATTGGTCTGCCCTTTGCCTTTCTCTCCCTCCCTTCTCCCAGATCACTGTCTATATCCGGGCCAGCATCCTGAGTGGAGTGTGCTCTCATGTTCCAGATATTAAATTACTCATAAAATATTTGCTTGGCCTCCAGGCTCCGCTGCAGCTTGCTGCAAAACCTCCACTTAGCCCCTAAAACGTCTCCGAGTGCAGGCTTGTGTCACCTCTCTGAGCAAGGTCAATTTTTCCAATTTAGAAATGGGGCATTACAGGCCATTTCGGATTGCATTAGCGTCAGAGTTCTGCTCTTGTCACCTTTTTCTTTTCCTTCCCGTCCTACCTTTCCTCCGTGCTATCGGGGCGGGGAGGACTCCTCTGCTAAAACAAGCCGTCTGAGAGGTTGAACATTGCATGATTCAGTAACAAGAACAGGCCTGATCACTCACGCTGTGTGCACTTGACTGCACCAGAAAGTTCCATCAAGCTCAGTGAACCTTGAAGACATTTTAAAGATACAGCCGCGAAGTTCAGGAGGGCAACATGAGAGTTTGAAACAGTCTAGACTGATCTGTTGGGACTGAACCTGATGGCTCCTGGGTGTGGCACATTATTGTATAGATGTTTTCACCTCAATTCAAAAGACAATTAATGCTGACATTAAACATTGAAGTTGAAGTCAAACATTTTCCAATCACTGGACACCACAGAGGAATCTGTGCCATGAAAGCCACTAATAGTTATAATTTATGGTACACAGAGTATTTTAAATCTACTTTTTGAATTAAATATTATTTCTTAAATGATGAAACGCTCATCTATAGAAAAATATCCAATATGCATTGGAGATGAAACTACAATTTTCTCTGAAGCAGTGTGTTTAAGAAAATGATCACAGTTTGGTTTATAAGCACTCTATTCTTGCCCTTGGTTTGTTATTATTTTCTAAAGACCGAACACTTTTTAAATTCTCATTTTGTGTAACTTTTGAACATTTATTCATTTTAACATTTATCCAGATGTATCGAAATTAGTTTCAATATATCATCCAACAACGCTGGGAGACGTTGAGGGAAAAGACACTGAGACTGCAGTTGCTCTCGTTCGTCTTTCATGCAGGCAGATGTCAAGATAGGGAAGATAGCTGTTTTTGCCTAAAGAAGGAGGTGGACGTGCAGCATTGAAGTTACTGTGTTGTATAGTTTTGGTCATGCATAATGCGCAGCTCTGCACAGAGAGTGATGGATTTTATTTCCGCAGGAAATGCATTGAGCAATAATCCAGTCAAATTATTCTTCTGCTTTAGCTGCTTTAGTTAAGTCCAGTCAACTTTACTGCAGTATATTTTCTATTGCTTGTGCAATATTTGCCTTAAGGAAAGAAAACAAATATGCAAGTGAAGGAATTGTTTTTTGTTTTTTTTTCAGACAAACACTGAATAATTTAATTAATAACTCCACTTGCTTTACTTGAATATTTCAAGAAACAGATACTGTCTTGACAATTAAATGCTTACTCTCTTCCACCGAGATCCAACAAACATCAGCAAAGACCAATGTGCACTGAATTTGAGCTGTAAAAATGAGTCACATGTATAATTGCACCATTTCTGCCCAACGTAATCTTTTATTTTCTCAACTGGGGAGCATGGAAGAATCAGATAAAACAATGTAAAGCAGATGAGATTCCTCTGACTTCAGACCTCAAACATTCCCATATGGCCAGCGAAGGCCTCACAAGTGTAGCTGCACCGTCGCTTACAGAGCTCAGCAACAAAAAGGTGAGAATCCAGTCACCCATGATTATTACCAGCTCACTCATGAAATCGCCAACCACTGGGCAGTGATGGAGCGAGGAGAGGCAGTCAGAGATCAGGAGCTGTTTTCTATCAGACTGAGGCTCAGTTTGTACACAGGGTGCTGCCGTTTTTTGGTTTTTTTTTTTGGTTGTTTTTTTTGTTAAAGCATAACATCAGAAAAACACGGGAAAATGATCTCTATCTATCTATCTATCTATCTATCTATCTATCCATCTTTATATATATATGGATATGATCATTTGCACAACTGGAACATTAAATATTCATTCAAATGTCAGACAAGGCAGTATTTTCCCTCTTCAACAACCAATACTGTGTTACTTTAAATTCACACACATGAAATATTTATAGTCCACTGAGAAGCATTTCCAGAGTCTTCCATCTCTTTCAGCATTGTGTTCATTACATCCAGATTATCTCCAGTGTTTTTATCAGTGTGCGACAGTCTTTAGGGCGGACCAAGCTGAGTCGTGAATGTTTGAGGGAACCGCAAGTAAGTAAGTGGGGGGGGGGATCGTCTGCAGCTATGACTTTAAATGAATGTCTTCCCATTTACAAATCAAATTTTATTAATGCAAAAGTTAGTGTTAAAAATTTAGAAGATCCAGACCATGAAGCTGACTTGACCTAAAATATGACTGAACAGCTTTCTGAACCACAGAAAATAAGAAATTGTATTAAGCTGCCAAATTGCTGTACAAGAGCGGATCTGGAAACCCTTTACCAAAGGCATATAATACTATAAGGCCCCTCTAAGTTTGGCTATTTGCACCATCCCAATACCCCGGAAACAGAGAGTATAAATCATTCAAAATCATATCTGTGTTTATTCTCCATGGCCGCAGGCTTCCATTGCTCACATCCTGGAGTTTCTCGCACTGATGATTCTGTGGGAGGTTGGATTTATCAGGTTACATCTCTGTACAGAGATGTTCGGTGGGAACAAAGGTACACATTGACATAGCAAAGCTTTTTTTCCGCTAAATAGCCAGATAAAACACATAAAGTCTTAATGGAGTACATCTGGTACGTCTGGGCATCCTTCACTCCTCGTGTTCTGTTCGGGCCCCCGATGACACAGGAGCCTCTTAAACAGCTCACAAAACATAATATGAATTGTTTTAGGCCGACTTCATGACTTCCCCTAATTTTATGAGAATCACCCACAAACTTGAGTTTGAACTGATGACATGTTTAAAAGTAAGACAGAAAATTATGCATTATTTCTGTTTACAATGACACAGAGTTACAATGGATGCATCTGACTCCAAGTATTGCAATATTTATGTCTATGAATATTTGTTTTTAAGGGGGAAAACTTATAACACGTAATTGTAATGCAACCCTCATGTAACATATAAAACGCTGAATATATTGCCAATGCTCTGAATGACTGTGGTCATCTCTGTGTTCTGTCAGATGCATTTTCTATATTGGGTGAAAGAAATGGTTGCTGTTAGAATGATCTCATCTCATTATTTATACTGCATATCCGTCAGGGTCACGGAGGGGGTGGCATGTCCAGCGAGAGTGGGGTACACCCTGGACCTGTTTCAGATTTATACATTTTTGTATTTATATATTTATTTTCTTCATTTCTTATGATTTTCCATTCAGAAAGTGGCTCTTAAAGAATGAAAACAGTGGGATCACTTAGCCACTCTTAACATATAACTTAACAAAGCAAATGGACGAGGTAACACTAATGTTGTAGTTTCATATTCATTTCCTTGAACACTATGTGATCACTCGGTTTAGTGTAACTAATTCAAATTTAAAAAATCAGCCACATCTGTGTGAACTTGTATTATTGAATTATCCTGAATGTTGAGAGTGGACTATCCTGCATACCAATATTGAAATGAATGATTTGGCCATATATATAAATATAAATATATAAATATATATATATAAATATAAATATATATATATTTCTATAAAGATTAGATTAAACTGTTCAACATTTAAATGAAAGAATTACAAGAACTGAGTCGAGAAATGTTTGTAATTTCGGCATGCACAGCACTGATTTATCTCGATGCTCATCAGGATATCATTTACTCCTCAGCTATTTTTGCTCTTCTTCTCAATAGACAAAATAAATTTGTTGACATACCCATTTAATGGGTCAGGTCATCATGTTAGCATAAACACGGACATTAGCATACAGTTGAGCCCACCGATAAGATAAGCCACGGTGTAAACCAGCTTTCCAGTGTAATTTATGACCCACAAGTCAAGCCAGATTAGGCCTGATTGGATCACTGGTGCCATATGTGACCTACAATCTGCGCTTCGTTCGTACTACAGTGCTGGGAAGGGAGGAGGGGGCGCAGTGATCTCCCTGGGCAAAGGTTGCCATGGGAACGACCTCTGGATGCTCCACTCTGGTCTTTGCAGCCCTCACACATCTTAAGGCAGAAATATCTAGGATTTCTTTATGTCAGGCAGGCCCATATTCTTCTGCTCTATTTCCCCACTCTCTTCTGTGCAATTTTAGCTCCCTCTGCTTCCTTTCCACACACACACACACACACACACACACACACACACACACACACACACACAGATGTTTACGTGGACTGGCATTTGAACACTTGCATGCACACTTAAGGATACGTGATTATGCATTGCTGCAAACCCCTACACACACATATACATACACAAACACGCATCACTCTTTGGATTAAGATCACTCTCGGTCAGAACACAATGTTGAGCAAACAAGGTCTTCTATACAGTGGCTTGTGACCTTTATCCTTTCACATTTTTAATTTTTTATAACTAGGTAATTCGCTTGTGTGGGCATGTCATCTTCATCATCATCAATTCAGCTGTCACCTGAAGATCCTCAAGAGGATCTGTGACTGTGGTTGGTGGTGACAGATTAGTGCAAAGAAAATGTCTGTTTCTAGCAGAGCTCCTACCACTGCGGTAGTTCTTTCTGTGATTATGTTCACTAGCTTAACATAGTGAGACGATCACAGGGTAAAAACAACCGAGGTCAGATTAATGCTCTTAAAGAAAAACTAACTTGGGGTTATTGAGATCAAATCTGAAAAACTCTGAGAGCAGAAAGAGGTCCTTTTGCAAAGTCATTATTTTGCAGTGAACACGGGAGAAAATATAATTGAATTCCCCTGGAGATCTCCAATTCCTCTCCTTCCTTCCTCTCAGGGTTGAGGTTAAATACAAAGGAAATACAATAAAGAGGTAATATCCCTCAGAGCAGCAACCAAGTTAAATTAACCATTTTTATGCTTTCACACAGTGTAGGTATCTACATCTAGATCCCATGAAGTCATTAAACCACTGCAGGATTTTATTAGATCTCTATTGAACTGTTCATGTGTGAAATACCTTCACAGCAGTTTATATCTACAAAACCCAGGTCTGAAGTAAATTCAATATCGAAAAATAATGACATGAATATTGTCATAAGTTATTCAATAATGTTGCTGTATCACAGAGTCCCACTATTACTTGTAAGATCACTGCGTAAATCTGAATCCCCACACAACTCCAAATTATTTGAAGGGTTTTTAAAACATTGGGCTATTTTAAAGTGGTACCATAAAAAATCCCTCCTGTCATACGGCTGTGCAAACCCAGCTGCAAGGTGTCTGAATCATTCAAAAGCTTGACTTTCACTCACAAGGCAGTTACAGTATGCAAAGACCATTTGAAATATTGCATAGGAGGTAACAGGCATGAAGGATGGCAGCTTGGCTTTCAATAAAAATTCTTCTTCTGTGCCAAAGCGTTGTGGAGAACAGTCCCCTTGCACACAAAGCACGGTTGAACCAAATTCACCATCCTTTTTGTACACTCTGGCCCTGACGTAATCATACAAACACTTCCACTTGTGTTTGTATGACAGGAGAAAAACAGCTCCTCTGTGAGGCTCAGCGTCGAGTCGTAGGGTCACCACGCTCGGTCTGCCCGAGGGAGCAGGCAGTTCTCTGAAAACGCGTCTGCACAATAAAGTTTATGAAAGGGACTCAAGTTGCCGACCTGAATGTCTTTTGCGTTCTTTGCATTCTCGTATTTTCAAGATCTGAGGACGTCTCTGGGTTAAACATGAGGTGTATGTATAAACATAGAATTGATGTGCTGGCATCTTTCTTTAAAACTGTCATCAAGATCTTTGACATGTAAAAAAATAACTTCCATCCAATGAAAACTTTATGGCTGGAAAGTTGCAAACTCTTGAGAAAAAACCAAAACTTGTTAATGAGCTCTTCAAATGTTATACTTTAATTGATAATCAGTGCAAAGCGGTTATGACCAAATACTTTCAGATGGTTCTTAAACAAATACATTTACAGACATTCCTTATTATTTCTGGTGCATTTTTCTCACTGCTATGTCTCAGATGGGTTAATTTTACTAATCAGTCATTTATTGTGATTTTACTCAGACAGCAGTTTAGTCAAAGATATGTTTTTAATATCTCTAATTTGGAACTTTGTGCTTCTCACTGTTATTTACACCAGAAAAGCTACAGCTCTAATGTTCTAATGCTAACAATGCTAACACAGTAAGCAAGCCGGTCAGATTTGAACTCTAACCGAATTTCTGTGCGGAGAAGAGCCTCATCAACATTTAATCCCTCCAAATAAAAATTCCAGAGCCATCTGTCAACAGGAAACACACAGCGCCTCAGTCACTTTGGTACTACAGGTGAGCAAACTTGACACTGGGCCATTCACACACAGAGAGCCGACACATACCTCCGAGTTCTGAGCAAAAGGCCAGAGTTCAGGGACTCATGATACTAAGAGGACTTTCTAATCCCACCTGGTTACTCATTTTAATGTTTTTCACAGCAGGCTTGATTGGGGATTTCTGTTTGCCAGGCAGGTCAACATGGGCAGTGGCAGGTTTCAGAGGGCTTAACCGACAAACTTGACACCAGTTCCAGTAAGCCAGTGGAGCTGGGTCACGATGAAAGAGTCTGCGTACACGGAAAAAAACAAAAAACAAAAAAACTCCACAGTGACAGGCAAAGAAAGAGGAATCCTCTTAGTGGTAATATCCTGTAGTGTACCTCCATCTGTTGCTCTGTGATGGCCGGCAGTCTAGATGGAGAGAGCAGAAGACGGGGATCATGAAGAGCATCATTAACAATGTGCTAGGTTTCCTTTAAATCAAAATGTGTTCAAAATCAGTGTAAAATAAAAATATATTTTACATTTATTATTATATATATATGTGATTTAATCAGAAAAGCACATGTTTGCACTGCTATACGTATATTTTACAAAAGATATTTATTCATCAGGACTGCTACTGATGGCAGCTGACTGTGCAAATTAATTGTTCTGTCTAAAAGACATGTCTATCTCAAGTACAAGAAGAGGAAAAAATAATGGATTATCACATTTAGAGAACTGAAAACACACCCCCTCCCCCCCTCACCCCCATTTTTTCCAGAACAACTAAATCATGATGAACAAATTATCAAAGTTGTTGCCAAATAAATGTATGAATTTTCACTGGTCAGTTTTTCTTACCTGAAATTTCACTCCTTGATAATTTTTTCACAGGGAAAAAAAGAAAAGAAAAACTATCTGCAAAACTAAAAGTAAGAATCCGTTCAGTGTAGTATACTGTCGTGCGCGAGTGAAAGCAGTCATGATCCGAGCAGCCGGAAGATTAATACATTAATAAGGTTCTCATTTTCTTTATTTTGGAAATGAGCTTTTTCTTTTGAAACTCAGCCAATGTTCTTAGAGTATCAGAATGCAGTCGTTTTATTTTTTTAGGCTCAATTAAATACTTCACTTTTTCTCCCAAAGAAAAATAAAACTGTTTATGCAGTAGCTTAGATGTGTGTGAATCCAAAGCTCCTTCGGTTCAAAACAGCTGAGAATAATTTCTAACAGTGTATGAACTCTGTGCTTATCCAAGACCAAAAGAGAACTTTTCCTGAATCTGAAAAGAAACCCAGTTGTGAAGAGCAGGAATCTGAATATGATACGACATGAAAGGAATCAATCTGAAGATTTTTATAACCGTGTTCTATAGAACACACCAAAACTGTCCACATTGTGGGAAGATGGCTATAGCACATGTAGATGAGTGCTCAGTATGTGTTATGGGAAAATTGATCTGCGGTTCTGAAAAGCAAACCACAGCGACAACAGCGCAGTGCATCTGCACATGACTGCTGATTTATGTGAAGGGTTCATATCAATTAGTAGAGAGCTTAAAGAGGATGTTAGCGTCCAAAACCAAAGCTTTGATTGATGACTGCCATTTTATCAAGGCATTCATTTCATCATGACTGTCAGCTGAATCACTTTTAACTGGGCCAATGTTTTACGGCATCAGTGCTTAGATTTATTATTATGATAAAAAGTGTTGTCTGCCCTACGACAACATAGCGTGCACGATTCAAACACTGTTGTGAAAGCCAGCCGCTCACCATAAACCATCAAAGACACTGATTTCAGCCCCCCCATCCTCTTCAATTTGTCTGGGAAAACGCTGGTTAGTTTGAAAAGTGTATATCTTTTATTCTAATGAGGTGAAATGGAAAGGACTGGAGTGTTAGCATCCCCTTTCAGGTCTCAGCAGTAAACTAGTGAAAGTTCTGTAAAGTTCATTTAACAAGAAAGTAAATGAAATCCTGCCAAGGCTTTTGGTCTATTTAATTAAAGCCAGAGCGACTTAGCGGGATTGAATTAAATTTTTGGCAGGAGTAAACCAATACGCTGGGAAGGTGATGGTGGTCACTTGTAGTGCAGTGCAGTAGACTATTCATGAAAGATAGGAAGTGAACCCATCTTTTTTTTCCAGCTCTCTTCAAGATATATTTTCTTTGCAAAACAACTCAGCATATCTTTGTGTGCGCTCTGTCAGCGGCATTTAATTTAGAGAAGGAAATGGTCGGAGGTGATAAGGTTTGCCTTATCGGCTAGGACAAATAAATAAATAAACTTCTTCAAAAACCTGGATTATCCAAGTCAGGTTTGGTTCCTCCGTTTGTCAAGAGTTCAATCAGCCGGCTCTCCTCTTCATGCCTGTGAAAATGTGGTCTCATCTGAGGTTAATCCATGTGCAAAAGGTCTCTCTAGATTAGAGGAGTCCATAGCTCTTTCTCAGCACAGGGGTCAGGGAGCACACACCAACTTTTTATGGCGAGCAGGTCGTTTTCTTTCCTCGCTCTTTATCCAGCTGCTGATGCCGACCGAGCGCAATACTTCACCGTAAGCCCTTTAGGGCTCAAGGTGAAATTGATTCCAGCCCAGAGTGGCCGTTTTTGAATGGCTTTAAGTTTAAACTAAATATTCCAGATGATAGTAATATCTCATGAACTGCAGTAAACTCATTCTCACCCTCGTCAACTTTGCTTCATCCCTCTTGACAAATAATAACATATATTTAAAGATAATAGGGCTCAGTGATGGAACTTATTTTTAAAATAATTTTAATTTAAAGTTAAAATCCATTTAACCAAGTAACTATCAGATAATCAAGAAATAATAATTAGAAGTAATTGTTATAATATTGTGACAAAATATTCATGTCACATCTGACACCACAGCTAAATAATTCATATTCATTTAAATGCTTCTTTGCCAACAAGGGATAATTGTATGTTGAACTTACTTTGCTGTCATCACAGTTACTTTTTGTTTACTTATTGCTAAGTTATGATGAGCTACCCTGAAGCCACATTGCCACTGTGACTACATAATCAGCTTCAAAATAAACCTCAAATTAAAGTTAAACAGCAAAAATATGCTGTTCACTTCAGAGGTTATTTGGATTTTAATTATGATTATTCATGAAAATGTATTCCAAACGTTCTTTTTTAAAAACGGAAAAACATAACTTTGTTTTCATAGCAATCAGACTTTTTAAAAATGTATTTACAAAACTAATTTCCAGATGAGCATTTTCAATTTGTGGGTTACCAAACTAATATTGCCTGCCTGGAATAAAAAAAGAAATGTTTACTTGTAATTGAGTGCTAATAAAAATTGGTAACCTTGAGCTAAAAGTAGGCAAAGCATTGCTCTGAATACTCCGTGGAAAATGTTCAGTGTCATCAACGGTGCCAATAGTAGATAACTCTGAGTATTCGTCTCTAAACTCTGGGTGGCAGTGTTGAAGCAATGACACAATACACGGCTAAGGGAAGGAAATCCACCTCAGATACTGACCAAAACATTTAAATCATTGGTAAAGTTTTTTGTTTGTTTGTTTTTATGGGCAGAAATATGCTACTATTATGAAGTTTTTCTAAATATAATTTGTTGTACTTTTTTTTTATTATTATCATTATCCTGCACTGTGTTTGAGGTGGTAAAGGCTTCAAGTCATAAATCCCGGGTTATTTTGTGTCGAGGTCTAAACAGCCTCAATCCATCACTATTTACATTCTATTTCATGTCAACATCCATATTCATATAATTATATTGGCATTGAGGATAAATGTATAGTTTATATTCATCTATCTTTTCAAGGCTATGAATTTAATGAAAAATGTATTTTAAAAATTTTGTTAGATAAGATTCATACTTAAACAAACTGGCTTTTTAAATAAAATTGGAACAATAATAAAGTTCATCCATTACAGGGGCTTGTATGATTAATACTGAGCATTCTAAATTGAAGTTTGATGATCGACATAAAATGTTATCGCTGGTTGGTTGGTTAATTACAATTATTATTACAATTATTGAAAATTATTGTAAATTTTAAAAAGTTACATTGTTGTGGCAAAATTCCTTATTACTTTATGTACTGATTATATGACGGTAAACTTGTACCTGCTAATTCCTTGTAAGTTTATTCTGTAAATAATATGATAAAAATATAAATATATGTTACATATAAATTAATTACTGTTTTGGTGCTTTCAGAAAATAATACTCTAATACCATAGAAAGTGATATCATTGATGCTTGAAACAATTTCTCTATTTCACATTTCCATTAGCATATTATGAAAAAATATAATGCTAATAAATTGGAAAAACTGCAGTATGGCCATTTTAAAGATGCCAACATTTTGAGTAATTTTAAATAAATAGCTGTGCATTACTGCTGTTCTGCAGTTCTGCTTTAGAGCATGCAGCTGGTCAGTATATTGCCCTCACATTAGGAATTCAGGAGTACTTATCTGCATGCTGCAGTTTTTCAACCCTGTCTGAGCTAAAATCAATCTCTCCTTGACACGCCAGGTCTCCATTATTAGGAAGTCATTTAACGTAAGTAATTTGCTTTGTGTAATGTGAGCTATGTCTGCGTTTACTGTAATCTGCTGCGACCAGCTTTATTGTAAAACTGTGCTGTGTTGATTCTGCTGTGTAAGGGAATGCCATGGGTACACAACTTTGCTTTGCTTTTGTTGGCTCACAGTCCCAGAAGAGCATGAGAAGATATATGCCACATTCACCTTCATCTCTGCTTTGAATAACATATATTTTATTACTATGCAGCCATTATAACATAGCGTTATAAAAGGGACTCTGTGGGCAACATTAGAGAAGTATTAACATCATTTTTTAAACATCTTTCACTTCTCTTATGGCCCAAGTCAATGTTGAGATTGTATGGAACTCATTAGAATAAGCTAAAGCTGCCCTCTCAGTGCCTTGCCATTTTGCTCCATCGGTGTTGTAGTCACCTGAACACAATCTGAAGTCAGCCATTCAAGTGACCTGGAATCAATACAGTCAAACTCAGAGGAGGCAAATAAATCAGCCTGGTTCATTCAACCCATGAGAGTGCTCCAGCACAGACACAGCAGTGCAGCACGTAATAAGAAAGACATGTTTGATGACAAATAATTTATTGTAAATTCTTGTTTCTCAGGCAGCTTTAGTGACTCCATACCTCATATCCATGAGGAATCCCTCCCCATGCATCTTTACTTGTAAATCCTGAGCACATCTGAAACCCCCCCCCCCTTTTTTTTTTTTTTTTTTTTATGTTTGTCCATTACTTTGAACAAAAAAGTTATTCAACATTTTTGTCTGTATTGGTTTGTATATCTTTTTTTTCATCCACTTTTTTTTTTTAAATCATACTTTCTCTCTAAGTGTATATCCATGTGTGTCATCTCTTTGTGTAAACCAATCCAGTAATACTTTTGCATATCTGTCGTTTCTGCGGCTGCGTCAGTGTATGCTTATGGCATCTGTCCTCATGCCTGTCAGAGTAACATATAAAAACCAGACTGTGTTTTATTCTTCAAACTACTTTTATAAAGATACTGGAATTTTACTACCAGCTTCTGGCACGGGAAATAGTTTTTTGCTGCTGTCCAAAAATGTCAAAAATATGGTGATGGCTAGCAGGATACACAATAAATTCATATGTCATTTCATGCCAAATAACACTGTCAACTTGGACCTGCTGCAAGGGCAAGTAATCACATTAAAACTGCAGGAAACCCATAAAAGATGAATGTATTATGATTATTCATATGCATATTTATTTTATGTAAAGAATTTTTATTTATCGTTAGGAAATGAATGGCATTAATAGTACTGCCAGACTCTGTCATGCCAAAAAAATTCACCGAAGTGCAGAAACAGCTCAAGTTTAATCATTTGGAAGATTAATCGTGACATATTTTGAAGCCTTAAGGAACTCTGATCCAACATCACATCAACTGATTACGGTTTTAAGATGATTCATGCACAGGAAGGAGAGTTTTGAATTCTGGAGGAAGTTACATTTCACTCAGGTTTTTGCTTCTTTGGCTTTGTTATTGGAAAGGGAGTGCTGTTCACTTCTACCTAATTGAGAACAATGAAATCACATGATGTCTTCCATGTGGTGCATGTCCGCCTTAAACAACAAGCTGAATAAATTGAATATCTGAATAGATACGAAGTACCTCCTGCTCAACTGATCAAATTCACATGAAACTTTTCATGTAGCTATATGAAAAATGAAATATGTCCGTATTCTTGCACAAGGAAGAATCAGTGGAGCCAATACTTATTGATTACCCCTTCAATGTTACATTTCATTTCTTTGTCTTGAAATCACACACCCACATGTTTAGTCTTTAAATTCCTTTGGAACATAAAATGACTGAATGCAAACTGAAAATCTATTCAAACTATGTTCATTGAAAAGGTAATGGCTTCTTATATTTTCAGACTTAAAAAGACTGTAGTGTCTAACAGAATAAATAAAGTGCCATAACCATGACCAGTTCCCGTAGCTTGACATAATAGCCTGCAGTCTTGAGAAAGCTGGGGGAAACAGACTACAGCTTCATGCTCTGCTGTTTATGGGATCAGGACCATAGATCAGGAGACTCAGTTCAAGCTCTAAAATTGATTCACTGTGAGGCTTGTGAAAATGGGAGAAAAAGTAATCATAAATGTATATATATAAAAAAAAAGCTATAAAGATATAAGCTGTGGAATAAATCAATACTGAATATGTTCTGCGTATAGTATGCTATTTTTATCCATTGTACACAGACATCTGTTTATGTATGGATGTATGTCTGCTACTACAGGTGATGTTGCTGATGAGTCTGAGTAGTTAACAGAAACAAAACAAACAAACAAAAAGCTGTAGATCTTATGAAAATAAACTAATACCAACCATCAATCAGTCAATCAACTAATATAAACGTTGTATACGAACAACACAGATATTCAAAAATAATAATAATGTATGAAGCAGTATGAAATTAATATAGAAACAACAACACTTGCACACAACTATTATTATTAGTATTGTGATCATCAATGCTCCCAGAAAAAAAAAAGAAAAAGAATAAAAAAGGAATATGAACTGCTTGAAAGAGTTTGAGGTCTTAGTGACTGATGGAAATCAATCGAGCTAAAATAATAATAATAATAGTAATAATATTGAGGAGGAAAACAGAAGAGAAAATGTTGAACTTACTTTGACTCTCTGAGTCCATCACCTGTTAGAGCCCCAAAAAGCCCCTCCATGACCCAGAGAGAGGATGAAGAATCCTCATTGTGAAGACAGATTTCAGCATTGTCAGACAGACAGAAGAATTGTCTCTATTTCCTCTGGAAAAGGCGCAGCAGTGAGATTAAGTCGCTCCATCTTTTCCTAAATGCCCTACATGGTCCCCAAACGCTTCATTATCGCTAGGTGAGGCAGAGACGGTCCCCCAGTCTGTGACTGACAGCGGGGTGAATCGAAGTGGCTCCTAGAGGGGATGCGGGGTCCCTCTGCGGGTCGGCTGCATCGATTATTCCCTTATTTTAAAACCTCCCGTCTCTAAAACGACTAACAAAACAAGCCTTCCCGCTTCTTAGAAACGTGATGGGACGTTGCGTGGCGCTGAGATGCTCGGCCGTGTCTCGTCTCTCCCGGCGCTCCCCCCCTCCGTCTGTGTTTTTTTTGGTTTCGCCCAAACTTGGTCCACATTTGAGTTGGTTTGCTCTCCCTGTCTGGGATCGCTCTGCTGGAGGTGAAGGACCGGCCTGTCCCCTCGCTGCCTTCGCTGTCAATGGCTCTCGGGACGTATTTTATTTGAATGTCTGGGTTCCCTCCGAGTGAGCGATAATGGATATTCTTTGGATATTATGGACCGTACCGGCCGTAATAGCAGTTGAAGGTAAGCTAACGTTCGCCACATCCCTTTACCAACGGCTGCAGCCGCATCCTCCCGTTCAACCGGCTCCTGAGTTACACGGACAAAAAGCTGCGCGGATGGACACTTCGTAAATAAAATAAAACAAATAAATAAAATAAGAACATACAACGGGAATACATCAAAAATATAAATAATAAATAAATAAACAAATGTACTAAGGTGGCGTCTTCGGTGGTCGGACATAGCGCGGAGCGTAGCAGCGGTTTGGACGGTGGGACACAGACACGCTCCCTCAGCCCAGCAGGTACACGGAGCCCGCTAATGGCGTTAATTGCGGGTTAATTTGCGGGTTTTTGTTGTGTTTTTTTTGTTTTTGTTTTTTTTAAATTATTATTTTCTGTGTCACACCGCCGGTTAAATGGAAATGTTAAATCTTAGCCAGATCGGTCGCATCCAACGTGGAGGTGTGTCACAGTTGTCAAAACAGTTGATGTTTAAATAACGCGAAACGCAAACATGGACGTGTTTTATTGATTTAATTATTTAAATTTGTATTATTTTTTTAAATAATCGCAGTGGTTGAATATTCAAACACACGTGTTAAATGTGGGGTAGTTGAACTTAAAATGGACTCTGGTCGCTCGTTGTGCAGCCGTGAGGACGCATAGACTGGATCAGCAGCAGGCAGCGTTGTTAAAGCTCCAGAGAAACAGGTTGGATGGTGGATATAATCTGGATGATGTGTGTTTATAGTAGGGTTGTTGTGTATCTGAAGAGAAACTGCACAGTGACCTTACCATATACTTGTTGCCACAGTTTCCTTATCTGCAAGATCTCTGGCACTTAGAGGGAATATATCAGTGTGATATGGCTCTGTAGTCTTTTAAGGATAATTTGGAGATCATAAAAGCTAATTGTCATTTGGCCTCTAATGCAGAGGCCGGTCAGCCTGTGCTTGATAGTATAATTTGCAAGTGATTTTTTTATTTTTTTTTTCTGGAGCTGGATGTTTCCACATTGAAGAATGTGTCAGCCCAGTCTTACATTTATTCAGGCTATTTTGGGGATTCTGTCAGAAAACAAACATGTCTTCTTCCTCTGGTCAGTTTAACTCAACCTCATAATTACAGGTGGTCCAGTCCAGAAACGATGGGAAAACTCAACCAAATCTAACCACAGGTTGAAACGACAACAACAACAAGACACGCAAGAATAAAATACTTAGTTGCATGTTTGAAGTAAGACCATTTGTAGTCTACGTGTACAATAACACTTCAAATTTGTATAGAAATGTTGAAAGACCTGTGAGGGCGCTTGCAGGACCGACACAGTCTTTGAAAAATGTCATGTGTATTTGTGGCAGACTCCTGCCGACTGTTTCTGTTTATGGTTTCAACATGTCTACGATGTAGAAAGAGTGAGACGTGAAGAAAAATCAGTCTTTTAAGGGCTACAACACGTCACGCTGCATCACATTACTCACGGCAGCTTTAACATTTGAGTCATTCCTTCTTAATTTTCCAAATTTTCAGTAAAACCACACCTGACAAATACACAAAACCATTTATAACACGGATTTCATGATATTCATTCATATCTTTTATTCGAATTGAGTAGAATAATGTATGTGTTTAAAACTTCACCATAATCTCCTGCGCCTTAATTTTCCAAATAATAAAAATGATACATTATTCTTACATAATATATAGTATTCTTCAAAAAATATCTTATTGAAGAATGTTATATTCTGTATTAATATATTGTAAAAAAATACGTGATGTGAGTTAAAATATGTACAAGAGGATGTTGCCGTACTATATACATATATACCTACATGTACATAGTATTCAATAACATTTTAGTTAATTGTGGATATCATGATAGCTGTTATAATGGTTATTTATTTTTTGTTTTTTTATCTTCATCCTTCTGTCCAAGTGTGAGGGACCCACAGGATGCGAAAAATGCCAAAAATAACAGCAGATTCACACTACAGAGAATTCCACTTCCCTTGTTTTCTTTTTCTCGCTTAAATACAAACATGGCCACGGTTGCAGTTTGTCTTCATGTAAAATATACTGTGAAGCATATCTGTAAACTGAGAGCACACAGTGCCTCAAATACCCCTTCACACTGCTCCTAAAAAAGTTGTGCAGTGAAATACATTAGCTGCTTGAAAAAAAACAAAAAACAAAAACAGGATACATGTTGGAGTACCTTTCGGGCCTGTGCTGCTTCAATTTTTGATTCGGGGAATCAGCTAGTCCCATCGCCAACTCAACACAGCCCTCCTCCATTTTACCCTGTGAATCACCCTAGCCGACTGTCCAATGAAGTTGCAGGGATGGCTTACGTATGAGAAATGAAGAGTTGAAAAAGAGGTCACTGCAGCTCTAATCCTTAAAAAAAAAAAAAAATCCACCCACATCCCAGCATGCATCAGAAAAGAGCCCTTCAGCGGAACGTTTTGACACGTTTCGTGCCGGGATGGTACATTTCTTCTGTTGTTTTTCTTTAATAGAGAGTGACATCTTTTTATATTTCGGTTTGTTATTGACCAATGTTATCGCTAAATGTGCCCCTGATAATACTATACCATCGAATCGAACTTTTGTCGTCAAAAACTGAAAATATGTATTATGACCCAAAAAAACAAAAATCTGCATAAATCGATTGCAGTATATACGGTATCACAACCACTTTCCTGCAAATTCCTGAACCTGTTTTCTGGAGAATAAACCAATGAAAGGGCTACTTGCTATAGATAATCAATGAATGAGGCAGGGGCCATACTGGAACGGATTAGAGGATTAAAACAGAGGTCAAATTTAAAGTAGTCTCGGATGTGCCTGAGTAACCATTTTGTGGATAGTGACAACACTACAAACCTTGTAAAGTTGGAAATACTGTAAATTGGCTGAATGCTAATATCTGACTTTGGCCTGTGACCTTTTCCCCTCAGCACATTATCTCTTTCTTTTTAGATTATTCCACCGAGTCCACTCTCTCTACTCAGCATTGCCATGTTAAACCAGTAAAAATGGCATCCATTCATTAGTGGCTTTTTATTCAGTGGCATTTCATTTACCCTGTGGAATGTGAAACAATTCTAAATTGTTGATTAGTGTTAATGTAAGCTGCCATTGATGCCACATCTTATTGGTTCGGTTAACAGGAACAGACAGGCTCTTTTTCTGAAATTAATGGAGGTACTACTGCCAAGGAAATTAGCTTAGCTATGTCAAACATGTCTATGAAAACACACTGTGGATTTATCCCTTCATTAGTTCGCCCATACATTGTCATCAGTGCTCAGATGACAGCCTTACTAACAATAGCGCTCATATAATTTTGTTGAGTGGAAATTCTCAGATTCATCTCTGTCTATAAAATTGCTGTGGCCTGTATTGTGAAGAGATAAAATTTACTAGATGGTTCATTTAGCCTTTCGGAGTTGTGCCCACAACCCACTTAAGTTGTGGTATTACAGTTTGTGCTGTGCAAACATAGCAAATGTTCTCTGGGATGATTGGTGTTGCTATGATGCACTAGCAACCCTCCTCCAGACTTGGATGTAAGCTGTTGTTGGGGTCAGCAGGATGATAGATCGCTTCGATGTGTCGTGTTCTCTCTCTGGTTTCTTTGAAAGGAAACATAATGGGTCAGAAGCCACAGTAGAGGATGGTGAAGTTGGGTAAAATGAGATCACAGTATGGAGTCTTTAAAAAAAAAAAAATGTCTCGCGGTTTTGATTGCATTTCAATATGCACTGCATTCCTTCAGCGCTCCGTTGAACACCAGAGCCCGCTTATTTGAAAGTTGGCAAACACTGACAAAATGGACGCTTTAAATTTTTCGATATTTTATTAAATTTACAAAATTACATTACATTTATATGCATAAACCTTTCTAGACAAATTTTTAAGGTGACCTGACAGTTCAATGCACCGTATGACTGTTAATCTTTATAAAATCCTGCCAAGTTCAGTAAAGATGCTTTCATATGTAAATCGGTTGGCTGTTTTCGACCGGAATTGTTTTGTAAGGCATAGACGTGAGTGTAACATGGAAGCATTATGTTTTGTGGAAGAGTAACAAAAGATAGACGGAGGCGGGCTCAGAAATGGGATTAAATAAAGGTAAAATGAGGGACCGTATACAATCCAGTGTTTTCTCAGTTCACCCAATGAGCAGATGCAGGGAGCTGGCCTGCACGCCAACCGCCACAGTAGGCTTTCACAAAGAATCTGTCTCTATTCAAGCCCTAATCCAAGCTGCTGAGGGCCCAGGCATTGTCACTTTGCATGCAAAATTTCAATTAGTGCTGGTACCAGTTGTTTCACTTTAAGGGAGGGGGGGTGTCACATTTCAGAGTCATCTATGGCTACCTTTAGGGTGAGATCAAGGCGGGAGTATCACCGCTTTGCTTACGAAAATTAAGGGCCCTTTACACGGCATAAGGTTACTGACATTGGTACTGCTTAGCTTCCATGTTGCTGTTGTACAGTACTGACCTCAGATCTTGCTCACATTGCAAATGTTTGGAATTTACTGTAACACATATACAGTTTATTATGTAAAAGTTAAACAGGAAGAAAAAAACTGGAGGATGTTTCCTTTAAGGTGGATTTGTTAAAACCTTCACACGGGGGATTTTGGTGTTGTAGGTTTTTGTCCTGGCTGCTTCTCGAAGCAAAATAGTTGCACATGTTGCTCCTGGCTGCAGTTGGCTCAACTAATTTACCTAAAGACTGAGTCCAAGACATGATGGACCGCTTGACACTGTTTCCATACTTTCAGCTGTTTGACTGTGGTTCAACGTAGCAAGCCAGCTCTTCATTCTCTCCTGCCTTTGACTGCTCCAATCCACACATACTTGCCCTTTAGACGTCATGCTAAAGTGGCATTTTTGTTTGGGGAACATTTTTTGATGAAGGAACTGAAGTTTATGAAATTCAATTGTGGTTAGGAAAGTTACAAAATCAATATACAGGCCATGTTGGTAGTTTTAATGTGCTCTGCTCTTTATAACGTCATTATACTTTACTAACACGGCAAGAGAATCAAATAATAATAATGGAGTAGCCAAATTGGGAATCTTCTGGGGATTCTTTTGGATTCTGTGGTTACTGACGTCGGATGTGTGTGTGTGTGTGTGTGTGTGGATATTGTTTACCGCAG
Source organism: Remorina albescens (assembly GCA_034769265.1). Classification (NCBI taxonomy): domain Eukaryota; kingdom Metazoa; phylum Chordata; class Actinopteri; order Carangiformes; family Echeneidae; genus Remorina; species Remorina albescens. The sequence continues at coordinate 24,331,036 of CM068494.1, forward strand.
ATACAGTAAACTGAAATGGGATATTCTCATAACGTCCCATTTTTCACCTGAAAAATCTGCACATCCACTCAAAACTTTATTTTTGGTCTTGTTGTTGCTGCCACGCAACTCCGACAGATCTCAGGGCTCAGATCATCTATCATTTTTGAGTTGTGTTTTCTTGCATTCACTGCCGTAGCAGTACAGTAAGGAATTGAAGCGTCCACGGATCAGTTACTGGAGTTCTGAAGTTAACCACCACAATGGGTAGCACTACGTCATACTTTTAAAAACAAAATAGGACCCACTGAATTACAATTTCAGAAGCCAAGCCAATATTCAACTCCCAGAGACTGCACCTGGTAGCTTGATACTACAGAGGTGTATAGAGTGTCTTTTACTATAGATGTTTTCTACATGTCACTAATATTCATAAGCCATATGTTTGGTGCATTTAAAATGACTTTTCCCCTCTTTTTGTACTTTTATCTCCTTAAAAAAAAGAGAAGGTAAATTTTTGCCTGTTTAAGGTATAATCATATTCAATGGGTAGAGTCCTGCTGTTCAGATATGACAGCTACATGAGGCACTGAAAATATTTTCTAGCCAACAGGTGTTTCGTGTCATGATATACAGCATGATGCAGAAAAAGTGTTGGTTCCTTTAAAAGTAAATATGACATGAATTAGACTCCCTACGTGCATTTTAACCTTCAAGAAGGTGGCACAAGGGAAAAAAAAGTTAAACTGGGAAAGAGAAGAAAAACAACCACAGCTCTGGGTTCAGCCAGTGCAATTCCTGATGTATGCCCTGTATCAGCCGAGTCTAATTAGTTAGCCGCTTGCATGGTTTTGATTTAAAGCGCACTTAGTCTTAATTGAACCCTGATTATTTTCCTGTGAAGGGTTGTGTATTTAAATGCCATGTGCTGTGTTGTGTTTATTAGAGGCCCTGCTACAGAAGGTCATAGCTTTCAGATATATGTGCCGACTAAAAGCTGCGGACACAGAACAGAGAAGAAGTCTACAGTTTACAGCAGCCCGTAGCAATTCATCCGAACAGAAATTGTGGGAATATTTGTGAGATGTCAAAACTTCCTCTCTCTAGAATTCGTTTCGTTTTTTTGTTTTTTTATCCCTGTGGCAAAAGTTCATATGGAGGAGTAAAATCTATTTCAAACCATGCTACTATATCTATAGAATTTTAATTGAACTAGGTTCTAATATTACCGTAAGTACTGTATGCTGTCAATGGGCAAAAGTTGGATGATAGAGAGGCATTATTTTGTGAAGATGAGGTGAATTATGGGTCTAGAGATTTGTTTTTCTTGCAGTGCTTTAAGGATAGGTGTGTCTTTTGATCGAAGGGCTATAATTGTTTCAGTCTGTTGTTGTGGAAACAATGTGGTCAAAAAGTGAAAGAGTATGACTAAGGCTATTATAACAGTATTGCAGCTGCAAAATATAGTGCAGCTAATCCCCACAGTTTAAGATGGGACAAAGATTTAAGTCAGCATTGGAGAAAGGGTGGCTTTTTTCTTCCCCACATTATTACAGAAAATATTTGTTATGTATAGTACTCAATCAATTTAGCAGGCAGATGCAATGAATTAATTCAGGGAGTTAAACTCTGCTCCTAAATTAGTTCTTGTACTTGAACCCGTGTGGAATAAAGTTTGATTCAATTTTGAAGCTGGCATATGGTGTTTTCTTGCCACTTGCAGAGACTAGGTGGGATATACACATAGTGATGGAAGAAACTTGCTTTACCTCCACGTAACCTCTGATATTTCACACAGGAATCTAGATCAAGGATGTTCTTATATGCTGCTATCTTAATTAGCACATGTTAATTGGCAGTGCGCAGTCTCTTGGTAAGTCATATTTATTAGGGAGAGCCTTATTCATCCCAACCCGTTGGGAGTAAAAATCATTAGGGGACAGTGGAATGTATTTCCAGATATTATTCATAACAGGAAACGTGTGAGCACTCACGATCAAAATGGCCCTGCAACATCTAGGCCTAATTTGCAGGATGAATTCTTCGTGCATTCGGCTTAATTTCACAGAATGTCCAGCCATTATGTGCACTCGGTGTGCTTTACGTCTTTGTCAGTGTATATTATTTCGTCTTATCAAGGCATCAAATTCGTGGCTTGTTATTCTGAAAATGATAGCCGAGTTTGCTCGGAAATCAAAGATAGACTGATCAACCTGACCCCAGTGCCTGTCACATCATTCATACAAGCGTTGAGTCATACACATTAACAATATGGCGGTGATAATATTCAACCCAGCGAAGCCAGCCATGGAGCGAGGACCCAGAGAGAAAGAGAGAGAGAGAGACCGGAGGAGGAGGAGGGAGAGTGTACCCTGAGAGAGGTCAGACCCCGTTTCAGAGAGCCCCATCCACACACACCCCAGGTACTGTGACACTGCCTTTATGAGTGCGCCGGGAGAACACAAACCCACCGGATTAGTGTCTGGCTCTCAATGTCCCCGGGAGCAGAGCCCATCGGCCGAAACAAAGCGGGGCTGATTGCGTTGTCATCTGCATCACAAAGGGAAGCCTTTTCTACCTGAACCATTGCCTTTGTGCCACGCTGCACATCACATCTATCAGCGACTCTGGACACACGTGACATCTGTCTTTTGTTTTTTTTTTTCCTTTTGGTCCATCTCTCTCTCCACTACTCCTATTCTCTCTCCCTGTGGCCCACACCGTCTGTCCACCATGGCACATATCAACAGCAGGAAGCCCCCCCCCTCCAGTCTCAGCAGAAGCAACGTCCTTAGTCTGCGCCTGCAATGGCCAATTTCTGCTTTCGCCAGTAGTTATGTGCTCAGTGCGGTGTGCATCATCATCTCTCGCTGCAAAAAGCCACTAACATTCTTTGTCTTTCCTTTTCCCCCCTCTGGCTCTCGCTGGCTAGCTGTATCTCAGCTCAGCTAACACACACATGCATTGGAGAAAAAGCCCAGTCCCCTGCTGTCAGACCCTAACAGGTCTATCGGTCTCACTCGGACCAAAAGAGTGCCCCAGCCGAGGTGCTGCCAGTAAGCAGACGTGTTTTATCTGATTAGTGTACTGTGCAGGCAGGCTCTGCTCTTCCATAACCGATGATTGTTGTCTTGTGTTGGTGACCCAGCCAGTTCTAACAGCCATAACAGGGATAGATCAAGCTCTTGTCTTCGGATTATCTTCCTGCGCTTATGTACAGACGATTTCACAACAAGCCTTATGTTGGTTTTAGTAAGCTTTTCAGAACTTCATCATCATCATCAAAGAAATGAGTTTATGATGTCCCCATCTTATATTTATATTCTATGACTGTATTCTTTATCCTTTGAGGTAAAAATTTCATTGTTTTGCATAAAACAAAGATGTTAGAAGCATGTCAGGAATGACAACTGAGGCTGAAAGACACACATTTTCTATTTTAAGACATATGAATTGAATTTATAAATAAATAAATTCACATCTTTTATGTATTGAATTTATAAATACATTCAATACATAAATTTATAAATAAATTTAATACATAAAAAAGACTATGGCATTTGGAAAGCAGAGGGAGGGATGGAAAGGGAGAGAATGACTTTGTGTCCTAAAGTATGATAGCTGGTGTCTATTCACAAGTGATTGCATTAGCTTCGAGAATAGGGAATTCTCACAAGGCAATTAAATGATTTGGCCTTTGGCTGCGACTTGTCTGGTTTTGCAGAGCTGAAACTCATTGTGTGTTTTCACAGATTAATTTAGGAATCACATTCAATCAAAACCTTGTAAACCCTACAGTGAAACTTGAAAAACTCATTAAAATAACTACATAAATTAAATATGCGGTCATATCAGAAGAGAGCCAGTAAGTCATACATGCTGTGTAAAAGACAGGAAGTACAGTATGGAGAGCTCAGAGGTGAAGAATCTCAACGGCAAGGGTCATCACAGCAGCGGAGTAAACACACTTCTTAGTGCTTAATCGCCTGTAGTCCAATTACAGAGGACTGCAAGGCCACATTGGCTAATTGTCAACAACAAGGGTGCAATTTAATTTCAACCTTAGGGGAAAAATCTACTTGGAACTGGTGAAGATACTGCAATTATAGTCTTCACCAAGCATGGTGGTGTATTTTTCTTTTTTTAATACACTGTGTGCAATGTATGGAGCAATTACATCCCCAAGAGTCTATTGTATCTTTTTAAAATAAATAGAATGCTTGTGTCGACTTAACAATTGAATAATATTAAACTGATTCTTAAAAAGAAGCAAATTTTATCAGTAGCATTTATAGAGCAAATCACCTCCATGAAATAATTAGAAAGGATATGCTCCTGCCTGAAGCGTCCAGCACATATCAACAGTGCTTTAGCCAGAAGCATTTGATGGATTTCCTCATGCAAGGAGATGACAGGTGGAGCACACAGTCAGCCTTACCTGATTTGATTTCAAACAGTCACAATTGTTTCTTTGAGGAAAGGCAGCATTTTTTTCCCTCTGACCTTACGTCACTGTCATCAGTCTACCTCAGCGTACAGCTTTGAAATCAATAATCTAAATTCAGCAAAGATCAGTCCCTTCTCGTTGTGTTCATAAAGCCCTATCAATTGAAACTTCATTGCCATCGTTTCACGTGCGGCAAAGGAGATGATAAATGGACAATTCTGGCAGAGAAAGCTTAGGCGAATTTACATAATCACTTGTCTGGAAGTGGATCCAGTGTGGGGAGCAATCAACAGCATTTGCCACACTCACACCTTGTAAGAGCTGCTGCAGTAACATCTTGAACCCCTTCCCCCTCCTTGTTCCAACTAAAAATCTGTTGTTTTTTATTCTAATTTCAAACCTCATTAAAGATTTCTAGCCATAAATACTATCTCTAAAACACATGCCCACGGATGTATGGTTGCCAAAAAAGACGAGACGTCCTTTTGGGTCAATAAAACAATGTCTGGAATCGCAATATGGCCATGAGGTAACATGGCGTACAAATTGGGAGCCAGGTATATAGGAAGATGGCGAAATGATAACTGTTTTCCATGCCTCTCCTCTGGCAGGGCCTTTTGGACTGCAATCACAATGGATCATTTGGGAGGGCAGCTGGAAAATCCATAGAGAATCTCAGGAGACCTGCTGTGCCTGTGAAATCAATACAGAAATCCAGCTGAGACCATTAAATGAAATGAATGTCACATGATAGGGTTAAAAATGTAGAATATTATTATTCATACAGTCCAAATAGGTTTTTCATCTGCAGATAATACAAGTAGGCATGGATGTCAATAAAACCAGCACAGATTGTCTCGTGTTTCACACTTCCATGCATACAAGCAATCCATCATGTTTCTGACCTAGTTTTATTCTGAGTTATTCCGACTGTGTTACTGAAGAAGCTAAATAAACAGAAGTATTCCTTTATTTGGTCAGTGTTTCAATGTAGTTTATTACCAAAAATAGCAGTCAGGTTGTGCATAAACATAGAAACTGCCCTGGCTTTAGTATTGGTGGACTGTGCATCACTTATTAGTCACATACAAGGTTAAAAATTCAGGATCCTGCACATATTATACAGCAGGGCTTCAAACATTGATTCTTTTAAATTATTAATTTAACCTGTCATCTGTTGTCTCGATTAATCAGCCAGCTGTTTTTACTCGAATACCAGAAAATAGCAAAAAATTTCAATATGTTATACTAATTAACACATTTGAGAAGCTTAATTTGCTTATTATGCTTATTTACTGATTAATCTGTTAATCCAAAATAAGCACAACTAATGGTTTTGTTTCACACTTTAAGTGTAAAGCATACTTTTTCTTTTTTTTTTTTTTTCCACTCAGTCGTCGGTTTATAGAGCGTAATAGCTATATGACTGAGCAAAACCTTTAAGCCGTTACATGTGTGAAAACACAAGTTTCATAAATTAACATACATATCAAAAACATACCATTCCCTGGCATAGCTTTTCCTCTGAAGTGCCATAAACCACCATAAGTGAACACATATATTTGTGGTATGGGTGGCCTCGGTAGGGATAGGACCCCAAAACCAGGTACAGTTACTCACATGCTGTGCTCCCTGCGGCACCGCCCCAGTTTGATTACACCTCTTCTGAGTGCTCTGCAATCTGCTTTCCCTTAGAGACGGTTTGACACTTTGTAGTGGTCAGGCAGGCCCACTACATACATGTAGCGCCTGTGCGAGTTGATGGGGGCTGCTGTCAAGAGGCCTGCCTGTTGGAGTTATTGAAATAGCATGTTTGGGATTAGCCGTCTGTCCTCATCTGCGTGATGCTCTGGCAGAGGTTTGTATCTGGGCTCTTGTGGCCTGCCATGCCACTGAGTGATGGAACAGATAGACTTGGACCTCTGCTCTCCAAAACTCTGCTGACGCACATCCTCTCACTCTACAAAACACCCTCACACACATGTAAATATCTCCACTCTGTGGCTCAATATATTCATGCTGCAGTTAACGGGAAAAACCTTGCTCCAGAAGTCCCTTGGGCACACTGAATTGAACAGCTTTAACATAAAGAAAAAGGCAATTGTTGTTTTGATTTTGCCTAATTTTGCCAGACTGAGCAAAATGAAGACGCTTTGGGTCATTTTACTATGTGACTTAACTTTTCTTCCCTGCACAAGAACCGGTAAAACAGCACATTAGGCAAAAAAAGATTTCCCTCTCATCTTGAACGCCTACAGTAATATGTCCTATTTTGGAGAAATAGAAATTGAGAACCAATTGGTTTTTCTCCTTTCGGACAGATTTTTTGGTATGAGCGTCTACTAATCTCTCTTTCACAGATATTAGCATGCTCATTTTATGTCTCCAATTCTTTTGTACATGTCTCTCACACTCTCTCAAACACAAAAGTATGAACACTTCTGTCTACACCACTTCAAATTCAGCACCTGCAGGGTCAGGCCGTTGGGCTTTTTTGGAATTATGGCATTAACATGGAAACCAGAGGCCTGGAGTTGGATTAGTTGGGAGGAGGTGTGAACACAAGGTCAGGGCAAAGATGTCCAGCTAATTTCAGGTCATTCTTTCACCCCTGTTTGTCTTTTCATAGTATTAGTATATACTGACACACACATAAAACAGTGGTCACACAAAAAAGTTTGTTTGTTTTGCTGTTCATATGTGGTTGGGGTTTTTTCTTTTTCCACCGCTCTCTTCACATATCTTATTCCTGTAAGCTTTAAAGCCTTAGGCAGGTGTTTTTGAGGAGCCTGAAGTTTCCCTTTGAGTGTAAATTTTTGCACCTGGCGGCTTCTGAACTTGCTGGAAACCAAGTTGAAATTTCTGTTCACACAATTCCTGAAGTTGGCTGAGATAACTCTTCACAGCAGAGGCTGGATCTGCTTTGGCTGTTAAAGATTACAACTACAAGCTATCAGTGAACCAAACATTTTATAATTATTGGCTTTTGAAAGTGAAACCCATTGTTCCTTGCACATGCAAACCAGTGAAAACATTACAAGAAATACCATATTTGCAAAGCTGAAAATGTCAGTGATGTACCATGCATCATGGTTGTGAAAACACTATTTATTAAAGTGATGAAATTAGTATTCGTTGTAAACCAAGCAGGTGCAACCTGACAAATTCCATTTACATTTTTTTTCTTTGAATGAACAGCCCCACAATCCACAATAGATAGGCAGTTTTTGATGTTTCAGTGCACTCTAACCACCCTACAGATGGATCCAATCATTCGTTAGTTTGAATCCATTAATTAGTTTAAAATGAGTAACAATGAGTCAGCAGCCAGGCCATTTAGGTACTGATAAACACATATTGCAGATAACAGAGCAGATGCTTTAATGTAACAGCCCTGGATTCCCTGTATGAGGCCATAATTATGGACAGGTACCACAAATTCAATACTCCAGCAAAAAAACAAACAAACAAACAAACAAACCACAAGCTGCTGAACACACAACATAGGGATACTCTGAGTGTGAGAACATTCACCCACACACGCACGAACCTCCATGTCCATGTCGTCAGTCTTCTAAGATGACAGTAATGATAGTCTTCTGCCAATTTTGTTAGCAACCAGCTCATGTTAGAGGCTGTCATTATGCTAACTTAAACAAGCTGAGTAAGTGCAGATCTAGATCTTTGAGCTGCTTAGATAAGTCTAACGTGCTTCCTTTTCTTAGAAAAAATTCCATGACACTGTTTTGCATACTGGCTTTAGGTTGTTAAAGATTTGTCCCTGACAATTTGCATCAAGTAGGAAATGTCTGCTTCCACCAGTTTTGTCATGATTTTTTTCCTGCCACTATCTGCCATAAATTGCTTTTCAACACAAATCTGCCTGCAATATTATTACTATTACCATTCTCACATTTTCAGTTTGAGTATTTATTTTGGTATTAATTATATATTTGTTACATTATATATTTTTTCTTGAAACATCCAAAGCACTTATGTATTTACTGACCCTCCACTGTTGATGAATGAGTTCAGTTAGTTTCAGTTATTCATCAACTAATGGTCATTTAGGCATTTCAGGAAGTGACAAATTCAGTATGAACAGGCCAAAAGGAAACAGTCCTGCTCAAGTTTTTCTTCCTTTCAGTTGAAGGGCAAAATTTACCAAGGACTACCAATTCACAGCACCTAATCCTTTAGCTGACAAAAGAAGTGTGCTAAACTCTCACTCATTGTTGCATACACTCATGTTAGGTAGCTGGAGGGCACTTCTCAACAGCTCACTCTTACAGCCTAGCATGCCCCATTTCAAAACACCACATTTGCTGCCATCTTTACCTCCTTTGTCCTGCTGCAGGCTGGTTCCATCGGAACACCTCCACCCTCACTATTTTTCCTTTGACCGTCCGCCACCTGTCATCCCAACGCTAATGTGAAGCATTAACAGGCTAAGAGCCTGAATAGAAATGCACCACTTCGTAGAAATACATTACCTGTCACTCTGTCTCTGGATTAGGACTTCATCGGTGCCAAATGATTTAAGAGGCTTTTGGCAGGTTGTCAGGAGAGACATGATTGTGCTTGTGGCCATAAAGAAACATATGTGCTATTTATTTTTTTTTCCCCCTGCTTTTTGTAAGGCGTCAAAGCAGGCAGCACCAGATGTGTACGGTGAATGGTGATGGGTTTTTTTTTTTATTTTTTCCCTCTCTGGAGCGTGTGTCAGACACCGTGTACAGCTGCACAGAGGAAGGGTTAAGTCCGTTTCACATGGCGTGAGCAGGGGGTGAAAACCAGCAGGTCTAATTGAAGTGGTTAATGGTCTGTCTGAAACCATCATTCTAGCCGACATAGCATGTGGGGAAGCCCTTTATCATTGAACTGAATCTGCTAAACGGGTCTTTATTTAAAGACATCTTATTGGCCAATAGAGGGACTCTCACAGATGCAAATGTTGCTCGACGAATAATGTCACACTTAAGTGATATGACGTATTTATGGAGCTCTTAGGCTAAACTGCAGATGTCTGTCTTCCTCCTCAGCACAAAACTTCTTTGTTACTTTTCATCTTTCTCAAGGCCACTTTCTATTGAGCCACATATGTTCATTCAGGTCAAAAATTTTATATTCAAAATCACCTGTGACATAATTGAAGTGGATTACATTAAAGCCTTATTTATAGTTTCTGTACACTAAAGGTATTAAACAAAATTGATTCTTCTTCTCTTGCTTCTGTTTTTTAGGGGAAATTCCCAAGAGGAGTAAGTCTGAATTGAAAACTGTGTGGAAAAAATAATTAATGCACACGTTTTCACTAAAACGTGCTAAAGACATGGATAAATAACTAAAATATTTTTTGCAGTTTCTCCAGCTTCAGTTGGCCTCAGGCCCATTAAAACCACATCCCTCCCAAGCCCCATTCCTCTGCGCCTGGCTGTAGTCCCGGTGTAGTCCCGACCTTCCTCCCCTGCTCTATCTCTGTTCTCGTTCACTGTAGCCACAGCCCAGATCGGCGCTCAGCTCCAACTAAAATCACATTTGATGTGAAGACTTCATGCATTGTGCAAGTGTTAAATTATTTCAAGGTCTCTTACTAGGAATTTGAACCGGTCGAGCTGTGCTGCACCTTCTTGAGCAGTTGGGGGACCTGTGTCTTGCTCAAGGGCATCTCATTGGAAATAAGGAGGAAAAAGGGCTCTTTGTTTATTAAATCTGACCGGTTTTCCTAGTAATGTGTTTAACCACTAACTTGTTTGAGTTCAGGCCTGTGAATGTGGGAGACGCTGGGGAACTGTAGAATAGGTGGGTGTGTGGGTGGTGGAGGTACTCAACATCTCTGGCACAGTCAATTGCTCCTTTGGGATGCAGCCTGGAAAAGGTGCAAGGTTGTGTCAAAAGCAAAGTGTTGTTGGGTTTAGTGAACAGACATCCATTATACTGAGTCTTTGCAGCTGCATCACATATTTCCCAGCAACTATAGCTGGCGCCGTCATGGATGTCCATTGAGGGAATTACCCCTTTACATCCTGGCTAAATATATATAACAAGTGCACTTGAGAGAGCAAGAGAGCGCAGGATATCTGAAGTATGAAAGTACGGAGTTTTGTGGTGGTAGGAAGGAGAATAATAAAGTGAATTTACACAAAGGCAATCACAGGTCTTGGCAAGTATAATGCAAAATAAGTGTAGTTACATGATGTGTGTTTAAAACACCACTGGGTGTCTTTTTGGAACAAAGGAACACTGTATGTAGACTATAAAATTCATAGTTGTCAATGCCCTTGAAGCACCCCGCTCAGAAATGTCAGCAAAATCTTCTCACAGACATCATGCACAGTAGGTGGGAAAAACAAATGATGATTAAACACTAAAAGAGTGTCGATGAAATTAATCAAGTTTTGCATTGAGCCCTAATCATTGAGGTGCAATTAAAACAGTTTTTTTTTTTTTTTGTTGGGTTTTGTTTTTTTTGCTCCTCACTTTTTTCTTTTTTTGTTTGTTTGTGTTTTTTTTTTTTTTGGCCCTCTAATCAGGTTTAAATGAGAGTCAGCCCGTTGGCAGACGTCTTATTGGGGCCGTGTGATTCTGCCAAAAAGCTTCTTGTGAAGTGGATGAATAGTCAGTTAAAGTTCATTCATACAATCTCAGCTACATACAGCAGACCATCCCTTTTTGAATTAGCAGCTTTTTTATTTGTGCTGCTTTCAATTTCAATAATTATCTTCTCCAAGCAGTATATGGAGCGTTTGTCTTTGTGTGGGCTGTAAACTCTGCTATGAGTGATTTGGTTTCAAAGGATAAACACCAAGCCAAACAGTCGATCTCATCCTCTTGCAGCTCAGGCTATTTTTCGCTTTCTCTGATATTAATTTTCTGTTGTCAGCCAGACTCTTATCACGCAGGAGGAGGTGCAATAAAAAAGCAACTCTCTGCCATTTGTGGTATTCAACATACACGCAGCTCGAATGTTGTGATCACCATTCAGACAGAAAATAGCACCCCACTCATGTATTTTTTTTTCCATCTTGTACTCCCTCACTTTTCATCTCCTGTATACTGATTGACTGATTCACTTATAGTTGCTGTTGTTGCTGGCACTCTGTGTTTATTCCTCCCTCCTGTACTGCATTTGACTGAATTATAAACCAATCAAAATCGGGGCTGATTACTCAGTTAGCTTTGGGCTGGTTTCTCTTTTTCAAAGCAATTATTTAAAACACAAAAACATACAAATATACTTCATCATAAATTTATGTCATCTGAGATTGATCCCATTTCATCATTCTGTGCTTTGAAGTATTGCTTTGGGTTATAGCAATTTCTATATCCATACCAAAAACAGGATTACCAAGCCAGCATAAAGTTACTTTAGCCTTTTTGTTGTTGTTTTTAAGCAGAGTTCTGTTTCACATTTCTGTCCCCCACTTGTGTGTGGCTTTACAGCCCCTTACCCAATGCCAACCGGAGTTTACACGGCTGAGTAAGAGTCGGATGTGATTTTCAGTGCAGGCCATCTGCACAGAGGATCTCTCACTCGTGAGAGCGGCATATGCTTCAGTGTGTAGATAACCCGAGCTAGTAAACACGCTTGTTCCCCGAGAAAATTAACCTGGTGTGACACGCCTCCTGTTATCCTCCATCTCAGTTCCATTTATCTAGTGATTGTCAAGGGTTAATACTTAAAAGTGCCCCCACCCCCCACCCAACTTAAGACACACACAGAGCACATCTATCAGTAGAGTATGAGTCATTAGTTCCTTTCAGCTCCCTGGCCAGTTGACTCAAGCAGATTGCATATACTTGACTTGGGTCTGGGATCGCTGAGGGACTCACTGCAAACAATAATCACATATTTTCGTTGGACTGCAAGATCCAGAATTGACTATAACCAACTGCCTTTCCCTTATCAGCAGCAGCTTTTAATGTGCTGATTATTGAAGCCAGGCTTGGCAGGATGGAGTCCGAGCAATGCATTCGAAAGGCATGATGAAGCTTGGTACAAGAACTGTACCAGGAAAATCACGCCTAATCTCCTAATTAACACTGCAGAAAGTCAGCATGTAATTTTCTGTCCCTAGGCGTGTGTTTCCTTTCTTACCTAATGGCAACCAGCATCAGGAGATGGGCTCAGCTGGGTGAGGTGTGTGCTCCTTATATGTAGGTTCATCACACTTTCCCATCATCAGCACATCATCTCCCTCTCCCTACAATTACTTTGGAGACATAAGCGGATTATCTACATGTATTACACAGCTGAGCAAGTTCAAAGATTCAGCACCCTCAGTGGAGCATATTTAAACATCTGTTTATCTTTTATTTTATTTGCAATTTTATTTGCCTTAGTAAAGTAAGTGTACGGTATCTACATGCTAGGCCGGGGGGGGGGCAGTGACTGTAGCTCCATCTTTGCGCACTCGTTGATCATCTGGCCTGTAAATGTATACTCAAGATATATTTTCTAAATGCTCCTCTTTTTCCTGCACCACACTAAGTACTGTAGGTAGACAGACGAGGGGGCAAAAGGGGTAGATAAGCATTCAGGATTTTAAAATCCCTCAGCAACAGCACTGAAACCACAAGGGATGATATAGCTCTGTAATTTCTCCTCTTTTCTTTGTTCTCTTTTCCTTTTGTTCTATTTTTTTATTTATTCAGTAAGTGACACGTCTGCTTGGGGTAACATAAGGAACATTGCCCTTGTTTTCCAGTGCAGAGCTGCTTTCATGTCAGCTACGAGAAGATCGGCAGCTGATTCGGTCGGTTCTGCCTAATCATTGCCTCACATCATGCTCTTCCTGGAACAGATATGCACACATGGACTGACGTGTTTATGATTCTTTGAGAGAGATGTCCAGATTACTACAGAGATTGAATCTGTAAACCACAGCATCCATATATGGGCCCAAAGATTTTTTTTCCTTCTGTAGTCGGAGTGGAGATGGTGGCTTTGTGCTGATTTCTGTGCGGTTTAAGGACAAGATCAAGTGTAGTGGCTGCACTCAGGAGACTGTTGTTGTCTCAGACAGCTAATCAACAAGTCATTTAGTCAGCTAAACAGCCATTCAGCTCTCTAGCTAATAAACTGGCCTGGAACCAACTCACTATTATCTCCCAGGCAGCTCTTGGGCAAGTCGAACCATCCTGTTTGTCATACTATGCAAAGATGGGTACATAGGTACTGAATATCTATTAAAATCCTACTGTATATACTATGCTAAATAGTCCAGACTACTGTCATGTTTTAACAGTTTAACATGATTATCATTGTCATTATACCCCCTTTTATCACAACTCTGCTAAAACACTCACACTTTTATTCAGCCAGAAAATAAATGAATGAGATGAAAGCAGATTGCTCTGTTATCTTTTTAACAACTGAGGCAATCATGCTTTTATAGAATAATTGCTCATTCAACCTGGTTGTAACGACTGATAAATTCAAGGTCCTTGATTTTATTTTGTGTGTTTATTGTGAAATAAACACAGACCCAGAGAGAGACCCCGTGGGAAGCAGAGCTCTGACTCCACTCGTCTCTGATTGCTAAACAAATGTCACAGGCCGACCACTAAATAAATAGGTGTTATTTGGAGCGTGATGCTGCTGATCTGGCTTGATAAACAGGATACCTATCTAAACTTCATTTTCAAAAGCTTTTCAAGGTATCACATTGAAGTAGGAATCAATCTCAGGCCCTCCGAACACGCTTATTGATGTAGAAGTGACCAGTAGTGTCTGTATGGTCTCGCTCTGTTCTCAGCGACCTGAGGAGGGGGTCGTATGAGGCTGAGTGTGGCTTGGGATCTACACTGAACATTTTCTGCTCTTAACAATGAAAGCGTTTCTAATTAAAAGTTTAATGGTAGTGGTAAGTTAATTATTATCTTCAGTCAGAGCCGATGGATGAGCTTATGTACCACATGCCACGGTTACCTTAATGACTCTCAGCCTTTTTCTGACAATAATGCCACTGCAGTCAAGGATTTGATGAGTCTTAGTGTCAAAGTTTTGCAAAAAAGACATATATCAGGTTAAAGCTGAAGTAGAGCCCTGCAATGAGCCAGTCCTAAAAATAGCCCCAGTTGGCCATGCCAAGAAATACTATTTCCCTTCACTGAAATGAGCCTCAGTTGCAAAATACTCTGTCTCTTCCTTTGTTCTTCGTTGAGCACCATGCAGGGAGCAGATGTGAGAACAAGGATGGCACTGATGGTGCCACATGCTGACATTTGCCAGCAACTGTAAGCTGTTTTCCTCCCTGAAAAGATGATGCAAAGAGTACTATGGAAGGATTAATCTCTTCTACGGTATGTGTCAAATATGCAGTGAGTAGAATGGACTGAACATACAGTACCACACCACAACCAGCGAGAGTAAAGGTAACGACTTTTTCTGGGCTTCAGTTTCCCCAAGACATCGGCGGCTCATTGAAAATATGCACAGTCATGTTTCTAGGGGGTTTTAAAACATCTGACCTGCAGCACTGTTCTACACATTTGGTCTAATATTGACTTCATCTAAAATGAACATTAGTTGAGTAGCTTGCTGTTTTCTGAATGATCTCTCCCCCCCTTCTACACGCTGCCTGGTGTAATAGCCAGTATCCACAGAATGAAAGCATTTAACTCCAATCAAAGGGATTTATGGCTGCTTTAAAAGGCAAAGGTGTCTTTTCTCTCTTGAAAGTGCTGTTTTGGCTGTCGTCCAGCTCAGACCAATAGCTATGTATGATGAATTGTTATTATCTTGGCTATCTGCTTAGGATTCACACTTCTCTCCAAGTTTGAAAGGGCTGCAATATCTACCTGCATTAAGCAGCAGTGAAGCGGATTTAAATAAAGGTTTACCTGCCAACTATATGTCATGTCTCAGTTCAGAAAATATAAACCAAACAAATTGGGGAACTTCTACACATTTCAAGCATTTCTACTTTGGGCATCCCTCTATAAATGTAATGTTCATGTAGCAATTAGTTTTTCTTGTCTTTTTTCGACAGATTAGCTCACACAAGCAGAATAAAATCGGGAGCAAGTGTCAAGGAGCGAGTACTGTCTGGGTTAACAACAATTCTCCCCGACTTGCTGGTGTGTAGAGACGGAGAAAAGTATACATCAAGTTTAATGCCAAGAGGATGGAGAGCCTTGTTCTAGCAACTTCAGGACCACATTTCTAGTCATTTACTGCTGACTTTGATGTTTTAGAGTTCATAGCTGTCAGTTAGTAAACTAATGCATTTTCCTTTAGACCTGAACCATTGGGAACGATATTTGATCAATGTTTACTGTGGGACACATGTTTCTATGTTCCTCTTTGTATCCAGTCAAAGGCAACATTACGAGCTATGTACATTATGTCTATGGGTTGGAGGAAAAATTCTTCTTGATTCTAAATGGATTCATAAATCCTAAGAAATCAAGTATTTTAAATAACGAAGAAATACGATTCCTTCATTGATATGCTATCCTACATATTATTATGCTTCAACCTTCAATAAAGGTATGTGCCTCAATGCATTCTTATTTGATTATCTCCAAAAGGAGGAAGCGACTTATAAAATATACCGCTTTTAATGTGCTCATTCATTTCAAAGGACACAATCAAATGACAGATGGTAGCCATTTGAATTGCATGGGAACAAAACGGCTCTAAAAGCAAATAGATACATCTCATCCTGCAAAACATATACTTACTTGCCTAAAGGAAAGTGGTAGAAGCCTATTATATCAGTTTGAACTTGATAGATTTAAAAACAGAAGAAGAAGTTAGGATGGTATTAATAGCTTCACATCACTCTGAGGCTCAATGCCATACTGTCCTCTAACTGTGTTGTGTAGATATTTGATGGAAAATATACATAACTGGGACATAGTCCAAGCTTGGATACAGGACTCCCGAAAATGAGATTTCATTATCTGATAAGGAAAGATTGTACTTTTGCTGTCAAATGTATTTATTGTGCTCGGGAGGTAAATTGAAAATGGTATGCTTACAACTGTAAATGAGCTCAAAATTCACAATATGGTCAATCATATCATCTATATTTCTTTCTTTTGACTGCTGCTGGCTGCCATTGGATAATGACCTTCCATCTACTAGTTTGATTGAATTTTTTACACTGTTCTATTGGTATCGTAAGAATACATATCATGAGAGGATTAAAACCAACATTTAAGTGTATGGGTGCACATACACAGGTACAGATGGTGGCAGGAAAAGAGAGGGGCCACTTAAGCTTGATCAAAGTGCCCACTTTATTATGATCCATGGTAATTTTGGCCCGCTAATGTTTCAGACAATTTACTCATGAGCCACTCTGACTTTAAGTACAGCCTTCTTCATAGACTTGTTAATAGGTCAAAAAAGAAATCTTCTGTCTGTGTGTAATCTTCCTGCAGACAACTGCTGTTTTTCTTACGGTAGTAGCTTGAATAAGTGAGCAGTAATGTGTTACTGCATGCTGCTTTTTTCCAGTATGAGGAAGTGATTCAGTTGATACTGAATTCTGTTTGCGTTACATGTGATGTGGTTTGTTCAAGAGGGTTCATTTGGTGCCCTGTGAGGAGATTTGCCCCACTCAAGAATGTCCTATTGTTATTGATAGGAATGCTCATTCTGAATGAGTCATTGTGAATTTGAAATAAAAAAGGGGGAAAAAAAAACCAAAATAGACACTTGCCATGATTGCGGCTCATATATTGTCAAACTACAGTATGAGATTGGATAATACATTGAAAAAAGTGCTGAAACACGACTTTTTTTTTTTTTCTTCTTGAATGTCAGGATTGATTTTTGAAAAGGGAATGGGGTCCAGTCCTGTCTATAGACTGCACTTGGGAGCTCATTTGCCTAATCTTGGGAACTAGAGTGGAAGCTGTGTATAATGAGGACGAAGGCTTGTCTGGGATGGCGATTTGGGGTTAGGGCTGATTGGGGGGCTGGGTTGGGGGGTGAGCCTGAAAGACATGACGGTATTAGTCAGACAAAGGGGCAACCAAGAAGTTTATACAGAGCGAGAATGCCTGTGGAATGGTCAAGCATTTTTGCATTTTGACTGCCTTTGTGTGAGTGCAAATCAAAAGGGAGAGGGAAGGAGCGAGAGAAAGGACAGAATGTAGGGATGCTTTCAAGTTTTCCAGAGGGCTCCTCTTGAAAACATTTTGTCCACGTTCAAGCAGCAGGGATAGGCTGCACACAAGCCATGTGCGAACTTTCGTGAAGGAGGAATCCTTTAGAGCCTGTTTCCGCTTCATTGTACTTAAAAAGGAATAAAAAGTTAAAACTGCGGTAATTATAGCGAGCCTAGTTATTCTGTCCATGCTTAGCTGCAAACTTTCAGAGGTTAAAGCAAATGGATTTTGAATTGAAGAAGATAAATGGGAAAATATTTAATTCAGAAGAATCTTTGATCCACTGTCCAGTGTTCAGTGGCTCAAGCATCAAAGCAGCATGAGAAGATTCCTTCAGTTGGTGAACTCAATAATGTCTCTGCAGTAATCTGATATAAGATAATGATTTTTAAGTTGATAAGCTAAAATCATAATTATATTACTTTAGACGTCAGACGCTATTTTAATAAACATTTTGATCTTTTCTTAGCTGAAGAAGATATTTAAACTTGTATTTAAAATCTAGCATTTCCTGTCTCTTCATTCTCAGTACTGTAATGCCAACAACATAAAGATATTCTGAGGTGATGCAAAGTACTGGAGGCAATGTACTTGAATCTTTTGTCATAAAAAAAAAAAAACAATCTTAATGAGCCTTATTTTGGTGCCGGTGTAGTGGAGTCTCCTAATTGTCCATTTCTCATTTCAAACGCAAGACTTGCATTCCCTCAAATCTCCATCATCAGGCTCAAGCTGTTTTGTTTCAGTGAGTTATGCAGGCCATTTGCCCGTTTGTACATCTGCTTGTGTATAATTAAACACCATTTCCCACTTAGGGATGTCTCAAGGGCCATAATAGCCTCCACAAATATACAAACACACAAATGTGCATTGTTGTGTGTATTGACTTGTGCCTGTTACATTCAACACCAAGACCACTGTCAACCTAATTTTGTAATGGTACGAACATTATCCAGTGTAATCTTGCAGTAAATTAATTACAACCCACAATCCTTCATTCCACTCTGTACTCCCCGAGGAGCTGACCACATTTGCACTTTCATTCAAGCGGGCTTGTTGTCAGTGACAACCATGAACATGGAAAGCAGCCTATATTTTCAGACTTTTTGAGTGGTCTGAGCATTTAAAATCTCATATCATACCCTTGGCTACATCATGGCGTAGATTCAGTCTTGCATGGCCATACAGCATAACAGGAATGTCTGCTAAGAATTCAGAATTAAGGAGTCACTGGGAAAACCTCCAACCATGTGACCTTGGTGAGGGAAAAACCTGATCAAATATTCAGTTCGGGGTTCGTTTGCATAAAATCTGCCAAAGGTGTGAATGCATTACTGTGTTG
Organism: Remorina albescens; assembly: GCA_034769265.1. NCBI lineage: Eukaryota > Metazoa > Chordata > Actinopteri > Carangiformes > Echeneidae > Remorina > Remorina albescens. The sequence goes on from CM068494.1 coordinate 24,349,929, forward strand.
TGTCCTGCTGCCAAGGTCAGTGTACATTTCGAAGTAGCCCACAACTTTGTGGAAACGAATTCACCCTCATAAATAACAATTAATGGAGGGCAAGTTTGACTTTGCTGTAATTAGTTTGAAATGATGCCCTTAGAAAATATAGACTGTTGTTTAAGCATGACATTGGAAATCTTATTAAAGCTTAAGGGTGAAAGTGGTTTTTAATTGATGTAAATGTAATCTTTGTCAGTTTGTGTATTCATCGCAATTTTTGATTTAAAGATTTGAGGCAATGAGAACCTTCATTGTCCTTCCCAATGCAAGAGACAACTTTAAATGAAAAATATTATTTTCTGCAACATTTTAGTCACGGAGAGAATGGAATAAATCTGATGCTTTCCCTAGAGTTTTTTTTTTTTTGAGTTACATCTTCATGCTTTTGTAATTGCTGATGCCTTAAGTTAACTGTGCAAAAATGGGAGAAATTATATAGTCAGGGTTTTGTTACTCAGCCTCGGGGCATTGTAATGGATATCTGTATGCACCAGGCTGACAGAAAGCCCTCATCTGAGTCGGACAAGTAATCCAAGATTAAAATGTATATACACCCATTATCACGAAAGAGCAAGAGAATAGGCCAGGCACCCTGAGCGCTGAGTACACACACAGTCACAAACAGTGGGGACACGAGGTCGCAGCACTGGGCCGGTAGAATGTGCTCAACGTATGCAGGCGCACACCCCAGCGGGGAGAATACACAGGGAAATTAATGCGAACACACACTCTCCCTCAGAGATAAGCTGTGGCAGCACATTGCCAGGGGAATTTGGCCATCCATATCATCATCATCATCAAAAAAAAGACAACTCCATTACATTTAAAGCTCCTCAAGAGCTGAAGCTTATAGACTATTAAATTATATGTGTAATGTGCAAATGTGTGTTCTGGTATTTTTTGAAGCAAAGAAAGCAATCCAGAAAGATGACTCTTTCCTATGACTTTTTAAGTATTCACATAACTACCATTTTCACAAAAGTATGAAGCAGAGCTTTAGCTACCTATGTGTCACTCTCACTTTAGAGAGCTGCATGCTTTGCATACACAAGCTGTCTGACAGTCTGGCTAAAAGGATCTCCAAAAATAATTGTCAAACTCAGCCCTTCTGGCTCTGTTCTATCAATGTCAGAGTGAGGAAAAAAAACATAACTTGAGAAGTTTACCAAGGATATCACATTGTTAGTCAGGAAGGCCTTATAGGCGAGTACACTGTGATCTCTTTGACTTCAGTTTTTCTCTTGATGAAAAGTTTTGCATGTCAGACCAGGAAGTCATTTCAGGAGGAAACTTGCCCCTGCAGTGTTGAGGTGTTAATTCTCTGAAGTCTTCTTCATATCGTGCAACCTAGATTCCTGCTACTGCAAGGGAATATTTGTTCTAAAAAAAAAAAAACTCTTCCAAAGAATTAAATTTAAAAGAGACAGATTTGGTGCAGTAGTGTTTTCAGTCAGGCTGACATTGTTTGAAGAGAGCTGATGTTTTTGTAATAGCTTTATTTTGACCATGTGGCACATAGCTGCCCAGACCCAGCCCTAGTGTTCTGTAGGGCTTGTACAGTCCCAGACACATTTTTGCAGATGTGGTTAATTACGAACTACTTTGGACAATTAGTAAATGAGTCTGACAGTAACCTCCATGCATTAATCACAGTAAATTACACAGAGGAAGGCACAGCACAGAGGTTCAATTAACCTTTTCGCCCTCATCTGAATGTGGTGGATGGGGTTGGTTTTTCAGCGAAGGCCCTAGCACTGTCCCAGGTCACTGGGGAGAGGGAGATGCGCACGGTGCCACAGAGGACTTGTCAGAGGTGCAAAGTCAGTCCGTCCTCTCGCTCCCACACCCTCCCGACACTTGTCCTCACCAGGCCCAGTCCCCGCCCTTGGGAATCGTGGAGCTGTCTGGAAATCAAGGCGACCTTTGTGTCTTGCGGTTTTCTCACAGCTGCGGCGCCATTTACTTCTAAAAGAGGCTTGCCAGAATCCCCCTATTGGTCTAATTTAGCCGATAGTTAAAGCTGACCTTGCCATAACCACCAGCAAGAGCTGGCAAACTCTCGGGAGGATTCGGAAGCCAGCGTTGGGGACTCTGGACCGACCTAAGACATCTTTAACTTGTGGTACATACCAAATATGAAACACTTTACTGCCATTGGTTTGGCTGGTGGAGTGTGTCTCCACAGCAAAGGTTTCAAATGATTTCGTGGATTATTAAACATGGTAAAAGACTCATAATATATACTTCACACCGAACACAAGTTTGGTCCAAGATGTGGTCTTTAAATTGGTATATCTCTATTTCGGCTCCCTGATGGCAGTGTGGCTTAAGGAATGAATGACATTATTCCCTGACAAAAATCATCTCATTCCCTGATAGAGCAAGGTGATGATTCACCAGTTCCAGGGGACTAACGAACTCTCGAGAGTGGACGCCTCACTTCCACCACTGCCCTCGAGGCTGGTGGCTTTTAAATCAAAGTGTTTTCCCAGTCTGTCTGCTTAGTTAACATTTACCTACAATAACCTGTCAAAATTTTTATGCCCCCCAGCATATCTTGATATACTACTCTCTTTCTTACACTTTGTCAAGGAAGGAATGCGAGTGCTGGGCAACAGACCAGAGACATTAGTGAAAGATATCAAATTAGCATTTTGTGTTTTTGTGTATTTTTTAACCTGCTCCGAGCCAATGCAGAAGTGTTGACAAAGATGAAGAGGGGAAGAGGTAGATGTATTTTCTTTACTCCATCTGCCATGAGAAGGAGACAACGGATACTGACAAATGAAGAGCCAGTGACAGAGGAGGCATACAGACAGATATATGAGGAGGAAATACTCTTCGCCGCTGTTGAGTCAGTTCCCAGAGTCAAGCCGGCACATTGCAGCCTCTGTCTGGTCTCGTCCAGGCCAGTTTGTGCTTGTGGCTTGATGCTGATGTTTCAGGATTGATTCGACTGCATTCACAGTGAGGCACCCCATACAAACAATTAAACAGGCATGCGGCCCTAACATGCTGCCCTCTGGTTTCCGACTGCCCAATGCCCCTGTGAGAACCAGTGGTCATGTGACCTGGCGAGTTGTGAGCGAAGAGAAGGGGACTCTGGGGCTGCTTACCCCCCCCCCAAGCCCTCCTAACTCTTTGTGGTGCCCCTCTGAAATCCCTGCTCTCCTTGGCCCACAGTTCTCTCTCTCTCTCTCTCTCTCTCTCTCTCTCACACATACACACACATAAACACACATGCTAAATCACTTTGTGCTAATTCCTCACTGTTGTGCCAACACACACATGCAAGTCTAGTCAGGAGCACACAGACACACACACACACACACACACATACACACAAAACAACATCTCAACACACAGGCTAACCCTATATACACACACACTCATTCATGCGTACACCTATATGTGTAAACACGTATACACACTCCATCCATAACTTCGAGGTACATACTTCCAGTGCACGGCCACCCACATGCACAACAGGCGTGACCGACAATAAAACACAGCCGTGGTCTTGCAGATGCCTAAAAGAACACGACCCTTTGTCATCCATACCGGGACCTTTTCTTCCGGGGGAGGAGCGCTATTCAAGGTCGAAACATGATTTTAGCCTTTAAACCTCTTTCCCAAAACATGAAAGGGCCTCACACGGGCACACACACACACACATTAAGCCGTACTTCCCCTTCTTTTATCTTCCGTATGGCTTTCTATCTTCCACACTGTACAACAAATACTAAATTCATCATCAGGCATCAATTAGGTCTGCTCTTATATTTTTGGTGACATGGTTTCATCCAGGTGTTTGCTTGAATCACATTTCTTCATCAGAAGAAGAGAGTTCTGCATACTGTACTGCATTAATTGTTATAAATGAAACTTTTCATTAAAAAAATAAACAAAGGTAAAATAAGATTTTGTTTTTCTTCAGCATTTTGGTCCTCAAGATGTGAAAGCGCTTGATTGATTGACCAGTTAAAACTGCACCTGGCAATTTCAAAGGTTCATGGTCCTCCGAAATTTCAGCTTCAATCCCCGGCTATCATGTAACATGATGTAATAGTACAGTACTTTGACTAACCCAGCCAGCCTGTGATGGCTTTTACCAAACCATGGCTCAGTCACTGCAGTTAAAAAGATGGAGGACATGTAACTAAATGTAAAATTAAAAATGACAAATCTGTTGCCTCAATAATGGCTCCGTGTGCTTACATTTTGTCACAATGTTATTTTAACATTCAAGTTGATAAGATAGGAGTTAAAGAAAGTAAATAAAATGGAACAAAGTGCAGCTTTTTAATGACCATTTTTTTTTTGCACTACACAACTAGCAGCCACCCCCCACCACTCTTGTTGCCGCTCGGCTGGAATTCCTCGCGGATCACTGCCCGCGCCCTCTTTATTCCCATTCTGTGCCTCCTCCGACACCTGGCCATTGCCCCCCCTTGCCCCTCCCCATCCCCCCAGTCTTCCCTGCCCTCACCCAGTTCTCCCCTCTAGTTCCTCATTAATCGGTCCTGATATTGATGGAAGCTGAATGCTGGCAAATGACTGCGTGTGAAGGCCCTCCATGCACCCGCTTCTCACCCTGCTCGCAACCACATCCAGGGTTGATTAGCATGCCAACCGCTCACCACGTCTGTGAATCAGTCCCTCTGTGCTTCAGCTGGCTCAGTCCTTCACACTATCTATCTATCTATCTGTCTGTTCTGTTCATCACATTTTCCTTGTCTCAGTTCCCATGTCTGCACTCTTTCTTTCGATTTTTAAGACTCTCCTGGCAGCATTATTGTTTCACTTTTGTGCCTGTCTTCAGTGTTCCTCTCTGCCACCTGTTGATGCCTTTCTATCAGGCAGCTTTGTGAGGTCCCCGTAAAAAAAAAAGAAGTTCTCCAAGTGAAAAGACATGGGGACGCACACACATCCTGCCTGCTGCTCTCTCTCACACTAAAGGCATTTAAAACTCAACTCCAGATCCATAAAGAAACTGTCTATGCACCCAAATGATCAAACACGGTTATAAGCAGATAATATTTCTGTTTCGTGTTCAAGCTTCGTGATCATGATCAGCATCTGCTCCTCTGATTATAAAGTTTCCAACGGACTCAGCCAGTGAAGCTGAGTAACACGCACGCATGCTTGCATACACATGATACGTGATGTTCACTGAATAGATGGACACACATTTCATAGCATGGAGGCACCAGCAACCTGAGTAGGAGTTGACTTTCAAAGGCCATAGAAGTGATTTTCTGCACATTCCCCTTTTATCTGCCAAGGCTATGGCTCCTGGCGGAAATGTGTGGTCCTTTCTTAACAATGAGACTGCATGTTTTTGAGCAAAACTGTTATGGAATAACATGATGAAGCAAGGCGCTTTCACATACAATTAGGTTCTGATGACCACAAGCAAAACTAAGTTAATCAGATGAAGTTTAATAAACTGTCTGAGCTTGAGGAAAATAATCGAACCTGTGTTTTTGTTTTTTGAGCTGAATGAGAATTGTCTGTTTTCAACACTACAGCCAAAACAAAACCAGGTGGGACAACCTCTCAGATTTAGCTTTTGCAGTTGACTACAATGCAGCGCAGATGTTTTTTTGTTTTTTTTACAAAGGAAATCAAACTTTTCTGTGGCATTATAGAGACTTTTCTACCTGGACTTTGAAACAGCACTGGAGGCTTATCTCCTTTGATAACCCGCTTCCTCCTCGCCACTACAGCACCACTTTATCTTGACTTGGGGGGAATGAAGTCATTATATCCCTTTAGTGACATGCTGCCCATCACACCTCAGCGCTCGCTGACCAGTTGCCATAGCAGCAAGCAGCTGCGGCCAAGTGTTCTTCTTCTTTGATTTTGATCCGCGCCAGGCAAATCACTCAATCAGACTAATACTCCCCTCCCTCTCCTGGGCAGTGTTATCTGCCGCTGTTACTCTCCTCCAGCTCTGTTTGGATGTCTTCCTCCTGCGCTCACCTGTCAGACAAAGCCCCTCAGCGCTGAAATATGCCTTTTTGTCTATTTGTCCCTGTTGGAATGAAACCATAAAGTCACTTACAGCCAGAATTTTGCCATCCCCTTTACGGCAGCTCGGCTGAAAGCAATCCGTCTTTGATCTGTGTCACGAGTAAACACAGTGATAGGAGTTAAACCCAAGGTCGAACAGACGCTGAAAACACTTATGCGTTTTAGCTGTTCAGGAGATAAGGGAAACAAAGTGCTCTGTCAGGCTAAGTGGCTGTAATGGCTTCAAAACAAACAAAGCAAGGGCTCGCTGCTTCAGAACAAAGGAGGACTCGGCATTCCACAGAGAAACACAAAACATATCTGGACTTAACTTGAGCCAGACACAGTTTGTTTACCTTGCAGGTTGTATGGCAAACATTTATCTGAGTTAACAGGAGAAGGGCCAAGTCTGGTCTACACCTTCCTGTTCCCGACATAATGCCGGTTGACATCTAGACCAAGGCAACTAGTGCCTCTTACTGCAAAGGGCAGCATCCTATTAGGGGAAAATCCAAACTTGAAAAGCCAAGAAACTTGAGTTAAGTCAGAACTGGCTTTTGTTGTGCAAGATTACATTTTGATTTTAAAAGCAAACAATGAGCCAAGAACTCATCAGTTTTTATTGTTCTTGTCATCCACTTTCCTTCCAACGTCTAATACTATTCCTTTGTTCCCACTGACCTCGCATTAAGCAAATACTAAAGCACTCTTGAGAAACACGCTGAACTCCATTACCACTCCTTTGATTGCTGCCCCTGACCCCAAACAAGTGGATATTTCTCCCTAGATTTGTGTGTGGATGACACATTCTTAAAGACTCAGAACAATTTTGCTGCCCGATCCATAAAATATTGATGGCTCTGCTTGTAAAGGTATTATGGGTTTGCTAAACAAGTGCTCAAGTTAATTATTATAATTTAAGATGTTTCATAAAATGTGTCAGCATGTTCTTGTGCACTCAGTAATTTAACTTGGTCTGTTTAAAGAAAAAAAAGGTAAATGACCTCATTTTGAGCTTGGAGACTTTAAATTTCTTTAAAATGCACTTTGAACAATTTAATTTTCTTTGGCTAGACCTGATTTGAGACGAAGGGTGCAGCCTTTAGGGCTGCAGATATATACACAGGCCATGGAAATTAGTCTGGTGCTTTTTTTTCTCCCTCGAATAAACAGAGCGAGACTCTGCTGTCCTGTTTTCTTTAACGCTCCTCTATCTTTTCACTCCCTCTCACTTTTCTGCTCCTACTCTCATTTGGTTTCTGTCTTCCACGCATTCTCACTTGACCACCATGAAACCATTAGCTGTCTGTTTGTGCTCCACTGGTATCCAATATCTTTCAGAGTATGTTAGTTTGACTAACACAGGGTCCTTAAGGTGCCTTAATGGTTGGCCAACACAATTTCCATTGTGCCGTGCAGTCAGTGATTAAGAGGATTTTGATTGCAGGGGCTTTAGGGGTGCCTGTACTGTAAGTGATATTTGGGTTATTCTGAAGCCTGTTGTTGTATTCTGTCTAGCGTGATTGGATGCCGTAATGGTCCCAGCAGTGCAGCAGGCAGGCATATGGCCGAGGTACTGGCTTCCGATGCCTCCCATTCCCTGCTTTATAGACCTCCAGGGGGTCGTGACCCCACCGTAATTCTTCCAAAGCCAGAGAGAGAGTGGAGCGAGCTCACAGGCCTGGAATCCACCAATGTGCCTTACTTCCCATGTGACCCCCACCCTCCCACCCCCTCACCTTGTGCTGCTGTGATATGTGTGGTCCCCATCAGGAGCGGCAGGGTGGGGACAGACGGCGGTGGTGATAGTTAAACAGTCACGGCTGTTAAGAGGTACACTCGCCTCCTCCTCGGGTCAGAGGATGGAGGGGACGGGATCTGAAAACGGGGCGTCTTGTTGATGGAAGAAAGCAATGTCAAGCGGTGGCAGGAAGGAAATGTATGAGCTCGAGTGGGATGAAGGTGATGGTGGTGGTGGGGGGATGGGGGGGTAGTAAAAGGAGAGAGGTATGGAGAAAAGGAAGAAAAATCTGGAAGGCTGGAGAAGAGAGGAGGTGATTAATTAGGAAAAGAGGAGTGAGACACGGCATCTATGTTTTACTGTTAACTGCAAATAAATCATTACTCCTTTTTTTTTTTTTTTTTACCATCCCCACATGTCGGCAGGCATCATAAAACACAGGTAAAGATACCCATAAATACACATTATTACAGCCTTACATCTAACCTCCCTCTCTTCAGATGATAATACCGTATCATCCGTAACAACGCTAACCCAACCACATAGAGCATCTTCCCTCTTCTGTGCCTACCTCATCGCTTTTTAATGTGCATACATAATTTAATGCCTCTTGTTTTAAGTATTATTCTGCCCCTAACATCAGGCGATGGAGAAGTGAGAAAGTAAGGGTGGCTAAGTACACCATGCCATTGATGAAGTAGCACAAGGTCTGGGGGGGTGGATAGGCTGGTGTGTGTGTGTGTGTGTGTGTGTGTGTGTGTGTTATGGAAAGAGGAGGGTTAGAGACTGTGATATCTGCCCAGACAGAAAAACTACTCTGATATCTGATGACTTTCTTGGCAGACAGGCTGCATTGACTGGCAAGAGATCAGCTCCCCTAGGTTGACCCTGTGATGCTTTCACACATCAATAGCACCGTTCAAATTCCTCTGCACGACAAATAAGCAGGAAGTGTCATACCTGAACACAGAGGAGAAAACTGGCCATGAGTTTGTGTGTGTGTGTTTGTGGTTGGGGGGTTTATAGGCAGCCATGGTTGACTGGCTGATTTGATTTATTTCGTGGAGACGCTGCCAATCATTACCACTGCGCTGCCGGCTGAATTGAAAAGAATGCACTCTGGGGTTGTTTTGCTTCGCGTTCACCATGACAGTACTGGCGAAAACGATGAGAACCGTTGCTGACAGTTCATGCTGCAGATGTGCTCGAACATGTGGAATACTTTCAAGCGGCATTCCAACTTTCAATTTTAGCTGTGTGCGTAACAGTCCAGTACTAATCTTCAAAACAATCCACTTCGATGTTGACAAGGAAGCCAGTAAATGATTTAAATCTTTTGTTTGTGGTGATGATGGCACTGACACCAGACAAAACAACTTTTTCACTCTCTCTGTTATTATTCAGCCATTTAAGTGCTGGATCAAGATGAAGTCATGAGTAAATAGAATATTGTATTTCTTATTGTCTTTCCTGGGAAAAGAGTCTTGTGATTGTAATGTATTAATATCCCTTAGGGAACTAGGTACACTGAGCTTTGTCAGGTAACACTCACACCCATACAGTCCCACAGTTAATAATGCATCACCCCATAATGGCCTGCCAATACACATAGGTGTGTAGGAATAGGGATGTGTCAGAGCACGAGTGTGATTATGTGAAATACTGTCTGGTGTGCAGTGAGCAAGGTCAACAAGCTGCTGGTCTTTGTTCATTCAGTAGCAACCAGCACAGTAGTTATCCAAGGAAAGGGCCTAGAAACACAATGTTCCAGATCAAATGTAATTAAAACTTTGTTCTGTGTTTCCTGACTGCATCAGGGAGATGGTTGTATACTTTTATCACAGCTTGATTTTTCTGAAAGCTGGTGATGTCGGAACTTAGTCCTGAGACAAACACCATCAGCAAAGAGACCATCACTCTTTTAGAGCCCCGTAAAATCCGTTTTATTTTTTCCCAAATTACGTTTTAATTTTTCCCGTATTCTTTTTTTTTTTTTTTCCTTTTCGGTTTTTAATTTTTGAGAATTCAATTTTTAGCTTTTGACGCAAATTTAACCCCGAGACAGTGTTTTAAGTAATGAAATATAGATGATGTCTTCAGTTATAACTGAAAACTTTAATGCTTTCACACATTTAAGCAAAAACATAACACTAAAACAATGAAACATGCGTTCCACAACTTTGGTGGAAATATCAAATGCACTGTAAACTTTTTAATTTCTTCTATCCCCATGCTCTTTGGTTTTCCACCGATTACTGACATCTCCATTGAAGTACATGATAGTCAACCTCTTTGTGTTGAGCTCAGTGAGTGACTCTGGTTTGACTTACCACTTAGCATTTAGACGGTGTCTCACATGGCCACTTCAACATGTTTGCATTAATTTGTTAATGGGGGGTGGGGGGGGCGTGCATTATTAGTGACCCCCTCGGAGCATTTTCCCAACAAATACGTTCCTTTTTATTACGAAAAAAAAAACTTTTATGTAAAATGTCGGCCAGTTCCGTATTATTTATATTTATATTTTATAATGAATTCAGTTTTTAACGTCTAATTCCGTGATTCCGTCCGCAATTCCGTGATCGCGGATTTTATAGGGCCCTACTCTTTGTTTTGACGTTGTGAAACATTTACAGCACCAGATGAGTCACATTTATCATTGAACACAAAGAAGTCTAAGGATCTTGTCACTCCCTCTCTTAGTACTTGACCCAGAAACCAAACCTGAGGGGGAAGAATAAGAGGGCTCGATGTGTAGGGCATTTTTTCAGACAGATTAGTTTGATATATGATGACATGCAAAACTAATTTGTCAAGCCCATGCTGCGGTCTTCAGTTGTCATTTGTGGCGGTGGGAGTGTTGGAAATTCTGTGAGGAACATTGATATGTTTCGAGCAGAGCAACTGAAATCTACACTTTCATGGGCTTAATGGCACTAAATGTATAAGTGTGGTTCAAATAGAGAAACTATAGTTGAGCTTTTAACGGTTTAATTTTGCGAAGTTTGTCAAATGTCAAACAATAGTCTCCCAGTGTAATGGTTTGATATCATAGTTGTCATTGTGGTTCAGACAGAATTATATTGTCTCTTATCTTTTGTCTTTTTGACAAGAAAAGAACATGACTGATTAAGTATCTTTTTTTTGTGTTTATTCATTTTTCTTCAGAGCTTGTTGGTTTTCTTTGATTTGATTACACTGCACTACTACTTTTTGCAGATATTGAATTTGTAATGGAAAGGGAATATCTCCCTGTAATTGACATAAGGAAAATGGAAAGAGCTTGTCATCTTGTCATTTCCATTCTGTGAGTCCTTGGTCAGACAGACATTTGCAGGCTGCCGCACAACGCTGTTTCCTTCCCTTTGAATATTTCTCCATTACAGTCCAACTTATGTAGTTTACTGGATCAGTGATTTTTCTTCACATAGTGGGCTCTGTGATTGTCTCTATGAGAACTGCCTGTTGCATGTTTCAGTAAAATCTGTCTGCATTCGCAGTTCACCATTTAGCAGAGCCTCGATAACCTAAAAAAAAAAAAAACTACCCCTGTATATTTGTGGTGGTGAATATCTCCAGTTAAAATATTTCTGGTTATTCTTGGAAAATATTAAAACCACATTGACAAACATACTTGATAGGGTTGCATTTTTCTCCCAGTCAGAGGTCGTAAGCTCAAACATCAAACTCTACTGACGATTCCCATATGTCACACATACACAGGCAGCACTTCTTGCAGGTCATCAGTCCAACCCTGTCACCAAACTTCAGGTGATAAGGACCCAGAGCCTCTTTACAGCAGATTTTAAAGGCAGAGGAAAGGCTCTTTAAAGGGATATAGAACAGGTCATAAACGGATTTGTTTATCACACTTTAATGACTCGTCTTGCCACACATTACGTGGGATGATGCAGATCTCACACAGTGTGTGAATCAGTCAAGCAAAGACAGACTATTGCATTAAAAAGAGATGACTATCTTTTGCACAAACTTGCACAGACAGACTAATGTGTGCACACATACTTGTAAACACTTTCAAACCAAAGGTGCTGGCAAAAGGCAAATGTGGTGTCGACCACCTCCTCTCCTAGCCCGCAGTTTGCCAAAGCCGCCAATCAAAGCGGTTGGCATGGAGATAGCTGCTCCCTAAACCACCACATCATCATCTCATGTAGGACAAATTAGGCAGGGAAATGGGTCCCTTTGCTCTCACACTTCCAGTTTAGTGTGATTTAAAGCTGGGGGGGGGCATCTCGTCTTCTGGACTAATACAAGCATATCATGGTCGTACTGCTCCTACGGAGGCCTGTAGCTCTGTTATTACCAGACCTAATCAAGGACCAGAGAGACACTAAGAAATAAAAAGGATAGATGAGAGCAAGTGAGAGAATGAAATACCTCATGTGAAACCAGGGACCACACATCCGTGAAATAAAGGATTCCTTCATGCTCTTACATGAGCTATATACATTTTTAATCATCCCCTTTTAACTAATGGCTTGTAGGCAAAGCGTGGGAGGGTTGTGATGATTATTTCTATCAAGTCAATTAGTAGTGGCATCTGAAAAGCTGTCACTGTGATGAAAAATGATTTGTGCACCCCTGTCTAACTTTGCTGCAGGTATTTGCTCACAGAGCACTTAAAATGATTGGATGGATGGATGAATGTCACTTGCACGCCTCTTTTTTTTTTTTTTTTTTTTTTTGAATCATACATTTTCTCTTCAGCTGCTGCTTATAAAAATGTGGGACCCTCTTTTACAGAATTTTCCACTGCAAAATTTAAAATGTACTGATCTGTTAAACAGGTCTCAGTTGGTTGTCAGGGATTTGGGAAATATGGAAAGCATACTTATAAATCCTGCTGCCTGTGTTATTAGCCAGGTTTCTTTCACACAGCGTATGATTGGCCAGGTGACTGTTCCTGCTCGCAATTTATTGCTCAGGCTGATGTGTCTCCGCTATGAAATATGGTGTCACTCTGAGCTAACTACACTTTAATAGTGAAACTATACTAATGATACATCTACAGGTGTGGCTAATGGCAAAAACACGACTTGATGCATGGAAAGAAAAGCTGTGCTTCGATAACATTCACATGGCGGTCATATGTTGTAATTAGTAGTGAGACAAGACAGTTAAATTTACTTAAAAGAAATGACATGCAGTCTTATATGAAATAATGGATGTTTGAAAACACCACTCTGTGTGCTGCTGGCTGAATTGTTAAGTTTTGCAGTTATTGTTTTAGCAGAGCTCTCTGATCGGAAATCTGTTCTTTGGTAGTGTTTTGTCTCATGACAAATAGACGACAGAAAGACTTTTCCAAAATCAGTTTTTAGATAAAGATTTTTTTATAGATAGGAAATTATAAGAAGCCAGTCCAACTTCATGCTAACTAAATCTTAATGGGGCTGACTCATTCTGAAAGAAACATTATAAATGGACTTTAACAGCCCAGCAACATTAAGGCAATAAAAAAACTCACAATGCAGCACTCTGTCAGCTATGCCAATGTTCCCTCCATTGATAAAAAATATCTGCAGTTGTGAATCTAAAAATTATATAAAAACATGCATAACTGTTATCAAACCAGTATCTAATGCTATTCAATGTTTTCACATCAGATCAGAAAAATCTAATAATACACTTCCAGTCCAAACAGAAGACCTGAACACCTTTCAGTCATACATCAAATGGTAGATTTACTTTCTCTTATGTTTGTTTTCGGCGATTGCCCCTTGGCCCTGCTGACAAGTTAAGTTACACTGACTGATAACACAGTTTGGCTGTGTAGGGATTACTGTTGTACATCCTGCGTTTGGCCCCTGGGAACGCCATACCGTATCACTCTGTCAACAGTTACTGCTCAGAGAGTGCTCCACTTTCTGAGGCTCACATTTGTGTGCAGGGTACCATATGTCAGACTGCACCATCCCCTGCCAAAATCAACCACGCAGCTTCCCCCTTCTCGTCTCTCTTTGCCTCAGAAAACACAGTGCTCTGCGGTGTTGATGAGGTGGGGCTGAACTCTGAGCCCTACCTCATAGTTTCCCTGAAAACACCTACATCATCTCCCCAACTCAAAACCTGTCTTTTCAGGACCCAACAATAACCTCCAATCTCGCTGACAGAGTGATGCCTCACCAATGACACACTGGATGGCTCCCTGGATAACTAAATCTGTGTGCCAGTTTGCCTGGAAGTCATGAAAATGAAACAAAGCTGCATCTCTGGGGTTTGGGCCACTGCCACATGGTCCACAAAGCCCCTGTTTCATTGTAAAAGTGGGATTAAGAATTCATTTAACACACAGGGATATACTGTTATGTGACAGTGCTGGGCGCTCTATAGTACTTTAATGGGTCCAGCTTGTGCTGACAGATAAGTTGAGCTGAGCTGTTCTGGACCAGGGGCTCCATCCACTTCTTCCTTCTACATGAAACAGACTGTTATTCTTTCCAACAGGCCATACAGTAGTCCTGTCCATCATTAAAGCTATGAATCACATCTCTACACTTGCACTGACTCCCTCAGGGGTATATCATTGGTTTGCCCCCTTAATCTGGGTAGATTTCCGTGCTGGGTCTACTGTACAGTATAGGGTTCTGTTTTTAACACAATGAACAGCTTGCTCGTGTTACTCTGCAAATGCAGTACATACCACAAACTTCCCACATTTGCCATTAGACACTGTGGTTTCAGGTGTTAAGCGAAACGTAAATGAATGCGCATGCGCCCTTCGGTAGAACACAGCATGGCTTTTATGGGTAAAAATGTTTAGTTGCTTTTTAACCCTGCCAACTTACATTATCAAAGCAATGGTAATAACCATATGTGGTTTAAGTCGACGTTAAATTCAATATTGAGGGATTTGTTCCATCAACAGGAGAGGCAACAGTTCCGCTTGCGAAAAAGATAAAAAGACGTCGTGCCTCCGAGCTGCTTCACGCTGTTTTGGAGGTCATTTGCTTCTTCACGATACCCCCATTAAGCTGCAAGCACTAAATATAGGCTACTTTGTTAGAAAATCAGTATATTCTCTTTGGTTCTGCTTTGAACCTCCACCACATCAAAGTCATTTATATGCAGATTTCTTTCTTCAACTGTGATGCAATAAGTTGCAAAGCAATTTGTCAAATTGGGTTTTCCATGGTGAGAGAAAGGGAGCCAAGGAGAAATGTCTCTAGACAGACATTAACGATACGATTAAGCCCCAGAACACAGAAACATGTAGGTGCTTGTGATAGAAAGTAGGGGAAATGTCAGTTGGACGGGAAAACTGCACTTGCTGGGGGAAAGGTGTATACAGCTGGGAGGTGTGGTTCAGTGGAGGGATTACTCATGGCAGTAGAAAAAGTTTCCATCCATCATTCATGCGGCAGAAATCTGTCTGTTGGCTTTAACTAATTGGCCGTCTATCTGTCAAATCCTGATTTCCATGCCCTTTGGGCAGAGCAGGGAACAGTCAGTCACCATGCAAGCCAGCTGCAAATGTTTGAGAAACAGCTTGTCAGATTAAAAAAAAGAAGAAGAAGAAGAAGAAATAATATAACCGAAAGCAGTAGCTGCCAGTAAACCGATGAATGCATTTTACATACAGTGGATGGTGTAAATACACAGCGCGGTAATGAGAGATGCTTTCAGTATCCTCTCTGGCTCTCATTTATTAGTGCTGGAACACAAACACTTTGTGGATAACTTTGAGTTTGATGTCTTTGTATTTGTATGTATGAGATGTATATTTTCTTAGTCGGCGTCAGAGCTGAACTGTCTTTTCTGTGAGCAGCTCTCTTCCCGATCCTCGTTTGAAAACGCTGCTGCTTTCTTTAGAAAGCTGAGATGCAGCATTGACCCCTTTTTAGAGAGGAAGAGTGTTGTTGTAGTATCTAGGCACTCCCCCTCCTCCACCACCCTGCCCATCTCTCCCAGCCTCTCACTTCAGACAGCCTCTCACTTGAGAGCTCTCTCCTACATCAGCACTAAACTCTCCTTAGTCTCAGGAAGTGGTGGAGGAAGCACTCTCAGCCTAGCAGTCTTTTCTTAGACTCCTAGGCCTCATTTTATATTCATAGCCCCTTCCACTGTTGAGGGTATCAGGTTTAGAAAAGGGGAAAACAAGATAACACAGAGTTTAATTATTTACTGTCAAATTGTTCATATTCCCTGTAATTATATTAAAAAACATGTTAAGCTTTGCCTCTAACTGTTTCATATTTGGCAATGTTTCTCCGTACGTCTAGTCAGAGACGCTCTGCTGCTGACTTTGACTGCCGTAGCAGAGGTCATTTTCCCCAAAGCGTGGTTAAACGGTGGAACTCTTTTATGCATCACTCTCCATGGCCACACAAATAATGCAAAGACACTTATGGCTGTAAGTGGGAAATTGAGAGACTGCAATTTGTCATCAAATCTCATAGCACTTCATATGTCCTTCTGGGTGTCACATGCTGATGGTGAAAATCCATTACATTACAAACTGGGCTGCAGAGCATTTGACATCAGGCGCTATACTAAGCGTGAGAACTTTTTTTTTTTACCTTGAATAAATCATGCAAAAAAAAGATTCTCTCTCTGAATGGAGAGACAATCACTGTAGCAGGAAGAAGGTTGTTCAGTTCATAAAATGGGGAAAAAGTTGGAGGAAATGCAAATAAGTTGCTTCTTGTATAACTAAAGGCTAATCGCTTTCACATGCACAAATCCACCTTCAGGTGCTCTTCAAGTTGGAAAAACTGCAGATTGATTCACTTGAATTAATCCTCCTTAATTGATATGGATGACAGAGTGATTTCACCTGGTATCCTATATTAACTACTTTGTTTGTCTAGACTACCAGGTGTAATGAATCTGTTTTTGCCATTTCCGCACTGATGGAGACCCTGTGAGGTCCAAGTCCAAGTCCTTAGTCGCTGCTGAGTCATCTTTTAGAAGGTTTTAATGTAACTGCTCTCTTTCCGCTGCCTTAAGAATGTCAGCCTTGCTGAGATCTATCCGTTGACAGCCCCCTCAGACCTGCATCTTTTCTTTCACGTAGTTGATTGTGACCAAACCATGAACACAGCAGATGGTGTTGGGAGCGGGGCAGCTCATAAGGACACTCTGACCTTTTTTTTTTTTTCCTTTAGAGGACCCTACCTACCTATGTCCTACGAGCGGGACTAATTCAGATGCTCACAACATAGAAAAACGCCCACAAGAAAAAACAAAAATATATGATTCCTGCGGCGAGACACTCTGCATCCTGTCCTCCTCCTGATTAATAGCCACCAGGTCTTGCTGAGCAGCCGTGCTCCTCCACGGCCGGAGGTTCACACTGTGAACGACGCAGGGGCTGACAGTGGTGAGCTATGTGCTGCTCCGCCCTGCAGGAGGTAATGAATTGACGTGGCTGCCAGGACTGGAGTGCAGACAGCAGGAGGAGGGAAAGTGATCAGTCTTTCATGGTGAGATACTTCTTGTGCAGCATGCAGGCCACTGATAGCAGGATGAGAACAGAGTCTAAAAGAGAGGGGAAGGGAGAGGGAGGAGAACAAGGTGAGAAGTAGTGGATAGGAAGAGAAAACGGGTGGAGGATGGCAGAGATAAAGAGGAGGCTTGGGGAAGGGGTGGGGAGTCACCCAGTCTGTGTTAACATTCCTGGGGAAATTCGCTCCCTGCTCCCCCCACAACACTCCCTAAACCACCACAGAGGGGGTTCATTATTCTCACTGTACTCCTCCACTAATTATCGTTATCATTATGGGGGATAATTACCATTTCACTGCCTAACACCCATGTAGGCTGCTCGGCTCTGAGTCATAGACAAGGTTATCAATAGCTGCTCAATTGCAGTCTCATCTGCCTAATTATACGATTTGGGCTTTGAGATAACTGAATAGGATGTGAAATCTAGTATTATGCCTTGAGTATGGGCAAGATGCAGAAAGTCAGCAGAGGGCCTTGAAATAAAGCGATGTGTGTGGAGCCTGCTAATTAAAAGCTGTGGCTTTCGCTGGAATATAAATCAGAGGAAATCCAGGGTTATGAAACAACTGGAAGTCTCTGAAATATCCTGCAACCTGGTGCCGCGCTGAGCACGTGGCGAGCATGGAATAAAATCCAGTCAGATGTGACGGTAGATTCTGTCTTTGATTTCTCCCACTCATTACCTGTAGAAAGAACATTTACATGCTATCTGATTTCAGTGTTTCTGCTTTATTTCTCCCCTCGCCTCCGCTTGTAAGTAACTAACACTATTAGCTACAATTGAATCAGCACATATAACAATATACATGAGGAGTCTGCAGTTGTTCATCAGACCTGTATTACATTTGCTGGCTGTGACTTATGCTAGGCTTAGTAGCCATGTTTGTCGAATAGGAGGCGAGGGGGGGGGGGGGTGTCTCTAAATCCCTCTGTGGCATTTTGGGGTTGCAGCTGACGCCTTGAACCTGACGAATGCTCTCTCCATCTGCTGCAGCTCAACACTGCAGCACACTAGAGGGATGGACGCCCAATCAACAGGAGAAATTCATTAGACCTGTCAGGGATGGATAAGGGAGCATGAGGGCTCGGGCACGGAGGGTACGGAAAGAGAGGGAAAGAAGGTGACACAGCAAGGGGTTCAGTAAGCTTGTGACGGACAGTTGGGTCAGGCTGGCCCAGTGTGTGCCACCGAGGACCTCATGACTGACAAGAGGCACATTGTCTTTGACCCCAATTACCAGAGGTGTTTCTTTCTGTGGCATGTCGGCTGGCCCCCTCTCTATTCCGCAGAGATTTGCTTTTCCAGCCTGTTGTTTTCCCACACAGAGTGATGGCTTAGTTCTGCTGACCAGGATGTGTCTGACTAATAACTATCAAACTCGTGGACTTAAATGCATTGGTTGTATCAGTGTAGGTTTCAGTAGCAGGAATAATGTTTATTAATTATCATCATTATTATAATAATCTAAAAAAGTTTTTGAACTAGCCAAGTGTTGGAAACTCACATTGGTTCAGAACAAAAAAGAAGAAAAAAAAAAAAAAGAATTCATTGATTTTTCCTGATTTATTTTCTGCTGGCCCACTAACCAGCAATTTATTTAACCAACTGTGACAACTGTCCAGATAATAACTGAATAAGTGCACAAATTACACCATCAGCAGCTCAGACGTGTACATTTTCTGAAATAATATTCACAAACACATGCTGATATTGTCTATTTATTCGTTTGTTTCTTTGATCCTCTTCTGGATCATTTTCAGAAGATCAAGCTTGAGTTTTGAAGCGTCATAAAAGGTGTCACTTTTTTGGGTCGGGTAACTTTCACTGTGCATTTTTTCATTGATTTCTTTTGTTTTTCTTTTTTTTTTTTTTTTTTTTAAGATATTCCTCCTCCTTTTTTAAAGATATTCCTTGATTTAGTGTTGGCCAGCATTCTTTTCTGCCGATGATTTGACCATCTTCTGTCTTTAAATCTCTCCTCAGAGACCCTCATGGACTCCACCACAGCCACGGCGGAGCTGGGCTGGACCGTCTACCCTGTGTCAGGGTCGAGCGACAACAGCGTAAGTGGCACGCTCCAGTTTCAGCTCTGCTTCTGATAATTAAAGCTTTAATGAAGTAATTGTTTAAGTCACAACATAATTGCAAGTCATCTGAAAGCATTTTTACATAGTGACAATGGAGAGGTGTGAGGCCTTCCTCTTCTTTGTTAGAGGTACAGATAATGTGTAAATTTGTTCAGCCGCCCTTAAAAGTTTAATTTCTGGTGCTCCGTCTCTTGGCCGGTATTTCTGTTTCTCACTCTTAGGTCAAAGATCAGTGATTGAGCCTGTCTGCCCCCCAGAGTGAGCTAAATCATTTCCCCGGAAAGCTTGGACCAAAAAAAGCCCAACTGCACGGTTAAAAAGAGAGAATTTGAATTAAAACATTTTATTATAGTTATATAATGTTATTATATGGTAATGTTTCCCCCATAAAACCTACATTTAGCGATGTTTGATGAAGAAAATCTTGAATGTCTGGAGAAGTTCCTACAACATTTTTTTTTTGCCACAAAAAGTCAAACATTTTAACTCCTATTGTAAAAAATATTCACTTTCTTCTGCGTTCTCCCTCCATAAATGATTCAGGTTTCTTACATTTTAGCCTGATCTGAACTTTCTGGTTCATGACCAATGCTCTACAAGTGAACAATCCCACATACTTAGAGCTAAAAATGTGCGCTCATAGGTTAGGCCAGAAGCTATGTGTTATACGGGCCTTGTTGGTGTTTGATGCACAGTATTTCCACATGGTTTGCCAGGGCATTGGTTCCTCCTAACCACATGCAAGCCAGTCCCACTTAAAATCAGCCAAAACCAGAGGCTCAGTCTCCTTCACTTCTTTCCCCACCATAAGATTTAGACTTCTTAGCTTTGGTCCAAAAGAGAGAAAAAAATGTTGTAGGCTTATTTGCTGGTGCATTTCAAAAAACCACTGCCGATTTTATTCAATTATTTATGCTTCTGTGGTTTGTATAAAAGATGGTTTGAATTATACTCTATCATGCTGTGTCTTGTTGCACTAAAAATGAAGGAGAAAATGGCATTGAAAGCTGGCCTTTAACAGTTCCATGATACAACTTGAAAGTTGTTCAGCAATAATTTAGGACAACTTCATCTCCACCAACCTGAGGGCACGTCGTCTCCTCTCTGCTGATTCCTACAATCAATACCAAAGCACAATGGCGCCTGGTTTCTTCTTCTCTCGTCAGCTCTGGATCCAATCTACACAGACCGAGGTTACGCACATGCATATTGACTCCAAAGACAGTTTACATCATATCTCCCTTTCATCTTTCCAAAATGTTAGATTCAGCAAAACATTCACTCAACCCATGTTTCATAAATAGGCTTAATACTAAGTGGAAACTTAAGACGTAGATTTTGAACACAAACATCACCGTTGAAAACTGCAGTTAGAGTTGTACAAATGCCCCAAAATGAGATGGGGCCAGAGTGAGATGGAATGAGGGTCCGAACAAAATAAAGACCGCAAAGCTCTTCAAGAATTATCTCCATTCCAGCAACATGTGGTTTGCTGTCTGATTCTGTGGTAGTTTTCTCTTCCAAATCAAATATCTCCACACTCAGCCTTCCTGAAGGGATTATCTATTGTGACGTTTGAATATGCACCCTTATTTGTTTTGAGCCTCAGAAAAATTCTCCTTTCGGAAAACCTCCAATGCAGTTGCGATGTATCCCTCTCTTGGAGTGCAGTGAAATGCGAACAAGTCCCTAAGCCCCCTGGGTTTAGTCAGGTATAGGTTAGCCTTATCAGCGTGGGCACTAAAGTTTTATGACGGTATGGCTGAGATTGTCGAGAGCACAGCCCGCTGGAAAATGAAGAGTGAGAGCGATGAAGATAGCTTGTCCCTTATGGCCCAGGGCAACAGGTGTAGAAAATGGAGCTCGCTGTCCCGCTCAGTATAACAGCAAGAGGTGCTTTACAGAAGCTATTGTCTTACACACATATATGCATGGCTTCGTGGGCTTAGCTGGTGGATCAGTAACATCCAGCAGAGCGCCGCACCAGCAGTTGGCTTTCGCTGCGCTGTATGGCTTCGTGAAATATATCCTAACTTGACATGTGATACTTTGCGGCACAATGGAAACGCAAACAAGTAACAGTGTGCTGTTAAGTCAAAGATGTTATGGCAGTTGGTGTTATTCCTCTGTTTAATTTTACGGGATATTTTGATAATTCTTATCACATTATTGGTGTAAGAAATTCCTTCAGCTCCAGATATAAAATCCACTTCCTCCGGTGGATTTTTGAAAGCATACAATGTTACACTTATACTTGTGTAAACCTAATTTTACAACGGTCTCTGTGTATAGCTTGGCAATTCCCCCTTTTTAATTATGTAAAGTGACAGCCAAACTTATGTTGTCCCAGAGCCAGACAAGCGAGACATCTTCATTACTCTTCACAGCCAGCCGGAAAACATTCAGTTCTAGTGTGATATTTACCAAACCAGAGTTTGATAAGTACTTCAGGAAGTTTACTGACTTTTGACTAATGTTCTCAGATTCTGGCGAGAAAATACATGTATCATGAGCCTCACTCCTCTTGCATATGCAAACTGTAGCCAGTGGAGCTGGAATATCACGTGGCTGCGTCTCAGTGAGTCTTTGTAAAACTGTAACCCCAAGTGTGCACATTTCCCAGAGCACACAACACAATACACAACGGTGCATTTTGCCTTTACATATATCTACCAGAAAGAACACTGATACTAATAGTGGTTTGCGAGGAAAAAATCTTGTTGCTCCGTATTCAAACTTGCATTGCAAAGAAACTCAGGTGGCTCCTTTTAACAATAGTCAATAAACTTGAGGAAGTTGACCCACTGGGAATCTCCTTTGTGAGATGGAGGTAATGTTTTCAGTTTTTTCTTTTCAAGTGGAGCTCAGAGACATGCGAGCATCAGGTCAGACATCCTGACCCGCTCCCTGCTGCGCTGCAGTGCTGACAACAGCAGCCCTTTATAAGCACACCACTGGCTGCAGGCAGCACACAGAGCCACCGTGGAAGGGAAACTGAGGTCTCCTGCATAGGCGGAGAACATAATGAGGTGGTGTCTTTGTGTGTGTGTGTATCATTATGGATGTGTCATAAACAAGATATATCTGGTGTCACTTGGGGACACACCGCACTGGAGTTATACAGGAAGCCAAGATGCAGCTTGTGTTGCTAAAATGTCTGAAGCAAATCAGTTCCTTATGATTTATCAAAGACGCTGCATATTGTATTAAAATTCCTTTGGAATAAGTTTGAGGTTGTTTATGTATAATTGTGGGCATGTGCAGCAGGCCAAACAGGGCATACTGCTTTTTTTCACACAGCTTTGTTTTTCTTTACAAGTAATTCATTGAACTCATTTTGTTGCATTGGTTCACAGGAATTCCAAGTGACCGCTAACTTGCTGCGATTCACAATTAGAGTGTGTGAAATGATGTTTTTAGGAGCTCTGCAAAGAAATATGCAAACAAGATCCACATGTAACTCTGTGGAATTTGGGGTAAAAAGATGGAATTGTTCTTCTAGTTTCACATGTTGTGTATTAGTAGTGGACAGTGGTAATTGGAGTTGACTGCAGCAGACATTTCTACTTAAGTCTGTGTGTGAGTCTCTCCGCCGTACGAAGCCCGGCCTCCTGCAGGATTTGGCTCCCATGGCCTCTCTCATAGTAATTGAATGCAGAGAGTGGGTGTCATTCGTACTCCATCCCTCCAGGGAAAGGCACTCCTGCTCTGACAGATTTCCCACAACTGCAAATGGGACGACAGCGCCTGGGGAGTTTTCCGCTGGATCTCTCTCTCCCTGCTTTTGTGTGAATAATTTATTTACTTATGTCAGTGATAAAGCGCTCATGTGCAGTGTCGCCTTAGGTTGTGGAGCAGGTTCAAGTTAAGTCAAACGCCGTAATGACAAGATGTGACAAATACACACTTAATGTTTTGCGTCAAAAAAACAAAACTGTTATATCCTGGAGTGCTCTGACAGGGTGCTCTCGCTGCAACTTGACTGATGTGTCACTTTATTCTGACCAACAGAAGCTTGTAGAGCAGACTGTTGTTTACGTTAGTTGTCTTCTGCTTTATGTATCACGTATTTATGGAAGTTGGTTTGAATGCTGCTTTGTCATTGTCTGTTATGAGGGAACCTGCTTTTCAGGGACGTCACAGCCCTTCAGGAACCCTTTACAGTTATGTTATAGCCATTTTTTTACATCGCATATCTTATGCTAATGGAAAGAACCCACATCAATACTAAATAACACACTACATATGCACTTCAGATTACTACTTGTTGCCTCATCTACAGTATATTAAGTGAAAATGATGTTTGCCAGATGTTCTCTTTTGTTTTCATTGTGAATTGTATGTGTGCCAGTCCATGCTTCAAAGTAGCCATAGTAAGACCTTTTATTGTCTTTAAAAAAAAAAACAGCTCACAAAAATCTAAAAAGACTTAATGTTTTCTGTTATCCATGATACAAAAGATGAAAACAGAGCTAATCGTCCAACTTGACCATACTGCACCTAATGCCAGTTACTCTAAACCAGTGTCAGAAGGCAAATTTGCACGGCTGCTTTCACATTAAAACCAACATTATATCACATTGTAAAATTCTGCTCTGTAGTACATTTGCAGAAGCAGAGCCAGTGACACGTGGAGGTGGCTTATGGACACATGATGCATTTGGAGTTAAACCAAGCTTTTCACACATCTTTGATGCCGTGGTGTGTACAGTTTGGTAACTACCTGCGTTTCTCTTTTTCACCATCATCTTTTTCACATCAGTGACAGTAGATAGCATGCATGCTATTGAACAATTGATCCAAGTCTTCTGTTACCTCTAAGGCAAGCAGTAGACCAAGAAGAACAATGCCCGGCATAAATTCATCCAAGCCCTGTGCCCTGGCTGCTGTGTCTGAGCGACCTGTTGTCATCTCACTCAAAGCACTCAGCACACAGCCGTGGTGATTGAGTACAGCTGTTAATGCACTTGAGCAAACTGTCCACCTTGTGGGACAAAGTGGTTTAATGGCCTTCTGTGGCCTATCCTCACATGTAGAGATTCCCTTAAAGATATCCTTCATCTTGCCTGACTGATGGGTTTTTACTGCTACATCATGACAATCAGAATCTTGATGTTTATGGAATCTCTCAAGGGAACTTTTTCCAGTTTTTGAAGCCTGTTGAAACAAATGAAGGTTCTGCATTCTTTTCCAGTGGTGATTTACTTTTGCTGCAGTAAAGGCTGAGCACGCCTTCAACACCAGGATTGAAACGGAGCCATGGAAATGCATTGTACCGATGTGAAAGCTGAAGACTTAATAATGAATTAGGGTCTGGCTGATTTGGTTTTTCTGGTGAGAATGGCTGGTTGGAGGTGGCCGCAGCAGACGCGACCTGTACAATATTGTCCTCATCCTCTTCCTCTTCTCCTGAGAACACGCCCTCTCCCTCTTCTTCATTTTCTTGCTCGGCTACCACTTCATCATCCTATAATGTAAAAAAATTGACATGAGACTCAATGTTCATATTCCAGAGCATATTATTCCTCCCTTACTCCCCCCATCTCCTCTGTCACAAACAGCCTAACATGTTAACTTCAGATAAGGGCAACCCTTAAAACTATTTGTTAACCTTTATTCAACCAGGCAGAATAGGAGTAAAATAAATCAATCAGGATTTCATTTGACAGCTCACCTCTGCATCATCATCCTCCAGCCTACTGAGCTCAAGACTTGCTGAAGTGATTTACTCTCCTAAACACGGAGAAGACATCCTAATTAGGATTAGTTGATGATTAGCTCAATCAATATACTTGTAGTGTGTGTAGTAACACTCAGCTCAAGTTTTTCAACTCCATCAATAGCTTTAATGCATGTAAATGAACACCTACATAGCCTTCATACAAGATATGTACTGCTATAAAATTGCAATCACACATTGGATGCTAGATTTCACTTTCATTCCAAAGCAGAGATACATTCATGACGAGGTTTGAAAAACCCCTACAGATACTTTTGTTTCCCTCCCTGCATCTTCCATCTTGCGTAACAAAAAGAACAATGAGATCGTACATGTCAAACACAGTGACTATCAATAGCAAACTATAGCGGTACAAAAAAATGTATCTAATTCGTCTAGTTATGTTTAAAGTCTCATTTTAACAACATAAGACTAAGATACAAAAGAAAATTATAACTAGAACATAAATTTCAGTCTAATCGTTGGAGTTTTCCAAAAAATGCCTCTTCAGTTGCATGTGTGCAGAAAGCATGCCTACAGGGCAAGTTTGCGTGTAGTCACACAAGTAGCGGTAAACGGGAACACTTTCCCTGGCTCGGACCAGTGACTTGGAGTCCTTGGACTGATTGGTTGGCCAAATAGCTGTAATTGGTTGGATGGCCGTTCAATCAATCTAAATGGGCCATTGCAGAGCT
Organism: Remorina albescens; assembly: GCA_034769265.1. NCBI lineage: Eukaryota > Metazoa > Chordata > Actinopteri > Carangiformes > Echeneidae > Remorina > Remorina albescens. The sequence continues at coordinate 24,375,688 of CM068494.1, forward strand.
GGATGAAAGTGACTAGCCCAGCGCAAAAAGAACTCGGGGGGTTTTGGGGGGGCAAAAGTGGAGGACGTGCCTGCTGTTTTTGGTCAATTTTGGTCAAGAGGCAGTAATAAAATATAAAGGCTATAAAGTGACATCTTAAATCATAGTTGGTCCCAGTGATGCAAGCTGTAATAGATGGAGTCTTTTGTTTTGAGGTGGATTCTTCCTCAGTCCTCACAATACCCATTTTATGAAACTTCAAACAGCTTTGATTGGCTGTAATGACCATCAATAACTCCTCTCCTTGTGTTTGCCAGACAGATCTATTTATCAGCATTTTGACTGGGTGTTGACAACTAGTATCCACGAGGAGTGTAGCTGTGGTCAACTTGTTGCAGCCAACAAACTTGTTTACCGTCTGCACATGGGCTGAGTTTCCCTTAGTTGCACAGATGTCCAAGGAACAGAGAAATCTGACAACACAATAGTGTTACTTGCAGTGAAAGTGCATAAGAGCCCCGTGGTCCCAGCAGAGCAATATAACGGGTGACACATCAACAACCATGAGTGTGTGCATGTTAGCTGCACTGTTAGCTGATGCTTGCCTTGCTGTCCTTTTTTTAAAAGAGTGGATATCCTTCAAAATGAGTCCCTTTTAATGGCCCCTTTCTCTGCTTTTCATTTAGGAAGTTGTTGATTTTATCTTTTGAGTCAATATGGCCGCTCTTAATCCCTTTAACGCTCTAACTGTAATTATATTCAGCACAAACACCTTATGTACTTGCCCTTGAGCGCCGCACTGAGCGGTTCTCTGCTTGCCCAGTGTAAACTAATTTGGAAATGCCAGGTAAATGGATGAGATGGAGGTATAAAACAGCAGTAGTGTACAGTAGCATCATGTGCACTTAGAGAGGTGGTGAGTAATTAGTAGCTACAAAGAGGTCCAAAGAGATACGAGACCCTGGACTAATGTTATGGTGTGGGTTGGTGAATGAAGCAAAGAGCTCTCTTTGTTGAATGGTCTCAGCTGCAGGGGCAACTCCAGTCTATAATTCAGCTTTGACAGTGCGTTCCGCTCGGCTGTACAGATAAAGCAGAGACCTACTGTCATGGAGATGTATGGATTGCAGGTCAGCTGAACTTTTCTCTCTCTCTCGCCTCGAGTGGCAGAGGAGATATTGATTCTCAGCGAACGTCATTGAACTGTAACACCTAATAACTCCAGAGGAGGAGAGCAGCCGCTGACATGTTGTAGTCTCTAGCAGCCCTGCCACAGTTTACACAGTATATTCACTTCAGACAGGGTTTCTGTGCCGGGTGTTTGTCTCAGTTTCACCGCTCTAGCATTATATAAATTACAGGATCTATAGCTTCCCCAGTGAATGAACCCGAGGCTGGTCTGGGAAAGTAGCAGACATGGGGTGAAAATAGTTGTTTGGGCAGCAACTCCAACATACTTTATTCCAAACAGCTGGCGTACACTGTGCTTTAGAAATCATTTCGGTATCAATAAGGAATAATTGCCACAGTCAAACATTTCACTTTGAAAATTACCATTTTTTTTTACGATTCATTCAACACTCTTGTTTGCCAATCTAACAAGAATCACTGTGGGTGTGTTAGCAGTTCATTGAAAATGATTTATATAGTTGGAGCATCAAATATCACAAGCTTGGATTCCCAGGGTTTGCTTTAATTCGCTTGGAATAATGGACGGGATACATCCATGAAGTTAAAGCAAACACTGGAGGTTATTTACCAACAAGGTTGGACTCAGTCGTTAAATTCAGGACACAGATGAGAGCAATTAAAACATAAAACAGAAAGCTTTTGTTTGGGGCCAGCCGTGCGTTGGGTTTCACACCGTTGCTTTTTCAACATAAGAGTATGTTTTGTGAGCGGAGTTACTCCGAGGTAGGAAGAAAATGCAGTGTACCATGGAAAAATCCTTTGCTTGTTGTTGTTTACCTTGAAGTCTAATAGTCTTTGCATTTTATAATGTAGAGAAAATCCTTCACAAATGCAGATGAGCTCTTTATAATGTTTGTTATGCCTTTGGTTATGAAGAAAATGTCTTTGATCATTTGGGTCTTAAACATCTATTTATTTTATGTTCCATTAATGCTCTTTTTAATGCATTTGGCCCCCGATGGCAGTTGACTTCCACACTCAGAGAACCAGAAAGGCAACATTTTGCCAAAAGTAACGGAATCTCAAACGAATAAGCTGGAGTTTCTGTTTCCATCATCTGAGGGCGGCTCCTCCCCCTCCAGCTAATCCAACTTGACATCCACCACCAGTTACCTCCACCTTCTGCACTTAAAACACAAGACCACCATTTTGCTGCACTCTCAGTAAATAGCCAGGAGAAAAAGGGTGGACAAAAAAAGCTGTGAAAATGAAGACGTTTCTTCTAATTTCACACTCTGTGCTTGATCGTTAGGCTCTTATTATGCCCCATTTGCTTCCCTCCACTGACTGTGATGAAAGCAGGCCAAAGAGGCCATGACAGGACAAAAAGGGGCCCTCCATCAAAACACATTTTGTTTGGAGTCTTTTTTAGCACTGCCTCATCCACTTCCCCCCACCGTCACCACCGACACTTTCCCGTGCAGTTTCCCCTGTCTCCGTCCCTCATTAGCAGCCGCCCTCATTTATTGAAGTTGTTGAAGTGTTGACTGCATTGCATCACTTTGTCATATTCTTTTTGTATTTGGTGTGTATTTGCCAATAAATGTAGAAAACCAGGTCAATTATTCTGAAATCTGCCTTTTCAACATTGTTTTGTATGCATGGACTTATTTACAACTAAATGTCAACAGCTTTTATTTACGGAGGCAGTTTGATTCGTTAGGCATGTTTGGGGGGAAAAATACCTCCTAAGATTGAGATAAACAAAATCCTATTTTTGGCTTTTTGTTAAATTGCATTCTCTCTGATTATTATCATCATCATTATTATTATTGGCTGCTCATCAGTCTCTTCTGTTGAGATTGGCTCCTGTGATGGTTTGGGTTCGGGTCAAGCTGGGCATCACACTAGCAGTGATTAATTAGGACATGGGATTTAAGAACTAAAGCTGTTCTAATTAGTCAGACAGTGTTTGATAGAATGCTGTATTGCGACAAGAGGGGTGATTTTTTTTCTACCAACCCCTCAAAATCCTGACTAAGCGGGCACTAATTTGAGAAATTATATCAGCTGTGAAGTGAAGAGTGAAGGGGAGGGGAGAGGCAGTTGTATTAGAAGCAGTGGAGGGTGCAGCTAATGCAAAGTGGCTCTTAGGGGTTGAGAATGGGATTTTTCTTCGGCTGAGATGCCAAGGTCAAGGTCACGACCTGCTCAGCAGTTGGAGCGCATGGTGTTTTAAAGTGGATTTGATCCATCACCAAGGGGCAGGAAACCGTAGAGGCTGCATCTGGAGTCTGTACATTCAGAGCGAGCGCTCAAATTGGTGTGCAATATGTGAACTTTGAAGTGGAGGAGTGTTCCCAGAAAACCTGGAGTGAAATTTGCCCCTTGATTATTCTTTATATGATTACCTGTGTAATATGATTATGCCATTTTAGTGTGACTTTTGATTGTGGAAAATTCACGTCATTTTTCCTCACAGCTTGGCAGCAATGAAAGGAGCTTTCATTATAATGTCAATAACCCATTAGACTATGTGCTGTGAATGTGTCTTATTAAGATACAATAAAAAAGTGGGACACGCTATCGCGTAAACCAGAGCCTCTCTGCTTTGTTCAAGTGACTTAATGTCAGGTCTCGAGTTTCTTTTAAAGCATTACAACATGTGAATGGTTTCTTCAATGAGAGGGCAGGAACAGAGAGAGTAAACATCAAAGCTGTCTGCCTCTACAAAGCCGGATTTATATTCTAACATCTCCAAATGAAAAGAATCTTTCCCTAAATTGGAATTGTTTTTTTGTTGTTGTTTTTTTTTAAGTAGCTACTCAAATGAACTAAACTTAACGTTTAAATGCAGCTTCACATTTTGAAGCTGCAAAAGAATGACAAATAAAAACTTGAAAGCAAACTAATGAATTGTCCAAGCTGCAAATGGTCTTAAATAACAGCTTTCATAATACCGGCATCTCTTTGTTGGATTTACTTATCAGAATAAGTCACTTACAGGTAACTGATATCATGCAGCTCATATTCTATCTTAAAAAATGTCCTGGGAATGTGTGAGATCTTCTCACACATTTAAAAAATCCACCACTTTGATATCTGAAAGTTATATAAGACATAAACAAGAAATAAAAATTGAACCCTAAAGCTTTGCTCCCTATTTCAAAAAAAAAAAAACAACAAAAAAACTGACCACACGACTATTATTGTTATGTAAAACAGCCTAATTCAAATTCACAGAAAGTCATCTGCGAGCAGCTTTGTTAATATACCAGTATTACCTCAGTAAGTGGGAGGGTGTCCTGGAGAGGCTGTCCCTCATTTGCTCCTTTAGACTAGCCTGATGCATCCATTTAAAAGTCATTAGAGATATTATGTTTCATTGCACCGTGTAATCAATTTAATCAAAATATTGCCTTAAGTATAGCCAGTAATCAACGTACCATAAAATGCACATGAAAACATTCCTATTATGGAATTTATGAGAGTTGATATTAATCAGAACCTTGTGGAGTGTTTACTGCTTTACAGTTGAATTGAACTTAATTGAATGAATCAATTTAAATTTTATGCCTGAATTACCAAATGTTTTTTCTTTCCCTTTTGCGAAAAAATTCTGGATTTAACTCAAACTTCTTTTTCTTAAAAGTCAGACAGGAGAATGTTAACTCTGTGCTTCTGTCTGTTCTTTACCAACAGTGGGAGGAGGTGAGTGGTTATGATGAAAACATGAACACAATCCGGACGTACCAGGTCTGCAATGTTTTTGACAACAATCAGAACAACTGGGTACGGACCAAGTACATCCGTCGTCGTGGTGCACAGCGGATCCACGTGGAGATGAAGTTCTCGGTGAGGGACTGCAGCAGCATCCCTAACGTGCCGGGCTCCTGCAAAGAGACATTTAATCTGTATTACTACGAATCAGATGCTGACACAGCCACCAGATCCTCCCCGGCATGGATGGAGAACCCCTGGATCAAGGTGGACACCATTGCTGCGGACGAAAGTTTCTCTCAGGTGGACCTCGGAGGGAGGGTGATGAAGATCAACACTGAGGTGCGGAGCTTTGGCCCCGTGTCGCGAAATGGCTTCTACCTGGCCTTTCAGGACTATGGCGGCTGCATGTCGCTCATCGCCGTCCGCGTCTTCTACCGGAAGTGTCCTCGTATCATCACGAACGGGGCGTTGTTCCAGGAGACGCTCTCGGGGGCTGAGAGCACCTCTCTTGTAGCTGCAAGAGGTGTGTGTATCCCTAATGCGGAGGAGGTGGACGTGCCCATTAAACTGTACTGCAACGGGGACGGAGAATGGATGGTTCCCATTGGGCGGTGCATGTGCAAGGCTGGGAACGAAGCTGTGGAGAATGGAACTGTTTGTAGAGGTATGTTTAGCTCCTACACTTTCACCTTATCTGTCATCATCACAGAGTAATCCAGCCACTGAAGGAGAGAGCCCATACAATGTTTACATGGTTGTGCACCTGCCACTGTAAGCTGTTCCAGGGATCTGTTCATTCCTATTCTGTTGGTTGTGAATAATGACCGTCTAATGGAAAACATGATGGAAGGTATGAACTCTGTCAATAGATTATTCAACTGAAGCTATTTTTCCATATAAACCGTCATCATTTCCTGTTTTTATATTTTCCAGCTGAGATACGGCGGAAAATTTGGCAATTCATTTGTTAATTCTGGCTGGAGTTTAATCTGAAAATACACTGCTGCCTTTTGAAGTTGGGACTACAGAGCGTGTTTAGTTTGGTCCTTCTGAGCTGCCATAAACAGATCAGCATACCTCATTGTAGGTGCTCGGTTGCAAATCACAACAGTCTGTAGGAGAAGAAATAAATTATTTCCCATTTCGGACCGTGTAGTACATTTATCACAGAACAAAGGACTAAAAAGTCAGCTCTGTATCTAGACGTAAAGAATTACATTTAATATACCTGTAGTCAATCAATGTGATTGTGTAAGATCTTTTTTTCCCCAAGATCCTCCACAGAGAGAGACACCTCTCTACATATGTAAAAGAAGTCAAGTTTGACAGATTTTCAAAGAGGGTAAGAACTGCAATTTTGAATCGGTACAATTTTAGTAGCTCTCAGAAAAGGAACTTGAGAGCACAGAGAAAAGAACCACATCACAAAACTTCAAGCAGGCAAACAGCACACAAAGGGTCGGGCTGTGGCATTATCAAAAAATAAATAAAAAATCTCACACGGGATCAAAAAAATTATCAGGATCAAAACCGGCAGGCAAAGAACAGAATGGTAGAAAGGCTATGGCTCATGGTCTGTCAGGGAAAAAAAACCCCAACATGACAGCTAATCTTTTGTTGGTAGATTGCCTCCTCCCTTCTATGAGGACAAAAAGGATATTTTTCAAAATTGCCTGCATTTTCCTATCAATTGGAATCCCTCACTGGAAAATTGATCTGGCTTTTCAAAAGATCAATGTACCCAACATTTACCTGTGCCATGCCTGACCCGCACTCTGGCAGGTGGTATTTGGTCAACGTGCGTAGAGATCACTTGAATCAGCATCACACGGTGTTGCCTGCAGAGTGGAGCCGTCCTGCTCCGGCGCAGCACAACAAACCACCCACCTGCGTTTCATATCAGTGTGTGTTGCTGCCTCTCTTATGTGTGCCTGTAATTACAACACCCCCACCCACCCACCTACCCACCCCCGCAGTGTCTGTGTTCTGGAAGTGAGGGGAAACGCACTGGATGCTGCCTTACAAACACTGCCAGGCCCGCTCAGTGACTACTAATGAGGACGGGCTCCAGCTACTCCTGAAGGAATACGCACCAATAAGAGTCATGTGACGTTAGCTGCCTTGCCATATAGCAAACCACTGCTGAATCCAAATCCATGCATAATTACACAAATCTGCATGTTTGGGTTTTTTTTTTTTTTTTTTTTTGTCCTGCATGTAACTCTGCATGTGGTGGATTGAAGCATCTCAGGGGTGTCCTCTGCCATGGTGGGGTTTTTCTCTTTTGTGTGTGTGTGTGTGCTTAACGGGATTATACAATTAAACGCCGTCCACTCACTGGGGGAAAGTGAGTTGATCCAGTGCCACGAGTGAGACTTTGTGTCTGGGAAAAAAAACGTGGCACTGCTGACCATGCTCCTATTTATTCCTTCTTACCTGCAGTCAGAGAAATGGCTTTTTGTCACCCATGGTCCACTGCAAGCAAGGCTTCACGGCCCACCTACTCCTCTCTTCATCAGCTCCCAGGCTGCAGTGGTGAAAGTTATAGATTGGAGCACTGCAGCGCGCCTACACCCACTGTCTAGATCCTGGCGGAGAAGGGAACCATAGACGTGCACACAGACTTTCATCTCTATCACTCCCTGATCATGTGACTCAATCCCCGCGTATTAAAGCTTTATGAGAACAATGCATTATCCAGGAATTTTATGGCTCCATACAATAGTTATGAGCCTCAACAAAAACAATAAAGAAGAGAATAAAACCATTAGACTTTAAAAGGGATATTGTTCTTTGGTCCATCTGTTTTTCAAAAGGCCGTTTTTGAAGGAAAGCTGCCACCAGTTGCTCCCCAGTCATCTTCCTCAATAGTGAAAGCTGATACCGGTGTTTGAAACTGTGGTCAGCCGCTGCTGCAATTCAACTGCCAGAAGTTGGATAATGAATTGATCTAAGAAAGATGCGCCTTTGCCTGCTGATATTATGGGGTAATGAATTGATTTGAGAGAGGTGCCCTCGGAGGGTTTGTAAGATATCTCCTTTCATAGAGGGATTACGAAGCCGCAGAGACGACGTAAAAGCAGCCAAGATGAAAGGGACTATTTGTTCTGTAGTATTAATAACAAAACCAAATACTTTGTTCTAACATCTCAGCAACTAAACGTGTAATTACACATGTAACAATTAAATCCTTGGCCGGGATCCCTAGCAAATAATTATGCTGTCAGGAAATCTGTCAAAATATTGACAGTGGGGGGGGGGGGGGGTGGGCTTACATGAAACTGCTGAGGCCTTTTTCTCTACGATTGTCTTACAAGTGAGATTATGTTTCTTCACGTTGCAGCACTTGAGAGAAGGAGCTACACCAGAAAACGTCCCTGAAAAGAAAGATCTGGTTTCCCCCTCAGAGCCTGGAGGAGATAGCCCACCAGAGAGAGACACATGAGGTCCTATTTGCCCTTGCTGTTCACTTTAGAATGAAAAGCATTCCCTTCAGTGGGGCACAAGGAGAGCCATGTTCATGGGTGGAACCACAAACTCCCTCAACAATGCTCATGTGTGCTTTTTTTTTTCTCACTGTAATCTGATCATCTAACCCCACGCTATTGTGAGTTCAAGGGTCCCGACTGTGGGAGCGTGGCTCGCGTCATGGTGCGGTGAAGATTCAGACGGGGACAGCCTGCCACAGCGATAACAGCAGCTTGATTCATGACTTGGTCGTGTTGTTTTGTTAATGACTGGGGGAGGAAAGAAAAAAAGTAAAGCATCCTCAAAACAAGCAGCATAGTTTGTGTAGCCCCGTGGCCCTGCCTTTGCAGGGAGCAGAAGCAACACATAAAATCACACAGCATGACAGTGGATAAAATAAATATTACATATTCTTCATACCCTTCAACTTGTGTGGTGGAAATAATGGTTTGAGAAATTGTTTTGATGGCAAAACCAAGTAGGTTTCCAGAAACAGAGACATTCGTCGTTATTAGAGTGAAAAGAAATGGGGGATATTTCTGATATATCACATTAACACAAATGCTGCATTTTGCATACACTGTTTGTTTGGCCATTGATATTCAAATAATATTTCTACTGCGTTTGTTTAACACACATAGGCATGCATGAAGATATGCCTCCACACTCACAGGCACTGACGCTATTCCAAGATTCAGATATACTGTTTAAAAAATAGAGCAATTTCCACTAAGCATGCACAATAAAGCAAGCCAGTAAGTCACACAAATGATAAGCATTTTCAGGTCACTGTGTGGAGGATTTGGAACAACGCTAGGAGCTTTTTTTCACATCAGCGTCTTGGTGAGGTCTGCATCAGTGGCAGGGTAGTAGCTGCTTGGAAGCATGGTTCCTCCAGTTGCACCAGAGCAATTAGATTAAGGAAGAACAGCCTCAGTAATTCTTCAGCTAAATGTGGTTGTAGATAAAGAGAGTTAGGGGGATCGAGTGTAGAGGTAGGTGCCGGGCAGACATGATTGGATAGACATGATTGCATGGAAAAGCAGAAGGGTGGGGGTGAAAGCCGGAAATGAGTCCCCCTAACCCACTGTCAGAATCCCAATTATTGCAGTCTCTTCGTCTGGAGAGGGTTTAAGGGTGGAAATCAGCGTAGCACAGACAAATCCACGCTGCCGCCTTTATTTCCCAGGGTGCCCCTGTCTTTAATGGCAGCTCTAATTGACTAACAGTGCACGTGGGGAACAGCCACGCTGATGACTGGATGACTGTCCTCTGTGCTGGAACAAGACACAAAGCAAAACAAAACAAACACACCCCCTCAAGGCTTTTGGTGCATTGTGCATTGAGCAAATAAAGATGAAGGAAGGTTTGCATTGAGTTGCAGTGAGTGAGTGAGAGAGAGAGAGAGAGAGAGAGAAGATGTCAGCAGTCTGCTTATGGAATAAGCATGAGCATAATATTATGTTAAAGTAACAAACCACGCTTATTCTCTGAGATTGATGGCTGCTTCGGCTGCTTCAGCTGCTGTTATGAGCTGTTTAGTTAAGCACATGGAATACAAATTAACGCCAGAACAGATGTTCATTACTTTAGCATTTGCCTGTTAAATGGCATCATAGACAACGGGACTTAATTTCAATCAGTGATTGTTTCATTTATACCCAATAAAGGGCCTGTGATGTGGATTTGATAGAGGTCGCCTCTTTGGTCCGCACCCGGCATAGGATGTTGGAGCAGCGGGAAGCAAACTGCGCGAGGTCTCAAGACCTGCCATTCTGTCCACCGGGGCCTCAAGGAACATTCAGGAGCCTTTATTCCCTCATTCCTGCTGCGATGGGATTTCAGTATGGCCAGGTGCTTTTACTCCTGACTGCCAGTCTTCTTTTTTATTTCCTCTGTCTGTTCTGCACCCTGGGCGCATTCATACAGCAGAAGAGAGAACAAGAATTCAGAAAGTGGTGGGGAGCTTCTAATGAGAGGGATAAGAGAGTCTAATGAAAGGAAAAACTCAGAATTTACCACACATCCAGCCCTTCTAATATAAATTACAGCACAGTGAGCGCACAAATCAAATTACAGTAGGCAGTCATGTGTACTCATGGGGACACAGAACCACACACACATATACTTCATCATCCTTATTTTCACAGCACATTCATCATATGCAGAAGTGATAACGTGACCTGCGATCCCTGCGAATCTCCCTGAACTCAAAGATCATGGCCCGTTAAGCCGGTAAACCTTTTCCACATGTTTTTGCACATGTCAGGCTCTGGTCCATATGCCCCTGTCATACCCCTCATTATCCCACCCCATCTTTTGAATCTCAAATTCAGACAGTATGACCTTCTATAATCCTTGTGTTTTTTTTGTTTTTTTTTACAATATTGGTCATCACTTCGACTGCAGAGGTTTCCTGCTGGTCTGGTTCTTGTTTATAACACCTACCCTCTGTCTCTCCCTGAGCCCAGAGATACCCGAGAGCTTGATGACCACAGACAGTTTTCTGGTGTTTCTCCATGAGGCTGAACACCCTGAGACCTTATGGTTTTGTTCATGATTAATTTGCCTTGGATAGACAGCCCTGACACTGAGGAAATGAGAGCTGCACACTATATAGAGATCCCTCCATATGTGCTTCTCGTTTCTCATGAGAGACAAGGCTGAGGCTTTGTCAAAACATCCCCATGTGCTCTCTCTCTCTCTCTCTCTCAGATGTCCTCAACTCGTGTCCTGTTAAAGGATTCAAGTTGCTTTCTCGGCCAAAGGAGGCTGATGGATCAAGCATCTGTCTGGATAAAACAGGAGAAACAATCGGGCTTACTGTTAAGGACAGGAATTTCTCTTGAGTATCAGTGACCTTGTTTTCCAGTGATGTATTAGAACTCGGTCAACATTGAGAGGAGATTGTAGCGTCTTGTGTTGTATGCTGCTGACCTACATCAGAGTTATTCTTAAAAAAAAAAAAAAAAAAAGGGTTGTTAACACACAGTTAACCCCTTTGGTCGGCCGCTCGCTGACTGAAATGGCTGGCTCTATATTCTGTCTCACACAGGATGGTCATTAAATCTGGGAGAACATCTCGCTCTTACAGCATCAGATAGTGTACAGTTTGCACAAAGGTGCTTTCCGTCATGGTGTGTACTCAATGTAAATACTTGCCTGTTAAAGTTGAGTTGAAATACAAAAACATGTGTTAGTTATATAACTTTTCAGTTATTCATTGTTTTGCTGTATGGTTCATTTGAATTATTTGACAGTTTGTTCCTCAGAGATGAACCTCACTGACAGCTGCTAATGTAAATACAGTGTATGACTGCAGTCAGTAACAACCCTCACTTTGACTTTCACTTACAACCAGTACAGTTTAAAAAAAAAAAGGGGGGGGGGGACCGGGCGTTTCATCCCTTATGGGAGAGACGCTCCAGAGCTATGGATTGAAAATAAGTAACATCACCCACCAACAAAGATCTCTCCCTCTGTTTAACTTCAGGTGATAAAAGATTAAATGCCCACATGAGTGAGGCAGGAAGACGGAAGGGTTGTGTTGGATTGCAATGGATAAGGATGAGAATGGGGTGAAGTGTTTTGGGGGGGGTATTAACAAGGGCACATGAAAAGCTGGAGTTTCTTTATATTGTCCTGTTCTTACCTATGTTGTATGCCTCACCACACTTTGCTTTACCACTCTTTTGAGCAGCCTGAAAGGAAGACTTCACAGGAAGGAAATATTAATGCTACACACTTCTTTACTCCTTTACTGTATTTTGTAATTCTGATGTTTTGGACTTTGGCGAAGGGATTTCTTAGGTGTCTACATTTTCCCCCTTCAAATAAATGAATAATTTCCTCAGCTCTTGAAATTAAAACACTCTGTAGTTCTCTCACAATGTTATTTCCCCTTCCTTTTATATATAAACTGATCGTGTAGTGCTTAAAACAAGGGGTGGATACACAATTAGCATGTGTAAATTCAGTCTCAGTTGAGACTGTGAGGTCCACTTTGCTTTATGCCAAGCAGTCACGATGCACTGTCTCTTGCAGTGTCATTAAGATATATTCCTGTGTATTTAATTACTTGGCAATCAAAGTGATTTAGATTAGGAGAGTAAGTCTTCCTGTTCTCAGAGGAAAACAAAAAGGCTGAGTTCAATTAACAGATTTTTCCTGTGCCTGAGACAAAATAAGAAAAACCAGCAGAAACTCCATTCAAGGGGAACATGTCTGTTCAACACAGTGAATCCTGTGAGGTGACTAATGTCTACAAAAGTCCTAGATATCCATCCAGGGGGGACCCAAACAGCGTTTGAGCAAAATCTACAACCAAATCAAGAAGTTTACACCGAGATGTATTTTACTTTGAGATTTGATTCCAAAATGTTGAAATTAAACGTCACCTCAGGTGCTGGAGTGACGTGGCAAAGGTTTGTGCTGTCGTCCCCAGGTGGTCTGAGTTTGAAATTGAACACAGGCCTCTCACTGTTACATTAAGCTTCCCCACTTTCAAGTGCCACCACTGCAGGTTTTCTTTTCCACTTACTGCCAGCGTGTCATCGACTGCTCAAAGAATCTACATGAATATATCATTCAGTTCGACAGCTCTACCTCTTATGCCATTCACTGCTAATTTTAGAAAGGCCACCACAACCAGGAAGTGGGTTATTTGTTTATCTGGTGTGAAAAAAACAAAGCAATCCCTGTTTGATTCACAGTGCGATGATAAAGGCAGAAAACAACACGTGTCGCTTGCTGATCAAAATGAAATAAGGCCAGTCGATTGTTGGCTTTGAACCATCTCTTTCTGCTCTGAAGCCCTCTCCATTGTCATACTGGCTGCGACAACAACCAAGACAAGGATCTAACAGGAAAGTCAAGTGAGTTGCAACATCGGTGGACAGTAAGAGTACATATGACGTTGATTCCAGCGAATGCCTCCACTGACATCAGGGCTCTGTCTTTTGTTTCCACAGTCACTCCACTATCTACAGCCATTCCCACTAATTGGACAAAGCTACTGCTAGCTGCTGGGGAAAAACAAAAGCATTTTCCTCTTACTGTATCGGTAATACAGTGGCAGACTCCTTTCCTTAATGCTGCACAATGAGCCTTAATTTTTCCACGAAATTTAATTTGCTTTAGCAGAAAGATTTACTCACCAGCTTAAAGGCACCCAGATGAAATTTAGATGGTGTCATTATTCCATAGCATCAACAACTAGATTTAGCAATCAACATTTACTTCATAATTATAAGTATTGTCACTTTAAACAGATTAAAATAACATCTCAGATCTCCGCCAGTTAAAAAAGACCCAGAAATTATCCTCTATTTGACAAGGGAAGGAAAGTTTACAATGCATCATTCAGACAGACAGGTATGAAAATGCATAAAAAAATAAGACATAAAATGGCATTTAAAGCACTATGAAAACAAGGCAATGGAAACAATAAAAAAATCAACAAAAAAAAAACATTAAGAAGACATTAAACTTATGTTTATCAGATAGTAAAGCAAAGCAAGAAAATAAGATTAAAAATTTAATTTTACGGTAAACTGCATGGGAGTTTTGGATTTTTCCAGTACAAAGAATTTATTAAAAATGAACAAAGTGCTGAATGACCTGACCAACCAACAGACCAACATTACTATCCCTTAAACCTATTGTTAGCATGGCTAGAGAGAATTAAAGCCTTATCTTGCAAAATAAAGACAGTAAGGGTGGTTTGTGAGCCCATGCTGAGTACTGCATTTTCCACAGGCACAATATTTTCCAAGGATGCACTCGTTTTTTTGTTTCCTGTCACACGCCATCAGTTTGTTTCTCTTATTTAATATGCTTGCTCCCTACGTTTACTTGTTTGTCACAGTAGTCAATTAAGGCATTAATTGTGCAGGATGAGCGTACTTGATGCTGGGCAGGAAAACAATCTTGGCTCCAGTGGCCTGGTTTAATTGCCGAAGCCTTGTTGAGGGGGATGGCGTTCCGTTGCTGCAGGCGACAGCACGCCTTTGTAAATGGACTACTTACAAAATTTTCTGGATGTTAAAACTTTTTTACATCCCCCTGGGCAGCTGCTAACCAAATAAATTACTCAATATAATGAGCCGTTCCACTCTCCTCTGGAATTCCCTGGCTTTAGCCTGAAAGGTACAGTTCGACACGCTTTCCCTCATTCTCATAAGTCTTGTAAAGAGCTGGGTTCATCTAAAGGATACCCTTCTTTTCCTTTTGTAGCTCCCCCTTGGAAGATGAAAGGCACAGTACAATCTGCCAGGCTAATCCCTATCTGGTCAGAATATTCCTACTAGGACATTACAGTATATACTCGTGGTTTGTGGGTGAGAATATCATCATTACAACCCCCCCCCCCCCCCCCTTCCCCACTCTTCCTCTCCACCTCTAGGTCTTTGGGTTGTGATTAGAGTTATTTTCCCACAGTTTATGCTATAAAACCTTCAGGGATTCGCTGTTTATACTGAATTTATATCGAGAAGGAAGAGGTGAGACTGTAAACAACAAGCTAATGAGAAGGCTGCTCTGTTTTGCCTTGTGTGGAAAAATAACAATCTCTTCCTGTGCACCTCACAGCATGACTTAAAATACAGTGCTGGGATATAACAATGTTTTTACGTCCCCATCATGTTCGAAAATTAGACAGTAATTACGCTTTAATTTCTTTCTATTACGCGGAGGTATAGCCTTCCGTTCTGTGTAATTCAATACACCACAAGTTTCTGGTAATACAAGGGACCATAACATTTGCTCCTTATATAGTAAAATGAGCATTTAATTGGCCATGAGCATAAAAAAAAGAAAGAAAACAGAGCTGATGCACTTAATTTTACCTTGGGTATAAATCAATATCTTCATTGTTTGTGAATTGCTTTGCCCAAGTTCAGTATTTCAAACTCTAGTTCCCAGCAAGTAAAAACGCATTATATCACTTGTTCAAGATCCATTACTGCTATTGAGATTTTAGTGTTGACATTAAAGAAGTAAGGAATATGAAGTACTTTAGGTCAGGCTTCAATTTCCTATTTTCTGAAAATGTGGACTTGCTGCACTGCAAAGCTCTGTGTATTAAATGTTTATTAGTCGCAGAGAATGGAGGGGAGAGAGTCAGGCACTAAAAAACAGTGAGACACAGTCAACCGGCTAAACAGAAAAATCACGTACCCAACTTCTCCGGACCGGACATTAACCACCCGCCAATGTTTACTACAAAGCCTTGACTGGCCTCAGAGTGTATTGATGCCTGGGAAATGCTCACTTCGTGCTGGGACCAGTGTTGTGGTTTATTGTGGCCATCTCAATGCTGTGTGGTCTCCCCAGAGTTATTCGGGCGGTTTAGGTGGGGGCCAGATCAGTACATTTTCATGTGTGGGGTGTTTTCATTCCATCCCCGCCAAATGACTCAGTATGATACCGTCTCGACACACACCAGGGCCACCGCTGCCTCCCCTCGCAATGCAGGCATCTCGTCTCTGTGAAGTAACAGGCTTAAAGGGCCGTCTGGAATACATTAGTCACAGATATTAATGAGGTTGTTTTGATTCTGCTCTCCCCTTGTCTTCGCTTCTTGTCCACCGTGCAAAGTCATGACGATGCTGAGGATTTTGGCTGAAACAAACACAGAACTTGTCGGCACATGGTGGGGGGGGGGGGGGCAGAGTTAGAATGAGCCGGTGAGATGGAGAGAAGAGAAAGCATCTAAAAGGAAGAGATCATGATACAGTGTAGACACGCAGTATGTCTCCCTTAAACACAATACATGATATTTTGCCCTTGGCAAGGGAGTGGTTTCCTCTCTCCTTTCTCCAGTAAGAAATGAATTGGCACAGTTTTGAGCTTTCACTGGCATGTGTTACTTCACATTATGGATTTAATGTCAGTGCTAAAGTCCAGTATGTCTCTGAAAGCTATG
Source organism: Remorina albescens (assembly GCA_034769265.1). Lineage (NCBI taxonomy): Eukaryota > Metazoa > Chordata > Actinopteri > Carangiformes > Echeneidae > Remorina > Remorina albescens. The sequence continues at coordinate 24,391,913 of CM068494.1, forward strand.
GTGATTAGATTTTTTGGAAGGATAAGTCTTTTGTTCTCCAACGTGTCATTACTTTTAGGCGTTCCACTGAATGACATAGAATAAGACCGTACATTATATTATCTCTACGCAGAGCCTTGAAGGTTAACGTTGTGACATTGACACCGAGTGGCATGTGACATTTCCCGCCACCATGAGGGATATTTCGATTCTCCACAGAGAGAAACCTCTCACTGGAGAAGACACTTTGGAGCCATCTGCATCTAAAATAAGCAGGCTAGACTCAAGCACGGTGCTGATACACTGATGTCACTCATTCCTTGCAGAGCCTCGATAACTCCTCCTTGCGACCTTCTTACTAAATATAGCAATTCGCGTATTGATTTGGGGACATGCTGGATTCACAGCATAATGACCTATTTCAACAGATTGCTTGTAGTTAAGTTTTCTTTCTTTCCTTTTTTTTTCTTCTTTCTTTTTTTAACCGTGCGTTTTTGTTTTTTCGTTTTTTGTCTCCAGGCTGCAGGATGTAGAAGACTCCATATGTTCTGAGCAGAAGTAGATGCAACACATCTCAGTTTTTGTCGCATTGGCCAAAGTGCCATCATGTATTTATGATGGCTGCTTGGAAGCATGAGTACACGTGTCTGTGCTGGAACCCTGTGTGAGAGTAGGAATATTAAAGCATTTGTTTTTATGAAATCTTTATCAGAGCACTGCTCCCGAGGCTGTCAGGAGCTGTTTCATCACGACACGGTGCAAAGTTGTGAGATTATGAGAATCTGCTGGGCCTGCGAGCAGCATGATTAAGTACGGATCATTCACAGTGTTTAAAGTGTGGCAATGTGGGGAAAGGGGCCAATGAAAGCCTGGCAAAAGATGGCTTAAATTCCATCTGTGTTTACACCATGCCAGCGGGCAAGCTTCCCATTGCTGAATGACTGCCTATGATTGAAATCATGGCTGTGACGTGTGTCGTTATCTGTTGGTGTTGTGTTGCAACAGGGATGGGCGTCAACAGGATCACTGTTATTCTGTTCATGGCAGCTGAGATCCTGAAATACTATCATTGTTTAATCAAAACAGTTGGATGACATGCCTAAACACCTCACTATTTATCTTTTTGCCCTTCCAAATCACACAGCTGCCCTCTCGAAGGCATGCCGCAAGCTGTCTTTCATTGTCATTAATACTGAATTATGAAAAGGAAACAATGCATCAGATACCCTGTATTCTAAATTTCAATAGAACAGCCTTTCTTTTAAAGTACATTTACTTTCCGTTATGCTCATTGAAGGATTTTGAAACTTATGAAAGTAATTTATACAGAAGACTTTCTGCTCTGGCATTGTCATTCAGATGGAAGATTCTTATCAGCCACATCAGAAAACCCCCGAGAACCCAAGTCCTTTCTCTCTCTTCACCCATTCACCGACCTTCCAGGCACCTCCACAATCAGGCTTTTGTGGGCCTGGCTTGTCTATCATCTCCCTGGTTCTGTTGATATGGGCCTCGTGCTGAGAGCTTGTCTTCTCATACACTGCACTAAGCGCTGGCTAATTGAGCTTGTCGAGCCAGAACCTGTTACTGTGCTGATAAGGAAGTATTTGACCACTTAGGGGGCCCCTTCCAGTGCCCTGCGGAACACATTTTCAATAGATCTTTTATCCGGAAAAAAACATAGCAACCAACGGTTGGATGCTAAGAACATCTCTGTCTATACGATGGCAGTAGTAGGAGGAAGAAGTTGTTAATGTTCCTGCTGAATACAGAAACCGCACTAACACAGAATATGAGTAATAGCTGGAGCATCAAACACCCATTTGATGGACATTGAAAGTCTGATGTACTTGTCAGAGGCTGTTGATGTGGTCCAAGGAAAGAGCCCATAAAACACCACCCAGCACTGCAAGTAGGACTTTCCTTTTTTCTTTAATCGATTGCTTATGTCTCTGGTTAAGGGCCTTGACAGAAGTCCACAAATCGAAGGTCTTGGATGGAAGCCCTTGCCATTTCCTCATCAGACTTCCATGCAGCAAAGTAAGACTAACTGAGTCTGGAGCCCACCTCTTCTCTCTCTGTCTATACCAGACTTGCTGCAATAGTTTTTGCACATAATTTTCCCCCATTTGTTTTGAAGTATTTGGAACCGGAGTTGAGAGTTCAGGAAACCCGAGCCATTAACACACACGTTACACAATTTTTCTTTATTCTTTTTCTGGCATGAATTTATTGAAAACCGACCCTATCTGGTATTGTAGCCAGGTTAAAACATGTGTAAGGAATGGCATTTCATCCAGGTCTGCAGTAAAAAGGGATTCTAGGCTGAGTGCAACTGACATGACCCCCACCAGTCTTACCGGCATAATCCTGCTGTCTCCAGGAACCGAAGACTAATCTGCCAGTCTCCCTTTTTTCAGCCTCTCGCTCATTTCAAACTGCCTCCACTGCTCTAACACCTTCACTGACATGTGGCAACCATCCTGGCTGCAAAACTAGGTTTTGGCATGGATCTGTGTCTGCTCACGGTAAAGGTAAATGTGGATGTTTATTGAACAGTTGCCATCTGTCTTCCTTTGTTGTAAATTGCTGCAGAGGGCACAAACAGATATGGTTTTGATGACTCACACTGCTGTCATCATATGAGTAAATACAGTAGCTGTCCCCCCAGAAGGTAGAGAGATCTACTCAACCATTATATTTTTACAATGACCTTTTCAGCACCTCAGCATTAACGTCAAAGATGATATGTGCCGGCCTGCGTGACTATGTCAGATATGCGGTACTGGAATGTGCTGAGACGTGCCAAGGGGAAAGCTGTGCCTTCAGGGTAGGTGGGTAGCAGTCAGGTTATATGTGCAGGACATGTTTGAGTGGTGAATTTTAGTCATATGGCAAATCCTGACAGGATGATTGAGATACAGGCCTCACTAAGACTCTCCAGAGTGTTTCAGGTGTGGCTCCATCAACAGGGATGAAAGCCGTCAACTGATGAACCCAATTAATGAAACGTGAAGCTTTAGATATACTCTATGGTGACTTAAATATACAAACAAAACTGTCAAGTCAGCTAGTATGAAACTATTAGTTAAAGTGTGGAGTAACTTCATATCAGACATAAATTAATCTTTATGTAGGCCATGGAGTAAAAACTAAATCCAAAGTACATCAAAAAGAGAGACAGTCGCTTTCTCCTTCCTTCAAATCCCAGTTGTTGAGGAGCAGATTGCCGATGCCTGGTAGAGTGAGGAAACAATCCCAGCAGAGAGCGAAGCCTGAAGAAACTAGAACCAGACTAGAATCCAGAAAAACATAAAATGTACTCAAATAAATATTTAATATATCTAAAAAAACACACAGAATCAGTGATTGCATGATATTCTTCATTTGGTAAATATTATGTCCGGACCTGAGGAAACATCTTTGTTTTGTGGTAAATGGATTATCCATTCCTCTTCCTGCCTCCCTGGTTTAGTTATACTGTGAAATACAACACATGTTAAAAGCTAAATAAAACCGTTTATTTATGGATCTATACAGCACTTGAAACTTCAATCTGTGGTGATGAAGAATCTGCACTAGTGTAGAATAATTATCACTCACCTCAGGGTTGTGTATCTCAAAATCAATACTTGGAACTGGTTTGGAAGGAGTGTCCAGAGTGAGAAATGACTGTGCTGCTCACGAAGCAGCACTGAAATGTTTATATTGGATATATGGTAATGTTTATTTGTGTCAATTTATTGACCATGAACATTCAAATATAATTTTCTAAACACAAAGAGGCTGGTTTATTCTTGTAAAAGAATAAACATACATTTTATGGCTTTAAAAAAAGAAACAATTTTTTTTTTGCCACAGTCTGTTTTCATCTTTCCAAGTATTTTAAGGAGTCACCCACAGTTCCACATGACTACTCTCAGAGAGCAGCCATTTTGGTGCAAACCATCGTAACACGGGGAGAAGAGTTAGACTGGAGGAATATACCGGGGTAAACTCGCCAGCAGTGAAGTTGCCAAGGTAACAGAGGGCTCGCCTATCTCCCCCTTCTTGCCCAGCATTGGCCCGATCCCTCTCTGTGTGAGCTGGATACTTAATTTCACTGACCCCCTGGGTCTGAGCTGAACAGCCTCCATTGATTAGGACAAATGGAAGGGAGACCAGCCAGCCAAGCCCCTCCTTTATCAGGGTTAAGGATGTAGTCATAGAGAGGGAGAAGACGCAGAGCCGGCGGATGAATAGCTTGGGATCCCTTGTTTTGAGATGAATCAATGATATATTTAAAGGCTAATTAGTCGATCTATTCACTCTGTATAAAATTGCTCGGGCCACCACCTCACACTGCAGTCATGAATCGGCTATTTAATGTATTCTACTTCTAAGTAGCAGCTATTAAAGTCTTCAAATGAATCTCCTCCCAACAATGCCAGCCTTTTCAGGCACAGGTGTGATGGAGCACGGAAAAGGTTATGGGTGTGTTTTGTGTGCGATTTCAGCCCTCCGAGGTTCATCTTTGAGCGTCGACACCAGGTGAAATCAGGCTTTGGCGGCTCGTCTGGTGTGGCGTGCCACTGATTGAATTTTCATGAGCTTATTATCCGGTTGACAAGCGAGCCTGAGTCGGGGTCACATGATCATGAGAGTTTTACCGCTGACTGAGTGGCACGTTTTATTCTCAGCCACTTGTAAGATCTCAAAAAAATATTCATAGTCATGGGACAGTTAGTGAAATAGCCATTTAAATATTTTCATCACGCTGTCAGGAGAAGAGATTAATATTATTACTTACCGGCTATTGAACAAAAACAACACACTAAAAATATTTCGTTGAGCGATTTGTTAAGTTCCCTCTTTGTTTCATTATTAAGTAATCTCCAGTCAAACATGTGTGTTCCACTTGGATGCAAGTGTGCGTGTGAATCAGGCACTTTACAGCTTTTGTTTTTTGTTTTTGTGTTTTTTCTCTTGTAGATGAGATGGATAATAGAATTCGCTCAGACTCACTGCTGCCTCATTAAATGCTTGTGGTCAGAAGATTTGATATAATCTTTAATAAATGCACTCCAGGGAGAGAGATGGCTGAAGATATAAAATCCGGCCCACGAACATGATACTCTCAGACCTGCTCGGGGCACTGTTTATCTTTTGTGCTTTGTTTGAGGCGTGTGTGTGTGTGTGTTCTCTGCATGTTTGTATGTGTGCATTGGAGGGTTACACAGGGACAGTGACAGGAATCAGCACCAGCTGCTCCTTGCATCCCCCCCCCCCCACCGCCACCCCACCCCTACATCCTCCCTTCCTCCATCTCCCCCCTTCCCCATGACACCCCTCTTGTCCCCACTGACTGGACGGCATGCAGCCCCCTTTATGCCACCTGTCCATCAGCTAGACTGCACCTTGGGGAGCCTCTGTCACCGAGCTTGGAGCTGCTGCTCGCTGCCTTTGTTTGGATTCTGGTAAAGCTCCCCCTTTCTGTCCTTCCCCCTCACTTTCTCCCTCACTCTGTCTTGCTCTCTTTTGCTCTCTGTGCTTTCCTTTACAAACACAGACACACAGAAAGGCACACACGTACTGACTGGTGATTGCCTCTGTCAGCTATTTCTTACATCTGCCTCTGGGCACAAAGGACCCCACCACCACCACAACCATTCATTTCCCTGCTTCTCTCACACCTGTATTAGCCAGGATGCCAGTGACTGGGGATTATATCTTGGCCAGGAAAGGCTGGCAAGACTAGATTGAAATCAACATGATTTTTTTTATGAATTCCAGCAGCCCCCAAAACTTTCAACTAAGTGTTTATTTCACGGACCAGGCAAAGTAAATCATTGTGCAATGCTTCTTATCTCTGCCAAGACAATTATGTGAATTCCAGCCCAACCTGCCGGTTGTGTTCAGCAGGTCACCGAGGTTATTTATCTGCCATTCGTCGCGCCTCTCTCCTTCCTCTACCTCCACCTCCGCCCAGTCCCACTGTCATCAGCAGTCTGAAGCTGTGATCGGGGCTGCAAGGTCTGGGTGCAGCATGCGGAACGGGGCGAAGAAGCCGCCTTACATGGCAATGGCTCCTGTTGCCTTAGCAACTAGCTGTCCTTGTGCAAAGGGCGAATTTGGGGGTTTGGGTGGCCGAGGGACTGACAGTCCGAGTCAGTACTGATGTGGAGTTCAGACACATCGATCTGTGTGTCTAGGGGCGCATGCAGTGTAAACACAGCCGTACTCACAAACACCATGATAATATATTGATGACTCATAGGCTTAGACGGAGCACGAACAGTCTGGAATCTGGGTGCAACTGGAGGAACTCTTCATTACACCCACTGGTGGCGGGGGGGGGGGGTTCTGGGGAGCAGTTCAGTGCGTGCTGTGGTGCAGGTGACATGTTCCCACGAGGGCCAGGGCGGATGGAGGCTGCCCAAATTCTTTTGTTTGTCTCAACAAAGACAGCTTCACAATCTGTCATCTGATCGAACCCGAGTCTCTTCATTTCCTACCTGTCTCAAATTCAAAACAGTGTACAGCCACTAAGTTAGTGCAGTGCGCAAAAAGACAGTAGTTGCCCCTCCCGCCCCCCCAACCACACTCACCAGCGCCATCAGTAGCAGGACAAGCAGAATAAATGACTTTCTGTGTCACAAGTTTGGCATCTCTACTTTCAGTTTGCATGCGATGTTAAGTCGGCCCAGACTGCCTTTTGTTTGGAGGAGGAAGAACTTTATGCAACAGTCTGAACTCCCACAAAGATGAGAGGCATCGCCTGGATGGGGGTGGATGGTGGGAGGAGGAAAGAGAAACTGAGGCTGTTGTTCTCTGAACAGGTTTAAAAAATTTAAAACCCAGATGTGACATGATATAGATTTACCACGTCATCCCAAATTAGCACTGCAAAGCAATTAATTTTAATCATTGTACAAAAATGGTTGAACTAAATTAATTAGAATTAGACAATTTTCTAACCACTGAGCAATACACTCACATCTGCTAATTCCCACCCATATGCAATAAGCCCCAGAATTTGACTGAATTAATTACCCTGTGCGAGCACAGAGGCTCCATTGGTGGGCAGATTAGGGGGGACTGCACCATAATTTCAAATTATGCACCATTATGTGCATTAAGGGACATTTTTTTCCAGCTCAGGTAATGATCTGTCATTACAAATAATGGAACACAAGGTAGCCAGTTCCTGTGCATTGGGGATGCTGAAGGTTGACAAGGCATCTTAAATGGAGATTAATGTCGACAAAAGGGGCTGCCTCCTGCCACACCCCAGCCATCTGCAGCCCAGTGTAGCGAAGGGGTCCACCAGCAACCTGATTGGACCCCTCCATCCTCTGGAGAGCAAGCTGTCAAGTGATCTGCCTGCATGAAATGACCCTTTCCGCTTTATTCCCCCTCAACCACCCACCCTCTAGCCTTGTTCATATTCCTACCCTGTGCGTATATGTGTTGGCTCAGATGCCTGTAATTTCACCATTCCACGTTTGTGCCTCCTTTTTTTTTCTCCCCCTTGCTGAAAAAAAAATGGTAAAAAGAAGAAGAAAAAAGGAGAGAGCAGTGAAAATTCCAGACGTTATTACTGTGCTGCATGCATGGCTCCAGTGATACTCCCCTTTCATCTCTGCTTCCTCTTCTATTGACAGATGGTAGTTATCAGACAGTATGGAAATACTGTGGTTAAGATAGTTTTCACATTTTTTTTTTCCTCCCTCTCTTTGGTATTTATGACCTGATGATCATCATGAGAGCCTTGTGATCTTGAACACAGAGTCACTCTGCCAGGGTTGTTTGAATCAAGGAACTAACATTTGCCACATGGGAATGACGCACATCTCCAGAAAGGGTTTGAGCAGTGAGGTGGTACGACGTGTGTTTGTACATCTCTGTGCACACAAGTTTAGTTTATATACTTGATCCACACGATATCAATTAATTGATTAATATTTTATGGCATTTATTGAGAGTTTGTAATCTGTTTTTTAAAAAGAATGGTTAAACACATCATGTTGTGCTTTGGGAAAATACAGCATCTTTGTAAACTAAAGGTCAATGCAAGAATCATAAATAATAATAAGAATAATCACTAATTGGAAGAAAATATTTGTCACATACATGTTCGTGCAAAATTTTGCTGTTCTTGAGTTCCAACTTTTTTGTTTCTATGATCACCATTTGTATAGATCTGTAAGAAAGTATTTAAAGTAGGGAACCTGTGCACACACAGTCCTCAGTAAATCCATACCATGTCACTCACATGTATTATTTACAGCCAAAGTTAAGGAGATAATGAGAAATAAGGTCAATTAGTGGGAAATTAATTTACACCAGTTGTTACATGACTAATATTTCCCTTATGCTGTATTTTTAGCTGCCACTAACCTTCTGAACAGTGCTCCACACTTCTTTGTGTCCTTGTAAATACCAAACCTTGTGATGGTGAGCTTTGCATATGTGCCACATATATGAGGCTAAGCCCCTGCAGTGTGAGCTGAAATTGTCCTCTGGGCAGCGGCCAGATAGGGTTTATTAGCAACTTTCCTCTTTACGGCCTTTGCTTATTTATGCGTTGATGTATGTGTATCGGAAGAAGATGGAATTAAATGAGCTCTGTGTGTGTGTCCGCATGTGTTTCTCAGTTTCCTGGGAGTGTGTATACTACATGTGTTGCCTGTGTGTGTTCTTTGAGCCTCTCGAGGTGCCTGCACCCTCGGAGCTCATTTCCCAGGTGTCCCACATTTCCAGCTAATCTGCTGCTCACTTTGGTTCCTAATCTGTCTCAGAGGAGCCTGCTGTGGTGGGGGGGTGTGATCCCTGTGACAACTGCAGTGGAGATGCAGCTCCGAGCAAATTGCTGAGGGGCACAGAGGAAGAAGTCGCTTCCTGATCATCCCCCTTGTACTCCCATACCCAATGGTACACACAACTTTGCACCTATATGTATGCCGTGTGGATCAGCAAACATGAGTTTGGGGTGTTTAAAAAGATGACAGATTAATGAAAAATTGACTTCTGGGTGACTCTCTTAAGTCACTCAGTTCCAATCTGAAGCCTTTTCCCGAAGCTTAAAGCGTGGGATTTACTAAAGTTAAATAAGGCAACTAATCATTAAGTGGCTGCGGTGGGGGTTTTTTGGGTTTTTTTTTTTTTTTCGTTGTGTGAGCTTGTGAAAGTGTCTGACTTGTTTAAAGTTATTTTCAGTGGTTTGGTAATGCAGTGGAACTGCCTTGTTTACTCAACATCACACAGGAGTTTCTTAGAAACTAACCCATTTCAATGACCCTGCGCTCACCTTGAGTGGGAGAGTAGCCTCATTCACACCTTGTAGGTCATCAGTGGCGCCCTCGCACACTGGCATTGTCCTGGCTTACAGTGTGAGAAGCCACGCAGAGTCTCAAACCTGTTAATTGCACCAGACATGGAAACCCAGAGGGAGAAATGAATATCTCATTTGTGTGCCAGTATGTGTGGGGTGAAGCGAATGCCAGTTGTCTAATAGCTTTCACACAAGCCTGATTGAATTAGATGGCGAGTAGGACTTGGTTCCTAATTGAATTGCAGAGACCCTGTGTTGCAAACAGTGCAAGCTAGTGTTCCCTGTGGAAGTGCTCAGGCAGACGGTGGACAGGCTGGCTTGTCCTCGCTCCCAGGAACAGACAGACAACTCGTGGCTGCTCTCCTCTGGTAGATCTGCGGCCGCGACTGTCTTTTCACGGTGTTAGGCTTTGCTTCGATGTGACCAGTTCAAAGGCTGATGGTCTCTGTTTGTGGTTGTAGAATGGTAGAGGTAATGAGAAAGCTGCTATAAAAGCTAACAGGTTGTCTCAATCCAATCTTTTTCTCTGAGAGACAAGAAACATATCTCTCTACAAAGGCTCTCTGATCTGTCCCCACAGTCATTCACATAAATAGTTTTTTAAGGCAGCACCAAAGCAAACAGAAGTCCAAACTTGTACGTTGCTCAATGCAGTGGCCTCTTTGGTCACAATGGAATACAGGGAAATACCCAGCGCACACACACACACACACACACAATCCCTCTGACGTTGGCCATTTTCATTGCTTTCAGCACTTTTTCCTGCTGCGCTCACAAAACCTCGCACCTCTGATTTTTTTTCGCTCTCTTTTCTCTTTCACACCCTGAACACCACACACATACACACACCTTGCCTGTCTTTGTCTCCCTTGTCTCTTCTTTAATGGTGTGTTCATTAAATAAAGCAGATTTTTTTTTTTTTTTTTTTTTTTTTTGGTGCGGGAGGCAAGAGGGGACCGTATCCTGAAAAGGGGGGATAAGGGGAAACAGGGAAGAGGGGGCCAGAGGGGTGTGCTCTTGTTGCTGTGATGCCGGACAAAGAGCCCCTCTGTCAGCGGCTGGAGATGAGAGATGGTGGGTCGAAAAGATTGGAGGGGGTGTCCGTGTTTCTTTTGTTTTTGTTTTTGTTTTGTTTTTTCTCTCCCCCTTCAGTAGGTGTGGCCTGACGTAGGAATACCTGGTATCAGCCAGCTGAGTGTCTGGTTGCGATCACACAGTGCACTGCTCTGGCAGCCATGATGGAAATGTCAAATGCCCTGTCTTTGTTTAGCCACACTATGAGCTCTGTGTGTGTGCTGATTCAGTCAAAGCAGCCAGATTCACAGGGAGTGTTTCCAGTATGGCTGGTCACGTCGGCATCACTGCTGAAAACAACACTCCCTGCTTCTCTCTTTATGTATGTTCCTCCTCCTCTCCTCTCTCACACACAGAAATACCCTCACACAGATGCACAGACTTTGAAGGATTCGAATGGTTTTAGCTGCAGGTCTCATCCTCGCTCTGCTATAAATCTCTCCAGCTGTAATATGCAGGAAACCTTTGAAACAACCAGCAAATTACCTGCTGTAAAAACTGACTAGCACCCTTACATTGACTTATTTCTCACATCTTAAGCAGCCCTATTTTTATTCAGCGAGTCGATTGCAGAAGGCCATAATTAAAGCCTTTATGTCACTATATGTTATTAAAAGTCCTAAACAAGACAAATGCAAGCAGCCGGAGGTTTGGAGTGTGTGTGTGTGTGTGTGTGTGTGTGTGTGTGTGTGTGTGTAAGGGGGGTGTTATTCAGATTGGGTTTTAAGACTCCATGTTAGACAAAAGTCATCTAATACTTGAGTCTTTAAATGATCACAGAACATTGGAAACAAAACTGTCTGGCCCTGCTAGGTTTTTCAAATATAAGATTAGAGACTGAATATTCCTGCTGAGCCTCTGGAAGCAATTTAAGGTGATCTGGACCTTTTGACACATCAACTACTAAATTGAGTTTGAAGTGTTTATAAATTCCCATAATGCTTTTCTGTTTAGCGTTTTCTTTTTGACAAACATTTCATTGTTTGTCCCACTTCCAGAATCCACATTCGCCATCCCCAGAGATCTGGTGCTAATAACGATATTATTAGCAGCATGTTTTTTTTGTTTTTTTTTTGTTTGTTTGTTCTTTTTTTGTTTTGTTATTTTTCTTGTGAATGTATAAGAAGCAGGAACAACAGAGAGGCTGTTGTCAGTGAATATTCTGACAGTAATTAACTCTTCTTGCCAGGAGGATATGTGAAGTTGGGTGGGGGGTTGGGGGGGGGCATCCAAAGAAACAGCCTTTAGCCTGCGCATGTTGAGAGAGACTGCCAGGATGGTGATCAAACAGCTCAACAGCAGCAATCTGGGCAGGCAGGGAGGTAGGGAATTAAAGCTCTGATCTGTTTTTTAATCACTGCTCTACACATCTTTGCTTCTTTACTTCTGACACCAGACAACTTTGCAATCCTCAAAATCTGTCATCTGGATATAAAGTGGAAATTCCCCAAATATTTCCCAAAAATAATGACCGTGGCAGGGCAGAGAGGCATGCCAAGACATATAATACTGTGTCCTCTCAAGCTGGATTCTTTAAATTTATGAGGTGCCAGATGAAAAAGCTTTGTCACAGGGGGGAACACAAAGAATGAGAAATCTGCTGAGTGTTTTTAATTAATACTTGAGAGTAATATTTTTTTGTTTTAACTGTAATGAATTTTAATGATTGCCACTATTTGAATTATCATGATGATGTAAGCCCTTCCCAACCGGTTCTCCATATTAAACAACAACAACAAAAAAAACTATCAAATTTAGGGAAGGTATCAAGAAGACAGCCAGGATGACATTAGAAAGACTTGGTGAATACAGTATATGTCCATTTTTCTTAGAATTAACGTGCCTTTCTCTTTGTAAAACTGGTTTATTTTATAAATCTAACATACTTCTAATGTATGAATACGCATTACGCATGAACGCATTAATTAAAGGCACAAGTGACAGTGTACATATCTGAAATACCAAATTTAATAGAAATGAATTGAATTTTGACAAACAGATAAGTTAAGTTAAGTGTATACATTTCTTCTTCTGTAATTTTCACACTAAATCGAACAGACATATAGTAGCTGAGAGAACGGAGTCTGTGGATGTTTGTGGTGTCGGTGGGAAAATTTCCATTACCCACCACTGCGCCATCCAACACTGGAATATTGAAGCACATCCACTTTTTTCACCCTCTTCCCCCTGTGCAGATTTTAAAAGTCATTGTTCTGATTGTTATGCACAGTGTGCATACTGTTGCAGCACGTACATTCACTGAGGGCACAGTAACACGCTGAATTACCAGCCTGAAAAACTCCCCAAACACAGCCTTTCCCCACCTACTCCCCTCTTGTCTCTTTGTTTCCGTCTTTACACTTCTCTCTCCCTCCCCCCTTCTCTACCTCTTTATGCCGTCTCCTTTAGTGTTCCTCCTCGGAGCGCCGCGCTCCCATAGACCTCACTGTGGCTGCCGAGGTTCAGTCCCAATTCCCCACATAGCTGTTGCCTGGGCCTCATTCACAGAGCCTGTTGACTGGCAGTGTGAATGTCCAGGCCTCATGTTTCGCTCTACAGCCAGAACCTTTTACCCCATCAATCATGGAAGAAGGAAAACATGTCAGAGCTAATATTTGGTGAAGAGATATTTAAGATTACTTTTTTTGTTGTTTTGTTTTATTTTGGATTCGCTCTCCTTGCCGCAGATATTTGTGATTACACACATGCGAACACCAGCATACTTAGAATAAGTTCCTGTTTCAAAGTGTAACTTCACTGACACGGTATCTGCTCTTCTGCAGCTGAACCCAGAGAGACCTGACATTCTCGGCCTTTAATGAAAACAGATCAGATTCTCTTTTAAAACTGAGGCCTATTGATGCTATTGAAGCTGTTTCTACCTTGTCCATTTTAAACTAATACTTTGGCTTATCTTATTGAGCCACTCAAATCCTCTTCTTGAGTCAGCGATTCAGCTTGCCAGTTTCAGTAAAACAACAACAACATACACTGTTTTGTCTGTCTTTTTTCACAGTTACCATAGTAAAAAATACCATCAAATGTTTTATTTATTTACAAAATACATATTTAATTTGAAAATGCCAATTCTTCTGCCTTCATGTTTTTGCTTTTATGAAGTGGCTGTACGGTCACAATTGCATGGATCATTATGCAGCGGACAGATTTAGTAGGTGATGACTCTGAGTAATGCACTTTTGAGTTACAAGAGGAAAAAGAGCATTAATTCCAGGCCCGTAGGGTCTCTGAGTACAGTGATGTGTCTGTCTAACATAAACATGGGGATTGGACCTGGACTAATTCCGCCCTGTGATTTGCTGCCTTCTTTTTTTTTTTTTTTTTTTACATGGGACTTTCAGCTACAGATGTTTCCATATTCCAGATGCTACAGTCAAGCAGTAATTACTGAAGCAGCCTCCGAATGAAATAATGGCTGTACATTTTATTGCTGTACAGTGTAGAAGATGACATGTTGTGTTTAAGTTTTCAGAAACTTGGACAAAATGGGAAAAATTTTTCCCATAATGAGTGAGACAAATTGGTTGAAATGTTAACACAAGAAATGATCATAATCAAAATCAGCTGTGATGCTGGAATATATTATACATGTATATATATATATATATATTGCAATGAATAGTCAACATTTAATATCAAAGTAGTAAAATTATTCTAAACTAACAGAAAAGCTTCTTTGTGTCTCCTTTTATTAGACTCAGTGAAATGCTTTTTACACCGTTGCCACAAAAACACACACACAAAACAGCACTGGCAGACCTGAGGCTGTTGAACTTTAGTGATGTACAACGTCCCGCGTGTGAATTTTTCATTTTACTGTACTTCCAACACCTCTGTATTTTCTCCTTTATCAGAGGAGCAGGTGGGAGCTGGATTACCTGAAGCCAAAGCTGTAGCCGCTTTGGCCTGAGATAGAAAAAATAAATGTTCCTTACATGATGGAAGAGCAAATGCTGGAAAAGGTTTATTTCATTTTTTTCCTTTTTCTGTTTTCTTATTTTTTATATTTTTTGTAGCAGTGAATGTTTAGGCAGAATGTGACTCAGGAGAGGATAAGGGGATTTCACAGACAGCTAAGTTAGGTTGTTTATCACTGCAATGACTGACGCTTATGGCAACACAAAAACAGATTCACCCCTTTTATAGCCTGTGATTCACCCAAATACTACGCAGATGGACAAACACGGACTATAATAGGAGCAGCGGTGTGTGTTCATCTTTGTCTTTATCGTGAATGTAACTTTCCTCCCAGGTTTCCAGAGAGAGGCCCTTAAAAGGGCTCTTAACAGAAAGCAGGGCACATCAGAGATGTTTCAGGCAACTAGAGCACAGTGAATAATTCAAAGCAAACTTACAACATGTTGCCGTGTTGCCAGATCCCCAGAGATTTGCCTCACATGCAAGGCTTCAGTGGTGTGTATTTATATGTCAGGATTTTGCTGATATGTATTCATGTGTTGGGTTGCTTTGAATTCCGGCCACTGGTACCAACTGTGGCAAAATAAATCACTTCAAACACAAAGAGTAAATAAATTCACCCGGCTGTCTGTTGCAACACTGTCCATTTCACAGATTAAATGATAAACAGGTGATTACGGATTTACTGCAACAGGAAATAAAAGCGCTGATATTTTTTTTTTTTTTTATTCTATTTCTGTTTTGATGAAATTTCCTTGATGAGTTTTCACTGGTTGAGCAAAAACAAAGCATTTAGAGTCATGGTCCCTCACAACTTGAAAAATGCCCATGATACTCTGACATTTTATGGATAAAATTATTCAGCTATTCATTAAAAAAAAAAAAAAAAGAAAAAAGGATCTAAGCCCTTTGTTCATGGCCTTTGTATTTTATCTGATGCCCTATGAGCATAGGGGGAAAATTTAACCTTCACATATTTTCACTGCTTTAATTTGACACTCCTCTTCTTTCTGTCCTTCAGCTTGTCCATCGGGTTTCTTCAAGCCAACCCAAGGAGATGAGCCTTGCATGCAGTGTCCCATCAACAGCCGCACCACCAGTGAAGGCGCCATCAACTGCGTTTGCCGCAACGGATACTACCGCACTGACTCAGACCCCCTCCAGATGCCGTGCACAAGTATGTATAGTACTAATGTTGTTATATATCCGTGAACTTCGGCTGTGTTTTTATACAAATACACAGAGTGCCCAGACATGAGTACATACTCCCAAAGTGTTTGATTTCAAATGTGAACTCTTTGACACATAGACATCATACACCCGCAAGCAGACGAGCCCCAGGATCAAAGGACAGTGGTAGCCTGTGTAACTCCAAACAGAGAAACCCTGTCAGAGCTGTCCCTCGCACGAACACAATGCTGACAAACCCATAGTGAGGCTGTCCACAGATCTGACCCAACACACAAGGAACGTCCGCCCCTCCTCAACATCACACAGCCCCGTACTCCAAGCCAGTGCAGAGGTTACTGGGCCAGGGCGCGTAGCTTTGTAGAGGGGCAGGCACGGAGAATGAGTTCAGGCGAGACTCTCTCTTGTCATGCCAATGAAGCTGTTTGAATTTGAATTTGAATTTGAAGCTGACATCGAGGGTTCAGCAAGAGAGAGAGAGAGAAAGAAACAAGGATGGAAGGATAGACCAAAGCAAAAGTGATGGAGGGATGGAGGGGGTGAAGCATGAGGGAAGACGCATAGATGGAGTTGAAGGAGGAGAGTGGTTGTGTGTATGTGAGAAAGAGTCAGTGCATAGAGTGTGGTCTAACTAAAACAAAACTTGGCGAGGAAAAAAAAGAGCTCCTTTCAACGTTTTGGTAAAGTTTTTCCTTCACTCTCCCTCTCTACGTGTTGAAAGGGAGAGAGGAGGGAAAAGATTTTAATGGTTTCCAACAAAAGAGATTTGCATAAGCCTGGCTCTGGGAGTCGAGCAGCTGTTGTGAATGAAAAAGCAGCAGCGTCACGTCACTCGTATTAAGCGTAGCAGGGCCCGGCCTGATTAAAGCAAGCGAATGGGCCCATCAGAGCAGCCCGCCAGCTAATGGAGGGACGAGATGGGGTAGGTGGGGCGGGCGGGGAGGGCATATCCTCCCCAGGAAGGAGTTGCCAAGGAGGAGTTATGTTTCCATGTATGAGAGACACCAAGAAGGGCACCCCAATGGGCTTCCTTCCAGAGCCGGAGATGTGTTAATTGCCACCAATTAAAGGAGGTTAAATAAGAAATGATCGATTCAGATGTAGGATGTTGTGGGTGGAGTGGAGTTGTTTATCTCATTAGTCATGGAGGGTACGTCTTCCATAATTAGGTGCACATGAGTGTAAAAGATAAACACTTCTCATTGTTTGTTTGTTTGGCCTGTCACTCACCATGCAGCACCATGTGGAAAGTTTCCACCCCGTAATGCCTAGCTGCTAAGAATGTCCCAGTAGGAGAAACAGTAGGTCTCTCTCCCCTGCAGTAACTCTATACGATGCTCCATGAGAAAATTGTCAAGAGTAAATGTTAGGAAAACACTTGACAAAGTGGACAGCAGCATGGAAAATGAGAGAGTGTAAACGGACATCCCGAGGGAAGAGGCACTGCCAGCTTGGAACAGTCATAGAGCCTACAGTGTCTTAGTGAGCATGTGGAGTGCCTCTCCTTCTGCGTTGAAATGATTTAATTGGAGATAGCAGCTACGCCCTGTATGTCATCCAGGACGCAACTTCCATCCCAAAATTAGAACAATTCCATGGAAGGTAATTGATGCAAAAGAGCCACTATTTGGCCATTATATAGCACCTTATTTTCGGTTCCAACCTTCAGTGCTGTTACTTTAAGACAAATTTATGACTGAAGGTTATACGCATTTCCCATAGATTGATTCATTTTTGTATTCTTTCTCTTGTAACGTGGTGGAAACAGCCTTTACCAGAGGTGTTATATTTTTATCCATCTGTTCGATCAGCTGTCCATCACATTCTTGTAAACACTGAACTAAATAACGCCTTGAGAACATTTCTTTGAATTTTGCACACAAACATTCACCCACACTCAAGGATGGACTGCTTAGATTTCAGAGGTCACTTCTTAACAAATCTATTCTGACTGCACTGATTCCGCTCATGACGGTAATACATGGAATACTTTTTATTGTAGTTTTTATTTATTTATTATTTATTTATTATTATTATTTATTATTCGTATTTATTATACGATTCATAAAATACATGAGAAATATATAACTGCAATATGGTTGTTTGGCAAAGTCATACAAACTTGAAGATTTCATGCTAGTTTGTAATTTTTAAAAGTAAAAACAGCACTTTTAACTCAACTTTGGTTGAACATTAACATGCTGAAATTGAATGGATAAATTTCCATCTGCAATTTACAGAAATTACTGTGAAGGAAGAAGAAAGCCGTCCAAAAGAGCTTCCTTCAGAAAACATCTGTGTATTGGATCAATCAAATGTTTATTCCAGAGTCTCTCGTATTTTCCAGCTGTCCCCTCAGCGCCGCGGTCTGTCATCTCCAGCGTGAACGAAACCTCCGTGATGCTTGAGTGGACGGCTCCTCGGGACTCCGGGGGCCGCGAGGACGTGGTCTTCAACATCATCTGCAAGAGCTGCGGCGGAGGCCGAGGAGGCTGCACCCGCTGCGGGGACAATGTTCAGTTTTTGCCCCGTCAGCTGGGCCTGACAGAACCCCGGGTCTACATCAGTGACCTTTTGGCCCACACGCAGTACACGTTTGAGGTGCAGGCTGTCAACGGGGTGTCAGATCAGAGCCCCTACTCCCCTCAGTATGCGTCAGTCAACATAACCACTAACCAGGCGGGTAAGTGGGCCCATCTGTCTTTTTCTACACTTTATAGCACCCATGTGGTTTTGTCTTCTCTCTTCTCTTCTCTTTTTTTGGCTATTTCAATGCTCCTCCTTTGTCGCTTATGGACCGTACAGTACCTCTTCATCACACTCACTCCTCTACAAGGACATAATGCACAGTGCACAGACCTCCGCTGAGTCTGTTTCTTTGCTCTCCTGTATGGTGATGTATGCAGATGAGGGGCTCTGAAATGGGATGAAGAGTGCCGTTGATGATGCGACAGACAGAAAGTGATGGCCTGCTGGTCTTTACAGTGTGACCTCATCATGGTGTTTTTCAGGCAGCGGAGCTGAGAGCAGGTCTCTCCACTTCATCTACTGCTCAGTGATTACAGCACTGTTCTCATCAACCCACTCAGTTGTAATGTTTCATTTAAAAAGTAAAAAAAAAGCATGGCACATGCATATAGTACGCAAAGGTTATAGTCTGCATGAGCTATTTAGTAAACTACAATGATCAGAGGCCAGTATTCCTTTATGTACAGAGACCTAATGAAAAACATGCCGCTTGGTGACTGAAGTCACTTTTTACCCTTCAGGACTTTTTACATATGTGCATCAAAATCTTCAGTCTGTTTCTGAAGCTGCTGGAGCTTTTCATGCTTTCTACTGTGTGATTGCTGTTGAACTCGGCAACATTGATTTGCCCTTTAATAGTCAGTATGAAACGCATCATTTGGCTTTCCATGCTTTTTTTGTTCCCCCCCAAGCACTGATGAGCGAGGGGCAGGGGGCGATACAGGCCGGGCTTTATCTTTACAGTGGCTTTGCATCCCATCGGCAATATACGTAAGTGCCTGTCATCTCTCATCATCCGTCCCCTTCAAATGACTTCAAGCCTTCACCTACGAAAGACACTGTGCTTTTATTACAGTGGACATAGTGGGTTTTATTTAACAACACTCTCTCTCTCTCTCATTACTTTCCAATGAGTTCCCAGATGTCCAGAACTCGACATGGAGGCATTTTAATAGGAAGAGTATACAAGTTGTATGAACACATTTTAAGAGGAGATTTCCTCACTTAAATGCACTCACTATAACAAATTCACTGTTTACTGAAATCTGTTGGTGTAAAAGTTCCATAAAGCACTTGGTTACATTGGAGAAACTCTAACTCACACTAAAATGAAGCCCTTTATTCAAACTGCGACCCCTTTTTATTGTCTGTTTTGATTTGAGTCACTGGTGTGGTGTGTTAATGAGGGCCTGTGAGTGCAGTTAAGCGTTGTAATGAGGCCCCTGCCCTACGCTGTCTCACTGGGCCACAATAAGTCCACCACCCCGAACCTTGGCTACTCTGCTTCCCCTGCCGAGGGGTCCTGGCGGAAATTGGGGGGCTCTGCGCCCTCTCGACTGAAGTGCCCGTCACTTTAGATTAGGCAGCAAGCGCTCCCGTCAGATGGAGCTGTGAAAAGACTTCAACTCTTGCTTGCCCTCACTCCACCCTCCCACTTTCTCCCATCACCCTGCAAAACCAGACTCGCTCCTGGGACACAGGGTTGCAGTTTTGCGGTGCTATGCTAAAGGGCTGGGGTCACAGGGACCAGGAGCCCATAATTGCATCTGGTTTGTAAGGCTTGGAGGTTACATAAACATCATGTCACCCCTAATTACCTCAGGCAGCTCTGTGCCCCCCTATTAGACTGAGAGTTAGAGAGGGAGATGAAGAAAAAAACAAACTAGACTTTGAAAGTTTGAGTGCAGATATGTGTCTTAATCAGTCCTTTGTTGTTCTCATGGGGCGTTTCTGTGACAGAACCATCTCAGCAAATAAATAAGCAAATTGTAAGTGTGCAGCACAGAAGCGTGGCTTGTTTCGTGTGTGGAGGGCTGTCCTCCTCAGCTATGAGTTGCTGGCGTGAAGGGAGGTTTGGGGGGGGGGGGGGGGCAGGGGTGGAGATTGGTGTTAGATGTGAGCAAAACTTCTCACTCTCCATACCCAATCAAGCACCCACCACACTCTATTACCCACAGGGCTTATCCTCCCACTCTGTAGGTGGCTGGCGACAGTTCCTCTGTGATAAAGGACATGATTGCCCTGGAAAATGCGGCGCTTGATTACACACTGTAATGCCACACAAAAGGAGATGCTGTGCTAAATGGCATTTGAGCACGTTTTATAAGCATATGACTAATTCCCCCAAACTTGCATTGTGCAGACTACACAAACACCTTGAAATGCACCTCCAAGGCCTTCTTTTTTTTTAAATATATAATGACTCACATGTAAGCCATCTACTTGGGCTTTACTTTGCCTATAAAATGTGACTCTGTGCGTGACATCAAATGGAGTGGAGGAAGTGAGAAAGAGAGTTGCCTTCTGTCAGGGAAAATCCTCGGATTTCCACTGATTTAACAGGTTCTGACAGGTGAAAGAGAGGACCCCTCTCACATCCAGTAACTCTACATCAACAGCACAGGGAGGAGGAGTATTACACTGATGTATAATAAGCATATAGCTCATTGCAATTATCACCCGTTGGAAACCACACTGTTGGACTGTGACATGTTCCTTCACTACCACACTGATGGGAACTGAAGCTTATTTCCCCGTTGATAATTCTGCCCTTTTAAATACTCACTAGCTCACAAACTGTGGATTAATTTACCAAAACTGTGTTTGGCTAGTTTACCCAAAACACAGTGCCAATGTGTTTGTAGAAAACTAGTCAAAAAATTATTTTTTAAACTGTGGCTGGTTCTCAAAGATTCATATCCTCAGTAGGAATGAATGCACTTAGCTCTTAGTGATGCAGGCAGGGAGTGGGAAACTATTGATAGACAAGCAGATCCCATGTTGGTCAGGTTTAGGTACTCAGTCACCCTACTCACACACCCTACTCACTAACCTTACTGAAAAGAAGTGTTAGAGAAAAACAGCAGCCTGAATTCTTAAGATGAATATTTTTATCATACAACAGACCTATTGATTGTATTCTTCACTTTTTTGTGTGTGTACTCTTCGGCAGGCTGCTTCTCTCCCTCTACTGTAATTACAACTTAAGCCCAGTGTTTCAGCCAAGTCTTACAATAGATGCAGAACCCTGTGTGCAGTCTTGCTTGTTTCCCCACAGGATTATGACGTAGTCACTATTGATTTATCAAGTATTGATTTTTTATAGTCTTGTTTTATTGCTGCTTTGTATAACTAGAGAGGTTAATGACAGTAAAATGTTTGGTAAATGATTTGCAACTTTGTGGGCTCCTACTGTTTGCCAAAAGCAGGAAGGAACAGGAAGTATTACGGGTAAGGTTGTAAAAGTAAATTGCAGGAGCAAACATGGTTAGCAGGCAAACACAATGTGAATATATTTCAGCAGGCAAGTTCTGGTTTGTCTGCAGCATAATGGTAGCGTTGCTCCACATCGTCTGGTCTGCATTATTTATTTAAATGTTACTTGGATTGCTTCGAGTGCCTAGAAAAAAAATCTGTCTATGGCATAGCAGTGCTATGGTGCTTGGCAATTTAATATCTATAGGAGTGACCTATTGAGATTGGTGTCTTGAGCCTGCTGCGGTCACAGGTTTAAGTTGGCTTAGGGAAAATGCCAGAGTAGCCTTCCCTGTGAGATGAGCTTGAGGAGGACAGTGCGAGTACCAGACTATTTTAGTCATCTCAGTGGCACATTTACCATTTTATAAAGAAATATATTCATCCATCCTTCCTCCTCTCTTTGTCTCCATCCCTTTACCTCAGCTGGCCGATACGTTCATTATTTTATGAGCTGAAATTTGTTGCTGAAGCTGCATTTCCGCCACGAAGTTTAATCAAATATCACTGACAGCCGAGAGGCAATGCGTCATTTTATCTTAACAGACTTCGCAGTACGACACCCTGCCATTTTGTCTTGACACACTCTGAGACACATGGCTGCGTAGACACACACACATAAGCAGGCATTTGATTTCAGGTGAGCCCATTCAAACCTGTGTTTAAGCTGTCAGAAACGCTTAAATGGTATGCTTCTGATTAAGCACGGCTGGAAATGATAGTCATCCCCATATGTCTTTCATGTGTCTATGGAGCCAGTCCAGTCTTTTATATCTCATAAACCAACTAATGTATACTTATTGTATACAGATGAGTGCTTTAAATTATGAAGACACAACCAGGTAATAGCTGTGTACCAGCTAAGAGTTGAGCTGGTGTATCGTCGCTTTCGGTGCACAGAAGAGAGATTATGTGCAATCTAAACGCAAACCATCTGCATTCAGCATTGCACAGCAGATAAATGAGATCTTCATACCTTGTTTGTTTGCATACCATATTGCGCTCTATGGTGGCTGGATATATTAGATTCCAGAGGACACATTTGTTTAGGCATTTCATTAACTCAAGGTGAGCCATGGCGTCTGCTGCTAATGCTGCTGAGAAGCAGAGGGGCTGAATTGTTTTCCTTATCAGGTAAACTGGCTGATTATGGAAGTGAACCACATTACTTGGAGGGGGAAAGGTGTAATCGGGTGCAGCCTTTTCATATGGTCTGGGAAGATTTATGACTTAATTACCGTCCAAATTGCCCAGGTTTACTGTAACCGTGCTACCAGGGACGGGCTGCTCCACTGGGCCGTGGTGTGGAAAGCACTGGTGCAGAGCCAGGTGGGACTGCCAGAATGTGTCAATACACCAGCCAGCTACTACTCCACTGTTGACTTTAGGACAGTGACACCAGTTAAAAAAAAAAAAAAAAAAAGAACAGACTGAGTGGCTCATTCAAGGCAATCACATGGTTGTCTGGTTCATTATCTGGCTTTGTCTCAGGGAGTGTCTTTAATCTATGTGACCCCCTATGCAACAGAATGAGTGTAGCGTTGGCTCTTGCACTAAAGCTGTCCTTGTGTGCTTTTTCCTTTCAAAAGAAAGAAATCCATTTAAAATGAATAGGTTTGGTCTCTCATTACTTTAAATTAGCTTATTAGCACGTTAAAGATGATTACAGAGAAATTATACCTGTCGTGCAAAACTACGCTGCTATATCAACAGCAGTAAAAACATGTGAGCGAGTGAGATGTGGACTGAAAAATAAAGAGGCTGACCGACAGAGTGTCAGGCAGGGACCACCGGTCTACATGTGCAGTGTGACGGTGACAGAAGGTGTTCAGAAGGGCACATATGGTGGGTGCCAGGGTAGGTCAGCCAGGCAGACAGACAGGAGGCCCCGGCATGCACCTGGAGCTCGGCGCTGAAGGAGCCTTGAAAGAGGGCTGCTCTGGTAGTTCAACAGCCAACAACTCACATATACCTCATTCCCACCACTGCTGATAGTGCCGTGCAACCTGCTTACAGAGGAGCCTCCAGACAAGCAATATTGCAGACAGCGAGAGAGTTAAGCTCAGCGATAAAATGTGTGGTAAGTAGCTTGGAGGGTTGACAGTGAGGTTTATCAGATGACTTTAAATAACCTGCGCACGCATTATGAATTTAATTATAACTCCCCAGAGGAGAATTAGCACATGGATTGTCAAAATTAGTTAACTAATTGATCTTTATTCATAAATCATTCATTAGAAGTGTTTTTCCTTTTTTGTCTGTGTACATTTTGTGGATTCCTTCTTCAGGATGTACTGTGCAGGTTTGAGCCTGCACAGGGAAGAGAGTAATGGAGTACGCACAGCGCCTGAATATAAATCTAGGTTAAAAGGCCACGATCTTTTTGCCCAGCAGGCTGTAAAGAGGGAGCATAATGCGAATATACAATTAATTATTGTTGAGTGCATTAGTTGTACACAGCAATGCCTGAATAATTGACCATGTTTTAATGCAGCCATTTATTTACTTTTTACATGTAAGAACATGATGATGGTGATAATAATAATAAAAAAAAAGATAATAAATTAAAGGTGATAAAGCAAAAAGGGTTCATAACCCAATAAGTGATGTGTTTTTGTATTTATGATTATTTCTATAAACTTTATTGGAGTTAACTTCACTAATTAAGTAAATGGATTTGTGATAAACACAATAGCGCCCCCCCCCCCCCTCGCTGTCCCTTTTGGCCTCCTCTTTTCTTTCCCCTCTTTCTTTGCCAGACACTCGACCAAACACTGATCTCCGGTTCAAATTCCTGTGGTGACATATAGACTTAGTATTCCTTTTAAGGCAAGCTGAAAAACAGAGTTGTCATTGTCTGAGCGACTGTCTTGCCACTGTCTGGAGTTTCTGGTTTGGACCCGACATGCCACCCCCCAACCCCCCACCCCCCGTTCTCCCCTCCTGGTTCCTACTCAGATGTCACTAATTCCTCTCATTTTTTAATGTAGCCTTAATTCACTCATATACATCACACTGCTCCTGCGATCTGCATCCAGCATCATCCTTTGGAAGGTTTTATGTGTAAATTGGGGCCAGGAACTTTATAAGCGGAGATGATCTTTTATAATCCTTGCTATTGTGTGCCACTCAGTGCACCAACCTCATACTGTGTCAATGAGCATGATTTCAATGTTAAGCCTTAAGTCATTGCTGTGCCATTGAAACTGAACTTGAACAGATGTGCTACAAGCAATTTTCCACATCATGTGTGCTGTAAAACTGCATTGGCAGGGTATCAGTTGAATGGGAATCAGTGTGAATCAAGGCATTGCTGAAAATAACGGTGATATAATGGGCATGCAGTTCTACATTTCTCAGGAGGTCCAGGACATGAACAGTGCTGTGTAGTCAGACATGTTCCTGTTAATTTTGTCGCACTGGCTGCTGGCGTATTAGCACACTAAGTCATGATGATCCTTGATCCTCCATCTTGAATCAGCTATTCAGCTCCATTCTGCTCAGACCTACATTCCTCTGTGTTTGCAATTCAGACAAACCTAATAATTCAATAAAACAAAATATTGTTTGCATATTAGAAAAAGATGAAGAAGGCATCAGCACACACTCGCTTCCCCAACAGTGAGGGACACTGACATTCAGTCTGTGGTTTGTGAAGTTTTTCTCCCAGCAGATGCCAGTTTGGGAGTTGTTTAAATGCAAAAGAGCAGCCTGCTGATTAAACAGAGTCCAGTTTCCCCCAGAGGCACTTGACAGTCAAAACTCTTATTCCACATCCCTGTGGCCAACAGCTCAAACTTGGTGTTTGTTTAGTCCAAATTGGCCTCGAGGGACAAAATGACCACAGTAGATCTGTGTATCTCCAGGAAATTCAGAGTTTACATAGTTAACTATATTCTATCATTCTTTGCACGTGTATATTTTTGTTTATACATTTTAATTGAGGATTTGTGACCATGCAGAGACAATATAATTGATTTAAAATTGCTTTTTTTAGTGTGATACGTGAAGTAGTTGAAAAGGGTCAGGAGGTCATTGAAACAACCTTTAACGAAAACACAGTTAGGAGTGTAAAAGATGATATTCTTATAAAGTATATGTTTATGTTCATTAAATAAAAACTAATGAGATTTTGTCAGGGATAGAATGATAAAGTTTTGTACTTTCCATTATTGTTCACAGTCAAAGTTAAGCATGGTAGAGACAGGCCTTAAGTACTTTGAGGGTTCTTGTTAGATGCTTTGGCTGCTTTAAGACCAACCACTAAATGAGCACCACTTAAATAACTGTGAAGACCCATTAGTTTTTTTATGGAAGTCCCTTTTATCACTAACTGCTCTAAAACTGCAGGGAAATAACTTACAAGGACCATCTAAAGTTCACTCGCAGCTCAGCACAGCTCAAATAGTCAGATACTGCAAAGGAATTGTCCCTCATTTCCTCTGCTGCATTGTCTCCACACATACTTATCTGGGTCGCATCTCTCCCGTTTGCAGATTTGCTGGGCTGGCTTAGGCTTAAAGCCAACCTCTGCAAGCATCTGAAAACTCCTCAAGTCCCTGAAATACCTATTTTAGAATTAGCTTATGGTGTGTATATGAGTGTATTATGACCCCCAATCTTTTCCAGTACAGATGGTTTAAAGCTTGATGAACTGAAATCTCACTTTTGTAGCTTTACTACACTGGAAAGTCTTTATAGATGTAAAACCCACAATCCTTTGCAGCTGGGGAAACAGGGCAGGCTGCCAGTGTGCTAAAAGTACATGCAAATAAGGGCCTCTCCCTTTAAGACGGCCCGATGCGCCGCTCATAAATGGACGGGAGTCGGAGAGAGTGGAGCAGTGGCAGCCTATTTGGGAGGCTGCCTGGTAGAGGACCAGCTGTTTCAGGCCCTTTGGGAGACATTGCGCTGTGGGGAAACTGATTTTTACAATGAAAAGGAAAAGGGATTTACAAGCCTTGACCTGTTCTCGCTGCCTCCCCCATCATCCTCAAATCATAGCATTGGTCTGTGCACCAGAGCATCTAATCAAATCAGAGCCACATGGCTGTAGACATATTTAAATGTTACAAAGATGCAAATAAAAGGCCCTAAACATATACTTTTTCGGAAGCATGAGTCATGTACAAGCGGAGATGTCGGCGATTTTTTTTTTTTTTTCTAGGCCACATTGCTTGTAAAAAACGAATTTAAAGCAATAACTATCAAATCCAAAGGTTATCTCTTGCTGTCAATAAAATAAGTCAGCTGCAGGAAATAAAATCCTTTATTTTGATTGCTTAGATTTTTTTTCCAGCCCAGCTCCTCCAAACATGGCTCTGTTGAACATTCACTACGGGCATCTTCAGATAGCACCTGAAGGCCCCTCAGCTAATGGATGCCTATCGAGTGACTGTGCTCTTGACACAGGAACTAATGACCAAGGCTCTGCTGCTGCCATCCATCCACAGTGGTCTCTCTTCACCTGCCTTTCTTAATGAAACTGCCCATCAAACACGAGGGAAACATTAGAAGCAACTACATGGTTCAAGAGAGAGTGGAAAAGAACGAGTGAAAGAATGCAGCATAATAAAAGACAGCAGAGATATAAATTAATGAGTTGAATGCAAATGTGTGTGTGTTACTAAATGCATGCTCTATTAAATCGACCCGGATTTAAATTAGTGGAAAATATCTGTGTAAACTCCTTCTTCAATTGATTGGAGGAGTCACTAGGTGTTCAAACATAACAGTAAAACATCTATTAGAGATACTGGAGAAAAAAAAAACAGAGCCTCTGTTTTGTTGGGGCAAAGCCAGGGCTTCATCCAAGAGTAGATTTCAAAGCATTGTCTTCAATATTAGATCTCAGCCTGAGTAACAATGTGGGGGCTGGAACAACAGCCCATCCTCTTCCAATTAAGCAACATGCTACGCCACATTGCAGTATGTTCACTCAGTTTGTTTGTTATTCGGATTACCTTTGAGAATGTTTGAGGTCAAAATCAGTTCAGAGCTGAAGTAGTGCAAAAAAAAAGTCAACATCAACAGCGAAAATTGCATCATGGGAATTTAGCATATTAACATTAATGATCGTCATTATATGTGCACTTCAAGCATTTTGGTTTCGACGCTAGAAATGACAGATATTTTATCTGCTGAGATTATAATCGACTCCCCTCACGGTTGAGACTCCTCTGTCTGGCTCTCTCACTCCTTCATACATGGGAAACTCATAAAATACTCCTGTGAGAGACTTATTCATCAAGGCCATTTATCTTTCCAATTCAGCCATCTAATTTAATTACATAAACTTACAATCCCTGTCTTTGTCATTATATCCGCTTCATTAGTTGTAAGAACATGAATAGAGCATTCATTGAGGAAAAACCTATAAATAAAGCTTCCAGTGAATGTGGAGCTCACCCACTTTGAGGAAACTGATCTAACCTGACATGGTTTGAGATGAGTGTATAGAAGACTAAGAAACTTTCTTCCATCTTTGTTTTTAATTTCTAATCGTCTTAAATGGGGTGCAATCCACATGATTTAAGAATAATTATTGTAACAACAAAGAAAATGGCTTGAAACAACTAAAACATGTATTTAGCAGCATAACTCGGTGAATGATGTTGACACAATGAAAACCAAATATTTACTCAACCCTTTAAATTATAGATTAAGTTGGGGGTGGGGGGGTCTAGGTACACATGAAGATTTGGAGTACAATGGAGACTTGTAGATTTGGAGTACATAAATTAGATGTACGAAAATGGTTTTCATATGTGGATCAGTGCTGTAGGCCGTACTTCAGTGAAACGTTGACTTGGCATACCAGCACATACCACAGTCAATTGGTGGAACGTCAGCTTAGCTTGAAATGCGTGTACTGAATTAACTTGAAATGCACAACACAGCTGGATTGCTATTTGCTCCACTAGCCAAATGTTTCAACACTTTTATTTTTTCCTCAGTATTTACCTAGTGCCTGAAGTCCTGTCTCGGTTTCCAGCGCAGCACCCCTCCCCTTATCAGCTCCTTGAACCGCAATCGTGGCGGCTGCTGCCCCATCGCCTGGAAGTTGTCTTTTAACAGAAGAAAACTACAGTGTTCTTCTCCAACAGCTTTCTTGTGTTGGCATGTGTCCATCCTCTGTACATGAGCCTCCTTTGTTTCTATGGCGCTGTATCAGGTTACCGGGCATGGCTGTGCTGTGTGTTTAATGGAAATGCTATGCAGCAAAAGGCCATGTGGCAGTCTTGAATATATGTGCATCCGTAATGGGATACCCGTGAGTTCCCCTTAGAGTAACTGTTTGCCTTATTAGGCTGTCGTCCTGTGACTGCAAACAAACCAGCGAGTACAGTTAGATGAAGGAGATTCCTCAGACTGCTGTCCTGACTGGGTGCTGTATACATTATTGTACCTCAGGCTCCAGGAGAGAACCGTGATGTGTGACGGCTGCGGAGTCACAGGCCATCGTGGCGTAAGTGCTTTGCTGAGATGAAATACAGAACATCTATTTATTATCTGCTGGCAGCGGCACATGAGGACATACTCAGCCCCTCGACCGTCACAGCTTATATGAGACACCATAATTTGTACGCTCAGATGGATGCTTCTGTTTGGGTCAGAGGGCCTGTAAGGCTTAGCTGATTAGCTGATGAGAGCGAGGAGGGTTATATAAGGGACTTTTTATCCAAGCTCCGCGTCACTGCGGTCTCTTAAACGCCATTTTTTCTCCTCCGCATCAGGACAGTATTCACGAAGATGGGTTCACCTGATAATCACATGTAAGCACAAATACATACGTTATGTAGAAAACCACACACATGCAGTCCCAGAATCTTATATTATCGAGGCGTGGCTCTTGTAGTTTTCCAGTCAGTGGATTTTCCACAGAGAACGCGTGCCGGTGGAGAGACTTCTGTCTTTATTGCCGGGACTCAGGGGAGCCACTGAGCTGCTGGCTGAGGGCTGCGTGTGTGTGCAGCACGGGCCTGTAGGGGATGAGCGTGGGGCTTGGTGACCATAAATCTTACCCAGCAACCCCCCTCCCTCTCTCTCGCTCTCCAACCCACCCGCACCCTTTCAAACACACAGAGGCTTCTCTTAGCTTTACACTAGCCCAACAGCACCCTGAACTAATCTTAATGGTTGTTGGAGCGATTGAGGTGATCACGCCCCCCTTTGACCTCATGGTTGTGCTAAAAAGAATGTACAAAATTGTAGGTCACCGGGCCGTGCAAGAGGCCACCCATGATGTCACAACCACACCACTGAGTTTTAACATTGTTTGTGTTTGCTTGAATGTTTGTGAATAAATTCCAGCAATGGGGGAAAATTGAGTTGTTTGTTCTAATGCAGAAGAAAAGGAAAGAAAGTAATCGAATGTGAGACAGTTTGTAGAAAATGCATGGTACATATAAAAAATGACTAAAAACGAACAAAGTTTAGGTCCTAAATAAGTGTGGAAGGAATACACCTGTGAGGCTGAACGCTCTGTAAATGATGTATATTTCGCAATATAGCTGACAAACTTCCCATATCATATCATTAGTTTTAGTTTTTAATTTGAAAGACAGACTGATTCCTGGCTGCACTTTAAAAATCATCTCGCAGGTAATTGAAACTTAAATAATAAGGTAATCCATCACAGTCAAAGTCTCACCTTTGTTTAATCTTATCTTTATTTATGTGAAGTTGCATTATCAGTCTTCCGTATTTCTGTTGGTGGAAAGAGTTAGTGCTTTAGTTAAGGATGCTGCAAACTTTGGATGTTACAAAATGAGCTGCCAAAAAGTATCGAACTGATTAATTACCAATCTAGCAGGCAAAGAGACAGAAAAAGTTGACTATAATTTTGTCTGTTTGTCGAATTTAAAAAGATGCTCAGTATCTGTTGACCAGTTGCCTCTCCAACTAATCATAAAGTGTCACATGGGAAAATAAATGATGAGGACAAAGCAGTCACTGTGCTTGCCTACTAATCTGAAACAAATGAATGAGAAAGCGTTAAAATCACATGCGATCACAGTGCGACAAATGCAGCTTTCAGCTGTTATCTCCAAGGAAATATACACAAACTTAGTCAACCTAGAATGTAAAAGACAATAAAGCTTGTGGACCATTTTCATTCTCATGCATTTAGCATTTGTGCTACATACAACAGGCACTGCATCCATGTAACATGTTGTGGTCCATGGTGGTTTGTTTGCAGAAGCTGTTGTCAGCAGTGTGACAACCACTTAATCACATGAAAATCACAGCTGATGTCGGGAAGTCCCGTGAGGCCGCTTAACATGGTTGATACTGTGTTGTAACTTGTCAACCTGAAGTGCATGCACAGCCACGAGACTCTCTAAAAGGAGGCTGCAGTATATTACATACATTTTATGGCATTACGTCTTACACCTTAGTAGAACCCGGTGTTTGGCTGTGAGATTAAAGATGCTATAAATTTCTCAGTGCGTGACTGTGAAAGGTACCGGTGAGTTATTTGCCTCCTTCTTAACACACTGTCTTTGTCTCTCCACAGCTCCATCCACTGTATCTATAATGCACCAGGTCAGTCGTTCTGTGGACAGCATCACCCTCTCCTGGTCCCAGCCTGACCAGCCTAATGGAGTCATCCTGGACTATGAACTGCAGTATTATGAAAAGGTACCGTTGATGCAGGAGCACCAAGCATTCACTAATCCTTATAAACATCACTTCCACTTCTTTACTCCTCGTGAAGCTAAATAAACCATGAGCTCATGGTAAAATTCTGACGCTTTTGTTTAGATGCACATTAAAATTCAGAATATATCCTCATGCTCTTTTGCATAACAGCACATCCTCGGAGGGATGTACACGGAGCCTCTGAACGTTGCTTAGAACTTATGCTCGTTCTCCTTCAATTACAATCACGGTCAGTCACTAGGAAAGGAAACCACGCTCAGCTCTGCAGCAGGGCCACTGGGGATTGATGCGCAGAGACTTGCGGTTGAAACAATGGTGAGCTGACTGCTGTAAAAATAGTACTCAAGGGGCAAGCTCCTCCGAATCAGCATACTTTCTCACAAGAGTCACAAATGTTGATCGAGGCACACTGATCACTTAAACGCACACAGCCACTCGCAGGCGTAATCGCACTCATGCACGCACGTGCATCCAACACATATACACAGCAATTTGTTGAGCTTTCATCTGCACGCTGAGCCGCTCCACTTTTTGAATATGATTCCCTTTACTGACACTGCTGGAGAGAGCTGTCAAAACAATTGTCCCGGCCCCTGCTGCGGCTCAGAAGTGTGCGGTGAGCAATGGGTTGAAGGGAGCAGCTAAAAGAGTCTCAGTCTCTGTTCTCAAACCTGTCAGCGTTCTGGAGAGGAGTATGGGACTGAAGCACGGCTCTGATGATCAGAAGGCTTGGCTGAGAAAAGCTGCCTGACCTGAAACTGCCACCAAATGTGTACCTTCTTTACCGCAGCTGGTGGATGTCAGCCTCTCTGAGCTTGGCTGCTTTATCAAACATTTTGCATTTTGTGAGAACAAATAATTCATGTTAGTTCTACTGTGGTAACTCGAGATGTGTGTAAAAATAAGCGTAGAGAGGAGCAGATATCTAAATATTTCTGTAGCATTTCTGCTTCCAATAGCTCATGTACAGCAGAATTTTTTTTTAAGAAAGAGCAGAGAAAAAAGCAACATTTTTGTGAAATGTTTTAACTGTGCAAGCTGTGTGTTTCGTCTTTGGTCAGTCTATTATTTGTTTATAAATTACTGTCACTCATACTGAATTCATTCTGTAAGTAATAATATTTTTCAATCACATCCCATTCTCAAAATCAAGAGTTCTTTTTCAGATCCTAAAATCACTACCCCGAGTCTGTGCTGTGTTCACTGACACTGTTTATCTGAGATCTTAACCCTGTATGTAATGTATTCATGTGGCATCTCATAATTGTTAGCTTTTGCACTTGGACTATAATTAGTAATGTGGACAAATTTATCATAGCTGTGTTTTCTTTTTTCTTTTTTTTTTTCGCCTCTCAGGACCAATCAGAATATAACTCGACCACCGTCAGGAGCCAAACTAACACAGCGGTCATCCGTGGCCTCAAACCAGGAAGCATCTACGTGTTCCAAGTCCGGGCCCGCACCGTGGCAGGGTTTGGACGCTACAGTGGCAAACTCTACTTCCAGACCATGACCGAGGGTGAGAAATCAGCCAACGTTCACCAAAGCACGCATGGCAGTTATCACTTCTCATGCATGGCCTATCGATACGCCGTGCAGTATAGTATGGATTCAGACAGCTGCAACTTTGAAAGGGAATCATGTTGTGGAGTAAACAATACATGTACTCCGAAACCGGATTAGTGTGGCATGAAATCATTTCTTTATTTTCTTGTCTTTTTCAGTATTTATAAACATCCTTCGAGTTAAGCTCATATAATTATCCCATTATTCCTATTCCTCTCTTAAGTGTGGTACACAAATATGCATTCAAACCAAAATGATGCTGTTTGTCGCCATGAGCCTCGAAGTCCAAGATGAAGTCCGAAGTAGTCTTACCTTTGTACAGTGACACGACTCAGGGAAGAAGGAACATTCAGTAAACATCAGTCATGTAGGTTAATGTTAGAGCCAAGGCCTGGGTTTTCCCCTCCGAACATCTCATTTCCTTCAGCCTGCTGTGCCCAGGGCCATCATTAGCCTGAACTCTCACACAAACATCCTTGATGCTGCCACACGCACACATCCCGGCACTGCAGATGCTTCAAACTGACTCACAGCTGTAAGCTTTCAGTAAACTAAGGATATATAAAGCTCTGAGTTGTCATGTTTTCACCGAAAAATATCTTCTTTGTTTTCGTCGAGAAGAAAAATCGGTTGAAAGTCATCTTAAGCTGGATTTTATGTCCCCATACGCCAAAAAGTTGTGTTTGCTGCTGCAAGGAGATACTGATTAGCATAGTGTCAACTAAACAATGTAGCCACAGTTGGTGTTGGGCACAGCTCGGAAGACGCTTCTCGTTAACAAAAGTGCAGGGAAAAGTGAGCACAAAGAGAAAAAGAGTTCCTCTCAGAAAGCGAACCATTTGGGGTTATTCAGAATACAAATGTGAAAAGGCCTAACAGACCAGAAGTACTCTGCAGAGTCACAGGCCCAATACTGAAGTCAGGAGCAAATTTCTCCACGTATACATATCTAATAAATTACTTATACGCTGCAAAGTAGCTTTGTATATGCATTTATTAGCACACATCTATATATAATAAGCCTGCTGCGGATGCATATTAGTGGATGCGGGTGTAAAAACAAATAATAAATAATACATTATGGTGTATTATAAACTATTTATTGCTTTACAATTAAAAATTAACTGTGAAAAAGTAATATGTATGCTATCTGAATACAGTTAGGCCTCTGGGGAACACACTAAACCCTGTCTCTGGATAAAATTGTGAAGTTGTGTGTCGTTTGCAGTGCCCAAGACAAAGATCTGGCTCTGCCTCTCTGAGCCCATTCGGTAGCTGCATTCCTGCTCTTGGCTGCCGGATCACTCTGGGTCTCACCCAAACATGCTCTCTCTCCTCACTTCACACGCTTTCTGCCAGATGATTTGTCCATATCTGCAGCACATTCACTCATTCAGTGTATTTTGGAAAATGATCCATGCAGCCAGCCGAGATGCCAAGATGCTCGTTGGTTGACCCAGCCGTATGTCCGTGTGTCACCCACTGCTCCCCCCGTATGCAGTGGCTCAGATGCTCACCCATATGTTTCAGCATGCGACTCTGCATGTATGTGTGCGAGCATATGTGCACATAGCACTGTGTTTGTGTTCATGATTGTGTTTTCTACAGCTGAATACAGCACCAGCATTCAGGAGAAGCTCCCTCTCATCATTGGATCAGCAGCTGCCGGTTTGGTTTTCCTCATTGCTGTGGTCGTCATCATCATCGTCTGTAACCGGTGAGTCATTGCTGTCTCAGTCTGCCAGTAAA
This sequence comes from Remorina albescens, assembly GCA_034769265.1. Classification (NCBI taxonomy): domain Eukaryota; kingdom Metazoa; phylum Chordata; class Actinopteri; order Carangiformes; family Echeneidae; genus Remorina; species Remorina albescens. Next base: position 24,426,387 of record CM068494.1, read on the forward strand.
AGTTCCCAAAGTGGACACTTTTCCTTTTTAGTTGTTTTCCTACTCAGTATAGTCGCATCAATTATGTTGTCGTGAGATAAAACCACACATGAGTTTAAAGATATTAGTTCTTAATGGATCCCAGTCTTTCAGCAGCAGACGTAATTTATAAAACACAATATTGCCAGCAAAGTTGTGCGGCTGCTGCTGCACACTTGGTGTCAAATGGTTTTCATATTAAAAGTGTAGCTTACCTAGCAGTTTGATGTTTTCATACACAGAGGAATGACCTCAGTAGTTGTGGATGGTTGCACACAGTAAATACCCATCTTCGATTATGCTGGGTTAATGACTTAGATTTTGTGCTGCATTGTGGGATAGTATGGGAATGATGCCAGGACGGAATAAGAGTCTGTGTGATGGAAAATTTAGAAGAGGGTCAGGCAGTCGAAGAAATAAAAAGGTTCTAATACGCTGATTTGACCCCATCACAGAAGGTAAAAAGATATTGTTGACCAAACGGCTGGCCAATTCTAACTGGCAGGCAAGACAATTTTGTAATGAGGTCAGAAAACAGAGTTTGGTGAAGGTACCGTTGGATAAAAATTAAAAAGTGTGATAGTACATTGGAAAAAAAGTACATTTACATCTTCAGCTCTATTTTTGTTTGGTTTTTTTTAGGTTGTTCTCTGTTTGCTGTCGCAGTAGACTTCACACAGACTGTATATGTCCTGCAATGAATCTGGTTTGCTTGAAGTCATTTTGCACATAGTGATGACAAACGCAGATTTTTCTCTTGATCAATACTCTAATACCCGATCTACTGAGACACATCTACTGAGACTCGTTTCCAATCAGATATCAGTGTTCAATTTCAAATCTGTATAAATCATCAAATGAGACTGACAAAGAAGCAGTTTTAAAGTGAATCTGTTACACTTGGCTGATATCCAGTTGCCTTAATAAGGTCATCATGAGCTAGATAGTAATTTCATCTGATACGTGATCTGATTTGTTTTATTAGGTGCTGTCCGGTTTAATTCACTCAATTTGTCTTATCTTAACACTCTGCTGTGACATTCTGATCAACTATCCCACAAAATGTCACATGACTCATCTAAATGAGATATTGCTGATATTTCTACTTTTCTCATCTTGTGAAGTCTGAAGTCTAGGTAACATTATTGTAGACGTACTGGTAAGTTTGAAAGAGTTCATGCAGCTGCCACACCGCACTGGAACAAGGACTTTATATAATAGTTGTTGCCTTGCAGCTTTCTATATTTTCCACTGTAGCAAAAAGTCAAATGCTTCTCTGTGCAGTCTTCGTTGGTGGTATCTTCAGTGTAGGTAAACCTGGGGCTGTTTGATCTGTATCTCTGCCTCTCCCTGCTCCCTGCCTTTGAACCAGAGCTAGAGTTCTTTGTCTTTCTCCCAGGAGGCGTGGCTTCGACAGGGCCGATTCAGAGTACACAGACAAACTGCAGCACTACACCAGCGGCCACAGTGAGTAACCCGCCATCCCCTCCTCCGCTACTTCCTCCCTCAGCACCAAGCACACCTGTCTCCATGACTACCATCACACACAGTCATCTCCATGGCTGTCATTCAGCCCTCCGCTGCCTCACACACCTGTCTCCATGGCTACCGCCTTGCACGCTGGTGTCCTTGGCTACAGACCGGACCAGCACAGCACTGCTTCATCTGCCCCCCCCCCCACACTTTCGAGTAATCGTGCCAGTTCTTAGACTCGGCTCACTTGGAGCCAGGATTTAACCACATCACATCCGATGTTGGAGTGTGTGTTTTGTACATCATTACATTTCATTGTTAACTAAATCCATTGTGGTGGAAATAGGTCAGTCCTCAATCGCATTAGCATGCTAATGCCACATGAGTCATTTGCCATTGTTAAAAAATTCAAAAGACTTGGTGAGTGAGTGGAAATTCTCAATGATTTTCTTTCTTCATACGTTACAGGACCATATAGCTCAAATGACAATTATGTAGAAATAAATCTGGTGAGAAAGAGCTGAGAAGTAATTTCACCATCTTAGATATTAAAGCTAATCCATCCTTCTCCCGCATGAGAGAAAAACTCAGATTGCTTTCCGTCTTTAGTCTATGGCGCCCATCTTAATTTGTTTATTTGATTCTGTAATTACCACACAGCCACATCCTTTTCATTTTAAACATAAATCCTTCCTCAATACAATCCGATCATGCTGGGTGAAAAGCTCAGTGAGTGACTGAGCGAGGCTGTTAAAAGCAGAAGCCAGTGTGTCCTGTGTGCATCCTGTCCTCACACCACTCACAGTTCAGGCTTTTGCCCCAGTTTTCTGGTGGTCCTTGCCATCATAGGAGGGTGGTCTGTCGAACAGTGCTTCATCTTGGGGAGAGACTTTAAGGTTTTAGTGAAGCGGGGTGTAGGGGGGAGGTTTGCCCGGTCAGCTTCTCTCCATCTGTTCATCTCTGCAGCACGCTACTTCTGAGTTGTGTGCCAGGTTTCGGGGCAGCGTGCATGCTCTTCTAGCTCTGCAGCAGCCTAGGCATGAGTTCAGTATCCATTCAAATTGCCTCAGGCCTGATGTGGAGGTGAGAGCAGAATAATCGGATTTAAAACTCGGGACACTTAAGTCCCTGAACACTTAAAGGCCACCTTAAGCCAATTTACCTGGCATCGGGGCTTAGGAGAGCCAATTTATTTCTTGGAGTGGAGCTGAGCGATGCTGATATAGGGCCCGGGTTTTTTCTCCTGAGTGTTAATGGCACTGTGACTCACAGGAAATGATATATATATTAACCCACCTTATCACAGCTAAGAAGACCAGAGGTACTATGTCCTTGCTGGCTGAATAGCTGCACACAGTAGCCATGAGGCACCAGTCATGACCGCCCATTTGTAACCACACCACCTCCTCCATTTCTCAACCTTCACCGGCTGGATGTTAAACAAGAAATCACATAATCACTCTGGAGTGTGTGGATGCAAAGTGAATTGATTGTTAATGTTCCTGAATGCATTTGGCTGTCAAACACGTCGCAGCGTAAGTCTGACCACAAGAATCAAATATTATAGCTCTTCCTTCCTTTTTTCCAAGTGACTCCAGGAATGAAGATTTACATTGATCCGTTCACATATGAGGACCCCAATGAGGCTGTGAGGGAGTTTGCTAAGGAGATTGATATATCCTGCGTGAAGATTGAACAGGTCATTGGTGCAGGTAATGGAAAAATCTTGACTGAAACGTGGATGGAATAGCACACTGTTAAATAGCTGCAGTGTCACTTGATTTCTAAATACACAGAAGAAAAGTTCACAGAAAAGTTCTTTTTTTTTTCATCTAACCTCTTCACAGGAGAGTTTGGGGAGGTGTGCAGTGGAAACCTAAAGCTCCCAGGTAAAAGGGAAATGTTTGTGGCCATAAAAACGCTGAAGTCCGGCTACACGGAGAAGCAAAGGCGGGACTTTCTGAGTGAAGCCAGCATCATGGGGCAGTTTGACCATCCTAACGTCATTCACCTAGAAGGTGTGGTCACCAAGAGCAGCCCTGTCATGATCATCACCGAGTTCATGGAGAATGGATCTTTGGATTCTTTCCTCAGGGTAAGTAACTGGACACTTGTTTCATTTGTGTTATTTGTAGACCAGGCTGATTTTAGGAAATTTATGTAACCGATTCTGTTAAAAGATTTCATTTTTAAAGCAAATTAAATAACATGAATATTAAAATTATTTTTATTTTTAAACAAGGGATCCGTGACAGTGTATATTTAGGTCTCATCCATTAATGCATGTGTTAAAATTGTAATTCCACAATAATAGTGAGATATAATCATGAAATGCAAAAGTGGCCTTACAACCAAGGATAACAGTTGCATGGTTGTTCATATGATAATGAAAAATTGCTCAGTCAAAAAGGCAAGGCTGAAACTGCAGGCAGCATTACAAGGTAAACTCCTTGAACTGCTGTTAATGTTAGTTTCACAGACTAACAATACAAACTGCTCGACTGTTTTGGGTTTTTTTTTGTTTTTGTTTTTTGAGGTCTCGTTGCAGGGCTTTTATTGTGACAGGCTTTAAAAAATAATATTGTCATGTGATCAGTTTAAAAAAGAGTTTCTGACATTTCGATCCACCAGTGTCTTTTATAATCAACAACTGAGCTCAGCTAACTGTCAACTACCTGTCAAAAAATGATGTGAACAGCAATCACTGCTGCTCCCCTGCAAGGAGAATAGTACTGTTACTTTAGAGCTGTTTCACCAAATCACAGAATTAGCATTCATTTACTACAACTGGTTGAATTTACTGCCGGCACTCAGTTGTGATCATAGCTGGTGAAATAAAAATTTGTCAGTTCAAACTTTAACTGCAGATTATTTTATAATACTGCTAATTATGCCATGTTATACTTGAAACTGTGGCTTTTCTGTCTGATTGCTCAGCTTTGGTTATTCAGACACACTCCCTTACATATGCACGCATTTTCAGTCACAGTATTTTGATATGGTCTATTTGCCTATGAGCTGTAATCTTCAATAAATGTCCCTGAATCCGTCCCATTCAGAGGGGCTTTTCACCTCGTGCCTTTTTAAATATTTGTTTTTTATTATCCCCGTCGGTCTTTGCAATAACCAGCGAACACCAGGTTCCTGCAAGTCGAGACTGAAATAATCATCCTGCATTCACTCTGCAATTTCTCCACCGTTGTAGATGCAGTTTTCCCCGTAGGAGCATCTCAGGACCACACTCTTGTTTTTCCCCCCTGCATTGACTTTGTGACAAGAAATATGCAGCGCTCGAGTTTGTGTGATTTTTAATTTTCATGATCTAACCGGAGGAGGATATTACAGAGGACCAGCCACGCACCCACATTTACGACCAGCATAAATAATTCAAACATTTTTTGAGACTTAAAATGAGATGTCAGAATTTTAAAAATGAAGCAGTGAGATGAGATGTCATGCAATCCTTCGCCATCTCCCTTGGGATGCCTGCTGATTTATTTATTTTTATTTTTTTGATGCTTTCATCCAAATTGTGTGCATGTTTTGATCAACCAGAAACAGGAAATTATGGATGGATGACATTTTTACAATAAATTATGGAATGGGAGAGAGAGAGAGAGAATATAAGCACAAGGAAGTACAAAATAAAGCACAGAACATGTTATGCTGTTCTTCTTCAGTATACATGAAACTGCATATAACCATCAATAGGACACTTTGATTCCATATAAATTACTGTTATTGGAGAAGACAGCAGTATTTTTAAACCGAAAGCACTCTTCCCCTCCTACTGTAGGACTGCATCAAACATCCTCCAGAAACATAAATGCAAGCTACTTCCCTTAGACTCCTGTTCGCAGTCTTTATTTGTATTCTCCCTCCGACCTCAGAGACACAACGCATCAGCTCTTTTTCGGATTGTGATCTCGCAATGAAAGGTGTTTGTGTATATGTAGATGTTTACTAAACATATTTGACAGCGCATTGTATTCAAAACAACAGGGAACCTCTGCGGCACCTCCCGGTGACAGTTGCTGACAGTGTCAGAGCCTGTGAACATGGATTGTGTCTTCTCCGAGGTGATTGGTGGGTGGTTGTTTAAAAGGGGTCTGTGCAGTTTACAGTGAGCTGCCTGCTCAAGGATTGTCTCCTGCTGAAAATCCTTCAGGGTAAAGGGGGAGCCAGAACAGGGAGGATGGATTGATCGGTGCCTGGCTTTTATCTGCAGCCATCCAAAAGCCAAAAAAAACAAAAAGAAGAAGTTAAGAGAAGAAAAGTTGGTATTTGACATAAAGCCTTGTTTTCATATAAATATTACCAGACCTTGATCCACACAGAGTTCAACAAATTTGCAGTCATTTCTTCCTGCTATCCTGACCCCAAAGACTTGAGAAGAATCTCCCCAATTAAAGTATATCCAAACACAGCAGTCAGATTAGATGGCTACGTGTATTTGTGAGATTCATGAATAATGCATTCGGCTTAATTGCTGTGGTACACGAGGACGAGCAGCTTGACGTGAGAAGAAGCATGCGCTCGGCTAATGAGCAGCAAAATGTTTGAAAGAGAAATGGCCCAGCGGCGCGGTCATGCAGACTGTTAATATGGATGCACTTTGGGCCCTGCCCGCCCGCCCACCCTTCCAATCCTCCATCTTTTAGCTTCTCTTGTCGGTCCACACCAAGCGCCTGAGCTCCCATGATCCGCTCTCTGGAATCTTTCTGTTCTCCAGGCTTCGTGGTGGGTGGTGGGGGTAAGTGCAGGTGTGCACAGTTGGAGGCACAGCTGCACCCCCGATCCAGACGTTCCCCATGCATGGGGTAAAGCCCTCACCAAATCGCAGAGGGGAACAGCTGTAGACAGGCAGCCAGTCCCAGCCTAGCTGAGGCCAGCCGAACCCAGCCCAGTATCCTGCAGTGCTTCTTCTGTAAAACGAATACCTACTTTTTTACATTTACCACGTATAGATCAGATTCTGAGTCCATCTGTCAACGGTAATTGATAAAAATTTTACTTGAATATGGAATAGTGATGCATTATTTGTTAATATTGGCTGCATGGATCATAGGTTTTAAAGTAATTGGTGAAAGAGAGAAAGTCATAAAATTTTACTGAGTGAAACAAAAATCTCAGTTTTGTATTTTACAGTTTATTGGCTTTTAGCACCTAAGCCTCAGTCTTATGTATTTTGGCACAATGCAGTGAACTAACCCACACTGTTAGAAAAAATAGGTCAAGGAACGGTAGGGTAATTAAGCAACGACAAAAAAATGTACAAATAATTCAGCTTTTGACAGGTAACCAGGTTCACCATCAGGACTGAAAGCAGAAGACCGAAATTCATCCTGATGTCCTGACTTCATACAAGTTGTGACGCTGCCCAGAATTACTCCACGCAATAATGTGTTCCAACACAATGTCATTTTTACAGCAAAACGACGGCCAGTTTACTGTGATTCAGCTTGTTGGTATGCTGCGCGGCATCGCCTCAGGCATGAAGTACCTCGCTGACATGAACTACGTGCACCGTGACCTTGCTGCCCGAAACATCCTGGTCAACAGCAACCTTGTGTGCAAAGTGTCCGACTTCGGTCTTTCGCGCTTCCTGGAGGATGACACGTCAGATCCAACCTACACCAGTGCTTTGGTAAGAGACGCGGCCTAGTTTCCCTCCATTACATAAAATGAGGCACGTAAAGTCACCGGAAAGTCTTCTAAAACACGTCAAATTATTCTCATTTCTAGTCTGTGAAGAAAGCAGCCCTGTTCATTCCCTCAATGCTCTCCCTGTCGAGACAAAATATCACCCCTTCATCAGCTCTTCCCTCCTACCTTATCCAGTAGTTCATGTCCCGGACTTCCTTCCAAGGGGTTTGGTTATATCCACCTCCCAGTTTGGATTACCGTCAGCATAGTGGCCCTGAACGGCGTCTCTCTCTGGGGGCAGGACACTGTGACGGTCTGGTTCCGGTCTTGCCTTCCTCGCTGAGGTTGTGCCCTTTGTGTTCGCAGGGTGGGAAGATTCCTATCCGATGGACTGCACCCGAAGCGATCCAGTACAGGAAGTTCACCTCTGCTAGTGACGTGTGGAGCTACGGGATCGTGATGTGGGAAGTCATGTCCTACGGAGAGAGGCCTTACTGGGACATGACCAATCAAGATGTATGTATTTTGAAAGTCTTAAGTCCTCACACTTCTCAGAGATGCATTGTATGACAGTATCTGCTTTCCCTTAGCTAAACAGCGGGTTTCACACATCGGTTATGTATTAAAACTCCCCTGCTCTCACCAGAGCAGAGACATAATCAGATCATTGCGAATGCACGGCAGTGCTCAATGGACAATTTCTGCTCTTGACTGGAGCCTCCATTTCCTATCTCCCTCTGGGTAGTGTAGAAGAGAGCAAATTATAGGGAGAGAGATAATGAAAATAGTTTCAAATTGAAAGTGAGAACACTAATGTGCTAAGAGGGACTGAGGACCTTAACGGTTATCTTATTAGCAGCTTCAGATAGTGTTTCTGCTCCATCGGGGTCCTCGTTTGGAGGTCTTATGAATGAGATTAATCTGGGTCTGAATGGAGCTCCTTTAATGGCACCGGTAATGAGCAGGGGATTGTGCGTCCTCGTCACAAGTGTCCTCCGGGTTGTTCCACTCTGTTAAATGTGCACCACCTCTGTTTGCCCCCCGACCAGCAACATCACTGGCCCAAGTTGGACATATCTTTAAGATGGTTTTCTGGAGAGAGAGTATTAAATATTTTGTAAAGGATGAGATGAGGTCGCCACTGGCAGAGTGCAAGTGGAAATGTGAACTCGTGGAATAAGGTTTATGTTAATAATGGACTAACTGGTGTTTAACAACCCCTCAGACAAAGAAGTAATGTGCTTATTAGTGCGTTTATATGTTTATTATCCTTTCATTCGCATGTATTTATGTATTAATTATTAACGGTGTTGAAGCTTTGACAATAACAACAGTGTTGTCCCCAGAGTGAGATGCTGTTGTTTTGTATTCATCAGAAGAGACATAATCTTACAGACAACACTGTTGTGTACCTCACTTTAATTCAGGATATCATCCAACAACTATAAAATGTATTTCATATATTTGTGGATTTGTAAGTTTTCCAGTTGGATCCTGTCAGTAGTGGAAAGTAACTCACATTTAGTCAACTTAAGTACATTACAATTATTTTTATTTTATTTTATTATTACAACCTAAATTTTGAGGGGTTGTTTCTCCAGAAGATTAACAGAGTTCTTGCTGTTATTCTGGACTAATTTGAGATTAAGATTGTACATAAAAAATCTGATAACTTTTTAAAGATAATACATTGTAAATTTAAAACTTCCATCAAAGAGTTTGTTACTTTTTCGACCTTTTATATTGTTTTATTTAAGTAAAAATATTCAGGATTCCACAAAAACTTTGAGACAAGAAGAAATTTCCAAAGCTGCTTTTTTTTAAAATTATTATTATTATTCCCATTAATCCTCCTTTGACCCTTCAGATTAATCTTGTGATCCTTTGCACGAGGCCCGACCTTTAGGTTTGCAACTACTCGAGAAAACAAAGCACATGTATATTATATAGTTACATTTTTCTTAGAATAAAATGCTGCACATAAATTTACGACTGATTCTAATAAATCTAATGTAGAATTTCAGTGGAGCAATTTTTCTGCAAAACTCCCAATTTTAAAGTCACTGTATTTCATTATAATTTTTCAGTATACTTTTGGATGTTTTGGGGTTTTTTTTTGTTTTTTTAAACTCTGTTTTATTTGTATTTGTGCTGAAAGACCTCAGTATTTATCCTAGCCTTGGATTGTACGGTTCCTTTTTCTCCATCAATCCACTTCTCCTTCATAGAGATCTCTGTCTCCCCCCACAGGTCATCAATGCCATAGAGCAGGACTACCGACTGCCCCCACCCATGGACTGCCCCAGTGCACTCCACCAGCTCATGTTGGACTGCTGGCAGAAAGACCGCAACAACCGGCCCAAGTTCAGCCAGATCGTCAACAACCTCGACAAGATGATCCGCAATCCAAACACGCTGAAGGCCATGACTCCGTTGTCTTCAGGGTGAGTGTCTGGAAAACTGTTGATTTAAAAACAATAAAATACAACTTGTACGATTTACATTGTAAGTAACACTCGTATTAATAACATATGTGTTGAAGGTATTTTCCTCTGTCCATGCTCTGTCCTTCACTCCCTGCGGAGTGTCTGCCCGTGTGTTTTAACTCGTCTCTGTGGGCGCCCCACAAGACAGGCCGTTGGTTTGAGCATCACTTCACATTTATGTGGATAGAACAATAAAATGCGTCTGAGTCTCTCCTAATGTAAAGGCTCTCCTCTTCCTAACAGGAAAGTCATGCTCCAGCGTCCGTGCCATCCGTGGCACGGCTCACTTTTGCCAAACATAGTGTCTCTTGTTTCTCCTGGCGCCGAGTGGTTGTGTAAATTAAAGCCTTTTGGTTCGATAGATCAAATCCTTCCCACGAATGCTTCGGGCGAATCCTGAATTGAAGCAGTTGCGCAATTTTCAAAACAAAACATTTTGAAGCGTCTCTGCTCTGGGTGTTAGTTTCCTTTGAGGGCCGGGGTTTGCTGATTTCCATTATCCCTGTCTGTACTTTCGTTTGCGGTGGGGTGCAGGAGCGAGGGCCAGATTTTCCACAGACGCTGAGTGGACGCATTGGCTCCCCGAAGCCTATCACTTCATTTGGAAAATATACTTAGTGAAAAATCAGTTTGGAAAATATTGGCTCATGGATTAAGCCGTTGGGATTCCCTAAAATCTCTCTCTGCCTTTGAGAATCTAATGTAAAAATGAAAGTTTGAATCATACGCAGGTGGTCAGGATTGACTATGATGTCAGCGCTGCCACTTTGTATTACTCTGAATGGCTTCTGCTTGTCTCCCCCTCAGCGTTCATCTCCCTCTCCTGGACCGCAGCATCCCCGACTTCTCCAGCTTCAGCACTGTGGACGAGTGGCTGGACGCCATAAAGATGGGCCAATACAAAGACAACTTTGCCAGCGCTGACTTCTCGACTTTTGATGTGGTGTCTCAGATGACCATGGAGTAAGTGCTGGTGATTTCTGCTCTTTTGGGGTCTATAAGTGTGAGGGGAAAAATTTTCAAGAGGCTGAATCGCAGCGTCTCTTATATTTCTGAAACCTGAACATGCACCAGACTTTGCCTCTGGCCTGTTATAAAAAGACATTAGCTGCTCTGCATGTAATTAGCAGGTCGTAATATCGCAGTTAAGAGGCTGAACAGTGGGCACAATAGCTCAGAGCTATAAATGTGCCCTTTGTTCTCTGCCATGTGTTCAGCAGGCCTCCCTCTGACCTCAGGATTGACAGGAAACACGGGGAAATGTTGCTGGTTATCCCAGAATGCGGGGAGAACCATCACCACAAAGCACAAAATGCATTCAGGTTAAGAATGCCACCTGTGTGGAAACACACAAAAGCCGTGTCCTGTCTACAGATAACGCCGTCTGAAGCCAGAGATGAACCCAAAGTGATGTCGAGCTTAAATTCTCCTAACAGAACAGATGGCTATGTGTAATCCAATAAGCGCAAATTCTATTGAGATCCAGCGTCGGGCAAGACGGATTTCATTGTCGTGGGATTCGAAACAGTCCAACAAACAAGAAACTTTCCATCTAAGGGCATTTTTTTATGACACATGACCTCGACAGTAAATGTTGTGTCTGTGATAGACTCGGGTCAAAGGGATGCAGTGAGTTTGTCATTCGTGGTGTTTGATTTGGTGGTCTGAGGTGGGTGGGGTTTTACCACATCACTCAGGAAGTTTCTCAGCCACAGAGAATACGTCGAACGGGCTTTCGAGCATTTTTCTGTGATTATGAGCTTTCAGCGCTCGAAGATGGATGAACACGCAGCTGTTTCTTGGCAAAAGGAGAATGTTTCGTTCCTGTTTCTTTACTGTCATCTGTTTGGATAAATATTATTTCTGTTGTTTTCTGGTGGCCTTCCTGTCCGGCCTCAAGCTGTTATGGTCTTACATTGTTTTGTGTTTGTTATGTTGTGTGAAGTTGGGTTGTTTTTTTTGTTTTTTTTTTTCCTTTTTTTTTCTTTTTCTTGTTTTTGTTCTACCGAGGTTGTCCGATAGAAAAATAGATAAATAAAAATAGATGGATAGATGGATAAATAGATGGGCAGTCATCGGCCTGACGTCTGCTTGTGTCTCTCATCACAGCGACATCCTGAGGGTTGGTGTGACGTTAGCAGGCCATCAAAAGAAGATCCTGAACAGCGTCCAGATGATGCGGGCACAGATGAACCAGATCCAGTCGGTGGAGGTCTGACCCTTCAAAGTGGAGCAGAGGGGGAAACAAAGGCGTTCAGGAAGCGGGTGCTCTGGGTGCGGAGGATGGAGTGGAATTTTTTTCTTTTCTTTCATTTCGCGTGACGGTGTGTCTGGTCTTCCCACCAGATGACCATTCATCCCCTGTTCCCCTTCTCCACTTCCCTCTCTCCTCCTCCCCACCCCCCCCACCCCCACCCCATACCCTGACTCTCTCTCCATCCTTGGGGTTATCTGTGGAGAGCCCTGGAAACAAACGTCCACGTGATGAGGCACCAGAGGGCGGACAGCCAACCCGCCCCTGGAGCCGGGAACACGGGAGGTTAGAAGTGACCAGCAACACATTTTTCAATCTTCCACCAATTTTCATTTTGATGTTGAACATTTATTGTTTTGGTTTGTTTGTTCTGATAATTTTGTAAAGATTTTTTTAAAGAAAAAAAAAAGGAGAAAAACTGAAAAAGGCAAGGAGTTTATCTAAATTTATAGATGATATAAGGTTGTACATTAGAAGAACTGAGTAGGAAAGCTACCCTTTAAAAGGGCAACAACAACAACAACAAAAAAAAAACAAAAACAAAAACGAAAGAAAAAGAAAACAAGGCAGAGTGGAGGAGAGGAGTCCATCCTCAACAAGGTGTGGATATTGTCTTTGTCGTATAAAACTTTGGACTTCATGCGGAAACAGACTTCTCTCAGGCTTTCTGCTGAGGAACTGCAGAGGAGACGGACGGACTCGACGTGCACTTCCCGGCTCCCCGGGAAAGAAAATAGATAAAAATAATAAGGTACAAAAAAAAACCAAACAAACAAACAAGAAAAGGAAAAAGGACAACGTTCGGCATAGACTGATTCATTCAGACTGACAATTCACAACACTCAAGAAAAAGAAAAAAAAAAAGTTTTTTTTTTCCTCATTGCAAGTAATTTTCTATATTTTGTGACATTTTGTGATGAAGGCTCCCTCACACCATGCTTCCTCTCACTATAGACAAAAACGACAAGTTTCTTTTCTTTTCTTTCACGGTGAAATATTCACAGCCTGCCAAATAGACCTCTTCCCCTCTGTGCCCCCCCCCCCCCCCCCCCCCCCCCCCCACACTGCTCCTGTACTGTACATATCAGATGCACTTGACCTGCCGCGACGGGACGACTGGGAGAGGCCGTAATGACCGGCTGCGGAGCAGAAGAACTGACCACTGTTCTGTCGTCCTTTCCTTTTGTGAAGAGAAAAGAAAAATACCTGCACAGCTCCACGCAGACGCACACCCACACAAAACCGGTTTACATCTGAGTCCACTACATCCCGTTTGAGCTTCCTCACTCGTGTTGTTCATCTCGGGCGCCGCCTGCGGACACGTGCGCAATGTCACTTGCCGCTCCTGAAGCGTTGGGACTCTGTTTGATCGCATGCTGAGTGAGTGGTTAATTTCACAGTGCTTTGATTTGCTGCAATTACTAGAACTCTGTTTTGTTAAGAGCTTGGATTTGACACACTTTACAGAGTATAATGTGGCTGCATTATATTCACTGCTTCTTCTTCTTCTTCCAACTTTTCCTTTTTGAAAAGACAATTTCTACGTTTTAAAGTATTAAAATTTTGATACCACACATGGTTCTTTTACATACACACAGCCACAGATAGATTTTACAATCAGGCGTTTGTTGAATTAAAAACAAAAAATGCAATGTGTGATATTATTGCAATTTCTGTATGGATATTATTGAATTGTTATTATTATTATTATTATTATTACTTTTAGATATTTTTTTTCTGCACTGAGTCTCCTGTTTGACTCCAACAAAAACTCTGGATCCTCGATGAATGCTTTGAATTTATTTTTGGAACATGATTCATGTTGGTGCACAGAACCATGTAGATAAAAAGCTTCTCCCTGTAACAGGTTTTAATTTCATTGAATAGACAGTATATGCATTTTAGTGTACGGTTTCCTGTGTACAAATACTGTCTTATAAGTACAGAGCAATCATTGTTTGTGTTGTCGTTGCCAACCTTTTGTAAGGGATATTTGTGGGGGGGTGTATGGATATGGAGTTCGTAGCAATGCAGTTCCCCTGAGATGGTGAATCAGGTGGGGGTGGGGGATTATAGAGCCAGCAAATGATATCAGCCCCTACTGGGCTCCGCTCGGAGACCTGACAGCCAGACATGGACGTCCAGCTGTGAGCCATCGGTCAGATGTGTCCGGTCACAGCAGGGGCGGTCCAACCCCGATCACAGCCGCTCTGTCCGAGCACCGATCCCCCCCCCTTGATCACATACATGCCTGTCGGCCACCTGTCTGCCGCTCCCACTGATCTGTTCACAATCGGCTCTCAGCAGTTGTCCGGTTTCGTCTTGGAGAGTTTAAAGGCATCAACAGCAGCGGGCGAACTGACAGTCGTCAGTAAGGCAGTTGTGTCTTGTCTCTTCCTGATGCTTAATGCCACTATATTGGGGAGGGGAGGGGAGGGGGGGATTCCTCCCAGACTGGCCCGTGCTTCCATGTTCACACGCACTAGTTTTTCTGGTGTCCCTCCTGACAGCTTTAGCACCAAAGCCCTGGTGACAGAAAGTGAGAAACCTCAGCGACTGCACTCTTTGTCACCCAATCGGTCATTTTCCCAGATTAGCCACAAAATTCCACCAATTTAGATTCTTTCTAAGCTCCACATTCCTCCTCCTTTGTTATTCCAACGGCAGATATTTCCCTGGAAGTTTTTCTAACACATGAAACTGGAGGAGAAGAATCATGAGCTGTTAGTCAAAGCTGAGAAGTAGCTGAAAAGTGATGCCGTGACCTAAATGCCACTGACTTTTTTATTTTATTTTTTATTTTAACTGAGCTTCACACCGTCTTCCTTTTCCATTTCTCAACGCTTAACAGCTCATCAGTTTTATTTAGTGGTGCTGAACCTATATGTCTTGTCACGGAACCGTAAATATTCAGTCGTCAGGAAAAACACTCAAGAAATGAATTTAATATGTACATGAGGCTGCTGATTTATTTCTTTTTTTGCTCCTCTGGGCCCATTAACACTCATTCAGATGCCCGCCCATGGACGCTGCCAAGGATTTGAGTTATTAATCAAACAATTGTCCTTTTATCCTTGCTTGAAGGAACTACCTTAAACTGGGTAAGCAGACAAAACGATGCTGGAGTGGATTTTTTGCTGCATACTGACATTATGCAGAATACTTTGTTTTGCTTCTGAAGGGTTAGTCTAGAGAAGTTAAACAGGACCTTTTCATTGAATGTGGAGTATCTAGAGGCACCGCATGAAGTATTTATGTACCTTTATTATTTTGATGGCACAAAAAAAAGAGACAGCAGTGATCAGCGGGAAAAGAAAATGATTCCGGCTTCTCTTTCAACAACAAGACTGGCTACTTCCAAAGCCCGAGCTGTGACAAGCTCCTAAGTCCATTTTCAAACTGCTGAAAAATGTACACAAACCAAATTATTGATTCGTTTGGCAGAGTCTCTTTGGTGGGCGTACTTTGAAAAGAATTTTTATTCTGTGATTATTCTTTTAACATTTCTCTGAAATCAAACTGAATATTTCATCTCCGTTAAATAAATGTCCATTACTTTAAATGGTTTTTGGAGAGCAGGAAAGTTTTGGCTCACCAGGAGATTTTAATGTTTGCAATCTGCAACCCCCCCCCCCCCCCAAAAAAAAATGTATTATTTAACGTTACAGATGTAGTTTTATTGCAAAATTTCATACTTTTCTAGCACCCAACATGCCACCGATGCTTCTGTAGTTTAGAAACTTTTGAACAGTTTTCCTCCTGAAATCGAAGCAGATGCAGTGTGGTTCTGACTCTCATGATGGTTTCACACGTTTGCCCACCACAGCTTTCAGCAAAACATGCTGTACTTTCTCTTCCTCCATCTGGAAAGCAAAGTAAAACCAGTCAGCCCTGCCCTCACCATGTGCCAATATTCGAAGGACGGAGGAAAACCGTTAAGTCTCAGTGTTACAGTTATATGATAGTGTGCATAAACAGGAACTGTGCCAGATTGTACCCACTGGGCTGCGTTTGAACGTCGCCCAACTTCCAGTACGGTCAGAGCGAGAGGTCTGCCTCCTGTTGTGGCAGTCAGAAAATGGCTCCTTTGTGATGGCGGCAGCACAAAGATCCAGGGCGCCCTCTGCTGCTGTGGTTGGCGGTCAGATGTAGCGTGTTGGAGTGACACTTTCAGGTTCCTGATGGTCTGTAAATGCTGCAGCGGGCAGAGCTCCAGCGTTCAGGCCGCTGATGGACAAATACTGGCTGCTGCTCAGAACAAGCCTGCGTCTTTCCATCTGTTGGACAAACTTTCATACCACTGCTGCAACCTGCCACTTGTGTTCCCCTGTATGACCCAGTGTTCCCCTCTGTTTACCAATCCGTCCCCTGTCCCCTCCCCTCCCCACTACTGCTCTGGCTGGTGGGTCGTGCAGGCAGGGGAGCTCCACATGTTCCCCTGGTTTATCGAAGCCCACATTATAAACCGGCGCAGTTCAGACCACTGTGACTGATGTGGGAGATCCTGTATTTCTGTATAAATGTATATTGACTGTAACCCTGTGAATGATGTAACAATTTCATTATTTGTTATATTGTCATTGGTTTATTTTCTAAAAATGGAAAGCCCAACTTGACTCTCCTCAATAAAAATAAGATCTGTTATTAAAAAAAGAAAAAAGTGCAGAGTAATTCATGGTTTTTTTAATTTGAAACCTAATTATTTTGTAACTTTACGCAACAGACCGGGACTTTATGTTTCTAGGATTTCAGTCTGTGGTAACACAAACATTGTGTTTGTATCCTGATGATATATTGATACGACATGAAAAGCAACCAAGCAATAACTGAATTAGTCTGTACAGAGAGAGAGCGAACCACATTTATTTATGATTTAATTCTTTGTTGGATGAAGATAATAATGCTGCTGGTGAATGGGGAATATGGGAATTTTCTATTTCAGTAACTACAGAACAAAATTACAACTAGAACCAAATTCATTTTGACCAATTCCCTGTTGACCGCTAGAAAGTTACAGAAGTAAAACTGTCAGCATAATAAAGGTTTTCCAGTTGTTCTGTGTAAGTCAATCACTTATTTGGCAATTCAGTCATTTCACTGAACTGAGTGAGGCTGCAGCTCAGTCTAATGAATGAAGGAAAAATAAAACAACTAACAGAGCTAACTGGCTTTACAGAGCTGCTGTTTCAGTTTAATCACTTAAAGGCTACTTTTAAGTTGAGTATTTAAATGTATTCAATTGTAAAGTAATACGTTGTTTTAAATACTAATATTAATGTAAACAGAAAGACAACAGTTTTTTTCCATTTAGAGAAACATAAGAATAAAAGATATAAAAGAATATATATATATATATATATATATATATATATATAATATATAATTGAATGTATCCAACCTCAAATCAAGTTGTTAAGGGATTTGAATTTAAGAGTAGAGTCTGTAATTTAAAAAACTGAAAGATGCTGCAGAGTTCACTGGATTTAACACTAAAACAAGCGTGGCTCAGATGTTGATTCCTGTTGTGGGTGACCAATGCAGTGAAGAAGGCAACCGTTTACACATTTTCTTGAGTGAGTAATTTAATCAAAACCACAAGGAAGTTTCTTAGATGCCACATTGCAAACCAAGCACATCAGACCGGACTTAGCGACAAGCAGCTGCAAATCCTTGTGTTGGCTGCTTTTGAGGTCAAATTAAACACTGAGCCAGCGCTGATTCTCTCAGCGGATCCCCAGAGCCAGACTACTGCACATTGTTCTGTGGCTTTATGTCAGAAGTGATTTGGTCAACAACACTGCCGCTGTCTCTCCTCAACTCCGTTTTCCTGAGTGGAGGTCAGGCTCCTTTCACCTCGGCCTCAGATTCTGAAACCTCATTAGCAGCCGACGTGTGAAAGGCTGGAGACCCTGGACTGACCTGGCGAAGAATGGCGTGTGTGTTAAAAGGTTTTTACTCCTTGAGCAGGAGGGAAGGGGTTCAGGAGTTCAGTGGAGGGGGGGACCCTGCTGGTACGGCGAACCCTCCCCTTACTGCTACGGCCTTGACCACCCATAAGTCTCTGCACCTTCTTACACCTTGAGCACTCGTGGCCCGCCGTGGCCGAGCATGGGAACAATCCGGGAGAGCTCTGTGGGTCAAAATGTACCGCCGGCGGAGGGAAAGAAGGCGTGAAGGAGATTACAGAGTGTTAGCGTGTGACTTATTCCATGCTGAACAGTAGCAATAAATTCAGGTGGTGCTTGTGCTGTTACCGGAGTCCAAAACTCTTCCTGTCACTCAAGATGGTCTGAGATGAAAGATGTTTTTGAGCTGTGGGCAGGAACACAGACGCTTTTTAGCCTGAATGATGGTCTAGTGGGTGTGAGAGGGATTTTGAGAGGTGCTTACCCTGAATATGGACCTTAATTCATAGCTACACGTCCACCTCTTTTAGTATTTTACAGACAAATACAAAAAAAAATCGTGACCAGCTCGGGTTGTTCTCTTTTGTACTCACATCAAACATAATTCAGTAATTGGGCTCTTACAGCAAGAATCACCAGTTAGGTTCAACCATGAAGCGTTTTTTTAGGAATGAATCCAAGGTAATTTTTTCATGTTTGTAAATGCAGGCTTACAGAGCTATATCAGCTTATATTGATATCCACTTAGCAACCCCCCAAAGAAACAAACAAACAAAAACATTGCATTTATTGTGCACTATGCTGCATGGTGAACCTAACAACCAGGATCAGCTTTATTTGGTCCTTAAAAAATTCATTTTCATCTCCAGGCTAATTCAGCTCAACTGAAGCCAGAAAAAAAACAGAAAAATTTGGATCTATATCTTAATTTTAAAGTTTAATATCTTTGGAATTTCACAGTGTGAAACTACAGCTACAGCTGACAGCCATGTCCATACAATGATCTTTCCTAAATCTGCTTCATATTTTTTTATTAATCCAGTGAGATTTCCGAAAGTGTTTTACAAGCCTGAGACTCCAGAAATTTCTTCCCATCCACCAAATAACTATGTAATCTTTTAACGCAAATTAGACTTGAAAATCACTCAAACACTTACGTGGAGTGGCTGTTTAGAAATGTCTGAGAAACATAATCAAAGCCCCGTTTGAAGTGAAATAGCTTGTAATTAATGGTGAGCCCATTACTCATTCACCACCAGTTTTATTCCTGTTGAAAAACAGATGCAGGGGCATCTGGACCAAACAAATGCAAACTGAGTAATTCAATAATAATGAAGAATTGGGGGGTTTTACACTTTTCTAATAAACCACCAAGCCAGCAGTTGGAAATGTTAATTAGTTGTTAATAAATGGATTTTGGCCCAGTTGTTCTGCAGCCTTTTTCCAGAAGTTGAGATGTTGAAGGATCCATTTTAGGAGAATTCTTTGAAAAAAAAATAAAAAGGCAGTTTTGGGAACAAACAAAAGATTTGCCAGAGGGGGATAAACGGGAAGCTTTCTTTTTACAATCTGGCAGCCCGAGTTTTCCTTACAAATGCTTTTTGAATCAAGAAGTCATAGCTATTAATAAACTATTGAAAGAAATAATAAAATTATTGGGTTTAATAAAGAAAAATGTTGGTACCAACGAAGGCAGCACATGTTTTCCCAGGTCTGCCGGTCATCCATCAGCTCGGTCACTGCTGTTCCGTCTCACTGTGCTGTCCTCGTTCGGCGGACAGTTGGGGAGCCAAGAGCTCGCCGCAAATTTTCTTTAATGGCGACCGTGAGATGAAAAACTGTATGTGGCTACGAGGACATTAGGCCCAACGTGAGTGAGGCAGGAGTAGTTCACCGGCTCATGTTGTGTAGCAAGACCTCCAAATGAGTCAGAACTGTCACAAGCTGTTTGCATCATGTCCCGCTCCCAAAACATGATGGAAAGTGGAATTAGAATGAAATAAGACATAGTGATTCCTTTGGGCATACCCTGAATGGATCTGCTTACCATACAACTGCCCTTAATTGGCAAGAAGCTCAAAAGTTTGACCCTGGGAGCCAGATTTAAAGAGAGTTACGAGACAGTGGCTAATGCAGCACAGACTGCTAAAAGACCGTTCGGCTGGATTGATGAATTAATGTGTCCAAGAAAATCTGGACATCTGGGCAAAGGGGGTTTGGAGAATTACATCCAACTCTAACTGGACTCAGGCTCGGCTTAATACAGCCCAGCAGGTACAGTAAATAAGACTGAGAGGTTCATGTGGACCTTGCCGGGACCTTGGCTGTAAATAAAAGCCGTGTTTGATCCACATTGCACGCCGTTCTGGCTCGGGTCGGGACTTTTAAACAGAGATCGTTATTTGAGGACAGGCAGCATCTTTGTTATTGGTGTTAACGATATTGAATTTCCAGGTTCCTAACCCAGAAAATCCGTCCCCTGTTGGTTGACGTCGTAGTGCAGATAATGACCTCAGAGCTGTTGCAAAGAAACTGGAGTACATTTTAATTATTAATTAACATGCTAATATGTTTACGTTCAAAATTATATTCCTCCTTATCAAGGACCGTGTATAAAAAACCAACATTTTTGCACATATTTTCCTGTGTTGGTCACAAAGTGTAGATTGAACATTTTCAGCGCGATACAAAAAGACACATGAACTCTGTGACTGTGAGCCCTTGAACTGCTTTTCACTTAATTCCCTTCCACTTCAGTTACACAACCCACAGATGCCACATCGTGTTGGGCAGAACCAAAGGGGATATCTTTCCGTGCTCGCTGGGTTTTAGGTTGAGCTCTATCTCTGCCTCCAGCAGCAGGAGGGAACGAAGCAGGACGCAGGACGCAGGCAGGCGAGGCCCAATGGGAGGCCCTGGCCGAGCACAAAGAGACATCTTAGCTGACACTACGAACCTCAAACCTCCTGCTCCAATGATAGGAACAATTTATCCTCCATGTATGATTCTTTGTGTGTAATTTTATACTATTTGGAAGAAATATAATTTGAAAAAATGTCACTGAGAAGAGACAAATTGCAAACACTGTCAACGTCCATACACTCTGAGTTCATGTTTTGCAAACAATGTCAATGTTTTCAACAAAGTCTTGGAGGCTTTTCACAGCAAAAGCTCTTGTCCACCATCCAGTGGTGGAAACAGAGTATTGCATTATGTCTCTAATTCTTTGCGCCCACATCAAGTCAAGTCAGTTTTATTTATATGGCCCGAAGACATAAATTAGTTTCCAAGGGCTTTACAATCACAGCAGCATACAACACACCCACCCGCCTCCGTTCAGCTTTCTTTCAGATGATGACACATTTAAGTAAGAAAAGTGAAATTGCAATGTAGTGAAACAGAGTGACAGGGTTGAGTAAACAGGCAGCATGATATCAAACCACATCCAGATGTCACCATTATAGTCTCTAGAAGGAGGGTGGGCCCAAATTTGGCTCTCATTGACCCCCTCTGTAATTCTAAAGTTCCCAGATAACCAAAGTCAGCGGGTATCGACTGTCATCAGCTTTTAAATTGTGAAAATGTTTTTGGTTTATGCAGCTTTCATGACACTAAACTCCACATTTGTGGATTTGGGATGGTCAGACGAAACAAGCCGATTGAAAAGGCCTCACAGGGAATAAAGATGACAATTTCTTACGACATTGTTTGACGCAGGGCTTCTACATTAGAGCCAAACTGACAGATCCGCACAACTTGCAGTGAAATTAGATTTATCCATGTTCTATTGAACCTAATTCTGTGTTTGTGTGTAAAATCATATTTCATACTGGTCACCGCAAACATCCAGCAGTGGAAATGCAGAGGAGGTTCCCTTCTTTCTCTCTATATATATATATATTTGAGGGTAATGCAGGTCATCATCATGTGCTGCTGAAACTCGGCCGATGGCAGGTTTTTCCTTCCATCCAATCACGGCAGCAGCTGATTTCAGTGATTACACATCCCTCTGTGGCTGCATGTGTGCAAGTGAAATCAGCTGCTCCAATGAGGAGAACCAGGCTCCCGAGCCCCAACAGTTGATGGGAAGCAAAGGAAGAAATGTAATCAACATAAACGTTGTGGCACAGGTTTGATTTAATGGCACCCCCCCCCCCCCCCCAAAAAAATAAACTTGACTCAAGATTTCATTTCAGTAAAAAGATCCAATTAGATCCTTTATATTCAGCAGTAGGAGAACCCCGCAGCTGATAATAAAGATTTTCCAGCCCACGGTAGATTAAAAAAGGTCATAAAATAAAAGGTCACCCATCAGTCTGGGAATATGTGACTGACGGCAGGATGATGACTTCGTCCTTGTCCTTGTTGCTGGTTCACAAATCCTCACTGAGGGTTGGAGGTTAAGGTTAGAAAATTGAAGCAGCAAATATAGATCATATTTGATACTTTGGAAGTTTAATTCTATGACACGTTCATAGAAAATCAACTAGAGATAGAAAGGAAATGACTGACCCGTGTTTAACAGATTTTATCAATAATTCCTGAATAACATTTTTTATTGAGTCTCAAATAATGATCTTCAGGAATTAAAGATCTCATAAGCTGCAGTATGAGAGCTAATTAGAAAAAACCTTATTCATTCAAACTGAAGCAAAAACTAAAAAAGGAAACTTGAAGATGTACTTTAAAACAATTTGTTCAGTTCCTCAGAGGGCAAAAGATAACATGGGGATATTCTTGTCCTTGATTTGTATAAACTGGAGCCAAATTTCTGTTCATTTGGCAATTATCTTCCATCCGGGTGTTCAGGGAATCCCCTCCCTGCCGCCCCTCAGATGCAGCTCATGTGTTGTTGAAGGAAATTCAGCAGGGTGGATGATTTACACGAGAGCCTTGAGGCTTTTCTCTTTACTTGTTTTCTCTTCTGCTTTCCAGCCCCCCCCCCCGAAAAAGAAGCATTTTATAGTTGGATGGGATCAAATCTCTTTTTCCCCCCTCCCTTTCTGCGGACACTCGCCACACTGATGGAAAACAAAGATCCATCTGGCTGTCAGTGCTCTTGAAACAGCCGTTTT
Organism: Remorina albescens; assembly: GCA_034769265.1. Taxonomy (NCBI): domain Eukaryota; kingdom Metazoa; phylum Chordata; class Actinopteri; order Carangiformes; family Echeneidae; genus Remorina; species Remorina albescens. The sequence goes on from CM068494.1 coordinate 24,449,245, forward strand.
AATGATGTTTGTGCATCTTGCTGAAAGCGTGAGAAAAATCAGCTCATTCTTGTGGGTTAATTTCATTAGAGATCTCCATCAGCACTGGGGAGGCCAGACTTGTTCCAGTGCTAAATGGTACACGCATGCAGAACAAATTTAAAGAACAGAAATGATTGTTCTCTGATGATGCATTCAAGGCCTCAGACAGGTGAAAACAGCAGCTTTGGAATGATTATTGAAGGCGGTAAATCATTTTCTCTGCAATTATGAAATGAAAACTTTGCTCAAATTCCATGAATGAGGATTTTAACAATATATATATCAAATGGCAGTAATCCCATCTGTGACCTTTTTTGATTATCTCTCTAACAAGTAGGCGTTTTGGCGTCCTTTCAATCAGTCACTCATCACAAACTCAAGCTGAAAAAGGAAATCAATAACGTCAGTTTGAATTTAGAGGCATATGAGCAAAAAAGGCATGTGAGCCATCCAAAACATTTCCATCTGATAGAAAGGTGGAGTCGGGGGTCCTGAATATTTTACTCTTTTACTAAAACATCAAATGGATGTAACTCCTTTGAAGACTAACAACTCAGAATTTATTTATCTATGATACTGAATGGGATCATTTTCACCACCATCAGGCCAATTTGGGCCAAAAGTGGGACTAACAAGGTGAGGGGTTACACTGAGACTGATGAAGAAGATCCTGCTGCACCCATGACCACAGGGAGGCAGTGTTTGACAGCAGGCCGGCCCACGTCATGCCCCAGAGGACAAATTCCCTCCAAAGGTCTCTGTCTGTCCAGACTACTCGCAATTTTCCCCCATTTTTGTGAGAGCCAGCAAAGAGACTTTGAGCATTTCTACCTGAATGACTTTAACAGACAACTTTATGTCTGAGATGTAGCTGTCCCGTCTGAGCTGAAGAAATTCATCAACAAACAAAATGAAACTGAAATTGGGCCTCAAGGAGAAACAACAGACGTTTGGGACGCTGTTCAAAGTGGGCTGATAGTTGTCAGTGGCGGGCAGGTAATATCTCCTCCCGCCTTCCCTCCTCAGTCAAACAGAGGCAGCTGAAGCAGTGTTTTAAGATGCAGTGAAGTGTGTGTCCCCCCACCCCCTAGACAGATTACTGGGTCTGTCTGTAATCCAGGAAAGGTCATAGCTCACATTCGAACCCCTCCCATGCAATGCGACACGAACAGTTATCACTTCAGTTCCCACAAAATGATTGATTGGAAGACATTATTAACATGGCAGTCACACTGTCCCATCTGCTCATGATTGACTACAGATGAGTTGGACTGTGTGATGATGTCAGGGATATTATTTACTGGCTGCCTGTTTGGAAGGCGTCAGCTCTGAAGTGTCAGCTGAATAAATTGTGCTTATTTCTCAGCATCTCAGTTCCAACGAAGAGCTCACACCGAAGGAGGAGTGGCATTCATGCGGACAAGTATCCAGTCGCAGTGACAGACTCTCTGAAATGTAGAAATCTTAAGTGTTGACCTGCCAGAGTGTCATCTGTATGAACCAAAAACTGAATTTACCATTTACTTTAGTTTATCCATCTTCCAAAGGTGATGGATCGTAACTTATATTTTAGTTTCCGGACTTCATCCGAATTCAATATTTAACTTTTGCTGATTTGCTGGAGCTCTGGGTTAAACTGGAGACCAGGTTGAAAAGTATCTCACTAAGATTAGATGTCTCAGCAGCATTTAAACCAGCAGTTGCCTGCTGGTGTCAGTCTGAGTCTGATAATCAGCTTCGATTTGTCTTTGCCTCTTGAATAGTCAGAGATTACAGCTTTAAAAATCACCTGAATGAAACCAGACTAAATTGGCTGTTAGAGACATGCTGCTCAATCCGAATTACTTAATTTTGAATGCAAGCAGCGATGCAAGTGTCTCTAAAGATGCACTTAAAGCGAAATGTTACCATTTGATGGCTGGAACGACTTTAATGCTACTTAAATGGAAACAAAGGAGAAGTCTCCATCTTTAAAATGCCTCTCTGATGATACATTAAGTCTGAATATAGAAAAAAACAAACAAAAAAACAAACAGGACTATTAACTTTTTACATGTAGTTTTCTGGAATTTGCCCATCAATCAGGAAGGTGGGAACAAACCACTTCAAGCTGAATCCCAGGTGATTCAGCTGGGGACCGATTTCTTCATGCAGCTGGACTAAAAAGGAAGTTGAGTCCATCTATCACACTCAGGACGACAACCCAGCATTGAGTGGTGAGGCGGTGAGAGGAGGTTGATAGATTGAATTGCTTTGAGTTGTATGGGCGGAGGGAGATGCTGCACGGTAGCTGTCCTCTCCATCCTCGCCGTCCTGCTGACTCCACACTGACTCACCGCTCCAATCCATCTCAAGCTCAGATGCCCCCCGACTCACACACACACACAGCGTACATGCACTGCAGAGTCTGGTTAGGCTGTGGCACGCTGACATTTCCAAGGCAGGAAGGTGATGTGAATGATAAGGGGGGCGGTGTGTGATTGCAAAACTCCTTGGAGACATCAGAATTTTTTTCCATCATTGGAGTCCAAGTCATGTGGACTTTTGGAGGAAGGAGCAGCAGGGATGAGACATTTCGTGTCCTGTCGTACGCCGTGGCTCAGCCTTTGCTCTTCACCGACCTGCCTCCTAATGAGAGTCATCACCTTCCCGTCCTGTCGCCTTCGTTTCTCGTCTCGTCCTTGCGACGACGTTCTCCGTCACATTGCATGTTTGTGCTTTTGTAATCAGAACATGTTTCCTTGTTTTACACATTTATAGGTGGGAAACCGAAGCTTCAACTTGCTTTTCGCTTTAAATAGGCCTAATCTGCAGTGTGGACATCGACCCACTTTAGGTCATTCAAACCTCCATTCGACACCCACGAGTGGGAACATATCACATATGTATTTGCATCTTTCCACTGGCTGCCAGTTTTATTACAAATTTCAGTTGGTGTTAAAAAACTTTATGGTAATGGTTTTCTATGTTAGCTGCCCCAAAACTGTAAATCTATGGACTCTTGTCTTAGAATATGTGTTTTATTCTCTTTTATAATAATGTAAACTTTAACAGCTTTATAAAGACAACTGATCTTGACCTTTGACACTTCGGACTGCACCAGTTTTAGTTTTTCTCTCTCAATATTGAACACCTCAACTCAAAGAACCAAAACGGCAGCTCTTGTTGTCTTTCTCTCTAAATTCAAAAGCACTTGAATTCCTCGAGTGAACCTTCTGTGTCTGAGATAATGTCATCTCCTGAGTGTAAATAGAGACGTACGTGCATCCTCTTTGGGCTTGTGCAAATTAAGATTACATTGATTGGAGTGTTTGTAAGATTGTGTCGTTACACTACATCAACCTCATGATGACAGAAACACGCTCACATTCAATTTGTTCGACGCTGGATGTAATTACATGCTTCTGAATCTCTTCACCACCCCGCTTCATGTGTGGCTTAATCTTTTCCATCTGCCCTGCTGTTTTTTTTTAAGCTGCGTTTTTTTAAAGGACATACTCAGGACTGATGCTGAGTGAGGAGATAAAGTAAATTACCATCATCATCATTAGAAGTTCCCCACAGCAACCAAACAAGTTAACAAAAAATAAAGAGAGAGAAAACTGTAATGTCACTGGTCAAACCAACTAACAGCCCACTGTCCAATATATTAATTCATCTTCTACCACTTATCCGTTTCCGGGTCACGTGGGATGCTGGAGCCAATCACAGCTCACATTTCCAGTATATTTTAAGTACTTTGTCTGAGCCTGCAGTGACAGCAGTGCTGCAAAGCTATAGTAAAATTCATTGTATTCATTATTGATGCATAGTGGTTAGCGCTATTGCCTCACAGCAAGAAGGTCACGGGTTCGATTCCCGGGCCAGTGCCATTGTGGGTTTCCCTCGGGTACTCCGGTTTCCTCCCACCGTCCAAAGACATCATGCATAGGTTCATTAGTGCCTCTACATTGTCTGTAGGTCTGAATGTGAGTGTGAGTAGTTGTTGGTCTCTGTCTGTCTCTGTGTGTTTTCCCTGTGATGGACTGCAGACCTGTCCAGGGTGACCCCGCCCCTCGCCCAAGGTGAGTCTGGATTGGCTCCAGCACCCCCTCGTGACCCGGAAACGGATACATGGTAGAAGGTGAATGAATGAGTGAATGCTTTATGATTTTTCAAAAGCTCCAGTGGATATTTAAGTGCAACACAAAGAAATGGCCTTTCTTTATCGGCTCTTTTATTTGTCCAGCCGGTTTCGGCTGATGAGTTTCTGGTCCCTGGAGCCGAGGCCGTTCCGTCTTTACCCGGATGGAGAGACCTGTTAGCAGCTAAACAGCTCCAGCTTGGCCCGGGACACACTTCCCTTCTCCCCCATCTGTGAGTAACTTATTATTATTATTATTATTATTATTATTATTATGTCACGTGTCTTTTCTTTATGTACTATATAATAAGACTCGGTTAAACGCTTGGGAACTGTTGCTATGGCTACCAGGCTAATTAGCAGCATTGCTAATCGAAGCTAGCAGTTGAGGCTGGGTTGTTTTTGTTGTTGTTGTTGTTGGCTTTTTTTTTGTGTACATGGAACAACTTTGCCAAGTTGTGTCTCTCGTGTGATTTAGTGCCACATGGTGCTAATCCGCCGTGATGTCACGCATTGGTTGGTGTAGTGGCCGTTTGAAGGCCTCCGGTTTGTTAATTGGCCGTCGCCATCTTGCCTTTTTGAATCCGGAGGAAGCCATGTTTGGAGGAGAAGGTGAAGCTGAGGATGAGTTTAGGATCTTTATCCTGATTCTCTGGCAGTCACACGGTAGCCAGACAGTGGTCTGTTTTCCTCTAAATTTGACATTTACTGAGCTAATAAATCCAATGAGAATTAGTTGCATTTTCCCATAAACTTCAAAACAAAAAGAGTTAAATTTTGGTACCAGTGGAATAGCCCCCTGATGGTCATCAGATTGAATACAGGTATAAGGCTCCTCAGCGCTGGCTTCACTTTTCAGCCCCAGTGTTCATTTCTGTTTTTCGATCCAGTCTGTGTTTTCATTGAGCTGAGTCACACTTCTTTACTGGCTGAGAACATGAGAGGAGAAGATGGGGGGGGTGTTTGTTGTGTTTGTTTTGGGCTGAGAAGCTATGGGTCTAGTGCAACATCTGGTGGCAGTGATGATGCGATTTATACTATACATTTTATATTAGTGTCTTGAATATGACTAGAAATTGTGGTTAGTGTAGTCTGGGTGTGTGTTTTTGTGTGTGTGTGTGTGCACAGCAGCGTGTGCTGACAGAACTTGCTGCTTCCAACTGCTGACTAGATGTGAATAGGACGGAAATGTCTTTTGGTGACGGTCAGAAATATTTGGCTCCTCTCATCACATGTGGAGCCATGACTTTGATGATGCTCTTGGAAAAAGAAAAAACGAGCCGAGGCCCCCACCGTCGTGTTGTCGGGGCTGCTGGAGCTGAGGCCTGTTGTGTGTGACGTAGCATGAGGGAAGGACTGAGATACAATGAAGAGAGGAGTGAGGAATACTAAATGGGAAAAAAAAAAAAAAATCCTGTGACGCAGAAGTCACACCTCATGCTCGCAGGACTTATCTCCTTGGCAACTATCTCCGCCTGCCTCAACTGGCACCAATTGAAATAGTCTCCGTCTTTGTCTCTCCATCTCCTTCATTAGGTGTCTCAAAGTTAATGCGCCTTTGACTGAGATTATGTAATCTGCCTCAGTACCCCTACGCATCATGCCCTGTCTAATGTCATCTTCCTTTGGACAGACTTTCTGCACAGATTTCGCCCAGTTGCCAATATAAACAGTGTTAACCTTGGATTTCAACACCCCTCTTGGACACAACAAGCTCAATTTGGTGAGATCGGACTGTGAGCGTCCACTGCCAGGTACGATGTGATAGTGAAGTGTGAGAACGAGAATGTTGGTGTGTTTCCGCTGGTCAAGAGGAAGCAGATAATTTACTCTTCTGTTATTTTTGTCCCTTGCCCCCGCCCTTCACAGTACCACCATGCACGCCCTCTGCCTGTCATCAGGCTGCCCGGTGGCGCTGAACTAATGATGTCATCAGTTCGAGCCATCTCTCAGCTGGACCTCTTGACCTCTTCAGCTTGTGCCGGACACACATTAGTGCTGATGTGTGCTGTGCAAGTGTGGGCATGACAAAACAGTCTAATGCCAAAATCATTGAAAATGTCTAAGTGTTGCAACAAAACCGTTACAGAAATCTTCATGGCGGATTTTTGAAGCGTTCAAAAAGGCCCCTGCTGTTTTGGATTTTGAGCTCCTTTGTCTGACAAAACCTAGAAGTGTGAATTTTAAGGAAAAGGGCTTCCCACTTACAGCTGAAGAGAGAACTCTTCAGGTAGCTGATGATCTATGGCCGGGCTATACCCTGACTAAACACTCTGGCCTCAGATCTAGCAGATATCACAAGGAGGAGCTGACCTCTGGCTGATGTAATGGCTTTGATTTGTCTTTGGCCTGTCATGCCACAAAAGTGTGACGGCTTTGTGTGACGTGGGCGGTGAATGGTCCACGCTGACGACTCGCTGGGTGCCCTCACACGCTAAGAGCTCCCTAAATGATAATGAAACATGGCGGGACATTTCTTGTTTTAATCCAGGAGAGCCATTATTTTGCGTCAGCTGCTGAGGTCTGGGAGGCAGCTGTTGCAGAGACAGGCCTGTCAATCAACCCATCCCCGTGGCAGCTGACAAGGTCATTAGGCGTCATGTGACTTCCATGTCCCTGCATCAGCAGATTACAATTCCTTTGACATGTGTCCTCATAAACTCTGAGAGCCCCATGCGATACTTTATCTGTCACGTTTCTCTAAAAAAGTCCTCATTCTGTCTGTGGTGTGTATTTAGTATGAGAATAAGAGTGTTCACACACTTTGACAGGACGAGCTCTCACTTGAATAAATGAATCACAGCTCTCAATGAAAATCCCTGGTTGTATTACAGCCCGTCAATCAAAGCAGATCTATTTTTTGCGTGTCCCCGACCCCTGAGGACTTCTGTCATCACCGAATGCTCCAAATGTGTGACATCTTCACAATGGGCTCTCTGCAGTTTTGTGTGGCCGATCCATTGAGGATTGAAGACCCACTTTCCCAGAAGATCCTCACTTGGAGTAAAACTGATGAACCGTCCTCAATGCACTGATGTGAAAGGTTACTGCGGTATTCACAGTAGCTGTATACTGTCCTTTCAAATGATTGAACAGGTGCACTATTATGAGAGTCTGACCTGGTCACATTTCGCTCTAAGCTATTTCTGTACAAGTAAGTTTTTCATGTAGATTAAATTCACACAAAACACTGCCTGACTTTTATTTATTTTTTTATAAAGAAACTCCGGGAAAAGTAAATTGGCCTAAGTAATGAAAAATAGATTGTTTATTTGAGCGTCCCAAGTTTAATGTTTTCTGCTCTGAATGCAGCTCAGTCCTGCAATTTATGGCACCAGTGAAAACTACAAAACTAACAATGAACTGTTCCTGCAAACAATTGTTATTTTTAAATCAGTCAGTGCCTGATACAGCTATTCCTCTGTGCCATAGCACTCCACATTAGTGAGCTTCACCATTGTGCTGGGTGTCATGTTCCTTCATTAAAATGAAAACAGATATTGTAGCTCATTATAAGTTGATGCCACGCAAATGTTGCTGTTGCTCTGTACTCCATACAGAGCGGAAAATTTGTACAAATCCACATCTGAAAAAAGTCACGAACAAATACTGTGTTCATTCCAGTTTGAGGAATATTTGCTAAAACTACAGTACCAGGTCATTTAAGGATATATACTTGTAATTTCAAAAAAAAAAAAAAAAAGGGAAACTGAATATACGTGACCTGTTGCAGGCCAGATAAGTCAGACTCACTATAGCTGAGCTTCAGAGAGCATTTATATTATTGGAAGAGAAACATGCTATATTTTTGTGAAGCAAAAATAATCTTTCTTTTCTTTTCCTTATATTTAAATGTCACATTGTTAAGTGTATCCTTTTCTGGCCACAGGAATCCAGAGCCTATGTCTTATAATGACAGAGTAATGATTGGCTTTTGTGACTTTAGTGACTTGCCTGGCAGTGTTAAAACATTATTTTTACTGCTGAGACTGATACTAGCTGTGACTTGGCTGGTTTGATTTAGTTTGACTGCTGTCATCATTTGCAGACAGCTGACAATGGCTGACCTTTCGCAGAGTTAAAATGCTTCATTCAAAACATAAATGCATCATTTTAAGCATTTATAGGATGATGCATTAAATGTTTATTGATTTTTAATTTTTGCATTTGTGTTCTCCTAAAAACAAACAACCACCATTTACATAACATCTGAGGCCTTAACCATGCTATAACAGCAGCGCAGTGGTTGTCTTGTCTCTCGCCAGAGTTACATGAGAAACAGATGTTCTTTTAATCTTGGTCTCATGGGTCCATCTGTGCCTCCTGTAGTATTGTCGGCCATGATGGGCAGCACTTATAATTCTTTTTTTTGTGTCTAACATGCTCACGGGAGCCAGACCGAAAGCAAAGGCAGAGATTACACTTGGAAAGCCAGTTACATTGCCCTTTCCACGAGCACTCTTCCTCACAGCCTGAGGGCTGCTGTGCATAAGAGGCCACCCTTGGTTTTCTGTTCCTCTAAAAACCTATTATGTATTTGTTTCTGTGTCTCTATCTCCGGGAGATAGTTTGTGGAGGGACAGAGACAGTGACAGACTGACAATGCTGCAGCACTCTAGCATGGTCACTCATCCCTGTGTCCCAAAATTAAAGGGATTGCAGCCGAGACAAATACGATTTGATGCGTCTGGGGAAAGTCCGTGTGGGCAGAGGTTTTACTGAACACGGATTTTGATCAGTGAGATGAAGATTCCTGACTCTCATCATTTTAAAATGATGAGAATCATTTTAATAAAATCACATTAATATATTTTATATTAATAAAATATATTAATGTGATTGAAACTCCACCTGGATTTGTGATTAGAAATATGTATATTTGGTTTGTTGATTTGTGCATTATCTGTTATTTCAAAATGGCATCAACTGATTTTCTTTATGCTATTTGGGGACACATAACACTTATACATCAACACCTTGAGAGGGTTAAAGTTCGTTTGGGGATAGAAAAACATTGATTATAGTGAAGCTTATATATAAAGCCACTAAATTTGTAGAATTTGGATTTGGTCTGCCGCAGTGATAATATAAAAAAGGACAGTGTAACATAGAGGTGAATGATATTTAAAAAAGTCTTGCAAACTGAGACACAATAAATCTTGCAACGGTAATTTTTGCATTTCATTTTCACTGAAATAAAAGATAAAAATTATAATAATGTGATTTTTGGCTTTGGTCCGTATCAAACAAGCTTGTTTGCTTTAATTTGGAGAGTGGGGTTTGTAAGCTTGAGCATCTCTGTACAACACAGTGATGCTTCATTTAGACTCTCTTGTGACGAATTCATTGAAAATTCCAAATTGAATATTGCGTTCATATTCTTGAAAATATTTTGTTTAATCAGTCCCAGTGTGCCAGCTGATACACATCGCTAGAGTTACCAAAAAAGTTTTTTTGGGTAGGATCCCAGTCACGAATCAAACTTGTGTGTATAAAAGGTGTTGTAGTGTTTATGCTAAGAGTATTCAGTACCATAAATTTGATATATTCACAGTTAGGATCCCAATTAAATCCTAGTGCAGCAAATTTCCCAGTTAAGGTCCAAGAAGTAAACCTGCCCTGCGGTTAACAGTGACATGAAAAAAAAAGACAAAATCTGATTTTGCTGAGCTGCTGACACCTCTCAGCCGGCAGTTGAATCTGGTGGTGAGAGAGTTACACAAATTCAGGCTTCTGAGGGTGTAGTTAAACTCCAATCGCCACATAAACACTTCCTTCAATAGCACATCTGAGGGAGAGCGGCGGAGCTTCTCGGTTGCACGGGGGTAATACAAACCCTCCGCAAGATCAGCCAACCATCTCATTTGCCCCGACAGTTGGCACGGCTTGGGGAGGTCTGTGTGTTGGCGGTTGACAAGTCAGCGGAGAGTCCCGGGTTGACAGGGCACACTCCTCATCGAGTGGTTGAACAACGTGAGTGGAAATAAAGCGAGGGAAGTTGTCACAGATTTGTGTATCTGTGGTTAAGGCTATATTTAGGATCCATCTCTTCTTCTTAGCCTTAATCCTCTTTATTTTTACATTTAGGCCGACTCTTCTGCTTTTTTTTTTTTTTTTTTTTTTTTTACTCCTGCTGCTCTCTCTCTCTCTCTGTTGTGTTTCCTCTTTTTCTCACCTGGTTTTCGTCATGCTGGGAGATGACACAGTTAGGATGCCATGGTTAATCAGAGCTCATCCTTTTGGTGGAGGGGTGAGCTGCTATGTTTCTCTATACACCATCTTGCTTGCTGCAGCACTAGCTTCTCCTTGAAAGAGCCAGCTGGCCATAAATGACGGGATTGGTGCCTTTTGATAGATTGATGGAAAGTAATAAGGCAGCATCTGTGCTGCCAGGGTTGGGTAAACATAACTTTCCTTATAGTGAAAGCAAGTCTGCAATTTATAACACAGTCTTCAGTACTTTTGAGCTGATGAGTGACAGTGGACTGGGAGGTTGTGCCTCTTCCGTCGGTCCTCCCATGTATGCACATTATTTCCCCCAGTGCTGCTGCTTGAGGGTATTTTACAACTGTCAGCCTGGCGCGAAGAGCTGTGATTCAGTTTGTGAGGCTTCAGTCATGGTTCTGTTCATCCCTCCTGACGCACTCAAACCACAGACAGCTGATGGGGGGAGACGGTGACCAGGGCAACAATGAGCAGTGACAGCTCAAATCTCAGTGTCATTCTGTAGCCCCCCGGTGAACAGGCCCACAGGCAACACACTGAAACAGCAGGTTCTCAAGGTGTGGACTTAGGAGCAACAGAGGACCTACAGAAGTCATAGAGGGGGCCAGTATTCATATTGGACTACTAAAAAATGCTGCATTGTATGACAGACATGGGAAACTGCAACTATTATTCTATATTCTTTGGTATAAACTAGAGTTAGTTATTTTAGGCTGTAGCAGTACAGCAGCATAGCTGACAAGATAAAAAAATGTGATGTGCTCATTTATAAACTCAAACTCTAACCCACATATCTGAATGACTTTGATTAAAAGATCTCACTTTTGATAATATACTGTGTGTTACTGTAACATGTAATACGTTAACAGAAGTAAATTATTCCTAAACTATTAAATTATAGTTAAACTGAAGTTGAGTCACTGACGTTGGTTACCTTGGCATTTTTACAGTAATGTGACTTTTTGTCTTTGTCTATATTAAATATGAATGATAAAATGCACATGGTAGGTTTTGACCTAGTAAATTGTTAAAAATTATGTTAATGTTAATAGCCCAGAAGCTTACAGCTGGCAGTCTCTTGAAATCTTCTGGACGTATCCCATAATGGTGGCTGATGTTTTGTGTTCTAGACTTTGAGACAAACGCTAAATGACATCAGACATGATGTCAGACGATGGGGACTTTGTTTTTGTACCTGTGGCCGCTCAACTGCAGCTGTTCACGACTGACTGCTCCAAGTTCTTCTTTTAGGATCAACTTTTTTTTTTTTTTTTTTTGTTATATTTTTGGGCATTTCAGCTGTTATTGATCGTGACAGTGTGGAGAGACAGGAAAGACAGGGGAAAGAGAGAAGAGATGACATGTAGCAAAGTGCCCAGGATGGATTGAAACCCAGGTCTCTGGTAAAGACTCAGATTTAATAGTACAAAGTGAACTAAGTTCTGAACCAAGTACGCCTGGTAACAGTATGCTTGAACATTGGCAGGGCTTCAGTGAAAATACCTTCAGTCTGCTCTACTGACATGTTTCTACAGAAAACTGAGCTTGACACGTAGCTCTGATGGATTTCACTCATACACAGTGGCACAGTGCGGATCAAAGCCTAATGGGTTCTCTGTACAGGAATGAACTCATGTCACTTTTCAGTCTGAAATATCTCTCAAAATGGAAAGTGATAAGATGAACCAAGTGGTGAGCATTTCTGTCCATTCTCTCATCACATGGATGTGCTGCGATAGTGGAAAACATGTTCCTTTGCTTAAAGCCGACTTGGTTTTATATCCCTTATTATCCTTCTAATTGCAGCATTAAAACCCAACCGTTTGAAACGAGAGAATCACCTTCACTGACCTAAAATGAAGTCCATATTTTCATATAAATTACAGCGAGACACAAAAAGAGCAATGTTGCTACCGTTTGTCTGCTGTGATGCTTTTAAAAGATCAGATTTACAGGAATTAAGAGCTGCATTTGATAGTTTACCAGTTGAGTTAGAATAAAGTGTGATTAATTACACAAATACAGTTGTTTTGAACAAAAAGTCACCGGCTCTAATCCATGTTTGTCCTCTCCCCCCACCCATTGCTTTTTTTTTCCACGCTGTAATCCTTCCTCTGAACGCAGAATTCCCTTTCGATCTGCAGCATCAGAAACTTTTCTAGGAGGCCCTCGAGGTTTTGTCCAACATAAGCTTCTGCTGGACTCCCACTCGCTGCAGCTTGCTCCCCTCCTCAGCTCTGGCAAACAAATCTTGGTTAACATGAGAAATATTGCTGCTGCTTCGCCAGCATTTGAATGTTACCACAGAGATTTAAAACTGAGGATTTACCGGCTGCTGCCTCATGTATGGAAAATGTACCTATGACAAACTTAGAGGCAAGAAATTAATTTAACTTTGAAAAACTAACCTTAAAGACTGCATGTCAGCAGTATTTTGCACAGTGATTGTGTAATCTACGTGGACAAAATATTTATTTACTTTTTTCGGGGGGGCAGGGCAGGAAGTAGCTGTATTCAATGACTGTGGACCACTGTGGGCTTTGACTACACATAGAGAAAAATCTGTGACTCATCTCACTCAAGTCCAGATGGCAAAAAGACAAAAAGAGGAACCCTACCCACAGCTGCGAGGAGGCCTGCCATGAAATAGCAATAGCACTCGTGTTGTTTTTGGCAGATATCACAGATGTAAGCACAGCTAAAGCAAAGCTATGGGGATGGAGTGGTGACACGTGTCAACCGAGAAGAAATATTAGGTGTTAGTTTGTCCTCTGGTGTTCTGCCCTTTCCTTTAACCTTAGCAAAATTGCTCTGTGAGCAGTTTCCCAGAGCTCGGCTCCCAGCCTACAGTGGAAAACACTGTGTTAAGTTACAGTTGCACCCTGTGGTGCCACTGTGACAATGCCAGTGATCGTCCCAAACCATCTCTTCTACTGCGCCCTTGGCTGACAGCGAAACGCTGCTGTACTCCGTTACACTTCCTCTGCCGGTGCGGGGCAGGCTGCCCAGAATCCCAAATGTCAGCGGATGGCTTAAGAAATGACAGCTGCTGCTTCATCTTGAATGTCCACCACCACATTCCAAGAAGTGTTGAAAGGGACGAACTGACATTTGCAACGGCGTCCCCTCAACATCCTCTTGTTTCCTCTCGCTGTGTTTCCAGCACGCTGCTCCTTGTTTCCTGCCCCGCTGTGACCATGAATCTACATAAGGGTTCGAGTCTGCTTACCAGGCCAAACATCACGCTGTGTTTGACATTCATCATTTATTGATGGGCTGTTTTTTAATTGCAGCAGTGGCTTCTCTGCTCTCACACTGGCTGATCCGCGGGGTGGGCCCTCCCACTGAGGGCTCACATTTACTCAGCACACTGGGGATACCACTGTTGACTTATAATGATTGTGACACGCAAAAAATAACCTGCAGAGTTGTCCCCCCCCCCCCTTCTTTTATTTGTTAGCATTTCGCTCTCTGCTTATATCTCTTTCATTCTGGCTTTGAGCTCAGACCATCGGTGGGGAGGCAGTCGGAAACTGAATAAGTAACCAGTGAAAGAGGAGCCAACTGGTATGGCAGACTCATTTGGGGCCTCTTGATGTGGATATAGAGACATCTGAAATGTTTCAACTGTAGAGACGTGTGATGGCAGTGGATGACATTGCCTAATTCTTTATGATAACCACAGTCTGCGGGAGAAAAAACCCCCCTATAATGATTAGTTTTCCGAACTCTGCCTTGTAAACCTAAACTAATCCCCATGGCTGGAGGATTTTTTTTTTCTTCCTTTAGCTCTTTTTTCATTTACAACCACACCCTATCCACTTTCTTATTTAATCTGTATCTGTTCTGAACTATTTGTCTCCATATACTGCTGCAATTGGACAGTTGGTTAATTTTAGCTTTGAGAGACTGTGCGTACCCATTATGCAAAAATGAATGTCATGTTCACTTTACAGTGATACATGTCATGAATAATGTGAAATTGCGTGCCTGTATGTTTATTATGATGGCTTCTCACTTGTAAATTTGTATGCACCAGTTTTTTTAACAGCTTTTCGACAACATTTGCCAAGTGACAGTGGTTGCTAGAGGTTATAAAAAGGGTCAGCACTCAGCAGTGTGATTGCTGGTCCAACAGGAAAAAATGAAATAACACTTATTCCTTGCTTTACTACAGCAGTGGGGGCCCTGAACAAGGCCCTTAACCTCAACTGCTCCAGGGGGAAGTGCTCAGATCAGACAGTGGCATCCTGGGCATCGTTCAGACTGCCTTGAATGTTTGTGATGTGTGGCTGTGGTCTGGATATTCCTGCAAATCAGAGATCAGCTCTCAGTGAAACTTCCCTGAACATGTAGATTAAGAAAAAGAGGAGTAAATAATTTAGATTGTCCAGAAACAGATTAAAGCAACAGACAACAAACAACACAACGAACAGACTTTTGAAAAATGGTTATTTGCTTATTGAGATGTTTGCTTTCTTTTTTCCGTCCTGTTTCCCATTATTTACTGGCCACAAAAAAAAAATCTAATTTAATATCAAAACTTTCATCTGCACCTTTAAGTCCTACACCATATAGGAAAAAGCAAAGTCTTGTTCCTCAGTTGTACTTTAACCCAGATGATAACCTGAGGACATGTCTGTAAGATAAACATGCTGTGTTTCCACTGACAAGGTCACCCACCCACCCCCTCTCCTCATGTTACGTGTACTATGTGTACACTACTTTTACCACCTCAGTTACGTGTCATTGCTGCAACGGCATGAAAATCAATTTGTGCAAGCAGCTGTTGAGAAAGCAATACTCCCCCTTCATTCCTCTTGTGGACATCCAATTTAACATTGTTTTCCTCAGACGTTCAAGGTGAGCAGAGAGAAAAGTGAACAAAGTGAAGGAAAACAAAGAATCTTCAGTTTTCTCACACATTATTCACAACACATATATACACAATTGGGTGATGCTGCTGTCAAGGTATTTTTTCTTTTTCCAGGAGCTCCTTAGAAACAGTAAACTTACTGTATATCTGGGCACAATCCGGTTTAGATTAGAAGATCCTGTTTGTGTTCCCTGAACCATATAATGTTCAATTTTGTGCCTCATATATCCTTCAATTCCTTTGTGGTCCGTTTGTATGGTATCACTGCTTGTTGTAGATCCTGTGGAGACTGGTGTGTGGATTTTAGGACGGTCACTCAGGAGGACAGGAGTGTTGAGAGAGCAGCAAACCTGTCGATAACTTTTTAAATACGAGTGATCCTAATCGTTGTACAGCTGTGTGTGCGGGCTGCCCCTTTTCCTGCTTGTTATGTGGAGCATCAGAGCCATTTTATTGTACTGACTGAAGCACTAAAGCCTCATTCTTGTTGCATTTATTCCCCTCTGTGTAATATCAAGCAGATGATGAACTATGTTTAGTGGCCAAACTCTGAGATTTAAATAGTGCTGAGGGACCTTGAAGTTTGTGGTGATTGATTGGGTCGTCCAAATATCTGATTTAGAGAGTAGAGACTGAGTTTGTATCTCATTTTGTACCAGAAATTAACATTGGTTCCCTCTAATCATGCCAGCCATTTAACCGCTACAGCTAATCCTCTGTAACACTAAAGGAGTTATTTATAAATTTTGCTGTTGCTGTATAACCAGCGTTAGCATTAACAGCATTTTACTTACCAGTTTAGAAGAAATGTTGGGAGTCCAGCATTAAACTTCCCTCCTTTACTCACCAAGAGCTGTCTCCTAAATGGATGTTGACTCTTGTCTCTGTTTAGTCTTTTCTTCGACTGAAGTTACCACGCGAAGCCTGCAGCGCTGCTAAGAGGGCGTATTATAACTTCTGCTTTCGTAACACAATGATGGAACAATTTTAAGCAGCTGAAAAACAAACAAATAGCCCCTTAAAGAATCCAACTCTTTCATGTCCGGGTGACAAATTAGCCTGCAGACAAGAAGGACAACTACGCATTTTCTGAGCTTTTCATGTTGAAAAATTGCTGTCAAGAGTCTTTTGGGATCACATTTGGGGATTGGACATTTGCATGACTTCCCTCAGCAACAGAGTGGGCCATTATATCTGTGGTAGTACTCTACTTGCATTTCAATGTGAGCCATTTCCATTTTAAGTACCTCAAAAGTCCATTTCATCTGCCCGCTTAGCAATGAAAGGGCCATCAGAAACAGAGCAGAGGAAATGTGTTATTCTGTTAAATATGTACCTTTTTTTTTTATCTAAATTCTAGCCACATCATTTCAGCTACAAGGTAAAAATACAACAGTAAAAATTTAAAGAAACCTTAAATAGAACCAAATGACAAAACATAGTGTTAAAGCATCAGTCACTTATTTGTACCTGTAATGTCAACACAACCTGCACAAAAAAATCCCACATTACCAAGTTCCCTTAAATTTTTTAGGAGTCAATCAGTGTGAAATTCTGCATTATTATATAGTTTTATTGTTATTAAGTTTAAAAGCATTTCAGTTCAACTTGAAAATTTGGAGGAGAACATATCACTTTATATGTGATGCTCTCTTAACCACAAGGAGATATAAAACAGATGTGGTAACAAAAATACGGAAGGAAACTGAATAATGCACAGCTTTTGTCACCATCTACTACTTATCTTATGCAGACAAATTTATGTATTAATACTGTTATGATTATTGCAGTATTTTATGATATAGGCATTCGCTGTCTCTCCCACAGTGCTCTGTTGTCACTGTTGTTGACAAACACAAGACAATTCTGCTCACAGTTGTATTATATTTAAACCAGTATTTCATAAGTTATATCAATGACATTAAAACCAAAAAATGCTGTAACGTGGATTTATTGTAAATATATTGACAAGCAGCAGGAGTGAATTAAGGACAGGCAGAAAAATAATTGGGCTACAACCGTTGTAAATCATGCTGTAGTCTGTTTTATACTGTTAAACAGTTTTAGAGTCTCATTAAAGTGCCCATGAAACAGCAAATATTTAAGTATTACATTTTAAAACGGCAGCTGCACTCAACTGAATTATCAGTGACATATAACGTTGAAATGTGTATGCTTGGAACCAAATGAAGCTGCCTCAGCTTTTAATGCTTTCCAGCTGATAAATGCTGACTGTGATCAAAGTCTCCTTCTTTTTTTTCTTTTTTGATGAGAAAGCTGCTTCTTCTCCCCGTGGCACAAAGTCAAACATCACTGGTGATGCTGCAGACTCATCCAACTTTAGTCAATGCCTTTAGCGAGGAATGTTATTAGATTACTTCTAATGAAGTCAGTTAGATGCTATTGCTATCTGCCTGGATATTATAAGGTACAGGTGTGTGTTTATGTGTGCGTAATTTCACTGCTGTGGATACCTGTCTAAACTTATTTATGTGCTAAATTTGCGTGGCCAAGATCTTATCTTCTTGGAAATACACATTTAGCCACCCGTGATGCCGCTTCTCCCTATGAATTTTCATGCTACCTTCATCTCCATGGATGTAATTCACCCTGCTCCTGCAACAACCTTGCTCTAAATGCATTTACCTTAGTCTAATTGCATTCAACGCTCATATTGAATTAATTCTCTCCTCTCAGTTATATTTTGAGACCCGTGCCGACTACAATTTCACAATCTGATATACTCCGGTCATAAAATCAAATAAATCAATAAAAGGATGATTTTTTTCAGACGGACAGGTGATCTGCTGTGGGATTTTTTTTTTTTTATTCTATAGCAAAACTCATTTTGCTAATACTGGACGTGTGGGAGCAAAATAAGCAAAGGCTAATGCTGTATAATTCAAAAGGTCACAGCTTTCTATTTGTTTACACTGTTAATGAGGCTTCTCCAGGGTTATACTGTGTGTTATAAGATATTTTCCAAAATCACCCAACCTGAGGCTTACTGTCCAGGCTTGTTAGCAAATTAGGAGATAGAAGGGAAGGTGTATGTAAAAATTCTTAATGTGATTTACAAAAAAACAAGGGCATATTAAGTCAATATTTTAGATTTTTACTGACACAATTGTCATTTCACACTATAGGAAGTGACATCACATGTTGACAGCGTGGCTCAGGCACGCCTCCCTGGAAATAAGGAGAGGGGAGAGGTGTGAGATGAACCATGGTAGATGCAGAGGCAGACATTGGCTTGGCATGGCTGTGTGCAGCTCAGCACTGCGATCTCCATCCATGAGGCTCCTTCCTGGACATTTGGATTCTGTCCCCGCAGCCACACAGGCTTGATACGCTGCTGGAGAGGGTTGAACGTTGTTTTCCCAGCATGTTGCACGGGCACTGGGAGAGAGAGGAGGAATAATAGCGGGGGGAGCAACCTTACCACACACTTCAGCGATGCTCCTCCGCGAGCTGATCTCTCTCTCATTTCAGAGCGCCAGCCTTTCCTGCACACTGACCTGGGACTAATGGAGGGATGCAACGATGATATTCTTTGCTTGTCATGCTTGAATCACAGCTTCATATATCCTTTTGTGTCAGAGACCTTATTGCCTTTGTCTGTCACTGCTACCAGATCAACTGTTGGGTAGCGTTGTGGTGGACAGAGCCCCCTTCTCCACCCCCCTCTCCCTCGTCTGTGCCCCCGGCTTCTCATCACTCCCAGCTCGCTCGTGTCTATTTACCTCTCTTAAACTACCCTCCCCTCTCCGCTAAGCTCAGTATTTCTTGCTCTCCCGTTCCCCCCGCTGCTTACTATCTCCCTCTCTTTGCTCTTTCAAAGCAGACAGTCTGCTTTTCTATCCAGGCAGCTTGCTACATGTTCTCTTGGAAAACAGTCCTCGCCGCTGCTCTGCCGTCTCACAGTCCCCGAACCGATTTTCATCTCAACAACAGCAGGATGTTCCTTCACGAGGATTGACTCCCATCCACCCCCTTTTACTTTCCCCTTCCCTTCCCTTGTCCTGAACTCCTGCCCTCTGACCCTCACCCTCTTGTTCTCTACCCCCTCCCACCCTCTCCTGTCCACCCTAAGCCCGAGCCTCTGTTCCTCCTAATCCATTTTCCCCCTTGACCATGTTGCCATGTGTCTGCTGGCTCCAACCTATCCTCATCTTGCTGTCCTCTGTCTTGTGGACCCGGGGGGAAAACTGCCCAGCGACCTGCCTGTGCCCAGATCCCCACACCGTGGACTGCAGCGGCCGCGGGCTCACCCGTCTTCCTGATGAGATCCCGTTGGATGTGCGCAGGCTTTTGCTGGCCGACAACTGGATACCCAGCATCCCCTCGGACTTCCTGGTTCTGTACAGTGACTTGGTCTATTTGGACCTCCGGAACAATTCCCTCTCCCACATAGAACCGGGGACACTCAGCACCTCCTCCAGGCTGGTGTTCCTGGACCTGGGCAGCAACAATCTGACTGAAATCCCCAAAGGAACCTTTGGGGAGTCCCGTAGCCTGATAAAACTACGACTGGGCAACAACCCGTATCTGAGCATGGTGAGCGAGGATGCTTTCCTAGGCCTCACCTCTCTGAGAGAGCTGGAACTGGAGCGTAATGCGCTGTCCACCCTAAAGGTGGGGGCACTGAGTCAGTTGCCTTCACTGCGAGTGGTGAGGCTCGAGGGCAACCCTTGGGTTTGCAATTGCAACTTTGCCAACCTGTTCACATGGCTGATGGAGAACAGCCACAAGCTTCCAAATGGTAAGTAGCAACATCAAAGGAGCATTTGCTTTCCACGCAGTTGATGCATAACATACAACTGTGTTATGGCAAGTCTATTACCATAATGCTTCTTCTGTTGTCTATTTATGTTTTCCCTGTAGGAAAGGGAACCCCCCACCCCACCCCCACCTCCTCCTTCCCTCCCTCCCTCTCCCTTCTTCTAATTTGGTCTGCTTCATTCTCCACCCCCATAGCTTATAATGTGTGAGACAGCGTGTGTAATATGAGACAATAGCAGTTGCTTGAAAGTGAAGACCAAAGGGATGGCTTGTTTACATATTTGATTAATTTCAAAAAATCACATTGAGGCGCTTACTCACAGTGTAGAAAAAAACCCCCAAATGAACCAAAACTCACATGAGGAATTTTAGCACGCAGTTTTTCTGCTTCCACATTTCAGCATGAATATAAAACCAAGCTTTGACCTGTTTCTTGCGTGGTAGTCAGCTCGATCAATTTTGCTGCTTATATTTATATAATACTTATTTATATAATGCTTGCCATTTGGTGGACGGTGTAATTCAACCCTATTCTGACGGATTTTTCTTCCACAACAAGAGAGTCAAACCCTTTCACATCTGTGTGTCCTTGCAAATTTTTGGGCCATATACCATGGACTGTGTCTGCTGCTGTGATTCAGCCTGGAGGTTTGAGTTAGATAACAGGACTGAAGTTCTGGCATGTTTGAGTGTGTGAGGCAATCTTGGTGTGTGCAGGCAGATTTTAGGAAAAACACAAGACAATAGGAATCGCTGTGTCAGTGTAGAGTTACTATAGTGTGGATAAGATCTGGTTACTTGGGCTTGATTGGCCCTGCAGCCAAAGCTGTTGTCTTATAATTGGGGTTGCAAGGTGTCCTGGAAGAAGCACAAAACTTTAATCTCTGTTGATATCAGTCAGTTTACAGCAAATTATATAGAATAACTATCAGCATCTTTTTATTCCAGGACACAGCATCATAAAGAACCATAATTATTTGACTGAAGGTCAGTCAGTAGGTTCATTAATGTCATCATAAAAGGACACAGACAGCAGTCATCTCATGAGTTCAAGCTAGCACGTGAGAACTGAGGAGGCAAAAATAAACAGATCTGACAGTTCAGCCACACATGACTAGTAACTCGTGTTGTTGTCACATTTAGATCAGTGTGGATTTGACGTGTTACATGATTTTGGCTTAATCTGAGGATTTAATATGAGTGTGGCTCACAATGTCGTCGTGTCCATGGAGGGACAAAAGGCATTTTGATAACGTAATGCCATTTATAAATACAGCACATAATGTTCAGGTACTGAGTGTCATATAAAGGCGCACAGATAAGGACTGGGAAAATTTTGTTCTGTCACTGTTCCAAGGTTGTTCTAAGTGTGAATCCAAGCAGTGGACCAAATGTTCTGACTTCTGAGTTTTTCAGATGTGAGAAAGGATTATAAGCATCAGAGATGTAACTGCAATACACTGAAGAAGGCCAAGGCCTCTTCAGCCTGATGTGTCATCTTCTAATTGTTCCATAGATTGCATGAGAAAAATGCTATTTTCGTATGTGCGAATTCAAAACGAAAGTTTTGCTATTTTGATTTGGCTGGAAAACAACTTAAATTCAGCTTCATTACTGTTGCCAACTGCTGACTACCCAAAAAAACTATTCCCAATACACATTTAGGCCACTGTGTACCATGCTATTGATACTTCTTGCTTGTTCGTTCTGCATTTTGCCACCCAAAAAATTGAAAAGTTTTGGGACTGTGAGGAGGCAAACTTGATAAACTGACTAGAATACATATTCCCCCAGGTAGGAAGCCGGGAATGCATTAATCATGGGGTCTAACTGTTGTCAACTGCGAAGCATAATGAACTGCACCAGCAGCACTGGCCAGGCAGACATCAACAACAAAGGAGATGCCAAAGGCCCAGCCAAGCTCCAGCATGGCTGCCAACTGGCCCCGGAGTATACACACTCTCAGACTGAGTTAGTAATGCATATCTCACCTCATATGTGCCTCTTACAGTCCCATCAGTGGGTGTTTGCTTATGACCCCAGAGAAGACTCCAACTGGATTGGACAGTGATCACTCACAGCCATATTTGGTTGGAAAGTGGTCTGCGTTGGGTCTTTTATTTTATTTTATCAATTTCTTTGGCCATTGAAAGGTGTCTGGAATAGTCTTTGTGATGCTAATATCACTGGACTGAGGTCAAATAACATTTTTGTAAAGGGAATAATAACCATCTCTTCTTAGACAAATGGGTCTGGAACAAGACCCAAGAGATAAAAAAAAAAGTAGTTTCACTGAACTAATGCCTTCAAAAAAATTAATCTCTTGTCTGTATTGATAGAATTCACACTTCCTTTTTATTACTTTGGCGACACTTAGGTAGTAGTTGCATTTGGTCCATGAACTTCAAAGCAAAATTCTGCTTTCTGCAGATCTAGATGCATGCGACAATCTAGATGCACACCCCCAGAGCTTCCATGTTTCCGTTTCATGAACCTGCTGTGTGTACAGATGTGTCACGACGCCTCTCTGTAGATCCCAAATCTACCGTAAAACAAACTCAGACTCACAGGGAGACGTGTATTGAGATGGATTTACAAACATGGCCGGCTCACACATGCAGGCATCACACTGCCAGACCTAATTAACGTAATGACTGAGCTCTTGATGACGGACAAATGCGATGACCTATTCTCCGCAACAACATACTAGAAGTGGTTACACAATAGCAGATGGATGCTCATTAGCAAATGAGGTTGACTTGATAAGCTTTTCAGTATGTATCATCTCCAACAACCATCATCAGTGTGGGTGTTTCAACTTAATATCTCATCCATCACAGAGGAAAATCAATTACAGTGACAGAAAGGACTCTTTAAACATAAGCTTGTACTTTCCATTTGTGTGAGCATTGCATCATCACACAACTAATGTTAAAGAGCAAACACAATACATAATACATTACACATCAATATGCAGATGCCTTAACTTTTTTTTTTAACAAGCTGTGAAATATGATGCCAGCAGGGCAACTGAAGTTAAATTTGATTTAAAAACTGACAATAGATCATGACAGAAATGCACTTGTGCTAATAAGGAGTCATTTTGAGATCTCTACATTTCCCTCGGCAGTAGCCTGCATAAAGTGGCAGCTGCACAGCCTTAGTTGTAAACCCAATTCCCTTTTCATTTTTCACGTCTTGATTTCCCCTGTGACAGTTTGGGTTCACAAAGCAGTACACTTTTCTGTTTGTGTAACTTTGATTACTGCAGGTCAGCGTGATGAGTGGGCGGAAGATGCAGCAAATTCTGGACTTCGTTTGTCTTTTTTTTTGGAGTAGAAAAAAACATCCCTTTCCTCGTGGCTGTGTTTCACTTTCTATGTGCGCCACAAGATGTGATTGTCTCGTAGTTAAACCTGACTCGCAGATTGAAAGGATGTACATTCAAGTGTTCATCCTGACAAATACACATATAACCGTTTCCATCCTTGTGCATTTGTTTGTTTTTGTGTTTTTCTTTTTGGTGCTATATCTCTGGGTTTTTGTTTTATGTTTTTTTTTTTCTCTTTTTAAAGCAACCAATTAGGTTCATAAATGTTTTAATGGCAGGATGAGTGTAAACATGATCCACTGCTGTCTCCAGTGCTCTTGGGTTAAGGATGAACAAAGGCCATCTATAATTCACAGTGACACAGTACTACGGCACATTGGCCAGGGTAATTGGAGCCAGAGCTGCCCACAGGGCAGGGCAGGCCAACTTCCATGAGAGTGGGAGGCCGAGGCTCATCGTGGCATTGCAATCAACACTGTCATGACCTGAACAGTTTCACCACAAAGTAGCAGTTCATGTGACGGGGTCAGAGTCTGAATTTTCCTTCACAGCCTATCAAGTTGCTCCCGAGAGACCTGTTAGTGCACTGCGCACAATCGGCTCTGAAAATATGATGCCACTGACTGGCGCTACGCAGCACACACTCAATGCCCCACATGACTTTATTTGCTATATTTTACCACTCGTATGCGGTGAGAAAATATATATCCCATTAACACAGACTGACAGCTTCTTTTATCTTGGCCTAATTTAATGTTTATTTAAAGTTAGGGGATGTGAGTGAGACGGTGCTGAGAGGGAGAGCAGAGAGTGTGAAAAGGTGGACAGAATTACACAGTGTGACAACCTCAGCTGCTGCACGTACAGGAGCAGAAAGAGATAATCTTCCAGAGTCAGAAATAAAAGGTGAAAAGCCAAAAGCTTTATTTCACTGGCGGCACGCTGCACCGTGCATGATGGATACTTCCCCTTTGTGCTTGTGTGTGGTTGAGTGTGAAGGAAAAACTACAAAGACCTCTGTGTTTAGTCCTCTCAGCTTAATGAATTAAGACAGCAGACGAACAGTGAAAAGGCATCTAATGCAGTTCACCTTTTAACATCCCTCATTTGAGGGAATAAGCTAAATTCTTTTGTGTCTTTGTGCTTCTGTGGTGAGACATTTTGAAGATGCCGATGGCAGAGTGATGTCACTGAGTCTCTATGCAAAAGGAATCCCCTCTTGAATGATTCACCCCTCTCCCCACTGTCACATGAGGGCTTGTCATTTAGTGCAGTCATTTCGCACATTCTCTTGGCTGCTCCTCTCCCAATTCCTACTCCTGTGCTCCTGTTGTATGACTCCCTCGCCATTTTCTTCAGACCATTGCTGTGATTGCACCTGAATATTTTTTCAATCTTTCAGTAATTATATCTTCTCACATCTGCTGGGTGTAGGACTTGAGTGGCACATTCACTTTCATTTAATAAAGTAGAGAAGGGACACTCTTGTGAGTTACTGTCACAAATGGATTATGTGGACGCGGTGTGTATGCAGGTGATTTTGGAGCAAAGTGGAGCCTTGAGTGTGAATGCAAACTGCTGCTGGTTGGTTTGTTTTTTTTTGTTGGTGGTGCAGAGATCAATCTGGACAGACAGTGTGGTGTCGAAGGTGGGGGGTGGAGGCAATCCTCCGATATCAGTCTGTCACAGCTAGGTAGATCAATCACGGCTCAGACAGCAGATAGCCTATCCCCTTGGCTGGCTGTAATCCTAAATGTAATCCATCAACTGTCCGCGCCAGGAATGTAACATAGCTGAGCAGGTCGACATACCTGATACTGTAAGGGCATCATTTGTGCTACATTATTGCACAGGAGTCTCTGTCAGCCACACTCACGGTGTCACTGGGGCCTTTTATTAACTGTATTATCTTACCCATTAACAAAGCAGACACTGACTCGCTAGGTTGTTGTTTTTTTTTTTGTTGTTGTTGTTGTTTTTTTTAAGTGGCTTCTCACACCATCTACTCAGATAACCATTGAGCTCCTTTGATACTTTCCACTTACTAACTTATTGTCATATCTTTGTTTGGTTTCCTCTTCTCTGCTGAGAATGACGAGGCCAAGATTAATTAAAACTAGGATATTTGCCCATTGATAAAGAAAACCAGCAGGTCAACCTGCATTTGACACATTCATATAATCTGTGGATAGTAAATGTCATAGACTCAAGCCTGCATCTGCTTTCCCATACATGTCAGTGGGATCAGACTGAATCAGATAGGTATGAAATTACTTTACAGGTCCAAGCATAAATCAAAGTTTCACTCCCACACTTATCATGTCGAAGATATCCTGGTAACTATCTTTCTCACTGCCTCTTTCTGTGTATATTCCTCCATAATGGCATCATCTCCTCTCAACTTCTGACAAGCATAGCAAAACTATGAGTTATTGTAAGTTTAGTCATAAGCTCCGCTGCTCAGGTTGTTTGTCTAAACAGGCAGCTTTTATCGAAGACGTAGCTGTCAAAATGCCAAGATTGTTGGCATCAAATTAGAGCTCATTCAAAGGTAGGAAATGTGGGTATTTCGGTAAGTAAACACCATTTGCATGTTCACTTACTCCATTCTGATCAAGATAAGTGTGATAAGGCTGCATCTCCTGCAGGCGCCATGTGTTTGCTGGGCTAATTTCAGTCTCAGCTGTTATTAATCAAGCATTTAGGACAGACAAGACCAGACACAACGGTCTCAAAGGCAAAGGCTAAGTCTCAGAGGTGATGGGTTACTTTTCCATGCAGTAAGTGCACTGTGAATATGACTGTGATGCATTTATCTCAGGCACAAACAGGCAGTAGAGGCTCTCCAAAATATTGGATTTCAGATATAGAGTAATCAAGTCTCAGCGTTTGCCATAAGGTGGGCACGTGGCAGTGATACAAAAGGTCAATGCGTTCTGTGTGACTCACTACTCCATTTGCGCATGCATTTCCTTCCTCTGTCACATATGTGTTATCATTAAACAGCTGTCCACTTATCAGAGGGACTCGAGCACATTACTGGAATGAACCTTTACTAATTTCACAACAGTGTATTGTTATGCATGGTTATATAATCCAAGGTCAAAGCACTGTCATTCACAACATGCTGTGAGAGACGTTGGAAATGTTTCAGGCAAAAAAAAAAAACCCAAACAAACAAAAGACCAAGCCCAGCTGAGTCAAACTGTAATTTGGAAACAGTACTGATGCTTTCAAAGTGTGAGCCATATGGTTTGTTACACAACATGATTCTTAGAATAGCAGATTTTATTAAATACCAAAAAAGACACAAAAACCCCCATTAAATAAAAATACAAAAAATAACAAAAAACAAAACAAGAAAAAAAAACCAACATAAAACATAATCTCAGCTCATGATATTAAGCAAGATGGATTTGATTAAACATCCCTGAGTTTGTTGTGTTTTTTTTTTTTTTAGGTCCAGCAGTCGACTTCTGACTCAGCCGTCTTATCACCTACAGCGTATGACTTTGTTTTGATCTCTGATTTCCCTGACATAAGGCACACGTAACGTAGAATAATCCTGCTGGGAACCACTGTACTCTTCTCTGGCTCCACCAGGATTGTTGGTGTTGGCTCCTTGTCAGTTTGGAGCCTCTTTCTCGATGCTCAGTTTGCTTCTGACTCACTTCTGATGTGGGTCCAAGACTCCTTGAGATTTCCAAGGACCTTGTCCACTAAACATTTTGACGCTCGGTTGTGGTGAGCCCAGTTAATGTCTGCAGGTACGCTGTTGTGCAGAAACCCATGTGAAAGAAAAACCAATTATGCTTCATAAACGATCAAAGCAGGACTGTTACATGACAGTTCCATGTAGGAACAATAAAGTTTAATGCTGGTGATATGGTTTGTCTCAATCCCACATATGTAGCAAACTCTGGCCACAAATGTGTACGAATCCATCGTGAAAATAGATCCCCGCAATTAATTTCTATTTGGTTTGCTAAAAATTGCCTTCAGAAGTGTGCTCATATTAATGAACTTACTATATTTATATTTTACCTGCTCAACAGGAAGGAGAGACCATCTATCACCACCATCATCATCATCATCATATTATCCTGCTACTATCCCTGCAACTGTGTCATTATGGGTGAAGTATGAGTAGTAAAAATAGCGAAGGAAAATAGATCAGATCCACTTCACATCACAAAACTTATAGAAGCCCATATTGAATGTGAAACTAAGGTCTTAATATAATGTGTAAATGCTTCCTTTCTATCCTGTAAAGTTGACATTTTGATGTGTGTGTAATATCCTGTTTCCTCAGCTAATTGAATGTTAAAAGAAATGTGAGAGTCGGTATCTTGTAATAAGGGATTAGTGTCACTAAGTTTTATCAAGAGTTCAGTTACAAACCTAATTAATACTGTAGAGAGTCAATCGCAGGAGCATGGAAACCAATTCCATGCCATCACTAATTTCCATTATTTTTTTTTTCCATTTGACACTAAACTCTTTAGAAGTAGTTTCACTGTGTTTTCCTAATTCTCGTAATCTTTTCCGAAAATAACAAAGTTTTATGTACCATCTAGTACAAAGACATTAATACATTTTAAAATCTAAAATTTAAAACATTTAATGAACCACCTTCGGAAATGATGGATATGTCTGGAATAAGGTTGTTGGATGAATGAACTTGAATGCAGCCAGCCATAAGAGAAGCTGTTCAGTTGTATTATAGAAAAGCATGCTGCAAATTGTGCTGAGTGTTGAGCAAAGACCCAGAGTTGATGTACTGCCAAGTATCTGCATTTGCATGTGCAGTATCAGTGGAAAGTAGCCACCCACATTGCAGGGCTTCATTTCTTCCCACCTATAAGCTAATATCCACATCATCAATATGTCTGGTTTTCCCTAAAGCATTGCCAATATGAAGGTAACTCAGTGAATAGATGATTGTGTCTTCCTTGTCAAGAGTATGACAATTAGGAGAAACTTGTAACAGCAAAGCCAGTGTATGATCAGCAATTGAATCAAATTAAGTTCAGTGAAAGAGAGCACCGTCGATAGTTATAGAGTATTTAACATGTACATATTAAAACTAGCCTTCATGATCCAGTGAGTTGAAAAAGAGTTGTAAAAAGTGCCGCCAACATTTTTTTCAATTTAAAAGATGACTGAACAATAAGTGGTGTGAAAGTGACACACGCGTACACACAGAGAGCAGCCCTGACTGATTTATCATACTTCCATCTTGAGATGAGTTTGGTCAAGGTGCCCTTGCCTCAGACAGTGTCCTCTACAGACGCATCAGTAAACGTCTGGGATGTAACGGCGCAGTCATATTTAAC
Source organism: Remorina albescens (assembly GCA_034769265.1). Lineage (NCBI taxonomy): Eukaryota > Metazoa > Chordata > Actinopteri > Carangiformes > Echeneidae > Remorina > Remorina albescens. Next base: position 24,477,939 of record CM068494.1, read on the forward strand.
AAGGAAGCGTGTTCTAGGGCTTTTGTAGCTGGCAGCCAAAATGATTTCAAAAGGTTGGATGTTTATTTCATTCTCTGTTCTTGTTATCGGAGGCACAGAGATAGGCAGCTTAAACTGGTATCAACATTACATTAAGACAAAAATAAAGCCTCTCTAACGAAACACATGAATAATGTGAAATGTTGCTGCGTAGTGGGTAGAAGATATTAAGTTAGGAGTGGAGTGCACATTTACAGTATCACTCAGCTTTCTAGTTTCTTAGTATTTCAACTTTATTCCCGCAGTGGAGCTACAGCCATGCTGTGGGTGGGTGTACTGTATACACAGTGCAACTTTATCTTATAAACAAAGACTTCTGATCAACCTTACACTTATTAAATCAGATCTCTCTGCACTGGCATATTGAAGTCAGATCTTTTATAGCACAACGCTTCTAGATTTAAACGGTCGCGTACAAACAACCGTGCGTTCTATTCTCAGTTAGTTTCAGACCCCTCGGTCAGTGTGTGTGCTCTAAAGGCAGGATTATTTTCAGGGAGAAAAGGTTTGCACAATTTGTTGCTCGTGCGTGCATTCCTGATTTGAATAGCCGCACTTGAAGGGAGAGTGAAAAGCCAGTTGTCGTGCAGAGAGAGGGGTGAGGAGTGGAGGGGTTGATATTATAAAGGGGGGAAATAACAGCGGCCCTTTTCAGATATTTTGACCAAGAAGATCTGTATGACCAAAAGAGCAGGAGCGAGAAACTTGAACTTGGTGTACTTTTTCCCCTTTGAATGACTGCTCAATCACAGCTCATTGAAAGAGAAAGGTATGGAGAGAGGGGAGCCATTCAAGAAGCAGCTTTGATGTTTAAAGTGTACTATAGTGTAGAGAATGTGGCCTTTGTGTGTTTGTACATTGTGTATGTTGCTTTGTATCAACACACAACTGCAACATTTGTTTGTGCTTCTGTGTGATGACGTTTCTGAATTAATTTGTCTGAAAGTCTAGAAATGTTACGTAACTTGCTGCAGCACAGCGTTAATAAAGTCTGTGTAATCTGTCCTGTTTTTGTGCAGGAGTGAAAGGCATGGAGTGCTCCCTCCCCATGGACGGCAGACGTGTATCCCTGACCCAGCTCTCAAAGGACAGCTTCCGCGAGTGCCAGGCCACTCTGACTCTAACAGACCTGCTCATCATCATTTTCTCTGGCATCTCAGTTTCTGTGGTGGCCATCATGACCAGCTTCTTCCTGGCTTCAACTGTCCATTGCTTCCAGCGCTGGAGTAAAGGCACCAAAGGGGATGAAGAGGAGAGTGAGGAGTGAGCAGGATTTTTACCTACAAGGGCTCGCATTGAACGGGTGCTTGAAACGATGAAGGGGACACTGCAGATTGTGCGTCGGACATGTGAGGAGTTTTGTGCTGCTCCTGATGAATATGCAGGACTGTTCAATGGTAGGACCTCGCCCTGTCACAGTTGCAGTTGTCGTCTTTGCACATGGACAATATGGTAACAAAGGACACTCCCCAAGGAATGAGCCAAACTCCTGAGAAAAATCAGTAAGCGTCCAGCACCACTGGTTCGAAATGACATCGTAGAGTTCATATGTGCGTGTGCGAGGATTTGGTCATATTTTATGGCTACTGGCTATTGGCCCTACACAGGCTAATATCTTCATTATGAGCGAGAAATGGATTTAAAGAAAAAAAATGCCGTCGCATTAGTCTTAGAAGTGCCACTGACTTAAAAAGCATCCAATAGTGTGGATGTCCACACTGGTTCCTGTTATGTGACATCAAAACTAGTGTGATATTTTAGATGATTTTCATTGGTGTTTCTATCCAGGGCAGAGTCCTTGTTCTTGAAAAAAGAAATAAAAAAAAATAGAAGAAATATTGGATATCATGCTGACCAGTGACCTCAGAATGCAACTGCCGACAACGTGATATGCCGGCATATCCTGCCATTTACAATGTGTCTCTTTTAGACAATCTCACTCTTTAACATTCAAAAGTGGTTCACAAGCACCAGAAGGGGCGAACACTGTTGTTCCCTCCCCATGTAAAATGAGACGGTGACAAAGCTGTCAGTCAAAGCGAAAGACTATGGTGACGGATGATGTCCGTAAGGCAGGTCGGGTTGAGTCTACAAGTTCTTTCAGCAGTATATTCGATACATAATCATAAAACCTGTGCACAAAACAATGTACAGTCAAACAAATATATAAACAAAGAGCATATACTGTATGTTCCTTAGATTGATAACTGTAAACAGTGTAGAAAGAAATTCATAAAATAGCTACAGTATAATCCTGAAAATCACGGCAGATATCGTATTAAAATATTAAATATATTAAAATAGAATCTATGTAGAACCTGTGTCAAAAAACGCACTTTAAAATTGTGAACCTGATTTTGGCCAGCCCCTAATTGCACCACGTAGACTGGTTGTGTTATCATCTGCCAAAGATTAGCTTTTGGTGAAGGGGAGATCTCATTTAAGGACTTTGGTGTGGATAAAGTTTTATTAGTGAGGTAGAGGTAGCTCTTAAATAGAAGACAGCACTATAGCCAAATCACACTCAGTACACATATAAGACTCAGTCATCCAGTTATGGTGTCCAAAGCTTTACATTTCCCTCTGGTCTATGGCTGAAGCAGCAGTCTTGCTCCACTTCACACATGGCAGTCTTTATCCTCCATTTGAAAAGGAAGGTCATTTCAGAACAATTATAAAATGTACAAGGACGGCGAACAAAGGGATTAAATAGACATCTATTGTTGTGTTTAAGATATCCAAAATATATAAATACATCATGGGTTCAGTTTATTCGTTCATTTGCTGCTGAACCGATGCTCACTTCGTGACGAAACCCTTCCTGTATCAGCGTCCACAAGGTACAGTTTAGTACCTTAAATATAGCAGTGCCCTTCATTTTGTTGGTTTCTCTTTGCTATTTACATCCTGATATTTTAAAGCGGATGATTAGGATTTGGAATGCACAAAGCTGGACTCTTCATATTTGCTTTCCCAAAGCTAAGATACGTTGAATCGCTTCTCACATTCTTGTAAGGATTGAATAATTTAATGAAATTGAGACATGAAGCAGAAAGCATGTTGAGCCTCTAAACGCAAAGCTGAGGACTTAAAAAAGAAAAAAATAAGAGCTTTGAACAAATAGAGCGTTTGTTATTGCGATCGTTATTGCGTGCTTGACAACAGACAAAAAGGAATTCAAAATGTCCAAGTCAGAGCCCTGAATGTGCTGAATCTGGAGCACATTGTGCAGACATGACAGTAAATAAATGTGGCCTTATTTTATTATTTTTCAGTACCATCAACTAAAGCACAAAGATTTCACATGGAGCTAATGTAACCCACGTTTTAAAGGCTGCGTCGCATCGGCCATCGGTACCAACCTGTATTGTTGCGGTACGTTTTCAATAATGTGTCGTGCTGAAAGTGCCACATCTGGATTTGTACTGTATAGATGTTGTGTGTTTGCCAGATTTCAAATCACATGGGACACTTTGAAGACACACACACCCACTGGAAATTCACATTCCTTTACCGTACAACAGCCACTGCCCTTTCTCTAAACCCCTCCCCTTTAATAAACAGCTTTCCAATCATAGCTTTGGATTTCTGCATTTATATGCTAATGCGAATCAAAGTACAGTTTTAAAATGGGAATAGCACTGAATTTCAAATATGAACTCCACCATGATGGTGAAACACACACCAATACCTTGTCATTTTACGTTGTCAGACTAAGGGTTCCCGCAGGTGAGGGAATTCGGGGTAGAGATATTTATAGATATTTATGAATTCGATGCCTAATGAGAAGTATTTGAGTCCACAAAGTGAACGTTCGGAGTGGGCTCAAGTTCACAAAACTAACATTTGACTGCTTAACGCCAACAAGACCAGCTTGAGCAGGCTGATTCAGTCGAGTGGTGTTCTTTCTAACTGCCGTCCGGAGTTGCAGACCTGGATTTGAGGAATCAGAGGGAGAGTTTTTATACATATCATTATCATTTCCAACTACTGTGTAGTTACTGTATATTAACAAATTATTATGTTAGCTTAGCTGTTAGCTTGACGCCTCTGTTAGCATGACATTTTCCTTTCTCTTACTGATTTTATTAAAAGCAGCGACTATCAGCACATTAGAGCATGCACTGTTGAGTTACCTACGGTACAAACTACAGATTCATGTCTATTTTTCTATTAAAACTGTCAGAATGAGATGTTTATTTACCCTGTCTGTCCCCAATGTTGTTTTTGTTTATGTTGTTTATATTGTTTTGTTTTTTTTTTGGCATAGTTCGCCCCTTGAAAGCAGAAACGCTGGCAGCTGCTTTCTTACAGGTTGTTTTTCGACATTGCTTCAAATACCAAATTCCATGTTACGTTTTGTCAAATAAATGCCAGAATGGCTCAATTCTAAATGAGGTGACAGAGGAGAGTGTGACGACGTTGCTGCAGCTAGATGCATTTCCAAATGTCAGACAGACACTGTCAAACAGACCTTATGTGTAGCTGTAAATTGATGTTTGGTAAAAAAAAAATATATATATATATATATAAAATAAAATCCTTTTTTTTTCTTGCCTCGGGTCTATATTTGATGAATTTGTGTATCAGTGTGGAAACATACAGCAGAATGATCATTTATCATTAAAACAATGTATATGTATAGGTCAACATGCATATAGACTACCAAGTAAGCGATAGGTTGGCAGGCAGTAATAATATCCTGCATTCAAACGCTACCTCGTGCGCAGGGAGTGTGACAATAACAGCAAAAGCCATTCTTAGCAAAGCGAAATCTATCTGCAAAGTGCTAATAATGACTCAGTGATAACTGTGAACCCCTTCCCCTCATTTCAAGGCGCTGACAGATTTTTGTCTCGTCACAGCAGCAAATGGGAGAGGCTCATCTGTAAACACTGCACAGTGTGTTATTTCACACAGCGCTGTTATCACACTGCAGGTATGCTAGTGGCTGCACTATTTTTGGAAAGGGTGTTAGAGAAATTAGAGATTTAGGAAAAAAAATTTATAAAAAAAAAAAGCTTGCATAACAAGTATCCAGCCTGCTGGTGGACGATTTCTTTCATTTAGAGTCGTAAGCATTTGGCAAATCTGTGTGCAACATGATGAAAGGATAACAGAGTCAGATTGACATGCAATGCAGTCCTATCTAATTTGTCCTGCTTGTCTCTGGTGGGGTTTTTTTGTTGTTTTGTTTGTTTGTTTGTTTTTGCAGTATCAAGTACCTCACCTGCTGTGTGGAGCTGCGTAGAGGAGTTCCTTCTTGGTTATCACAGGTTTGTGTCTCTTTTTCCATCCCTCATCCTGATGATTAATCTCTTTGCCTTTGTTAGGTCCTATAATGAGAATATAAGAAGTCTTAACATGACAGCATGCTTTTCTGAAGAAAATGAAGTCAAAGCAGCACTTTATGAAAACAACCTTCACCCTGGGGGCACATAATGTGCTAGAGAAAGGGAGCCGAGTCGAGGCACGTACCAGAGAGCAACGAGCTCAGAATCATTTATGGAGATATTTAACATATCTAAAACAGGCACTGCCACATTGGATGGAGAAAGACTTGCACGTATTACATTTGTGCACCGCTCAAAGGAGGCCTCTGAGGGTGGTGGTCGTGATGAGGATTCTCCTACAACCATTTACCTCATTTGGTTGTCATGGCTACACAGCCAGAGGCCCGAGCTCTTGGACGCCGAGGCGGGAGCAAGGAGAGGGAGGGATGCTGGGAAGCATGGCCCTCAGTGTGGCTGCCTCGTCTATTTCTCCATGCGTCAACTAACTGGACCTGGCATTTAGTGGGGGGGGGGGACAACCATAGCACTGTGAACCAAACTGTGACTTTCACATCCCTCCTCCCTCTTTAATTTGTCTGCAAAAGACATAGTGATGGGTCAGATAACGATATTCTTCATGACAACCGCATCATTAATGGAGTCATTGTGATGGCAATAAACCACCAGAGGAGGGTCATCTGCTTCTGTGACTGAAAAAACTATTTTACCACAGCTAAGACTGACTTCACCCAAATATGCTGAGGAATAATTTAAAGGTCTCATATTGTATAAAGGCAGACATCCAAGTCTCTTTAAATTATAAATCAGGTCTAACTTATACACCAATTTCATGAAAGCATTCAAGTGCTCAGTTGTGAAGAAGACTCTAAACGCTCTATACTACACATACACATTAAACAAAATGTGCACACATCACAATAATCCCTTAATCACAACTTTACAAGCACCCTCTGCAGTAACATTTAACATCTGGAAAGTGAAACACTCCACCCTGTTTAGATAACTTTGGTCACTTTATTCATACTCATCTCAAAAGCAGCGTTCTGTTGGAGTGTATGCTCATGTTATTTCTTCCATAGTCTCCAGGTCTAAACAGATCTGACCTGCAGGGCTGATTTATATACTGGCTGCAGCTGTCGCTCACAGGTGTGATTAATTCGGATCGTACCATCGTTGATTAGATTAGGGGTTAGGTTAGCTTGTTATCGAGTATACTGTCAGGTTTGGGGGTTTGTGACTGCGATATTTCACTCAGGAGTGTTGAAGGAAGTATTGGTGCAAAATTTAAGATTTCATTTCATTTTGTGCATTTATGATACATCAAGTTAGATATTTTTGTGCGTTCTGCCAGACAGTGAATTTGAACATGAAGGAGTAAATATTTGCATGAATAAAATGGGTGAATTGTGTTTTGGAAAAGAAGCATTTATTTATTTATTTGTTTACCAACTGTCTGCTCCTGACCTATAAAGACAGGAAGCGAGCAGGACTCAGGAGGAAAGTAAGCCAACCCTCAGGGAGGAAGCTTTGAATGAATAATGGCCTGCTGGTTTGCAGAGAGATTAGGGTTTGTGGAGGAGTGGGCAGCACTGGGGTCAGGTTGCAAAGTTCAAAAAGGAGCCACACCTGATGCTTCTCTCTGTCGGTGTCACAGAGAGGCAGAACGATCACCGAGCTCAGAGAAGGGCGGATTTTTTTGTGGAGGCGTACGTGTAGTTAAAGGCAAGATTGGAGTGTCAAACTTTTTCATTTTAAAATTCTTTCTTCACACACTCGTACCCTCTTTTTCTACCGCTTTCTTGTGGGGTGAATTTCTTCTGCGTTTGTCCTCCTAAAATTCTGACCTGTGATGATTCATTTCCGGCTTTCAGTGTATTAGCAATTGCTGGTTGTCTGATATTAAAGGGATTTGATTTTTGCACTAATTCGCAGACTCACAAGAAGCAGATTAAAAGAGAAAGAATGGTCAAAAATCAAAGCAGCAAAGGCTGAAATATCCCTTAATCCCCCAATGATGTCATCTGGGTTTTTCAAACTTTCAAAAGCTCCTCCGGAGAGACAGATGATATTATACAACAGGATGAGTTGTACTGCTCTTGATGAATAAACAGAATTTTATTTCTAAAAATTTGCAAAGTCCACCCTTTAACATCAGATCCATTAAATGAATGAAGAGACTGGGGATTTCTGACTTTGCTGCCCCCCCCAGTAGTAGCATTAGAAAGAAAAAAACAAAAACAAAGAAAGACTCATTCAAACATATCCATTGCATAGCTACAGTTTTCTCCTTGTCTTCTGACTTAAAATGCCGTAATTCCTATCAGTCCACATGCAAAGAATAAACATAAACACTTGAAATTGTGACTAATATCTCTCTCCAGATACTCCAGATAAAAATCACTCTCAGAATTTGCTACTGTTGTTTCTGCTCTATCAGACTGAGATCTGATACCAGAGAACTCTACAGAGGAATAAAGATGCATATTCGCCGCATGGTCAAATTTTTTTTTGGCAGCAGTGTCGAAGTATCATTCAAAGCAGGGAGGGCGAGAGGTGAATCGGGGACACCGGAGCCGTGGGCAGTCGTGAGCATCAATGCATTGCTCCTAGCAAACTGCTCATCCACTGCATCAAAACACAAGCTGGCAGGCTGGTGGAGTCAATTACCCTCAAACTTTATTTTTTCATGTGCAGGAAAAATCATATATCCTAGGTCTGAAGGTGGAGTGTGACCTGAGCGCATTGAAATGAGTGATGAAAGTCATAAACTCTGCCTGGGTCATCAGGCGGCGCAGCTCCCTGATGCACCATTGTTCCTTCTCTGATTGGTTATTTACAGTCATTTATGTTGCATTGCTTGGGCTTAAAGGCATTGGCATCTAGTTACTATCCTCAGGAAGTTGTCAGATATCAGGATCAGTGTAAAACATCATCAAATGCTGTATTTCCCGGTTCAGCCCCGCCTTAGCATGCATTTATCGAGCATTTGATCAAGTATAATATGGAGATCCTTTGGGGAAATAGTTTAATGCAATAATGAGAATGGACAACAGGCAGATGCTATCTATCAACCATTTTTTATATGATTCCATCAGATTTTTGTTCAAAATAAGAATATAAACAAATAAAAAAACGAATTGAGAGTGATGACTACGCATCCAAACTCATCACCCGCAACTGTCCATCTCACACACTCTGCTCATCAAACCGGGAACTACTAATCATCACCAGAGACTGAACTCCACTCCATGACAGACAGAACCTTCTCACACCTTGGAACTAGCTTCCTCCCAACATTAGAGCTGCAGACAATCTGAACTTTTTTCCCAAACCCTCTGGAAAACTGGAGGAAGCGCTATACAAATAAAATGTGTTATTATTATTATTGTTATTATCATTAACAGAACAATTAGACAGGTTAGGAATACAGTGTGTAGGCTTACAGTGGTTCATAACTAATGAGAAAAAGTTCCAAAAGGAAGCTAAAGTGGTTAAAAAAAAAAGGTGAAACAACCCCACGTCAAATAACCCAACGACTACATGCATATACCAAAACCCTGAGAGCACATCCATGAATGTGTGTCTGATAGGGAGCTAAGCTTTGAGCCTCTGCCGGCAAGAAGAGAAGAACTCTTTAACATTTCATGAATAATACCGTTCTATCCCGCCCAACAGAGAGACGGACGGTCGTTCATATGCCGCCAACCTATACTGCCACTCCTCAATCCTGACAAATTAATCCAGCAATGTTTAAAGCCCAACTAAACTCTTATAATAGCTCAATAAGAAGTACTGGATTCAACATAAGTGGTTAAACACAGAGAGAGAGAGAAGCGTTTGCAGTGATCACTGAGTGGGAAGTCGTATTGCCTCTGTGACTGATGCGTGTTGAACTGGTGAAATTAATCCAGCCAGGCAAACACATTAAAGATGAAGTGACTGGAGGGGGCTGGATCTGAGCGTCACTCACGCTGACTCACTCGAGGCCTAATGAGGTCAATATATACGCCACATTCATCTAAACCTCTGAAAAATACTACACTCCTATGGCGTGCCACCGGCGGTATCACCTCCAGTGATGGCTTGCGGTTAGATGATGGCGTCGGGAGTCGGTGAAATTCAGCAGTTGTTCGGGAACATCTGGAAGCATGGTCGCCTACTCATTTGTCATGTTTGTGTTACGGCGATTTCCCTGCATGGAAGCCTGAGTATGAGATTTTTAATGTTCAATGTGGGTTCGAAAATAGCTCTATCCCATAACATCGTCATATAAAAACGCACCCATCTTATCAACCTGAGATTTTTCCTCTTCACATTAGTTCTGCTATCGCCTGCAAACTCTTTTTTAGCCGTAATAGTCAAGACCACTGAATAAGTTATTAAAGAAAAATAATGTTAATGTGTGACATAACTTGGCTCACAAATTTTAAAGTAGGGCCTGTCTGCTGTTTTAAATCCTGTGCCAGCCAGTAAAGCATACACTGACTGAATATAGTAGAGAGGAGGACAGCTGGAGAGAGAAGAACAAGAAAAAAAAGAAGAAGAAGAAACTATATATAAGTCAAGGAGAGCAGGCCTTACTCTTGTGATACTGTGATGAATAAATATAGGTTTCCATGGCCTACTTAGAGTTTGAAGATGGATCAGGCCGAGGCAACAACAAAGTGCTGGAAGTTAAATGGAACAAAAGAAGATCGGAGACAGGGTGCATTTGTTCTACTCAGTGGAACATCCTCCCTGTTTGCACTTCCCTTTCACGACATCACGACTGTCGAGGTAAAGTCTCAGCTGTCACGGCGCTCAAACATACAGTCTAAAGCGTTTTTTTTTTTTTTCCCCCCCCCCATTCTTCGACGACAGGCCTGTCCGCCGAGTTAAATCACTAACTGCCAGATGAATTGTTGCTGACGGATAAAATCCTTCAGAGTTGCCTGCTGGCTGGCCTGTGAGCTCTTTCACAACGCTGCCAGAGGATGGAGTGAAAAAAACAGACAACCTTGTTTGTTCTCTTTAAACGCTTCCTTGTGTCCGGAACAATTAATACAGACGAGGGACGCGTGTCTGGTGGACAGACGAGGCGATAAACTCAAGGACTCCATTAGCATCTCCAAATGTTTCTGCAGTGGGTCTTTAAGCCGTGGTTATTAAATTGGAGGTGATGGCTTAATCAATAACTGGCTCAACAGCGTATATCTCTATACATTCCTGACAGTGTCCAATCAGCTGGCGGTTTATACTTCACAAAAATGCATCACCTCAGTGTAACAGTCCCAGTTATGTCCCAGCTGGGCTGACTGGCTGTACATCCATCCAGTGGGGTAGATTAATAGGATGTTGAATGAAGACGTATGTCTAATTATACACGTTTCAATTGCTAATTATAAACAGCTCGCAAGAGCCACCGTTGTGAATTAATCAATTGACATCGGAGGCTCTTTCTGTTCCTGTTTCCACACCGCAGCTAATTCATCTCTAATGACAGTGACAAAAGAATTATGGCAGCAGCTTCCCAGACTCCAAAGAAAAGAAACGACCATTTTAAAAAGATGATTCTTAAAAAAATAAAATAAAAAAAATAATTATAATAATTTATATTTATATAATTTATATAACTTTCATTCGTGTGATCCCTTAATTCTAAAAATAACACGGACGCTCAAGATAATTACAATACACAGAAGCCTTTCGCGTATTACAAGTAGCACGATGCTTAGTTGAACCGCCGACACATCCCTGATTACAACACTGATATATTAAGACTATAAAGCTTGATGGGCTGCTAAATCCTTGTTGCTCTCTGCTCCAGTGATAGACAGTGTTCAGAGGGGATAAAAGGCAGGCAGGGGTCCAGATGTGGAGGTCTGACCATCTCAGAGAGGGCTGGAGCAGAGCAGATGGCACTCTCTGCTATCACAGAGAGCCACGGTTGAGATTAGTTGATGATGTGAGAGGGGGCCGGATTTATAGAAGGGATGTGGGGGGGGGGAGTCCACATCTGTTTGGATTACCCGAGCAGGGAGGAAGACGTTGGGAGAACTGCAGAAAAAGAAAGACACTGTGTCAAATGTAAACTTGCACGTTTCTACACTTTTCCCTGCTTTTATTTATGCAGTGATTTCAGCTCGGGGGCAATTGTTCAGCTAATTGTGACTGGTTAATATGAGACAGTGCATGCTTGCTCAGCGATCACTGCCAGTTATCCTAAAGCAGGGATGACGTGATGTCCTGCAGGAGCGGGACAGGTCGTCACCGTGCTCAAAGGCAAATGTTTGTGACTGGTAATGAGAATGGAATTGACATTGTTCATAGTTTGTGCTGTTGCAACCATAAAATATTTCAACTGCTTCTCTGTCAAAGCATTTGGAAGCCATGAGGTGATTTGTTGTTTTTCAAAGAAACGGCTTAAAGGGGTTCTGCAGTAATATTTTCTAGTTAGTATGGATGGTGTGGAAATCTGACACGGACAAGTGTGTCTTTAAGGAGTGCCATTCTTTTGAACAATCCCTCCGGATTCATTCTTCCAGCATTTCATTAGCCGCTATTGTGGCTCTGATGTTGTGCATTCTTATTTCATCATTTATTCATGTGCTGTGTGTTTTGCATGCATAGGTATGCAGCAGGGCCCGGGCCTCAGCCTTTGCGTGCCATTAATCTTAACTCATCTCTGTTAGTCCTTATTAGTGAATGAGTCTGAATTTCCATAGCAAGCACACAGGCTTCATTAGAATACAGCAGCCGTCCAAGATGAACAATGTGTCATTCAGACAATGCTGAAAAAGACAACAGCAACCTGAGAAAACATGCTAATGACTTCATCTCTGCAGAGAAACTGATATGCATGCTGGGACAGAGAATCCTACCTGCGTGATGCTACCTAATTGCTGAGTTACCCAGATTCACTTAACTGATGAAACGCAGACACCTGATCAAATCAAACAATGCGTCTTGGCGACATGTAGCGCCGCAGTAAATGCAGTTTCGGAGCCCGGGCAAGAGATTTCTTGAGAGCAAGGACTTCTGTGGAGCTCGATTAAGAGGGAAGACTCTTTGTCAGAAGTTGTTAAGTCTAAAGCCTGTGTGTTGAGCTGTGCGCCGTGCCGAGGCCGCCCTCTGACTCAACTGAAGTGCTTGTCAAAACACATCATAATTATGATCTGACAAAACTACAAAACTTCATTCACCACCAGCAGAGCAAAGGCAGTTTGTTCAACTGTGGCTTGTCTTCACTGACCGAGCAGAACTCACACAAACTGTTGAAAAACGAATGCTGCAGTCGCTGCTGATTCGCTCCTTTCCAACATATCCCTTCAACCAAACGCTCGTCAATGATAGGCCAACCTGCAGGAAGTTCAGGTTACAGGTCAGATTGTTTATTCCACGTCCAATAACAGATAGCAGATCTTGAAAGGTGAAACTGGCTCATTGCTGCAAAACTCAGACTGAACGTGTCAGATCAATTGACAATTGGAAAAAAAAAAAAAAAAGGCAGGCTGCAAAATCATGTTCATAACAGTGAAATGATCCTGAATCAATCACCTACACACCTCAATGGTGCAGCGTGTTTTATTCGAGAAAGTCTTCATGGCCGAGGTTTAAAATGTAATGACTGTTCCCTCATCTCCTTTGCAATTCTGTCATGAATATGTCATTTGTGAATTAAATTTTCATGCTCAGTGTTTTACATGAATAGGTAAAGAGGTTGGGTCTGTTTTACATAACGCAGCCCATAAATACGACACTACAATACACGATGGATAATAAATCCCATCTCCAGTCATTTAACAGTACATAAACCATGTAATCGGGCCAGTGAACATTGTTATTCAGAAGTGTGACTTTGGGAAACATCTTGTGTTTGTGGCAAAGCGGCGTCCAAATAAGTCGTTACAATCCAATCCAGCAGCTCAGAAAACCACTGTGAGGTGTTACAAACAGTGAAAATATTCAATAACTCCATAAAATACTGAGACAGTGTGACAAAAGGTTCTGAGTTAGACTTAAGGAGTCATAACATCATTTGGTGCATTTACATTATATATAAAAAAATAGGTGCCGACTTGAGCTTTGTTTCCTGGACTCGTATTTATGAAATAAACATTTAAATTAATCTACTTTGAATAGAATTATGAGAAAAGTCCATATTTTCTCCGTAAATTCCGCTCAGCACTCGACTAAAGACTCACAAAATCTGCTCCCATTAAAACACTTATATTGTTTTAATACATAATATAATGATATTATTAGTTATATTCTCGACAGAAAATGATGTATTGAAAGTGTTCTTAATTAGTGAAGCTCCAACGAGATTAACGGGTTGACTCAGTCGAGGATTGCCATCTAGTGACATTACAGGGTCGCCGCAATATGAGCAACAAATTCTTATTTTACATCTGTTACAGCCAAAAGAGTGCACAGAAGTGTCCCGTCATTATTCAGAGCAAAAAAGAAATCAGACTGGGAATCAGCCCTTTTTTTATCCTGCCTATGAACGTTGATGTGCTCATAAGTGATTCCTTCTATGGTACCTTGAATAATACCTCTTTAATTCAAAAGGGTTAGGGTTGTAACTTCCTTTCAGTAGAGATACTGTTTTGTATGAAACTACATCGAATTTGTAGTTCGATCCACCTAAAGCAAAAAATTGAGAAATTAAAGGTTAAGAAAAATAAAATCAGCAACCCCCCCCCCCTTTTTTTTTTTATCTTAACTCTTTAGAAGACAATTATTTTGTCATTTTGGTGTTTATGTAAGAGATTACAGCAGTTCAAGTGGATTAAAGGTGTTGTGTCAGACACTGGGGACTTGTGTCAGAGATGATATTGTTGCTGTTGCAGGTCCTACCAGTCACCAGCAGAGGGGCTTAAAGCACAGGTCAGTCAAAGCAAAGCAAAAGGGAGGGCAAATTTATTTTTATAGCACTTTCAACAACACGGAAATTCAGTGTGTTCATTTTTAGTATTCATGACATAAAAAGACCAAAACACGATTTTGACCAACCGAAACTAACCTCTTCAAGGAGCAGTAGCCACCCAAACTAAATTCTGAAAATAAGTTGTCCTCTTTTATCATGTTTTGCTTTTTTTTTTTCCTCTAATGAATGTCTAATACTCCAAGACTTGTGTCTGTGTTCGCATCCACATAAACATTAGCCTAAAGCAGCTCAAATATTCACTTGTCCATGTATATTTCCTCTGGGCTGGATTTACCCATCAGAGCATCAAAAAAAAAAAAAGAATAGAAAGTTAAAAAATCAGCAGTCACAGAAAATAATCCTCCTTTTCTTTCTTCAATGTGCGCTTTAACTTTGCTTGCCTCCATCTGAGATTAAAGTATAATCCCTTTCCATCAACTCACTTTGGATGTGTGATCTCATGTTCTGACATGAGGGATTGGAGCTCAGACAGCTAAAGTCACACTAGTTACATCATTTAGAAGAACAGTTACTCAGGCTTTACTTTACTTACTATAGTTATGTTTATTAGAAGTTATTTTTGTTCAGCCGTTGCAATTATTTGAACTTTTTTACTTCTGTACCGAATATATTTGCTGTTACAGCAGATTTCCATTTGCACATTTCTATTTGACTGGACCATAAATTACTTGAGTTATTTTTTCTGAGTAGTCAAGATGACCTTCTATAATATTATTTTGTGAATGAAACATAATCCGTTTTGTTTTTGTTCATTTTCCACTCTATTGAAAAAAAAAAATAAAAATTAAATAAAACTAATAAACCCCCCCAAAAGAATCACTCATTTGAATACAGCTTTTTGAATGGAAGAACTCGAAAGTCTATTCTCATGAGAGCCGCTCTGTAAATATTCATTGTAATGAACAAACCAGTTCGTAAAGTAAGAAGCCAGGGGGATAAAACTGAGCTCTTCCATAAAACCAAATTGGAAAGAAGATTGGAAAAAAGTCTCTGAGAGAGCCCACAACTGCAGCAAAAGGTTTTTAAGACGGCCTATAAGGACACATTTTCCTGTTCACTGGTGCGAAGAATTGTAGAATAAAATTCCTTTTCATATAAAAGCTCAAATATGCTGTGAGCCCATAAAAACCATCTCCCAGCTATTGTTAATAGAGCACAGCTATATTTTACATCTCTGTGGCAGCTCAATCACGGGCCAGTGGTTTTTTGTTGTTGTTGCTGTTTTTTACTTCTTTGATTTCTTTGAGTAAGAGTCTCTTCACAAACAATCTTTGCTCGACAGCAAACGGTGACGTTCATTATAAATCAATGTTTTTCGCTCAAAAGCTGCAGAGAGTCAATTGATGTTAATGTGACTTTTCCAACTTGGCTTCACGGAGTCGAATTAAAAAACAACACATTTAATTCTACCATTGTTTCCAACAAAAGTGTAACAATGCAGACACACCACACGGGGGAGCAAGGACACAATTTTCTCATGAGGAGAAACACAATGTGTGTTGTACTGCTGCCATGTAGACGCTTTTGTTTGCCTCTCTGATCCTGACTGCTTAACACATGGCTGAGTTGCAATAAAATTAATCTTACAAAAGAACTGAATCCAACATACAAACATACTTTCAGGTTCACACCCATGCGTTCTCACACTTTTCTGTGGGGGGGGGGGCGGTGCCAACAAATTGGCTTTCCTTGTTAAAATTCCTTACCATAGCATTTAATAGAAATCCAATTTTCACGGGGACATTTTAATAGCAATAAATCCATCGGGCTGCCTCACTTATATAACAAATGGTGGACAACTAAGGTGAGGATATTGAGTGTTATGGACTTTATTATGCAAAATTCATGGGGAGAGGCTTGCCAATGTCTCTGGAGCCCTGTCTGTCTTTAAGCCTGTAAAGTACCAACGCTGACGTCTGGTTGCCTGCCAGCCGCTCCGCTCTGAGCTCACAGAGGCTCAGGCTGAGTGCAGAAGTCCGCTGCTTTTAGTGCCTGCGCAGAAGTGAAAAGTTCACGGTTGGAAGTGAAGGAGTTCAGCTCTTGTCAACAGTAACTGCGTTGGAATTTGTTTCGGTGACATTGTCACAGACCTAAGTGACTCATCAGTGTTTCGTGGAACTCCCAACAAAGTAACAACAACAACAAAAAAAAAAGACATCTCTTGGGTCTTGGAAGACTTCACTGCTTGCAACATAGACAGCACAAGGACACCGAGAACGGAATATGCCTCCAGCATAATTCGATTAATCATGACAACATTATCAACAAAAACTCCCTGTTTCATTACAAAAACACACTGACACCCCTGAACTGTCACTACACGATGGAATAAACAGTGCGCCGCACCATGCTGGCACTGTGTACACGCTACTCTGACTGAGGAGGATGATGGGAAACGCTCGATGCGCAATTGTGCACTGAGCATTGCTCAGGCCAAGCAGGAATGTAACACTGACTAATGCCAAATGATTCAGTGTATTAGCTGAAGGGATGCCTCAGTTATTATTGGCTCAAATTATTTTATAAATAAAAGGTCCAACATTATGGTACGGCAGCTTATGCTAGCGTTAAAATGCCATCTTGAGTAGTAGTAGAGCTAACGTTGGTTAAATATGTTATTGTAGTTACTAGACTCAAATACGGGTAAGTAGGTCAATATCCTGCATCCTTAGAGCAGACTATTAGCAGCAAGTAAATCATGATTCCTTCTAATACTTGTAGCTGCTGGAGGTGGAGCAAAGTTTTATTAATATCTCCCAGCTTTGATTTTTGGTGTGATATAGAATTATTTGAACATTTATCTGAATGGAACTGAGGCTCCCAAATCCCACAGCTGGCCCAGGCAGGTCTAGACCACTGGTAGTAAAGTGAAAACAATCCTTATTGAACGGAAAAGATTTAATAAATATCAGTCTTGTGTGGTTTGTATTCAGTTCATACGTTTCTGCAACAACCTGCTGATGACGCAGTATTACTAACCTCTATCTTTTCCGTCTTCTGTTACGTAATCAGACAGATATCATGTTGTCAAGCTTTTCCTGCACATATGTGCAAACACCATCGGTGGAAGAAGTATTAAGATGTAGATGCTCAACCAACACCAAACCACAAAGGGTCCTCATTAAATCTGCAGTTAGCCTCTTAGCACATTTTAGCATGCAAGTGGTTTCTCTGGGTCACATCAGGCCTGGATCATTTCTGACGCAGTTGATCTCAGCTAAAAAAAAAAAAAAAACAGCTCTGGTGTGAAATGCAAAATACTCAAAATACTCGAACACTAAATTTGTTCAGGTAAAGTATAAGAACCGGAGAGCAGTATGGTGTTTCAGAAAAGTTACTTTGTTCTCTTTCTATCGCTCACTAGCACAAACACCTACATGATAAGGGCACAATAAAGTCCACGTCTCCACACTCCCGACACTTTAGGATAACAGGTGTAAAGAGGAGGACGCATCTGAAGCTGTAAACTTGAAAGGCTTTCCCTCTTGGTGAGAGGAGTAAGAAGAGTTAACTAGGTGACTCCATACAGGACGGGGCTTTTTTGGGGGGGGGGGGGGGGGGGGGGTTGGGGGTGGTTGATGGTGTTGAAAGGGAAGGAAGGGAGGACGTAAGGCAGGAAGGGTTTGGGGGGGTGGAGGGGGCATTAGGGGTTGTGATACTCTTCTGGAAAATGTATTGGTCTAGTTGGAAAAACAGATCCAAAAAAAAGAAAAAAAAGAAAAAAGAAAAAGAAAGAAAAAAGAGCAGAGCAGGAAAATTTAGGGGTGAGAGGAACCGGAGCTGTGGCCTGTGGATGAACCCATCGGGGACTTTGCTTGGTGGGGTCATTCCAAGTTCAGGTCTTTCTCTCGCTGACTCTGCGAGAGTGGAGGAGCTGTCCATGGGTGAAGGGGCCTGCTCTTGACGGCCTCCAGCCCCTGCTGCGAGCCTCCCAGGGGCCCTGTAACACAAACCCATTTCCAGCAGGAGTTCTGTGGGGTGTGTGGGGAACGGGGGCATGCCCTGGGTAAACGGAGGTCATTCTGGGGGTGGGAGGGTGAAGATAGCCACCTTCACCAATAAATATTTTCCTGACAGTCAGGGGAAGGTTTGTTTTTAAAGCTCTCATCTCTGTGTGTCTTTGCGGAGGCTCGTGTTACGACTCTCACTGGACACAGAAACAGCTCTGCAATGTGAAAACCAAACTATGTGGTTACACGGAGAAAAAAATAGTCACGTACTACAAAAGAAATGCCGAGCACTTTATTTTCCTAACTCCACGAATGTTCCATAAAAAGCCCCTTTTAGTGCTCATTCAGCTCTTTTTCTGACTTAACAGATGACTCTTCACGAGTAAACTCAGATAACACGAGCGCCGGGCAAATGTGCAAAACACGTAGATGTGTATAAAAGTTTTTGAGAAAGACAAATGAGACACAATCTATCATTCGACACTCACAGACCAAACAGCAAGTCAGGGGTGGCCAACTAATCAGGCAGTTTGCACAGGCAGCACAGCATGGGTCCTTTGAGAGGATAAGTGGTCCCTCCCATAATGTCAAGAGTAAAGCCTGTACCAGGGGTTAGGGAGAGGTTGGAAGGGAGTTAATGAGATGACTGGTGGGGTGATCAGCAAGAGAGGTTTGAAGACCTATGACACGGCACAAGACCCACATTGATAGAGATGGAATACTTTCTAGATTTATGAAGTGTTTGTTTATTGGCTATCACATCAGGTGGCCGCGAGGACGAACGAGTCAGACCGCGGGGCTGACAGGAACAGT
Source organism: Remorina albescens (assembly GCA_034769265.1). Lineage (NCBI taxonomy): Eukaryota > Metazoa > Chordata > Actinopteri > Carangiformes > Echeneidae > Remorina > Remorina albescens. The sequence goes on from CM068494.1 coordinate 24,496,967, forward strand.
TAGCCTCTTTTCACTCTTTACATTTTAACTACATGCCAGTGCCGCCCTTTCACGCCTCTTTTACAGTACAACTGCCGCTTTAAACCACGAGCCTGGGACGGTATGTCATAGGTCAGTGTGCACACAATACTGAAACACACACTGAATCATCATATTTCCTAGGCTACATGACCAAAATCACTGAGGGCTATGGTGAAATTGCCCATGACTCACTGACTGAGGAAAAAACAGCGTAATGTTATCCAGAGCAGATCAAGTCAACATCGAGACTTCTGTTTTTTACTTGCAGAAATCACAACACTGACTGAGGAAGTGTGTATTATGCACAATTTGCACAGATAATAATTAATACAAACCTCCTCTGATCTATAGAAAAGAATGGATGGATCGTCTCCTGAAGTCAATCACACAGGGTACTTTTAGGCCTGTTTTTCCCCCGAGTTAGCAGTGCTGATAAATAATATACTGCCATGCTTGAAATTTTTCTGGAGTAAAAATAGCTTGGGGTACTTTTCATACCAGCTGGGCTGTATCTTTACTCTTACCCCATTATACCTGGCCAACTGCCCCACTTGGGAGTTGAAAAGAATCCTCCACAAGTGCAGTTTGTGATGTGATCCACTGAATTTCATACGTGATTAAACTTTTTAACTTTATCCCATGTGATATATATCAATGGATATGCAGCTCATATGGACTACAATTCAATATAATTTAAGTAAAGTCAGTGTATTCAGGTCTATTCGTGCACCAAGGTATTTAAAACTTAAAGTAGGTGGAGCGGGAACATCATCAGCGTTGTGATCTTAGGATTTAAGAAGTGGTTTAATGTTGTAGTTGGTTGAATTGGGACTAATTGTGACAGTTTATGATGTAAAATAAATGTGGAGGAAAAAAAAGTAAAATATTATAGTAGATTAAAGCAGCAGAACAAAACCGAAGAAAAGTAACTCAATTCAAGCACAATTACTTCAAAATGAGTAAATAAAATTTGATCCTCTCCATCACTAATTCGGTCAGAATGTGACAAAACAAGCATCTCTTTTTTTTTTCAAGCGATTTATTCGGCAGCTCTCAGGACGAGACTGAAAGCTGCCACTTCTGTGTCAAGGAACATTTTGTTACCCACAAAGGCAACTCATTCCACAAGCCTGATAAGGACGTTAGAGTGTCTGGTATTGAAAGACATTTTGTCTCCATTGGCAGGTCTGCAGGACCCGTCTCCCCGAGATGCCAGCAGACAGTTTCTGTCTTGTTGACAACAGTGTGATAGAAATAGAGAGCCAAGGGAAAGCAGGAGGGGGTGGCGGAAAAAAAAAAAAAAAAAAACAGCATGAAGGGAGAGATTGAGGGAAGTTGAGAGAAGAGGTGGGCTGAAGAGACAGAGGTGAAGGAGGGTGCAGGGGGAACCGAGAGGGGACGAGGGGGAGAGGGGGAAGGGAGGGAGAGGTGGGAGTGGGAGGAGGGGGCAGGGGTGCCTGTGCGTGAGTAGAGGACCTCCCCGTGAACTGTGCAGTCGCGAGCCGGGTCATTGGGGCGAGGTTGTCAGAGCGTGCCTGAAACAGTACACCCAGGGGTTCAGCCAGAGTTCACACACTCAGTGTGCAAGATCCATGTCCCTCAGTCAGAGCTCGCCAGCCATACGCCAGAATATACACAGCAACACAGAAAAAACTCACGTGTATCATTACACACATGCATGCACCGAGACGAGATCAAAAGCAGCAGCAGACAAATGCAGATGCACTCACAAAAAAACTTACAGGATGTTTAAAGTAGGATCAATCTCTGCAGCCTGGACTTGATTGGGAATTCACACAGATGAGTAAACAGCTCGAGTCTCGCAGACTTTCTGTGCATGTGTGGTGACATATTGTTTTCATATCAGTGCAAGAAAAGTTCATCTCGGGGAGACATAAGCAAAATAAACTCGCAGAAGGAAAACTGAAAAGACTCTCTCTGCTCTTTAGGGAGAAAGAGATTTAATGAACCACTGACTCACTGACTGATAGTGTCCATAGCCAGCAACAACACCAGCAACAGCACCAGTAACACTGTAACACACTGAGAGAGATTTTCTTTAATTCCAGTCAGTGTGGTTTAAATAGGAGAGGCCACTAAGCCAGAATCCCCTCTGTGTGACTGAGCTCTTTGTGGGAAAGCTGTCTGCTTTACTTCCATTGAAGACTGGTTGGCCCATTGTCAAACCCAGAGCTTGACCTGGTGTTGAACCCAATTGTCAAACTTGCAGTGTAGTGTGGGACCTTGATGGGGGAGGAGAGGCACCAGAGTGTGGTTTAGCTGACTGAGGCAAGTGTTTGTCATCTCCTGGTCCCTGAAAGACTTCTGCATAATGATTTCATATGTCTCAGCTAATGTAGCAAAAAGCTGTGAAAAGTGGAGCTTCCCATCAAAGCCTTTCATTTTCAAAAAAAATCAAAAAATAAAAATATATATGTAAAATTAACACTCCGATCTCGGCCTAATATATATTCCAACATGTCATCGAAGACCCTCCAGTCATGTGGTGACCACCGATCCCTCTCCCGGTTCTCACGCTGGGGATAATTCAGTCTTGTGTGACACATGAGGATTTGACAGACAGGCCCAGCTGTGGCAGTCAGGCGCCAGAGCACCACGCCCTCCAAGTCCAAGGCAGACAAGGCCCAAACCCAGAACAATTCAGTCTTTGTGGATCTACTGGAAACCATCAACTGCATCCAAATGACCGTAAGCTGTAGATACAAGCCAGATGTTGGAATTCCTCGGCTCAGTTCAATCTCAGTCCAGTCTGGCTCATCCAAGCCCGGCAGCGGAGCAGTGGCAGGGAAGGTGGGGGGGTGTGGGGGGCCGGGGGCAGCTATGATCGTCCTGTCATGTGAAACCCGGTCTAATCAAAAAGAAGACGTCCACTCCACCCTGTCCCTTTGCCATGCACGGTAGAACTGTCTAATTGAAAAATTGTGCAAAATCGTTGCTTTTTTTTTTTTTTTTTTTTTTAAACTGTGGGCTTTGTGACAATTGAAAACAGGCTGCTGTGCAGTTTTCATCATTTTGATGCTCCAAACCCGGTCGCGTCTCATGGGGGCAGCTGTGTTGCACATTACTTTATGTATAATTCCTTCTTTCAACCAAATTACCCCCAGATGCCCTCATCTAGATTAGTTATACTTAATGGAATGAGTTAAGAGAACACTAAACCTATTTAAACTTATTTGCCACTCAGAGCCGCCAGAAAAAATAGCTGCCTGTCTGTGTGAGTTAGATAACTTCTTATGCAGAAAACTCTCTGAAGATCAGATCAGAAGTCGAAGCCACGCAGAGCACTTTCTTTCCCAAAGTATTTCCACTCTCCTTCCAAAAGCAACCTATCTTGTAATCAGGATCACCAGGAGGCCACGATAAAATCTTGTAAGGTCTTCAGTGGTCCAAATCTGACATGCTCACGGTGATCTGGAGGGAGACTCATTTGTCCTTTTGCAAGCTAATTACAGCTGGCTCAGCAACCACCCCCCACATTCCCAGCCAACCTTTCCTTCTGAGGTGTTGAGCGGGCAATTACTCTTCCTGGCTTCTGTGTGAAGGGTACAAACACAAACTGGTTACCCCCCCTCCCACTCGCATCGCTCATTTCTCTCTCCCTGACTCGACCCTGCAGTATTCATAGGACTTGGACGACATACAAGTGCGATGTAAACACACGCAGCCGTCTTTAGGTCCAGCGGCATGTCACGTGTGGGAGGATGGCAGCTTGGGTTTTTGCCTCCCACATCCTCGATGCATTTGTCAGCCTGAACTTTGTGTAGATGTTGTTGTTAAATTATTGATTTTTTTCCAGCAAATCCTCCAGGAAGTCAATTGTTTTTAGGAAAATTAATGTACAGCAATGTGATCACACTGACTTGGATTTCATTCACTTGGAGATGCTGCTTGACCTCTGTGATGGCAGCCTCCGAAATTGGTTCCGCATGGGGGGGGGGGAGCAAAATCGAAAGAGCAGTTTAATGATAGATCCTTCTGTCTGAGACCTCCACTGCAAAAAAGTGCAAATTTCGCTTTAATGAAGCCGAGAATTAGGTGTGAAATGTGCTCAGTGCGAGATTTGCCTTTTTTTTGAGCGTTATTTCTGCTCAGACTTATAACCGAGCCCCATGCTGAGTCAATCGTTTTGGAAAGTGCTTTTCAGTTCTCCCGCTCTCCTTGATAACCCACATCCTCTCCTCAAAACCCTCAGTAACAGCTCTCCAGAGGGATGCTTTCATCCTGACGCACACTGTGTGTTTGGTCTGTTTCCATTTAGCTAAGTTCAGGTGTAGTTCACAGAGGCCGCCAACTCTGGTCACATGACTTGCATGCAGGCTGTGGGCTTAGGAGCTTTTTTGTTTGTGTAATGTAGCCCTGTGATAGATCGGGAGCTTCTGTGCCAACAAAAAAACTCCAAACGAGTGTCAGCTATTTTACATAAGCCAAGAAAAAAAAAACCAAAACAATGTTGGATACTTCATCTATTTTTACTCCTGTCAGTCACACCAGAGTTCCTGCGGTGTGCGAGCCGCACATCTCGTGTCTTTCTTTGTCACGATGAGAGCAATGGCATGTTAAAAAAGGGTTGCATAACCTCTCGGTATCTGCTCTGCTCTTCAGATGAGGGCGCTGGGAGGACAGTGCCCTCCATCTGACCCACATCTGATTCACCTTGAGCAAGGCAGGCTGCTGGCGAAAAGCCGCCGAGCCACAGAGTTCAACCCGTGCTGCGACACTGTTGTGTAATCTACGAGGAAGCCGCTGTGTAATAAATAAATCTGGCTGAAACGGTCCATCTGGGAACAACATTTTTCAGCCGAGCTCTCCTGACGTGATGCCTGGTGGGCTTTATAAATATCCTGAGCCCATCCGCAGCAATGTGAACTGTGTTTCACCCTCCCACACCCTTCCCCTTTGAGTGTTTGCCTTCTGCTCGCAGTGAAAAGCAGGCTTTAGTTTGCTTTGTTTGTCCCTCAGCGCTTACCTCCCACTTTCTCCCTGTTAACTGTCAGCGTTCAAAAGCAGAACACTGGAAACCACATGTGAAACAGAACTCTCTTGGCTCCATAGAGTAGGTGAATGACCCAGGGGGATTTTTTTATGTCATATGGGAACTCAAGAGGATCAGAACTGAAATTGTGACTTCTCTCCTTTTGAAATCTGTGGAGGGCCTGTAACCTAAACTATTTGTGAATGGCACTTTTTTTTTTTTTTTAATTTTAATTTTGGAAACAGTCATGGCCAAAAGGAGATAATTATTTAATAAAAAGAAAAAAACCCCCCCAAAAACTAAGACATGACTGCAAATGAGCCACCTTCCCACTCGTGCTGCATCACTCTGATCTGGTGTTCTTCCTGATTGTGTCTGCTGGCATGACATGATGTTCTAGAAACCAACCTTAATGAACAACAGCAGATAGCGGAGGCAACGTTTTCTGCATTGCTCCAAACCCTTTTTTCTCTCAACAAAGATCACCACGTAGATATTCTGTCCTCCTCTGCACGCCGCCGTAGACAGAGGGCTGTGTAGACATGGCTGGCACCAAGTGATGAATAGAACTTGTAGAGAGTTTTGGCCCAACTACTAAAGTGTTTGACCTTGTGTTGTACAGCTGCACCTCCGTCCACCTGATGCATATGTATGAGGCTTCTATCTGTAAAGGCTGCATTCCTTAAATAGCCAGCAGCGGCTGAAGTAATTGAATTTTTCTTGCTAGCATTAACCAAGACAAAATGCTAAAGGTTATTTACTTAAGATTGATCTCTGCAATAGTTCTTTATTCCACTTGCTGGGTGTGAGCCGTACAAACGTGAGAAGTGTTAAATAGATTCTGCACGCGGTCACATTTGATACGTTAAGTTTATTATCTGACAAGATTTCCTCATCTGTTCTCAGACTGCCGCGAATTTCCCCACATTTATCTACGGCGTCCTGGTCGTCCATGTGAGTGTGTCTTGGAGGACTGACACCCTCTGAGCTTGCTGCTCCCTCTGACCTTTAACCCCACAGTGTATAATAACTCTTACAGTTTGACAGGTCAACTGAGGCGTCACGGCTGGCTTCTTGCTGTGGGTTAGGGCCGAGCCTTTTTATCATACTACCTAGCCTGTGATGGATGAACCCAGCAACAAACTGGCGAGAGAGCTAACAGCATTGTTCAGAGAAAGCGGATAAGCTGGAAAACAAATAGCATCTTGCCGATCTCCACCGCACTCCCTTCTTGTGTCCTGCTTTATAGGCTCATTCAACTATTTGCTTTTGGCAGCATCTTTTTATGGGGTTTATTGAAGGTAACAGTTCACTGCCCAATTTCTGATAGCACTTGAGTGTGTAATTGCAGAGCAAGAGTGTACATATTGGTAGCATTATTGCAAATGTTAAAAATTATTTTCCCTGGTTGGCTACACAAAGTTGACAAAAGTGATGGTATTGAATAAGTGCTTATCCTTGAATAAATAACACTTTTCTATATTCCGCAGACATCGAATGAACAAAAATTGAAAATGGATATGAAGTGTTTGGAAGCACATTTATCACTGAGCTGCACCGAGCTTCAAAGTCACAGAGAACCATCTGCCAGGAAACTTGGAGTCACAGGACCCGTAAGTGTATGTGATGTGAATAATGACAGAATCCTGCACTGGCTGAGGTTTTACATGCGTTCAGCATCACTGCACAACAAGCCAAATGGACTCCAGATCCGGGCGCCTATAATATATTTAATGGATCATTGGAGGCTGACTTTCCAAGCCTCTGTGTTGGGATTACAAATGCTTGGACTGCATAAAGGAAAAATACTCTCAGTCTTGTTGTTCTCTTTCAAAGTATAGAGGAAGGAAATTCTGTGGTGCTCAGTAACTAAAGTGTATCAAGAGATAACAGAAACACATTTAACAATCGCAAACGCATCTGCGGCGTTTTCCAATTAGCCATCTGACATTAAAATTATTTTTTGATAATAATACGGTCCCAAATGAGGCAAAATGTGCCGCACAGACGCATGGGAATGCGGTAACAGCTGAGACAGCCTGGCTCTCCAATTTCTCCCCATGTGACCAAACCGCGAGTCCTCTGCTTCCACCTGCGTCTGGTCAGTCACTCTGGAACTGAGAGCCTTCAACGCAGAAAAGCCTTTCCAAGCCCCCTTTGATTTATTCAGTATTTGGCTAACCTTGTTCTGAACCTGCCCCGCGAGACTTCCAACCATTTTAGCCCTCCTCTTCGAGCATACGTGCACTACATGCCTCCTCGACCCAGTTCCATCCCAACATGCTTCTTCTCTCCCTCTGCTTTCGCAACAGCCCACTCAGAGAATGAGAAACAGGCCCTCGAAGGAGGCTCGGGTTCACTCTCGGCAGAACTCGTACCCCTCCCTTCCCAGCGCGGGTCACCTACTGATCATAATGTGCGGCCCTATCGTCAGTGCACAGGAGGGCATTTATGGTTTGCCGAGATTCAAATGAATGTTTATGAGCCTTGTCTAGCAGCCAAAGGGCAGGCACTAGCATAGCTTTTATGGCCACTCTCATGGGCTCGCCTTCGATTGCGTGTGCTTGCTTTGACTTGTGCTCAGATGTGGGGTGTCGCTGTGTGTGCGCACGTTTGCGTGTGTCTAGATCTGTCATCTCCATATCCCTTGTGGAGATGTTTGTTAAAGGTTAAAGTTCTCCACTCTGCACGACCAAAGACCACATAGATTACATTTGTCTTTGATGTTGGCAGATTTGTAGTATTGACAGTTTTCAGCTGCATCTCTCACTGCACATTTTCAAGCCCATTTTAGAAGTACTAGGTTCCTGATTGACCTCATGAGGAGGAAGGGTTGCGTTAGGTAGATTTTTTTTTTTTTTTTTTTAACAGAATTTTGCTTCGTTCTGATCTAAACACTCAGCAACATGTGGAAATAGACAAAACACAAGTGAATCCAGAAAACATCAATTTGACACCACAACCAAAAGCTTCAACTCACAAACTGTTGAACAACAAAAGCAACCCATTCAGGTTCATCAGTTTTTTGTTGTTTCCTGGAAACACCCCTGCTGTGTTCAGGTATTTGGTTGTGTTGGGCGTATTTGTTGTGCTTGTGTATTTGGCTTTGTTGTGAGTACTTGTTGTCAAACTGATGAATTGATGATGTGTTTTGTCTATTTTAAGTCTGGGGGTGGGGGGGGGGGGACCAATCAGAAGATCACATCCAACCAAAGAGAAGAATGACATTAATGTAGCCAGTTTGGAGAGGTGATCTGTCTGATGTTCGGTATGACAAGTCAACACATGAAGAAAACTATCCATTCCATGTGTGAGAGCCAACCACATTCTTTTGTTAAAGAAAAATTAACTGTCATTTCATGTGGCGTGAAACAGCTGAGTCTTTAAATACTGACAGATGATCATCGCAAGAAGCGCAACATCGTATGCAGCAGTAGGAAGCCCGTGGCGGCTCTGAACGCCGCACTGCTATTGTCTCGTTTGAATGAGCCATTGTCCTTCAACTGTTTTTCAGCTGCAGCTATACTGTTGATTTGCATCCGTGTGTTTCCCCTATTTAAACATGGAAAGTCTCGAAAGAAAAAGAACAAATAATCTATCACAGTCTCTGCATCAGTTCAGGAAAAGTGCAGCCAAGTGTGGTATTTTCATTTTCACAGTTTTTTTCTAAACCTCAATGTGGTTAGATTTTAAATTCAGATTCGATGTCTTCTATCTGTGATGTGACACAACACAAACCCTCCTCAGCCGTATTTGTGCCTTCATTTCAGCTCATGATCCCCAGCGTGTCCTTGTCTTGAGCCGCGTAGCCCGAACTTTTCTTTTTTCTACCAGTCTTATCTTTATTTGTGACCTTCGTGCAGTGGACAGCTGACTAATCTTAAAATCGCAGGTGTCAACGCACAACTGCAACGTTAGCAGCTCCTCACTGGGAACAGTTTACGTGGCGCACACGCCGGTCGTTCAGTTGCTTAATGTCGTGTTGTTGTGTAACTCGGGTTGCATAGGTGTTTAAAGTGTGTCTGGGATTGCCTGACCTTATCCTACATAAACAAGCACACACACCATAGCAGGATGCCATAAATAAATACCAATATCATTTCCCTGAGGTTTGACTTTTTTTTTTTTTTTTAAATTTAAGAAACACAGATCGATACAATAACCTTTAAAATTCTGATCTGACTTGCTTCAGTGAGTGAATACACACAACTGTAAGAGATGATCTTAGCTCAGCCGTTTTTTTCCCTCATTAACTGTTATTAATCATTAATCTCAATTATTTTTGTGTATTTTTCAATGTAACCATCCATATTGTCGTCTATACTGCCATAATACGAGCGCAATGGAAAGAAAGACACGAGACGTCTCTCCTTAGATAACCACGGTACGGACACGGTTAAGTGTGCGAGGTGCTGCAGTGTCCCTAAGCATATTTCACTGAAAAGGAAAAAAAATCAATATTTTGGGAAATGCACTTACTTCAGCTTATTTTGCTGAGAGTTAGTAGAGGAAATCAATACCCTTCTCAGCACCTCTAAAGGTAAGACAGACTTATATTGCCTTTGGACAAAGCCAGGCTAAGCTGTTTCCCCCCTGCTTTCAAGTCCTTATGCTAAACTAATCAGCTGCTGGCTGATTATTGACTACAGAGGCGTGAGACTGCTATCAATGCTCTCTTCTAACTCAGCAAGAAAAGTAACAGTCACATTTTGCCATTGAATAAACTGCAGCTTTGTTATTATTTACTGTTGACAAGCGTTCAGTCATCTTACATGAGAAATTGTTCCATGTTCTCCATGGGCACAAACTTTTTGGTTCATTTTAATTTTTTCGACAATCTTTTGGTAATTCATGCACTAAACTTGGCTCATCCCAGTTTCATGATGCGTTTTTTTCTAGTTCTTGAATAATACGAGACTGGGGTTGACAAATTTCATCCATGGTGAGTTTTCACAGATCTTTTCCTCTGTTTTGAGCTAAGCCTTGGAACATGCTCAGATTCATATGCAATAAGGCGAAAGAGGCTCCATATTGTCTCCTATTTTTTCTGGAATATGCCTTGGGGGTTTTTCACTAATGCAAATCACATTTATATGATCCACTTCCTCAAAATGTGCAATTGCAGACATTATAAGCATTAGAGTGTCTGAGCCAAGCTGACAAAATTAAATGTGATATATTATCTTCATAAGAGACTATAGAATAGTGTACTTTTTTTTTTTTTTTTTACCCCAAGTTAACCTTTAATGATTGTCTCAAATTGACGACCTATCTTGCCAGGGCCCAATTAACACAACAGCCTCTGTCTCATGCCTTCTTGTCCACATCCATTGAAGAACCGTTAGATCACTTGGGACAGAAAGCCATCCTGACAAATTTATTTTGAGTTCTTTACATTTATGGAGAATTGCACCATCCCCCTGCGCCGTTTTCTGACAGAGAACAAACAAGAATATGCATGCCGCCCCCCCGCAGCATGTGCTTTATGTTTTGACAACATCGTCTGTCACAGTCACTGATCTCATGCTTGGAATATATCAAAGGTGTTATCACACTGCCATGGGAGTCAAAATCCAGACACAAAACAACCTCCCAAGTGTTCGCCTTTTTTTTTTTTTTTCTATTTTCGTCTTGCACAGAGAAACACAGTGTGTCTCTAAAAACTCCATTTTATTACCTGGTTTTGAATCAAAGACACATTAAAAGGCAGATCAAAAAAAGACATGTAAAAACAGGCTAAAAGTGGCACAAAAAAACAAAACATCCCAGATTAACTACTGGTACAAACCTATGCATGGCTTCTGTTCAATAAGAGAATGGCAATCAGTCCTCCAGACTATACAGACACGCAGTCACACGTATAAACGGGACCGGGGTGACACCCTTATGAACGTCCCATAAGTATTTTGTCTTCACACTATCACGGGGTCCCCTCCACTTGGAGATGTCTCTAAGGTCCATATTCCCTTCATTATACCCCAGAGATATCGAGGTCACGATCACATTCTGTGAAATCCAGACTCATGTCCTCCCTTTGAACGTGTTCATGCAGGTATAACTCCCAGAGAACTTGTGGATTTCTTCAAGTGCAACTTGCGGCATGAAGCTAAAAAGAACATAAAAACACCAGGGGTGGCGTGTTAAGCACGAGGCATAAATGAAAGGTGCAGAAAACAAGACCCATACCAAATAAAATCAAGGAAAAACACAAAGAAATCTGTTTACCTTTTTAAAATAACAAGAGCGTGCATCGTCCAGGGCAGGTAGAGGAAGGCCTTGTCAGCTCTGACTGCATCCACAGTCCTCTGAGCCACCACCTCGGGTTTGAGGGGAGGAAAAAGCTGGGGAAACCTACAGGAAAAAGGAAAGAGAGATAGATGAAGTGATGATTGGATTAAACATGCATTTTCAGATGTGTCAGCAGTTCAGCTGTACTGGAAAGGTTTCGTAACATCTACAGAGATCTACAACAAACCACTAAGGCAATAAATGAATGAGTTACCTGATGAATTAGCGATGAGGTCATTGGAATACAACTATTTTTGACTAATTCTTCGATCAAGGCCATGTTGAGCCAAGAGAACAGTGAGAACTGACTAAGAGCTTGAAGGTTAGCTCAAAGTTTGAAACCTCCAAAGTGTGAGTTCACGACTTTGTGCAGTCATTCATTGTGATGTGTAAAGGTATAGCTCATGGCTGAAAACAAAGCCAGGGGACGACAAGGTCCTTCAGTAGATGTCAGGCCATCAGAGATCAGGTAAATTAAGTATTTTCACAGCCATCCAATCAATAATTGTCAAGATATTTCACACTGAATCTCAAATGTCAACCACGTGACTGGAGGAGAGGTCTTTTAGACAGTACAGTTGATCCTGCAGGGTCAATTGATGTATATACGGACAATCATACCAAAAGTTAGAGATATTTCTACGTCAGTGTCAACGGTGAACTGACCGACTGCAGAAGCATTAACATTCTTAGAACTGTGGTGCTAGCAAGGATCAAGGATGAATTGCCACCAGCCTCTTTAAATACGTTCAGCTTCAAGTCCCACTTCTCCGTTTGTGCTTACCTGACCCTCATGCCCTGGAACATCTCTGTGTTGGTGTGGAAGGGGAGCACTGTGGTGCAGCTGACGCCAGGACAGTCCAGCAAGCCCAGCGTCAGGCTTTCCATGAAGGCCAACGACGAAGCCTTGGAGGTGCAATAATCTATGGCCCCGGGAATGGGAGACTGGGACAAGATGGAGTTTATGCAAACAACATGGCCGTGCTGCAGCTCCAGCATTCGGGGCAGGAAGGCTTTTGTGGTCTGAGCAGAAGAAAGAAAAAAAGGGGGAGGGCAAAGACGAGGTGGAAGGGGGTTAAATACATTCTGCAGAGTAAAAAGAAGAGCTGACAGGATAAACAGGCCTACACTGTAACAAAAGATTATGTTTCCAAAGGTTGATAATTGCATTTCTGTCTGCTTACAACATCGTCTTTTGATATCCATTCAAAATAAAAAATACCATGAATTTCAAACCCTCTCTGATGTCTCAGGGGCTGAGAGGCAATTTGGAAATACCTTATTTAATCTGCTGTAATGGCAGTCATGATTGACAAGTCTGGAGGGAGTGCCTACTGTATATACTGTCATGCTGTAATCAAAATCTGAAAATGGTAAGGATAATCTGCGAGGAGGAATTCCCCTCCATCTGCATGTGAACTGGCTGTGCTTCAAATTTCTGCAAGTCTTACCCAGAACTGTCCCATGGTGTTGATATGCTGAGATTTCAGAAGGGCGTCGTCGTCGCTGTCCATCAGACTTTTGCCGTGGACCACAGCTGCGTTATTCACTAATATCGTAACATCTCCCACCTGAGATTAAAAAGTGCAACAATAAGAGCAGGGGTGGGGGGTTGGACACAGTCAAACATCTTGTGCTTTGCCTTTTCTGTCTGCTTTCATGAGATGACACAGTTGTGCTGCACCAGAGCTGTCAGCAATATTCCCTGCTCTTTATTCAGATATTTCAGATGAGGTGTAATCTATACACCAGATGGGAGACAGAGCAGCTCAGAGCCAATATGCATAGAGAGGAAACGGAGAGGCATCCGAGAAAAATTATTTATGATGTGTTTCACTGTGTGCAAAAGACATTTCTCTTCCTTCAAGTATAGAATATCTGGATAGAGATTAGCCCGGCGTACCTTTTCTCGAACCACCTTGGCTTGCTTGTACACTTCCTCCCGATTGGCCACGTCGCACAGGAAGTAATGGCACTCCGTTCCCGAGAGAGAGATCTCTTCAGCTGTTTCTTTGAGGCACTTTTCTGTTCGGCCCCACAAGATCACCTGGAAAATAAAATGACATTTTCACAGGTTAGAAAGAAATAGAAATAGATGAGTATGGAAAAAACTCAGATTCAGTGTGAACTGTTTGTGAACTAATAAAATGAACAAAGAAAAAGTTGTTGTTTTTTGTCAATCATCAACAAAACATGACGTGTGTTTTGTGAAATTGTTCTGGCAATGAGACCTGAAGATCTTTGTGCAGCAATTCTCTTTTTATTCAGAGAACAGAGAGGCCATTTTCACTCCAACAAATAGTTTTCGAGCAAGATTAAAGGCTTGGGGGGGGTTGGAATCTGCTGTGTGAATGAATTGTCTCTTCATCCACCAGGAGACTAAATGAAGGCTGGTCATTTGAGCAGGGAACATGGGGTTGGACGGGAGGGTGTGTGTGGGGGGAGCTGAGGGTGGTGGTGGCGGTGGTGTGGGGGGGCTAGTGATTGGGCAATTAGATCTGTCAGTCTCTGGGGTCAGGGAAAGGTAATGAAATCAGGGGGTGAGCCCTCCTCATCTCTCAAACACAAATTCTCTGAGAGATTACACGGCCTGTTGGGCAGATGAGCCCCGTCATTTCTGGTCAGGGAGTCTGAAAACGCTGCGTGTGTGAAGCGGTGAGGACGGCAGTGTGGGATTTGGCCGGTCGCCCGTGACCAAGGTTAATATTTGAGCAAAAAAGTCCTCTGGAAAGTGATCTTGAGTATGTGAGAGACAGGAGACACAGCATGTGTGTGTATGGGCACAAACACACAAAGTGTGTCTGCCTGTTAGTGAGTGGATCATCAGAGTCACTCCAATTGTTTTACACCAACTTTTTTGATCTGGTCGTTGGGCAGGATGGATTCACAGTGATATTAATTTTGACATGAGAGACATCAAAAAAAAAAAAAAAAAGCAAACAGAGAGGTATCATATCGCCAACTCTGTTGCGCTTTTCGAGTTAAGGATGGTTTACTGAATCAACAATTTGGCAAACGGCTCTATTGCAGTGCCTCCAACAGGAGTGTTGGATTTTTATTATGTTTCACTTTCAAGGGACCCATCGTTTTTTTTTCCTTTTTGCACAAATGGAACCACCAACCTGCACTAATGGGACATTTCTCACCATCTCGCCACCTTTAAAAATGTGCTTAGCCTTAGTTCAGAGCCAAACATAACACACAGGCAAATACACTGTCAATTTGCATAACCACAGCCTCCCAAAATGTACCGCATTAACTCTGTTGCTGTTGGTTTTTAGGCAGTTTTCACGGCTCAGTAACTATCCAATTGCAATAGTGGCAGAAGCAAACCAAACACAGACATATTGACAGTGTTAAGCTCCAGAGACATCAAACATTACAGACTGGAATGTGTTCTTTATTTCTTTTATCAGATCTGGAGCAATAAGTGTTTGGCTTTCACTGTGAACGGCCCCTGTTTGAGTTGTGATTTTTTTTTCTTCTTGTTTGTTTGTTTGCTTCATTTGCAAACCCATTTAAGTAATCAGTGAAGGCAGACAGGTCTTGATAAGTAACTGAAGGCTTTTAATAGGATTTGAGCCTTACAAACAAAGCTGAAAGGGTTCATTAAAAGTCAGCACTCAAACTGTGCTCTCCTGTTAAAATGTTATTTAATTCATTTGGTTTATCACCCTTCACAACACACAAGACCCCTCAGAACAAACAAGCATTGGCCAAATTGCTATGTGGATAGAAACAGTAAGAAAACAGTTTTTAATTGACCTTGCACAACCACACCCCCGCCCCACCTCCTCCTCCCAACCTGCTTTGGCTATCAGCGAAAAACCGGTGATTGTTTTTAACAAAGCCTGCCTTACAAAACACGGCGTCAACACGTGTTATTTGTAAAAAACGTCTTCATCAACACAATTAATGTTGCAAAGCCCAGAAAAAAAAAGCAAAAAACAAAAAAAGACCTTGAGAGAGCGTAGATGCCACTCATTACTGTCTGAGGTGTACATCTACGTGTCCCCAGTAGCTCCAGCTGGATTACAGTGATACTCTGGGTATGAACCCTCCTTTTCACACCCATTGTAAGGGCCAGTGGAGAGGCAGCACACAGAGGGGGCAGCAGGAGTTCAGGAGGCAGTCGCCTGCCGCTGTCTAATTACTGCGGAGACAGCAAGGTCAGTTGCGGGGCAATACCCAGCTGGGAGCAGTGCGCTTCCCGCCTCCACCACAACACACACACACACTCAAACCTGTTGTCCGTGTCTGGGATTGGTTCATCTTCCCTGCAATGATCTCTTTATGTAATGCCAACAACCCCATAAAACCCTGTGTTTTCTGGAGTTGCTGTTATGGTGCTAAAAACACTTGGAAACAGAGCTGTTAAGAAATGTGCTCTGAACTATTTACTGGAAGATTGTTGTGAAAACCCCCTTCGTGTTGCTCTGAACTTGGATTATGATTGAAAGAAAAAAAAAACAAAACAACTTTGATTCCCTGCCCCCCCACCATCCAACCACCCTTGGGTCCCCAGCTCTCCATCTAGCCAAATTCTTTTATCAATGCCGTAGTTGGTCTTCCTCACTCAGTGAAAAAACACCAAAAGCCCGAGCACAGGGAAAAGGAAATTCCGGCTGTCAATCACAGAGAGGCTCAAACTGGGGTGAGCACAAGTTCATAGAGGTTAGTCCTATTCATATTTACCGTCCTGTTTCCTTTTAGCATCTCTTTAGGCTTGGAGTAATTGTCATAGACATTACCACAGGTGTTGTTTTCAAAGCCTTCACACCTTGATAATACCCAACAATGGGGTGCTGAAAACCATGGTGACATCCTTTGTTGTGCAGCTGCAAAGTAAAGCTTTTAAAACCCACTGGTTTCTTCTTGCTCGTTCCCCGAGGAGTTGGCATTGAAAGACAGAGCGAGGCAGTTAATGTTTCAATGAGCTTTTATCAATGTTTTCAAGCTGCTAAAATTGCACGTTAAGAGCGGATCCCCCCCCCGCCCCCTCAACAGAAAAAAAAAGAAATGCAGAGCGCATGTAACACATGTAGCGGCAATTACAACCCGCAGCTTTCAGTTGGGCGTCTCTGTGCTTTCTATCAGGGAAATTGCTGCCATTTTCTTTGCATGTGTAATGATGACTCCTGCTTGGAGTGATCAAAAATAGAGCTGCGCATCAACACGTTAGTGCTTGGAGGAAAAAAAAAAAGAAGGGACGGGAGCCCATCAGGCACTTGGCTGAGTAATGCTCGCCCACGAAATTGGTGAACAAACTGTTATCAGGGGATGATGTTGTTGGGAACAGTGGTTAGTCTGGTCTGCTCTGCTGTGATGAGGAGCCATCTATGTAGCCACTGGAGCATTTCAGGCCCAAGTGACGGCTCCTTGTTAGAGGGGGGGGTGTGTGTCAGGGGTGAGGGATGGGTAAATGCTTTGAGTGCTTCTCTCTGCAGTAGGAAAGACTGAAAACATTACTTTTAATGTGGCTTTGGAATTGAGGGATTTGCAAAACATGACATGAACGGATTGGTTCAAGTCTGTGGTGTAATCAGACGACTTTTGGATCCACTTAAATTTGCGTTGCAGGATTTTAAACGGTGGGATCCCATTTGAGTGAACATTCAAAACATGAATAACAGGCTGTGGAATTAATTTTAGCATTCAACTGAGGGGGGAAGTCATGACACATCATAACTTGAGTGTCATAGTAAAAAAGAGCTTGTCATCAAACCTCTGACAGCGTTTGACCCGTTGACCTCATTAGAGTGTGTCACCTCCAGCTGCCACCTTCCTATTGGTCTAATCCAAGATGAGCCAAACTGTTCCACCTTCACTTTGTCTCAACGTGCAACCCCATAAAAAGTCATCTCATGTCTGCATGCTACACTTGAAAGCAAAACCTAATCTGGCTTTTATTAAAAACGCTGTGGAGCCTTTTGTTGTGTTGTGATATGTTGGCAGATTTTATTGCAGAAACTGCTCAAAAATGGCAAGAAACTGTGGAAACTGTAATGGGGTGATTGCTGGGGTGTTATTATGCAAGAGGCTGTGAAGCAGTTTCAGAGCAGCTTTGGTGCACAGACGCCCCCCCCCCTCACCCACAGAGGGCCAACACCTTCATCGCAGGCTCAAACCTTTGTATCACAGATGTGTCAGTCATAAAAAGAAGCAGTGCAGATCCCAGCAGAGAAAATGTCAGGCCGAGTGCTGCGCTTAATCACATTTATCAGAGCTACCCAGACCTGCCCTCTGGTTGACCCACCGCTGTTGTGCAACACTTGAACCGAAAATTGAGGGGCTGTGCCTCCGGTCTCAGTGGGACCAACGAGGCTGCTCAGAGGTCACGACCGGTTCTTCCATCCGTGCAACACGGAAACAACAGCACAAGGTGTGCAGGGCTGACCTGCATTTACCTGCGGCTGGGTGAGGAAGGGTGGGGGGAGGGGGGAGTCAAACTTCGACTTCAACTAAAAAAAAAAACCAAACCAACCCCCCCCCCGCCAATAAAATAGTAAAAGACTATTGCAAAAGCATGCGTGCGTGCTATTTCCCAATGCGTCTCTGCTGGGTGTACGTGCAACAAGTGGTGCGTGGTGAAACGTACCTTTCTGGCTCCCTGTTTGGCGAACTCTTTGGCCAGATGACGTCCGATGCCGCGTCCGCCGCCGGTGATCAACACCACCTCCCGGGTCAGGTCCTTCCGCCTGCTCGGCCACAGCCACATCAAACTCGCTCGGACTATGTAATAAAACATTTGAACCGGGAAAAGAAACATACGGCAGGCGCTCTTCAGCTCCATCTCTGAAGGTTTAAAAAAAAAAAAAGTGCTGGCAAGTTACAATATTTCCGCCGCGACTTTTTTCGCGCACCGCAGATATTATTATTATTATTATGAATATTATTTATTATTATTATTACTACTACTTCCGACCGACTCGTGAGCTCCCCGCAAGTTTACCCGCATGCAAACAGTCTCATCTGCAGCCTCACACGGTGTTGCATGAGTAATCCACGGTGGGAAAGCTCGGCTGTGTGACTTGTGGGGGCTCTGACATGTTAGTCGACTTGCATCGGGCTCCCGGAGCGGCGTGAGTGATCGGTGATTAAACGGGCCGTCAGCCGAGAGAGAGAGAGAGAGAGAGAGAGAGAGAGAGAGAGAGAGAGAGAGAGAGAGAGAGAGAGAGAGAGACGCTGGAAACGCGAAGCACAGCTACGGGGGCGACGCTCCGCGGTGCACGCTGCCGGACAAAAAAAAAAGAAAAGCGCACGCTGGAGCTGTTTGGTTGTTGTATTCCTGCAGCCGTCCTGTCTGTCCTGCTTTATATATCAGCGCCTCTGGCCCGGTTTGTGTGCCTCCACTGGTGGAAGGACCTGAGTGAACCCAAAGGGGAGATTTGGAGGGGCATTAATCTTGATTGACATGTTAAGTGGGGATGAATATTTTTGCCCTAGTGCCCGTCTGCCCTGAGCGGTTGCGTACTCGCCCCCCTCTCCCCTTCCTCCTCCTTTATGTGTCTACAGCAGAGGTGGTTTTCAATCTGTGGTCCGGGGCCCCCCAGCGGTCGACCCACTGTGTCCCAGGTGGGTGTCCAATCTGTCTCTCTCTCTTTTTTTTCTGAGGGGCGTGTATGGGAGTGTTAACCGCATAATTTTATTGACTTGAACTTAACCTTGTTACGCAACACACAGGATAAAGACCATTTTGCAATCAAAGATGTCATTGAAGGTTATAAGTGAATGCAAAATCAATAATAATAATAATAATAATAATGAAATTCACATGTAAAAGCACCAGATGAAAAAAATAAAAGACTGAACCAATCTTTGGTCCAGCCCACCAATTAATTAAATAAAGCAACTAAGCAAAACACACAATCAGCAAAGCACTGCTTAAACACACAAATAAGAAACAATTGTAACCACAACACCACCCAGTGATTATTAGGCAATCTGTGCTCAAAGCCTATAATGACAAGTACATCTGCTTATGTGTCCTTGAGCCAGTTGCTCATCTTCTGTTTTCTGTTTTTCTTCTTCTCTCTGATGCTGAAAAGGCTGCAAACAAATCTGCAGCCCTGTGATCTGAATCAAAGTCAAGCCTAGGTGCTTGGCACGCCGTCCCACAATGTCATTCAAAGCAGTTATGGCTTTCACACACCAGTTTTTGCTGACTTGTGTGCAACTGTAGTCGCCGCATATGTGCAAACGGTTGTTTGAACCCAATTTGTTTTGTTAACATTATTTTGAAGCAGGCTCTATCTTTCTGTGCAATTTGGGAAAAATAGGTCAGCACAGTCTCAGAAACTTGTCAGGGTGACAAACAGAAGACTGCATGAATGCCTCCTAAACAAATCCTGTGAATTTGTTGGCCTCAGACAAGATTCCAGTCTGTGATTTTTGGCCCTGGCACTGTGATTTTTTTTTTTTTTTGTAACTGGGTATCGCTGAATGCAGGACTTTTTCAGCAACTGGGAAGGGTTTAAGGAGCAGCCTCACAATGGTTGCTTTGTGCTGGGCTCTGCTACTTAGGGAAGGCAGGGAGGCTCTCGGGGGCTGCTAAAAACTCAAAGACAGCACGACTCCAGATGCTGCATTTATTTTGGAAATATCTGAGATGTACAAAATGTGAACCCAAAGTCTGGAAGCTTACGCTGAAGCATACCCAGCTTAAGTGAGATGAAATAAAAGTTAGTGGATTTACAAAAAGAAGACGGAGAGAAAAAAAAAATCTAAATATATACATTGGAGTTAGTTGCAAATAGGTTCAGCAGTAATGTGAGTAGAGGGGTATTCCAACAGGCAAGGGTTATTTATACTCATGCTATCACTGCCATCTACAGATCAGCAATGAAAGTTCAGATAAGGGTGTGCCCATCTCACAACATTTTCTTTCCTTAAACGCCAGACAATAAGGTTGCCGCTGTGCAGCTGTGGTGTAGCTGCATGCAGCACAGCTTCCCTCAGTGCCAGGGGCAAGAAGTATGACGTGCAAAAAAAGAGCACAACATCCTTCAGATATTTTTGAAAATATTCCTCGGGTTTGAAGGCAACTCAATGGTAACTAATGTATTTGTACTGCTCCATTACCATAAAAAATATTTTGTGCAATATTCCGCACTGGAACAACTTGGTTTCTTTGGGAAACGTGTAATTACTTTGACTACACTACCATAAAATATGCGGAAGAATATAATTATTTTGCTGGGCAACAGGCAGCGAAACATGTCATTAAGTGAAACCAAGGTCAGAATACATTGCATGTGGATGTGGGTGGGGTGGAAAAGGGGGTGAGAGCAGGTAGATAAAACATTTACTCCTAATGACTTACCTTCAACAGAGCAGACCAGCAGCGCCATGGACATAGGCTCGGCAATTTTAATAATTGGGTTTGCTGCTCTTGTTGCAGCCTTCCTCCTTCTGGTAATTGGACTTATGTACTCCGAGCTGATGAATTCAGACATTCCTCGTGGGGTAACAAATAGTGGGAAACTGCATACGGTTCATGGCTTGTTTATTGGCATAGCAATTGTGGTGAGTATCTGCATCATCTATGGAATTGTTAGCGCTTATTATTTTGTGTGTCAAGCATGTTATTGTATCTGCTTTAATTAACTTTTTTTTTTTTTACTTAATATTTTATTTCTTAGAATTAAGGAAAAGGCCCCTGCTGGGGAAAGATTAAAAAAATACAGCCAGGCCCTCGTCAGATATTGCTGTCCTTTCTTTGTCCTCCAGCAGTTGATAAAGCTGAGATCAGAAAAACTTTAGATAAGAAATCGAGTCGAACAATGATGCAAGGAAGGCAAGGTCAAGTGTTCCCCTCCTTTGATGTTGTCATAGTAAACACGACTTCCCAGAGAATAACTTTCACTTTGACTTTATCCATCAAGGTTTTTCTTTTTTTTTTTTTTAAACATTGCCTACTGTTTGCGATAAGCTTGCCATTCCTCTTCTGCCAGGGCCGAATCCTGCACCGTCTGGGCATTTGCCATCAAGTCAGCTTTATCCGATGGTTCGTGGCCTGTTTTCTGTGTCACTTAAATCCAGTTCCTGCGGGTCTTTGTGTGAAGGACCTGAAGTTTTCTGAGGTGCCGGTGCGAGTCTATGAACCCACCACTGCTCGTGATGGCCTGAGAAGAGCTCTTGTGTATTTCCATGGAGGCGGATGGGTGCTGGGCAGTATAGGTACATAACATTAATACTGCTTAAAATAAGTAAATTCAAACACAAATATTCAGAACAGACCAGATCATTGAGATATATCACCTAAACATTCACCTAATTTGGAATGTTGTGTTTTTATCTGCCGGATAACATTAACCACAGGACACAAGGAGACATACAATGAAATAAAGATAAAAATCTGTAAAAATGCTTCAATAAATTAAAAATACTTTCCATTGATGAGTCAAGGTTTACTGAACCATTAAATTTCTACAGCAATGTGCTGTGTGAAGGACAAAATGATCACGATGTTCTGACTGTGATAGTTCCATTTTGATGGCCACAACAAAACCATTAGATTGTTAACTGTTGTCCTGATGTTCTGGTAATCGTGAACAGATTGGGTCGATGAAGTCTGTCGGAACATCGCCGAGAAGTCTGACACCACCGTTGTTTCTGTTGGGTACCTACATTTTTCCTTAATATGCTGAAATATCCAAGACTTTTTTTTTCTAGCACATGGCTAGAATTCACCATATTGTCACCCCCCCTTCCCGTCTTCCCTCTCACAGCTACCGATTAGCCCCTGAGCACAGGTACCCTGCCCAGCTGGACGATTGTGAGGCGGCGACGTGTCACTTCCTTTCTGTTGCCGAGGCAGAGTTCAGCGTGGACTCTCGCAGAGTGGCAGTCGGAGGCGACAGCACTGGGGCTAACCTGGCAGCAGCGCTGTGCCAACGGCTGGCTGGGAAAGAGGACGGACATCTGCCGTCCCCCTGCGCTCAGGTCCTCATCTACCCGGCCCTGCAGATGGCAGATTTCAACCTGCCTTCATACCAGCAAAATCATGCTGTGCCCATATTGTTTCGTGGCCGGATGGCGTTCTATTTCCTGCAGTACCTCAATGGGGACTCATCTTTGTGCCAAGATGTGCTGGAAGGCAACCATGTCCCCACTGAGCTCAGGCCACGCTACGAGACATGGCTGTCCCCTTCCAACTTACCTCCTGAGTGCCTCGCACGTGGTTTCTCTGAATATCCAACCCCAGAATATGATGGGGAGGTGTATCACATAATCAAGGCCGGTTTAGAACCGGAGGTCTCGCCTTTACTGGCAGATGATTCTGTCCTTCAGAAAACCCCGCCAACCTTCATTCTCACGTGCGAATATGATGTCCTGAGGGATGATGGGATACTTTATAAGAAACGGCTGCTGGACTTGAAGAAAGATGTCACCTGGCAACACGTGAGGGACGGGTTTCACGGCATGATTAACTTTTTCGACCAGGGCTGGCTCACCTTTCCCTCTGCACAGCAGATCATTTATAGTGTTGTTAACTATGTGAAAACACTGTGAAGACTTAAAATAGTCTAATGAATGTTCTTCTGTCGTGACTCTACATTTTAATAAACTAAAATTTGCCTCCAGTGGCAGAAAAATAAAAATAAATAAAGGATGTCATAAATATATCATGTTTTATTCCCAAAATGAAAAGCAGCCTAAGGACACAAAGTCTGGGAGCTATTTTTGGCATTATTTTAACAATATAGAGAATGCTGCTAAAAGGTAAATGTCATGTCCTAGCCTTAAGGAATAAATGTCTTTTGAGCACAGATGTGAGACATCTCCCATTTGCTTCCAGGATCCGATGCTTGCTTTGCCTTTCACTGTTTGCTGTATCCATGGCAACCGAGCTCTTCTATTTCCCCTCGCTGCCTAAGCCATTGTAGGGGCCAGGTGGATGCACTTGCATGCTATATGTTTGACGTGGTAACCGAGCTAGTTAGACGGGTTTGACACCGGGTGAGGCATGAACCAGACGGGGATGGTGCAGGATAAATGGGCCCAAACCGGGTGGAGAATAGAACCGAAATATGCAAACAAAGTGCTGTTAGGAAACTGGGCAGAAGAAAGACTCCAGGTAGGCATTTTCTGTGCTTATTGTCTGCCACTTTTATCCACTATATCAGGAAGGCAGTGGGTCTACGATGGAGAACCGTTTTACTGTGACAAATTCCAAATCAGATGCGCTGGGTTTAAGCAAACCGCTTCAATTTAAAGAATTTGAGAGTTGAGAAACCCAGACACTACGCTGCAGATCCAAATCATAATACCACAGCAGAGGCAGAGTGCCAAAGGTTTCTGTCACACCTCAGTTGGTAGTCAAATCTATACCAAAGTGATTAGGCAGCCCAAATTGAGCTACTTTAGCACTGCGTCCTCGAGGGAGAGGCTAAAGCAGGAGACTAATTGCATTGACGCGCGGTTCGGCCATGGGCTGCTGGTTCGGGATCAGGAGGAGAAATGACTTAAGAAATACTGTACAACAGTGCCGATCGATAGTGAAGTGTGAGCTTTGCTGATCCATGCGCCGAGCTCATTGCTCAAGTCCCCGTGCCCTTCGCAATGTCTGTTTACTCTGTCTGACACAGTTCACTCGGGAGCCTAAGACAGCCAGCAGCACCAATTGTGTAGACTACAGGCCCCACTGGGACTTCAAGACAGACGTCTCTGAAAGAGGATCTGCCCTGCTGAGAGCTGAGGTCAGCCTGTAACTGCTCATTCATGGCATTAACGCCAATTGAATGCCTGTCACAACCCTGCAAGTCAGGGCTTCCTTCTTCTAAGATTGTGGCCGCTTCTGCATAATGTTGAGGCCAAGATAAAGACCTGTGATAAAACTCTCTATGAAAGCAAGTTTCTGGTTAGACTCAGCAGTCACGTAAATGTGTGAAATCATCAGTCCTAGAGGGCACTAAAAGGCTAGTTAGAGCAATTTGCTGCTGTCACACAATGAGCCTCTTGAAGATTATTGTAAAAGAATATGCCGCTCACTCCATATTTTATCCTGTGAAGGCCAACGCATACAGGCTATTTTGAGATGACTACATATTGTCTTCCAGGGGCTTTCATCCAAACAGCTATTTCCCTATAATGGCCCACCATCCTCTCATTACTTGGTCACACAGTATGAAGATAGCTACAGGCGGAAGCACACCAATGCCTTGCCCACTCTGCGACCCTGGCATCCAGACAGCTTGACATGGCAGCCTGAAACGTCAAACAGGCCAATTTCTGGTAAGACCACAGTTTAAAGTGCCACGCCACTCCTGCCTGAGGCTACAGATTATACATGAGAAATAATATATTAAATCATCCAGGTGGCGGCGCCGAATGTGGAGCGAACATACTTGAGCGTGTTTCATTTTGAATAGACAAAACACATCAGCAGTTGTGGTTATGAACAAATAAATCCGGGTGGCCCAAGAAGCCTTTTATTGTTCCAAATCACTCAGCAGTGTAATTAATGGCCACGGTAGCATGACAGTTATCTTTCCCTTCTCTGTGCTGCTTTTCCAGCCCTTCCAACCAACTCGGGCCTGCTGCGGTCCACAAAGCACCATTTGGGAAAGCAGCAGTCACACCTCTCATTGCAGACTGTATACAGGTCAGCATACCAGAGGCACCCACTTACTGCCTTCTGCCAGAGCCGCTGCACCAGGGCTTCACACACGCTCTCCAGCCAACTCCATGCAGCCAATCAAAACAACAAGGACTTGGATCTGAGAGGGCGTTCGCTGCTACAAGTCCCAGATCATTCTTTCAGACTACTTTCGCCATCACAACACGCCAACAGAAAACAATGTGGCCACTGAATTGCCTCTCACATGCTGCTTGTTAATTCAGAAGTGCTGCTCAAACCGGAGCTGCTTTGTGCTTCCTCTATTTTATTAGTGGGCTGCAATGAAGATGCTTAACAGAGCGGACCATTTGGGAAATTAAAATGAATTAAAAAAAAATTAAACATGATTCTCATTATGTGGCCGAGACGGCTTTGGTAGATTTACTGTGCACTGTGCTGTGAGTAGTTTTAATGTTTATATACATTTCTGTATGTGTGTCTGTGTGCAGGGCTAAAGAAGAAGGAGGGTACTTATGAATTATGTCCACCCTTCCAGAGAAGAATAACATGCAAATTCTCCTTCCCTCCCTCTCCTTCCTTCTCATTGCACACTTAATATCTGATTTGCTGAATGGATTTTCAGTATAACCCTCCTCTGGGGAGAGGAAAAAAGAAAAGGGGTAAAATAAGAGGGGGGGGAAAAAAACCCCAAAACAAGTGTGGATGCCAGAATTGACCGGGGTATTAAGGCAAACCATAAGCCATGAGTCATCCAAGGCAACGTCTGATGGGACATGTCTAACTCACATTCCATTAGGTGTTTAATTAGGAAGAATCAAAGATGCTTATGTTTGATGGTCAACCATCTGCGTCTGCTTCCACTTTTCCCTGCCTGCCCGCTGCTCTCCGGTGCAGCTGAAGCTCTGTGTTTTACCCAATTTAGCCGTTACGAGTTACTCCTCTCTGGTGCCGATGAGTGGACGCAACATGACTTTTCTGTGGCGTGAAAAAGTCAAGACCCTGAAACATATCACCCAGAGAGCTGCTGTGTTTGTCTCCTGAGCCACATGATGGTGCTATAGCAGCACGTCACTCTCCGAGACCAGTCAGTGTCTTTCAAGCCCTGAACTTTAAAGTCCACACAGTGAGAGACTTGGTTATATACAGACGAACACTTTTTAGTTTAATGATTCTAATGCATAATTCCTCACTTCTCTCCACTTCACTGATAAAAATATGCACTTGGCTTAATCCCCTTTTCACTAATGGTGCATTAATATACAACAAATGACAGATTCATGTATTTCTTCAGTGTTTATTCAGGTGAAAAAATGAACAAAGAGTAGGCTTCCTCTAAGGCACACTTCTACTCTGCCAACAGAGCAGTGAGTCACTACAAGTTGTGGGAGACTATTAAAAGTTGTGACGAATGTGTACAGAAGCTCACATATTTATATTGTATGACATGTCCATTTAGATCCTGTCATATTTAAAGAGCAACTGTAGATAATTGCGTTGTATTCAGGCCACTGTGTAACTTATAACTGTGCCCTACACGTTTGAGCACACTGATAGATTATTCACTGCGTAGCCCAAATGTAATGTGTTACAGTTGAATGAACTCATTTACTCTGAGACATAGTCATGAATTATCCCCACAGCTAAAGAGGTTAAACATCTGGAATGACATAAAAGTAACTTAATGGCAGTAAAGAGTGGCAAATCAAAGAAACAAACATTCGACATGGCAGCGCATCCTGTGTAAGTCTAAGCAAACTTACTTATCATACTTTACATATGCTGCCCGGGGCGGACATAAGAAACAGACATTACCTTGTGCATTAAACCAATCTGATAGAATTTTTGTTTAAGAAACAAATAGGTGAAAGCAATGACAACAACGCTGTTTCAATTTTACAAGAACATTTGGGGCAGAGCCCACTGAGTCAACAGGAAACTTGATGTAAAGAGTGATTCTCTGGGGCCACTCCATCATCGCCTAATCTTATCAACTCAAAACCGAATCTTCGTTACACACTGGTCTGCCGAGGCCTCTTATCAGGGAGCGAAAGGACAAAGGGGAAAAGTATGCCCTTCGCCGCGGAGAGGACACTCAAATCCTCATCCGTGAAAGCAGGGGAGATTTCATCAGCCTTGAACCTCATGGTGAACTGACGACTGACACAGTAAATTGCGTCGTCCATCGTGACGCACTGGAAGGTGGGGCAGTGCAGGAGCCGTTTCTGGCTGCACTCGTACCACAGTCGAGCCACAGTATGGTAGCGGTACACGCTCACGCCCAGCAGGGGGTTGACCTCAAACCGATACAGAAATCTTCTGACAGCCACCATGTCTGCGGTTCTGTCTTTGGAGCTCACTAGCAGACTTGGCCTCCAGGTGTCGGTTTTGGGGCTGTAGCGCAGCAGCATATATCTTAGAGTTCCACCAGACACAAAAATCTCTCCGTTGCACACGGTGACATGATGCGCCACAGCAAAAGTTTCATCGGGCAGCGGAGCCACAAATGTCCATCTGTCCAGTCGTGGATCATAGCGCTCCACTGAAGAGAGGCACTCCCCTCCGATGGCATAAATGTAGCCCTCCAGTGCTGCCAGTTTGCAGCTGGGTCTGGCTTCATTCATAGAACTGATCTCCTTCCAAATTGATGTCAAAGGGTTGTAGCAAAACACTCGCTTTGAGGGTGTAATTTCTCTGTCTGTGACTTGGCAGCCCAACGCCACAAATAAGTAGTTATCCATTGTGCACATGGCACAGGCTTTAGAGATGACCTCCTGTGGGATCGGGCAGAGCGTACGCCAGGAGTCTTTGTAGTCATCATAATAGTACAATGCACTGGATGTCCTCTTCTGCGCTGCTGTGTTCCTCGCCCAGTCTTGAGGGTCCATATCTGCCACCATGATGAACTTCCTTCCCCCTGCTCTCCGCTTCTGGATTTTTTCCCTTTCGCCAGCCATTAGCCGTCCATAAAGGTTGGGGTCCCTGAGCACCTGGAGGTAGTTGTCTGACATGATGCCCAGAGCTGCTTGCTGCAAAGAAGTCTGGCCGTATTTTTTGGCCAGATACAGCATCTCCAAACAGTTACCCAGATCGAGCTTGCTCATCAAGCTTTCCACATCCGTGTTGTCAAGAGTTTTTGCTGGAAGGTGTAAAAAGGTAGCCCCAGCTACAGTCTCTAGATCCGCCCCCCTTCTCACATTAGGGCCTCCTGTAGAGGGACAGGCCACGGGGCCAAGAGACCTGGACTCACTGCTGGTTGAGGTCAGGGGATGAATCACTGGAGTTGAGGCTGTTGAAGTTAGAAAGTGACTAGAAAGCTCCGACTGCTCTGTTGCAGACAGATAGCTCTCCTTGCGTAGGAGTATGGGCCTCTCAGGGTGCCTCAGCTTGAGGCTTCCCAGTGAGGAGGGATCCTCAACAGGGTTTTGTGGTAACACCAGATCACGCATAATGATGGGCCTCAGAGAGGAAGGAGCTTCAGTCAGCCGACTGCCGTGATTTCCCAACTCCACTGGCTGTGATTCGGACTTTCTCTCATACTGACCCAGCGCAGCGTTTGAGTCGGTAATAGAGTGAGAGGAGGACTCAACATAGTAATCATAGATCTTCCCACGCACAATCTGGTCTCCTGTTCCGTCCAGCACAACATTAGTGTCCTCCACTTTGATCTCTGCCTTGGAGCGGAAGCTCGAGTAGGCTCCCTGGTGCTCCAAGTCCTGCCTCAACTCCCTGCCCACACCCACAAAGCCCTCAAGCTTCTGCAAAAAGCAAGGGGAGCGGCGTCCCGTCGTACTGGCTGTTCCACTCTCTGTTGGATCAGAAAGGTTCAAAGAGGATCCAAATGAAATATTACCAGTGGCGACTTTCAGCTGTGTCTGATGTGTGAGTATCTCTCCTTTCATCCTGATATCTTGGTGGCTACATGACGAACTGAATGCATCCTTTTCCGCTCGGCGTGGACGGCCTTCTGCTGGTGCTTTCTTGGTGCTTTCAGATGTCAGGTCATCAGAGGCCGAGTGCGTGTGTGATGTTCTGGGTTGCTCGCCCTCTTCATCTGTGTCATGTCGTGGCGAGCTGTGACATCGTAGTGTCGTCTTGCAGCTTTGGCAGGTTGCATTTTGTGTGCCTTTATTGGCTTTGGCGCAGATTTTTCTGACATTCCTGGAGCTGTAGAATCGGTAGGCCCAGGCCACCAGCAGCACCGCAGCCACAGAAATACTCATTCTCAACAGCAGCTGCATGTCAAACTGGACTCCCAAAAGCTCTGCTATGGGCATAGCTGCGGCGGTGATGGCAGCCCTCAATTTAGTTGGCTGATCCTATTGAACGTTATCGTCAGCGCGTCCCTGACAACTCAGCTTTTCATGGTGAGAGCTGCTGTGATCTGATGACTGCTCCTCTTTACCTGAAGGATCAGATGTGAAATGATACCTCTAGAGCTACTATTTGCATCCCTAGCTCTGGAGAGGCGGGACACTGCCCGTGCACCACCTGTGCAACATTCAATACCCATACAAAGACTATGTAAATACTTAATATATCAATATTTGTTTATGCAATATGCCAACACACGCACACACATTCCTCTATCACTTGCAAAACGTCATCTAACAGCACAGGAACTAACTCTTTGGCTTGGTGTTTATGTGGGCAGAAGTGGTTCAGGTCATACTTTATTAAGTCAACTTTTTGAAAATGCCTGTAAAAACATTATGACGGAATATGCTACTTAGCTTGCTGTGGCACACACTGCTTGAGCTGCAGCAGGAGAGACCTGGTTTGACTAAAAGGAGGAGAGCAATGATAGATGACATTTATCAAATACTTATTAAACAGGATACATCTACAGGATACAGCCATACCACAGATCAAAGGTCCTTTTTTTCACCGTAGCAACACAGTTGCTTAGATTACTCTCTCTGAAAAGAGGCTGAAGATTTGGCACTTGGCATTTTAAAGACATATAACTGCAAATAATGGAAAGCTGTTGTCTTCAGGAAAACCTATCATTTATATCATATATCTGTATTACATGGAAGCTGCGTGATTTGGTTGCCGCTGTCAGGCTGTCATTTGCATGGCTGATAATACACTTGAACGGACCTGTGGTCAACAACAGAGCAGTGCTTATTTTAACAGCACTCTGCAGAGCCTTTTTGAGGTGCGTCATGTGAAGAGGGTGTGTCAGGTGTCCTAGCTGACATGGGCACTGTTTGGTCATCTGATAGCTGAGGCGGTAGATGACATAAACGCAACCGGATTCGGCAAGCATGGCTGAGTCCTGAATAATTCACAGATGGGCCATTAAAGGCGGCTTCTTATCCTCACTATTAGCCCCACGCTCAGGTGAACTACTGCTGAGGAAAGGCAAACACGCAGTTGACGATGGTGCGTTGTTGTGAAGTGGCACTTTCACATATTCTTGCTTAGGCATGCAACATGCGGCGATTGTGCAGGTTGAGCAAGCATGAAGTCAGATAAACTGGAAACATACGAAGTTTGATAGTTTGTCACCATCTTCATTTAATGAAAAGAATAAAAATAAATTCAATAAGGCATAAAAAAATGACTATTAAAAAACAAAAACAAAAACAGCTGCACTAGCTCAAGTTTCATTCGGCCTTCACTTACTTCTAAAGAGATATCAGAGCAGTTCCCTCATGTGTGAATGAAACGTACACACTGAAGTTTGGGCTTGATTTCACATTGATGTCCTTATAATTAAGGACCGTTACTACTGGGGGAAACAAGTAACTGTTTTATATTCATGGCTAAAACAAGAAGTCTTTCTCTCTGCTTAACAGCAAATGCCTCTTGGAATATATTTGGTGTTGGACAGCTTTGAACTAATGTTGAATTTTAAGTTAAATTAAGGGTTCACATTAACTAATGGGCATTTGTGACACACACACACACACCCACACATACACACACACACACACACGCAGACACTCACACAAAGCTATGATACTGCTCTTCTAATGTTAGGATAATTAAGTCATATAAAGATAATTTTGTACATTCTCTAATACTTTAGAAATGCAGATGTGCCTGTTTTTTTCCTCCTCTGAATGTAAAGTGAGTGATAAAAGCGAGAAAAGCATAAAAGTAGCCCTCAAATGAATTAATGCTGTACAGTGGGTGGACTAGGATTTGCACTCTTTTGCTTTCGTCGCTAGAAAAAAAAAAAAGGAAAAGGAAAAGAAATTCACAACACATAGGACTGTCCGTT
This sequence comes from Remorina albescens, assembly GCA_034769265.1. Lineage (NCBI taxonomy): Eukaryota > Metazoa > Chordata > Actinopteri > Carangiformes > Echeneidae > Remorina > Remorina albescens. The sequence continues at coordinate 24,528,080 of CM068494.1, forward strand.
AATAATGTTTACGCTATTCAGCTCTCATTGCTGGAATGCTGGAAAATGGATTGTACTTTGGCAAGGTGAGCCGATACCCCAGACGAATAGTTCTGTTCCATTCGCCTACGCTTTAAAAAAAGAAGTCTCTGCTCTTCCTCCCACCCGGTTTAAACCGTAATCCCTTAATACACGTTGTGTCCTCAGAATAGCTTAAATTGCAATTCTGGTGAAGTCCAAAAAATGCAGGATTAATTTGCATTAAGCAACTTCTGACTGTGCGTGCCAGACGGAGAGTGTGCTAACTCCAAAGGGTTAACAGCAATGTCAGAATCTCCTTCAGAAGCCACGTTGGGGTGAATACAATCAGAAACATCTGAAGCTGAATAATTATTAAAACTTGGCTGTGGTTGAGGAATGAAAAACAAGTCTGTCCTCTTGGCATTGGCAATTTGCTTTTTTTTTTTTAAATTTCCCTGACAAGGTGGGATTCTCAATCAAACTAGGCCGTAAACAGTCCCTGCAGCAATCCAGACCCACAGGTGTGTGCAGCACCACACACTGTATACGACCTGTGCCCGGCGTCCCGGAGGAGACAGATGGCGAACGCAGAGCGATGGGTAAAGATGACGAAACACATATGCAACACAGCGATTTTTTTTTTTTTTTTAAGTAAAGTCAAGGCGTGTGAGTTTTATCATCTCTCCATTTTAATACAGGTGAAATGAAACAAATGCAACAACCCTGTTTACACACGCTGCCTCAGGTGAGCACCTCCCTGGAATGGCGGCTAAAATGATCCCACTAGTACTGTAAATGTATGGGGTAAGAGTTACGTATTGTACACAATGTAGGTCACTTAAAATAGTATGTCACAAGTAAATAACTGGATTACAGGCCAGTGACAAATGAGTTGCAGTGCTGTCAATTGCAACACACCAAAAGGAGAAAGAATCTTCAAACGTCACATGCACCACAACCCCAAAACAGCAGACATATGTTAGATCTTTTTTTTTCTTTTTCTTTTTTTTAACTCTGGCCTTGGAGACCTGCCATATAGATATAAAAAGCCCAAATGAGAAACAGAAACTCTGTTAACATTTCTGTCCTTTCAGCCACGAATTATCTTTGAAAACATGTTGAATGAAGTACAAACAAGGGTGGATGAGTGTAAACTCCAACTGTCACAGCAACCATTCCTCACCATATCCCATATAACCTCTTTAATTATTTTCAATATTTACACTGATGTACACAAAATACACTCAAAAAGGAGATTTTTTTTTTCTCAATGCATTTAAATCCTCTTGTACATTCCGAGCCATCTGGGAAAAAAATAAAAGGAAAAAACCTGTATATTAATAAAAAATGTTCTCTTGGAGCATCTGTGTTTATTCCCCTGTGGTTTATCAGCGTGTTGCCATTCAGGTTGCATCCCAGGACACCTAACAGACGGGTGCAGTTGATATGACGGTGGCGCAGCCTAAGCCAGTTCCGCTTTTCACGTGTCAGTCAATACCATTGACATTTGGACCCATCAAAATAAAATCCAAAATACTTTTTGATTTTCTTTTCCTTTTCTAATCAACTGGTTTTATTGATCAACAGGCAGACGTGGGAGAAGAAACAAAACGAAAAAGAAAGAATAAAAAAAAAAAAAAAAGGTGTAACTGGGCAGGGCTATATAGGAGGTGGTAACTGTCATGTTCATCACGTTGTTCTTTTTGATATTATCTTGGTTATTATTTTGTTACAAAAACAGTGGAGCGCCATCCTGAGGTGGTGCTGTTTCCTGATCGACTGACGCATGGAGGGTCTTGTTGATGACTGGAGAAGGCTTGGAGGATTGTGTGAGAATGTGTGTGTTTGTGTGTGAGCTCGTGTCGTGTGTCTGTGTGTATATGTGGGGTTTTTGTATAAGAAGGGAAACGTGTACGAGAGTGTCTCGGGATGAACCGTTTCACGTCAGTTCCGCTGTCACTGTGAGGACGAGTGCCATCCACGTCAGTCCGAGCACGTCCGCGCGGGAGGCCCCATCTATGAATACCAAACACACAGCAGGTCAGACCCCGTCTTCTGATCAGCACATGAGCAACGTCAAACATCAGTGAAACCCACTTTACATGACTCATATACAACCATTGTGATTTAATTGGTTGTCTCAACATGACCCACAATGCATTTGCTTCTTCTGGAATGCTTCTTTTACAAGATAATAGTCATAATAATAATTTACTTTACTCACAGAGCACCTTTCAAATCACTGTTACAAAGTGCATAAAAGGTGAATATAAATTTGAGGATGAAATTGGTAAAACAATTAGCAGTCTAGAAACTGAATTTTAAAACAGTCTAAAGGGTTTAACGACATTGGGGAGGAGATGTAAAAGAAAAGTGCGACAAGGTCCAGAGAAATCTGATGTTTTAAAGTGATTAAATTAAACAATAAAGTATGAAATGGGACAACGTAATAGCACATAATTAGAAGTTAGGAGTAGATTTAGCATCAAGAAGGAAGGCCTATAAAAATGTGTCTTTAAAAAACGGACTAAAGAGCTCTCCAGTCTAATCTCCTGTATATTGCACTGTTACATGATTACGTGAAAAAAATAAATTGTTCTAGCGGCTGCAACCTGAAGTTACATTTGTTTCTCGGACCGCAGGTGTGGCGACTTGGTGGCAGTCCTGCTCAGAGAGGATAATGAGAGCAACACAACTGTTCTTTTCATACAGCACACGAATTAATGGGAGATACACTCCACGGGGTTCTTTGAATTGCACAACGATGATATACCACGACACCAGAGAATGAATTAAAAAAAAAAAAAAAAAAAGTCCCCACATGTCTTCTGAATCAGTTTAGTTTCTTTCCTTCCGCTTCTTTTGAAGAATCTTCAGATAAAAATGAAACGATGAGGAACGGAGCCCCGCTTCTGTTTTTTTTTTGCTTTATCTTTTTTTAATGTTGTGAACTTGTTGTTCAGAGGCCTGCAACATGGATACTTGATTATAGAGGAGAGAGATCAACAGAGACAGCAGCTCTATTCTGCTATTGTTTTCTGTTGCTCCTCTATGGCTGCGCACCAAACATGACTGTGGAGCCGGAACTGGAGCCGCCGTGGGAAGAAAGCTGTGACTGAGCTGTGGGTGTGGCTTTGCTGAGATAACCTGGAGATTGTACAGATTGTGCCAAAGACTGTAGCTACAACACCAACAATTGCAATCATAAATTGAGCCTGACTGCATCAAGGCGTGGCTGGACTCATTTCAGTAAAAATTTGATCTGGCAGCAGTTAGACCCCTGACAGGTAAAGCAGCCCAACGAGGCTGGATGATGAAATGTTTTCTGCTTGCTGAGAAGATGCTGGTTCTATTATTATGAAATGGATCGTAAAGAAAAAGCTCCGCGTTTTTGCTCGGACGGTTTAAATGAAATGATCCGGGTTTCATGACGACGTCCATGAATGCGAGTCTCCGAAGAACAATAGAAAGTGACATTTTATATAACACACACCATAATCCATTCTGTTCGTGCAAGCCGTACACCTTTAGATAACAAGTGGCTCTTCTCAATAAGTACTTCATTTCTGCCTGTAATGGGCTCATCCAACCATAAGATCATCGTCTGAGGTCCCCCTTCCAGTCTGCAATCATGGATGCAAGTCGCCCAGCCATCTGTTTGCCTGTTTTTGGCTCAGACCTCAATGCATTTCTGCCAACCTGGTTTTTTTTTATTTTTTTTAGACAACTGGGACTGATTTCTGAGGCAACATGCTCTGTTTAATAAAGGATGACTCTGCCTCAGGTGTGTTGGACCTAAAAAGCCAGATGAAAACACAATGCTTCCTTTATGTGTGTCACTACATGACAACAGAGGAGTTTTGAGTCAACAGTCTTTATTTTAGTTTTTATTTAATTATGTTTTTTTTTTTTTTTTTTTTACTGTGGCAAGACACATCTGTTGTACTCCTACTGATCTGTTTCCTGCTCTAAAAGGGGATTTAAATTAGAGTTTTGCATAGTGGAAAACGACAGCTCGACCATGTCTGCCAAACAAATGTTGAAAAGGCAGATCAGTTGATTGCTGGCTCTTATGGTTTTTGTCATTTTTTTGACTCTGTGAATGCGGTCCATCCATCGAGACCTTGCTAATTGTAATGAATTTTGCTTTGTGATTGTTCATCCGTGTCTGTCCTGGATGATGCATTTCCCCACAATGAGATGACAAACCCCCAAAACTTCTGACACTTCTCCGGCTCGGGCCGTCAGGTTTAGCTTTATGTGGCAGAAATCTTGCCACATTTTTGTCTTCAATTTCACTCATCTGAAATTCAGTTCATTGCCCTACAGAATCGGCTTGACAACTTGTCTGTGAGAGTGGGACTCTGACAAAGATGAATGAAGATAACTCCTCACAGGAAAGTATAGCTTTCTGACTGACTGGCAGCGATGGTCTTCCCCAATCACACTATATAAGAAGTTGGGGTATTCAGGCAAGAACGCGGAGGGGCGTGTTTGTGGTGACCTGTTGGGGCATTTGTTGCGCACTCCAATTTGACTTGCATGCACAAGCATGTACGTACGTCCATGCTGACCCGATTCTGTCCTTGCTGTGACACGCCTGCTTTTGCGCTTGCCATAACATTTGCATATGCAGTTTTGCATCTCTGAGATATGACTAAGAGAGATGGGAATGGGTGGAAAGAGGGGAGAAAACCCAAGAGCAAAAGGGATGAGCGATAATGGATGTTTTTGAAGTGGGAAGAAAAGGGGCGACGCTCATGTCAGACTACATGATTGTTTAAATCTCATCTGACTGGGACATTTGTGCTTAAAGACAGCTCTGCTTGCCATCTGCTTGGGAAGCTGTTCACACCATTCACTTGGGACAAACATGGGCGTTGCCCCCAGACACTGGGGATTATAAACCATGCAATTACACCATTCCAATACATTTTCCAGTCTATCAGCAACAGCCCACTCCAAGAGAAAAAAAAACCTATTAAATATCAGGTTTTATTTCTTCATGGTACAGAGGTTACACTCTACATTTAGTGCACGAAGGATTATTTCATTTACAACTAATAAATACACAGTTATGTGGATTGATTCAACGTGCTGCTACATTATAGCTCTTCATAGAGCTTGTGGGAAATGAAGCAAACAGTCTTACTTTTATAAATGAGTTTAAATGAGCTGCTAATGAGTCTTACAGTTCATGTACTTTTTCCTGGCTATTTTTTTTGGGGTCACACTCTGAAGTGTCTGTTGAGGAATGGAAAGGAAAGGAATCTTTTTTTTTTTTTTTGAAACACTTAAGATTAATCTACTCATCATAGAGCCTGAGCACTGAAAGCCAAAATCAAAATCAAAGATCGTGAGGCAGGCTGTAGAGGATAATAGGAAATATAAATATGATGGAAGGTGGGACAGACAGAATAGACGAGAGCGGGTGAAAGAGAGGTTGGCACCGGGAGAATGAAAGCAAGTATAAAAAGCCAGTGAGGAGGGAAAATAAAAAAACAGACAGAAAGATTGAAGTCGAAAGAGACGGAAGGTGGCAGAAAAAAGGGAGAGACAGAAAGGTTGTTGTCACAGCCCTGCGGCTTCTCCTGACAATTCCTCATCTTTACATATGATAATCTCAGAAGCCGCAAATGAGCCACTACTGCACGTATAAAACGCCAATAATCTCGCACTCAACCAAAGTGACAGGCTCCGTTAGTCACCGGGAGAGGCTTGTTGCTCGCTGCTACTGAACATGAAGATGAATCCTGACTGAATCACTCCGGCTCACAGTCTATCTGGGGCAACGCATTCAGGACAGAATGAGAAACATCCACCTGCCAATATGTTGGGTGATAAAACCACAAACCGCAGCGGTGAAATTTCCCCTGGAGATTCATAATATATTCTGATTCTTATTCCGATACTGCCACCCCGAAAGAGTTTTTCCCCTCTCTGATCAGTGACAGCTTCCTGCACCGAATTTCCTCACTCAAAAGACTGCAGTGTCACACTTTCCTCTCAAAACAGTATAACTGGAATCATGAGATGCAGTTCAATGAAAACACACACACAGACGTGAGGTTGGTCATTGCTGTGGTAGAAATACTTACTGTTCTGATTCTGCGGGTTTTTCATCATGCTTGGATTTTCTGTTGGGAAAACAAAACAAAACAAAAAAACAACAAAAAGAGATCAGGAGTGGGACGACAATCAATCAGTGTACTTGTTAGTGAAAGAGTGAGCGATTCAGTGAAGGAGGGAATTAAGAAGAGGATAAAGAGCGCAAGACGGAGGAAAAAGACAGAGAGAAGGAGAAAAAATGTAATCTCTGACAGAGGTTATGGCTTTCCAATGAAGCTGAACTCTTGTGGTCCTGAAGAACAGGCTAAATAGCACATCCACAGTGAAAAAGAGTGTGCCTGCTAATGGAAGTGGGAACACAGAGCACTGCACCAGAGCAGCCAGGACACTGAAGCAGAGGCAGCTACAGCAGCTGCCAAGCCAGACAGGCTGGGAAAGGGGTTCTGAGAAATTGACTCCACCTTTAATAAGTTGCGCCAATGTCTACGCCGCACAGCACACTCCGACAATGTATTTCCCCAGTTCTCAGGAGTGATAAAGTAATTGCAAAGGAAAGAGCAGTAGTGCTTGCAGAGAATTAGCAGCAACCCTGAATTCCACTTTGTGAGCTATTTATGGACATCAGACTTGACATACAGAAGGTGGAAGCCACATATGCAGCACAGCGTGAAACCTTTCAGTGAGATCGGCTGGACGGGTGAGACCTTAAACTCTTACCATCGCTTCTCCTCGGAGGGCACGCTGAAATTAGTGTTTGCACTTTACTTATGCACACTTGTTTCCGCCCGCTCGTGGAAATTTGCGTATGCATACATATGCTCATGTTTCCGCGTGTGTGTGCATTTTGGGTGCCTGCCTGTGTGTGTTGCTGCCCTGGCTCCTCGGTGCTGACTCACTTTGCAGTAATCTCAGAGGGTATTATCGCCGAGGGTGGCTAAAGATGTACATCATCAAGATGTGAGCATTGCCCATCATCTGCGTGTCTCTATACCAAGCTGTCATTACACTCTATTATTCCTGATGATGTATATTGAACACTCTGCCAAGCGGGCAGAGCCCCCAAATCCGTCTATCTCCTCATCCCCCAGGAGAGAGAGAGGAGTCTCAGCTCAAGGCCACAGGGGACAGTGCCAAGGTCACTTAATCACCATTTACTTCCCCTAAGCGTGCATGGAAGCAATCTACAAGGAGACAAGCAGACAGATGGGCCACAGTAGGCACGTAGCCGATGACACCTGAGGGTGCACCGGGGTGTTAAATAGACATTAGTGCTCTTCCTAGCAAAACGCCTCCCAAGGTAACGCCTCCCCAAAGTGGTACTTTCCCCTTACAGTGGGTTCTTATTAGACCCGCCCAGTGCTTTGTACATTTGTGACATACTTTATTAAATCCTGTTCACAGAGGTGTTTCGGGCAGGAGGATTTTTAAGAAGTGACGGATACAATATCCTTTGTTTCAGAGTCGATGAAGTATGAAAATATCGTCGACCTGATTTACATTAATAGGCCGCTCCAGGGCGGAAGTGCATACGTGTGCATACCGCACACATTCTGCGTGACTCGACTCCTGGAAGGTGCAAACGTCAAAAGCCCTCTTCAGACAAGGAATATGTAACACTGCTGGCTTTGTCTATCTATAGTAATGTCTCCTGGGCCTTCAGACGCAGCTCTCTGCGAGCCAAATGTTCCCCTTATTGCTCCATTCAAACACGACGGAGCCGTTATAGGCGGCGCTTTACTGCCTGTTCGATATTTAGGACCTGGAGCAAAAGTTTCACCGCTGCTTTTCACTGCTGTGGCTCTATGAACGCGGTGGTTTTCAACCTATGAGATGGGGCCCACTGCTGGGCCACAAAGGTACTGCAAGTGGGCTGAGAAACGGTACAATAGTTACATTTTTGGTGGAAATATACTGAAATGACGAAAAGGATTAAAATATGTTTCAAAACTCTTTTCATTCTCGTATTCGGCTGCATCACTGAAATAAGTCAACGACCCCATTGTTTACTTGTTTGCTATCTCCGTTTGATTCCTTGATAAAATATGATATCTGAGGCAGAAACCAGAGAATCCGAATGGTTAGCTAGTTATCAACAGCCAGACACGAATGATCAACCAATAAATGATCTCATCCACCGTCAGACAAAAAAGAAATGTTTAGCTTCCCCTGTTTCAAAGCATCGAAATCTTCTAGATCTAAATATTACTTCAATCATATCATTTATGGGACTGAGGCCAGATGAGACATAAATGATCCAAATAATTTCTGCATATTTAACGGTGTGTGCGCTGCAGCCTTTCAAGTTCATTCACACCAACTTAAAATGATGGGTTCAAAAACGGGGGTTAAGGAAGCCAGCGGCTGTTACTCTGCAGCAGAACTGGTTTAATTAGGACACCGTCTGCTGATAGAGATTTTTGAGAAGAAGAAGCCCAGAATGGCAGATCCCAATATTTTCCACAAGCTCCCAGGGTAAACAGATCCAGAGGGGGCAGCACACACCGACATAACAGAGCCTGTAAGGAATCCAGCTCCCACATCACCAGCGGTAAATGAACACCTTCCAGGTTCCAATGAACATGTTACCTTGGTTTGGCCATTGAATAAAGTGCTTTCCGAACACTGTCAACAACAAAGGTCCTTTGAATTCATCACGGGCCCCTTTGATGCCTCTGTTGGCTGTTGGTGTTTAAATTGAGAGAGTAAAAGATGAAGCATTGATGGAATAGTGGCCGAATCCCTCATGAGAGAATAGTTATGCTCACTAAGAGCAGCCTTAAAAGGAACGTGTTGTTGAGCCAATTAGAAATACAATCTCTTATTAATCACGCACTTAGCTGCATTAATGATTCATACCTAAAAACGGTCACATAAATCTCTTAAGTATTTTCCAGAGATACTGTAGATACATGAAATGAATTCTGTAGAATTTAATAATTTTCTGTGAAACTTAACTGTGTGATTCTATAAGTGTTCGGGATAATTCTTGTGGAGCCAAGTTGTACAGTGGAGAAAAAAAAAAAAAAGAAAAAAGTTTCATTACATTTTTCCTATAAAAAAAATGTTTCATTTTCATCATCTTCTGAATAATTAATCAAACAAGAATCCTATTTCAGTTCCACTCACAGTCAGGGCCAGAGCGCGATGGCTTGGCTGTGTGTACATACCGAAGACTATGAGGCGAGTGTGCGTGTCCGTGGAGCCCAGAGGATTCTGGGCCGTGCAGCGGTACATGGAGCCATTGAGCTCGGCCGGCACCCTCTCCAGAATCAGCTCCTTCCCCTCCCGCTCGGTGCTGCCGTCCAGCAGGCGGCCTCCCACCCGCGTCCAGGTGAAGAGGGGCTCAGGGAACACCTCGTTCTATCAACACCCAACACCCAGATGGGACGGATGAAAGTGGGGGGGGGGGGTTAGAGAAGGAAGTGGAAAAAGGGAAGGCAGGGTGAGAAAGACAGCGGTGTAGAGAAAGTCTCACTCTCAGTCAAGAGATTAAGAACAAAGGATACATGAATAATACAAGCTCCAATTTTTTCCCTAATGCAACAGCAAGTTAACAACATGCATTAATAATCAACACCACTTTACAACAGTCTTTTCCCCCCTTCACATTTTTCAGTACCCCAGAGAGCAATCCCCCTCATTTCCAATTTAAAAAATATAACCATCCATGAAGCGCCATTTCATTCATACCAGCGCACTGACATGTTCATAGATAATACAAGGACACAGGGAGGGCGAACCCCTCTCTGAGCTGCTTTTCCTCACGCACGCTGCACCACTTTCACATACTGACATGCACACAATTTATCTCCTCCACCGTCCATTTGATATAGCTTTGGAAATAAAAAACCTCTGGAATACAATTCAGCAGTGCGAGACTTTTTGGTGCAGGCTAAGGTGTTTGCTGCACTCCAACCTCACGTCAAAAGACACAGCATGTTACCAGGACATCAGAAGCACTTGACACAAATAAGAGAGAGGCCTTTATCTACTCGCAAAGAAAATTAGCGATTCATGATGAAAGGTCTCGTCTCATCTTTCGTGACAAACACAGTGAATTAATTGAGAACAAAAAGAAAAAAAAAACAATAGAAATTGAGGTCCTCCATTCGCTGAAACTTTTGTAAAAAGTTAACTTCACACTTTGGTTAACAACGTTCGCATGTTGGTAGACGTGTGTGATTTCAGAAATAGGTGGCTTTCTTTGATAAATAAACAGACGTGGGGTCAAAGAAATTTACCTGGAAAAAAAAAATTATTCAGTTAACGGTGCATGAAGCGAGAGTTGAGTAGTGCACGATACGGCTCTTGCTTTTTTCTAAGCACAGGGGACCGTTTACAGTCATCATCCCTCCCTTCAATGAATGTAAACTGCACATTTTGGTCACATATCAAAATCACGTGGCCAAACAAAGCCAAACACTCGAGAGGTTAGATACTCTTCTCTGAAAAAAGGCCTGACCTGAAAGTCCCCTTAACTGTGTGAAAAGACCCGCTGAAATGGTTTCATAAAGTGAAAAATCTTTAATGAACTGGTCTATAATTGTGTTGGAGCTGGTGAATGGCGGTGTCTAGCCTTTTAGAATAAATGTTAATGTTCTCCAGTGTCCGTGTTTAAATCATGACAGAGGTTAAATGAGTTAGCAGCCTGGGACAGGCTCCTGGGAAAAGGTCACATCAAGATTTAAAAAAAAAAAAAAAAAATCCCGACTAAACACTAAAAGGGTTTAAGTGAGGCCTTCCTGTCACGACGCCCCAAGAGCCTGTGAAGTCCAAATTAAAAGGATCTGTGCACTGTGCCGCTGAAACCATCATCGCCCTATTTAATCTCATACATAAAGCGACAAGAAGAGGGAATACAAAATAAAATCCAGACTACGGGATGATTGTTCTTAGCAAACTCCTCTGACAATAAACCAAAGGGGAAACCGGCATCTTACTGTGTAAGAAAGGCGGGAGGCAAAATTATCAGTCTTGACACACAATCTTATCTGCTTGTGAAACCCTAAAGCCTGGGCACAGTGAAGGATAAGGGAAATTTACTTTCTGATCAATCTCCACTGATGCCTGTGCTGCCGAAGGCGCCGTCTGGCTGTGTGCCACAGTCGGCTGTGTTTACAATAGCTAGTCGTAACAATGTTTAAAGAAAATCTTCAAAAAATAAAAATGAAATAAATTCTCAAGGTCGAAATGGACATGTGAAAATATGTGTGCGATCAGTTTGCTGTATTTACCTGTGGACATAAAATGAACCAGCAAAATCTGATTTCTAACACGTGTAAAACTGATGATTCATGCTGTAGGCCCGCGTCAGGATTAGTCCCATCCTCTTCCCCTGTCAGACAGATCAGGACCATCCACAGGGAGTTCACTCTTTTTTTTTTGTCAGAGGATAACAATGACACAAAGAAAGTCATTTTTTGCAGTTTCATTGGGATTTCGGATTTTTTGCTCCGATTTTTTGCAATCTCGGTTCAGACGCACAACCTACAGCTCCAGTCGATGGCTGAGGGGGCGTCGACTTAAGGCAGGTTAAGGCACGGCGTGCCTGTACGTGTTGCTCTGCTGTATGAGGTTCCTCTGACACTGTGTGTAAACAATACTGACTGAACACATCATGTTGGAGCAACTGCAACTCAGAGAGGAGAGGAGGAGATGGTGTGTGATCATTAAAGTGATTCAATGTAGAAATACAAACTAAGCTTAAGGAAGATGAACATGGAGCTCAGACAGCTCAAATGGACTCTGCATCAGATTAGATCAGACCAACTTCACCCATTCATGGATTAAAAAATAAATAAATAAATAAATACATTTCTTTGACTTGATTTGTTTTCGTTAAAAATTTAGCAGCCAGAAGTTTTACTGAGTACAAATACAAACCACAGGCAAAAAAAAAAGAAGCGATGTTTATTTGATAGGTCATATAAACAAAATTACAGTTTGACAAATTTAAACTGTCTGTGTGTTTTCATAAATGTTCTTCGCTTTCAACAGAGTCACCACAGAGGACGATTTAACAGGCTTAACTACACATTCACACCTTAACAACGCCTAAATCAACCACAGCCTTTAGTTGTTTTTTTTTTATCCAACCCCATGCACTTACCCCAGGCGATCCTACCTGGAATCCTTGCACAGTGATGCGCACTGTGTCGCCTACCTTTGCCCTACTGGGGGACATCAAGAGTTTAGGGCCCTTAGGAGCAGCTGAAAAGAGAGAGAGGGAGGAAAAAAGGAGACAAAGAGAGAAAGGTCATTGTACTGAGCATGGAGAACAAATCCTGCCGGACACCTGTTTTGTCACAGAGGGAGAGAGACAAATACAATTTCCTGTCAATTAAGGTCACGGGGCAAGAGGCGAGGGACCTGCAGGTTTCTTTCATCCAAAGCTCTGCGCTGGATTTATTCCCCCATAGAGAGGAAAGGGAACTAAATTGGGTAGATACTCATTACTAGAGGAGAATGGGAGTGCATCGGGTGGAGTGTGGAGACAGTGAGATAAGGGGCACTCAGAGAGCTAATTCCCTTGTCTTGGTGTGGACAGCAGCACCCAGATGGCTTTCATTTGGACCCTCTAAAACAATGGAGGTGGGTGCAAGCAGGGGCGAGCGCATTGCAGATTGTAATATTCCAAGATTTCGGGGGGGGGGGGGCTGGTGATCGTCCCATGCATGTCATGTCAAGATAAAATGAGTGATTTGCATAATGTTATGAAAAGGTAAGTCATCCCATTGTGGCTAAACAGCAACCTACGCAGCATCCGGCCCATATAAAAGCGGTTCTGCACGATTTGAGATGATTAACAATTCCTCTAAAGATAACTGCTCCGCATGCTGCGCAGGTCCATATGTCAGACAAATGGGCTGAGCAACACATGCAATGAGACTGAGGCTGAGGGCGGCCTATCAATAACGCCTGTACAAGTCCACCCCAGGAGTTCTTCAGTTAATTTATAAATAAATCAAATACTTGGCTTGTTTTCATTGATGAGTTAAACCAAAGGATAAATAAATAAACAGACAAATGGTCTCAGTTTTTAGCCATTAATCTGGAGCAAAACCGTCCACTGTGGCTAATGGAGCACGACCCTTTTTTTTTTTTTTACAAGCCTGCATCAGACTAATGAATTAGGACCTAAACAGTCATGTGCGTAAATAGGATTGAGCGTGTGGCCTTGCCCGGGTGCTGTATAACACATCCAGGTATGTTTTATAAAAGAGAAGCAAGGAGACCCGAAAAGCATGGAGAGACACAAGGGAGCGAGGAAGAACAGATATTCAAAAAAGAAAAAAAAAAAAAAGACTTCACCACCACCACCTTCAGGCAGCTCCTCATTTGGTGTAAACGGATTCATTCAGCCAGAAAAATCAGCGCATAGCAGCTCCAACTGGTGAAAAGTCAAAGAAAATATCTTCAAGTTGGTAACTTCTTCTCTTTTAAAAAAAAAAAACATTAATGGAAAACATCCATGTATTTATACTGGCTATCCAAGACATCATGTAAGCAGTTTGACATGGCTAAATGTTCCATCTAATGCCGACAATGGATGGCATTTCACAGGCCGGTTTTGGCATCACAGTGTGAGGCATCTTTCCATCGCCCACACACTAACAGAAGGGTATTTTTAAATACTGGTGTCATGGCGTCACTTAAAGCTTGCGAGGCATATGGCCGGGGAAGATGATGGCTGATTTCTGGGATTTGCTCCAACAGTGACAGTTGGTGTCCTACGTCACCACCTTTGATGAAGTGCAGCATGCGGTGTGATGGACATAACAGCCACGGAGGAGGAGGAGGAGGGCCTCGTGGGGGGAAATGAGCCACGGTCCCATGAGACCGTCACCTAAGACCCAACTTTTTCAGTTTGCAACAGCAAACTGTTATCACTAAACAATATATACAACATGTTGCAGAATGTAACGGATAAAAATCATGAAGTTTTCTTGTCTGGGGATATGAATATCAACTGGTTCTCAAATAACTGCAGTTTGAAAAAGAAGTTGAGTGATGCAGCCGCTGTATGTAACTTATCACAGATCATAAATGTACCGACAAGAATCAACATGAACGGTGATAGAACCTCGTCATCAACCTGTATTGATCACTTCTTTACAAATACTCCAGATAATTGCTCAAAACCAGTTTCTATACCTGTTGGATTCAGCGACCAACATTATTGCTTTGACAATAAGAACAAGAGTTCCAAAATCCGGACCTAAGATCATATTTAGAAGAATGTATAAGACATTCTCTGCAAAGGATTTTATAGAAGACTTAGAAAATGTAAATTGGAAAACTGTTCTGGATTGTTCGCATGCAGAGGTTGCATTATTCACTTTTATGGAGTTATTTTCTGCTGTCTTTGATAAACATGCTCCAATCAAGAAGTTGTCTGTTAGATCAGTTAAAGCCCCCTGGACTGACAATGAATTGAGATGCTGTATGAAACAGAGAGATTTACTGAAAAATCTGCTATTGCAACGAGTAATGTAGGCAGGCAGGCTTACCGATCACTCAGAAACAAACTAAACAAACTAAAATGAACAGACAAAAAACAATACTATCTATCCAAGTTGGTAGAGTGCAAGAATGACAGTAAAAAATTATGGAGAACATTTAAAGAAGCTATAGGTAAGGATAAAGGTAACAAAACATCTGAATTCACTGAACTAGAGCTTGAAAAATTGATTCTAACAATTAAATGTGACAAACCCTCTGGTATTGACAATCTAGATGGAAGACTACTACAGCTAGCAGCTGGAAGTGTGATTGAGCCCATATTTCATATATTCAATTTATGTTTTCATGATTGTGGGTTTCCTCAGTCATGGAAGATAGCAAAGGTAACTCCATTACCTAACATAACAGCAGAGAGCCGTTTTCAGGACCAAACAGCAGGCCAATTAGCACTCTACCTGTCTTGGATGATGGTGGAGGATAGACTAGCATGCAGCCTTATTCTGTTTTCGAAAAACATCTGGATCTTACCCAAACCTGGCTTATTGCTTATGCAGCTTATACCAACAAATAATAGACACAGCTATGATACCAGACTGGCCCTAGGTAATCGCTTTACTCTGTCTATGCCCAGAACCAACGCATTGAAAAAAACGGTAATGTATAGAGCAGTCACATACTGGAACCATCTCCCCCCATATCTAATTGCAACAATCAAAATGTCAAGTTTTAAAAAAAGACTAAAGCAAGCTGTAGTTGGAAAGGAAATTAGGATCGATCCTACATAAACCCTGCAATTATATATTACAAACTGTTATTATATACTATAAATTTATATACTATTGCAACTACTAATTTAAACAAGCTGCAACTATGAACTATTATAAAAAAGCTGCAATTGAATAGATATTAGGATGGTTCCTATGTAAACCTTGTAATTTCGTTATTATAAATTGTCTTTGATTGTTCATAAGAGGATGCAGATCTGGTGATAGTAGCAAATATTGTTTCTTAGGATGCTGATGTTTGTGGTCGGTTATTTAATCTTTTCTTTTCTTTTTGTTTTTTTAACTTATTATTTTTGGAATTCTGGTGAATGTTTTCACCCTTCTTGATTTGTAATTATTGTAATCTTTTGTCTTTTGGCTTTTGTGTGCACCCCAGGAAGAATAGTCTCCACATGGTGAAAACTAATGGGGATCCTTATCAAATAAACAAATAAACTTACAAAAGGGCCGGAGAAAAAAGCATGCCCTCCAGAAATACAACTGTGCTCCCCGCATCAGGTGTGCTTTCATAAAAAGCCAAGACATCAACAGGCCCGCCCAGCTTCCGTGAAAGAAGGGAACCTGTCGCATTAGCCGGCTGACTGGGTTCCGGTGAAAATGAAAAGTCGGACAGGCATGCAACTGAATTTAGAAAGGCCCGGCTGGCTTGCTGGATCGCTCTGTAGTAGAGAATCTGGCGCCGGCACACCAGACGATGACCCAAAGCCGGGAGATGCGACAGATTGAAGGATACGGAGCCAAAGTGCAGGTGAACACAGACGCAGACAACATTCTAGGTAAACATAAGAAATCCGTGTTTGCTCAGGCAAACAGACAAAGACACACAGACATTTACATACAAATAGCCATACACATATATGCACACACACAAAATCCCACAAAAAACACACGCATGCATACACAGAGACCTTGGCCGCCTTTCCTCAAACTGAGCATCTGCTCTTTGATATCACAGTCTGGCAAAGCAATGTCTATGAGATGTGAGGACGACTGGATCTCATCTCAGTGCTGTACAGTGAATGAAATGTGAATCCCACCATTTGTCCAATAGAGCTGAATAATAAACACATTCTCTCCTCTCAGTCCAAGGCAGAAAGAATTTCAATTCATTATTAAGATGCACTTGGTACACAAATACGGCGGTGCAGAATAGACTGACCTCATGAGCTCGCAGTGCTGGAGCACTTTCTCAGACGCTCAAGGTCTGGCGCCAGATTCAGGTTCATTTGTATGAGGAGCACGGAGCCAACCATGAATATTCACGAAGTGTAATACAACTTTGGTCGATTGTCAGACTGTCGCCCTGTCTCATGTGGCAATATTACATTTCTGAAAGATTTATTACTTGCGAGTTCTGCAAAGTCCTCCTTTTCATTTCCTGACCAAACACACCTGAGAGAACCAGGAGTGTCTGGGTGTGTGTGTGTGTGTGTTTGTGTGCAAAGTGTAAGTCACAGCCAGAGTGCAATTATGCACTTATTGCTGCATGACATAAATGTGCTGCTTAGGAACAACAAACACACACTTTGTGCCCTCATCTCTTTTGATGTCTCACTCCATCTCTTTAACAGAACAAAGGTTGTGATAAATGAATGGCTTCAAACAGAGAGGAAGGCTTGTCGAATTATTAACACCTCTGACATTTAGCAGGAGTTTCACAGGACCAGTTCCCTGCAGGGTGTGTCATCTGTTTCACCATCGACCAGTGAAAGACGCTCAGAGCTGTAGAGCCCTCGCTGAACCGCTTTGTCTGGGGAAGACAGCTCATGCCATTATACCGTCAACTGATGCTAATGCATGCGATGTGCTGCATTTCCATTCACTTGGGTCACGACAGCCAATACATGCTAAAAGACAATTTTCACACAGGACCATGTTCCCATTTGAAAGGGCCAATGCCGTTTGCAGCAATTGGTTTTAAATAGGGGGCTCTCATCTGGTCAGATATAATATATAACTCAGTGATTGAAAGAATACTGCTGGCCCCAAAGTTTATATTTCTCTTAACATCGGAAGATCTGAAAAATTCAAAAAAGCAGTGTGAACTGACTTATTGAATCTTTGCATTGTTGTCTAAACAATATTAATATAACATCAATTAGGCAAATTATCACACTGTGTTATTATTTTAGGCATGACCACTGCAATTTATTTAATGTCACTCCCTCACAGGCTCTTTCGTCGCCAAGAATGCCCAACAGTGCACCAAACATGCATCAATAAACATGGAAAAAGTCACTATTTATCTTGTTTATGCTGCTGAGTGATGATTGCTAAAAGCCAAAGTAAACAGATGAACTAGCTTATAAAAATTAAACTAGATGTTTGTGAACCATTTTAAAGGTTTATAAATATCAGGCCCGGGGCTTCATCCTTCCATCCTGCAGAAGTTTTTTTTTTAAACTAACAAAGAAAAGCACATTCTTCATGTCTTTAACGAAAGCTCATTGATTCAAAAGGTACATCAGAAAGGAGTGTCCCTTCTTCACTAATTGAGGCCCTGTAGATTCACCCTATTTACCCAGATATGTGTATAGATTCTGGCAGGGACTTTTCTTGGCAAAAAAAGAATGAAGAACTAAAATTAACCCCCCAAAAAAAGAAAGTTTTTTTTTTTTTTAGATCAAGCAACATTTTGTGAGAACACTATCAAAAAGAGAGCCAGACTTATGGATTGTTCAATTTAGGACCACAGGATCTTCTGCCAGTCGATTTAAATTCAGTCCTCAATGGAATATGAATCATTTCATTTGATTTATATAAATAAAATGTACTGTATTTTTAATTAAAGTCAACTCATCACTTATCTTGTCTAATGACAGTGAACCACAGCTAAGGCAGGAAAAAGCAGTGAGCTGCCATGTTTGCATGAGATTTTAACAACTTAATGTCATTTTTTTAAAACCCTTACACTTCCTGACAAAAAAAAAAAAAAAAAAAAAGACAGTTTGTGTACATTGACTCAGACTGACCACAGTTGCTTGCGGGCAGAGCGAGAGGGACACTTTTAATTAATTGAAAAACGATGATTGGAGATAAAATACTGACAGTGAGACAATAGTCAGCAGGCAAACATGTACCTGATTCACGGTCTTTTCCTGCCTTCAACCATCGCTCGCCTCTCGTGGAAGATAATGTCTCTGTTTATCGTGTCAGGATTGCGTGGCTTGTCTCCAGGAAGACTATGCCAACTTATTGCCTTTGAAGTGTGAAATGGGTGCGCTGGAAGCCATCTTTTATAAAAAAAACAAAAAACAAAAACTAAGCGTGTACGTGTCCCTTTTGGATCACATACTAATGAAACTAAACTTTTCCCTTTAAGTACGATTCCTGTTTTCTGAATTCTGTATCTGCAACACTACTTCTTTTTCTTTGATTTGAACTTAACTTTTTTTTTTTTTTTTTTTTTTGTTGCTTTGATACACGTTCGCTGCCATTGTCATTCTCTCCTTGAAATAAAGTGATGAAATTTAGAAGCGATATTTCTCTTAAAAGGACTAAAGTGTGAGACTGATGAGCTTAAGGGAAGTGCTCATTGAAGTTCGAAGAAGGGCGGCGTCCCTGAGATTGTCTTTCCAATGACATAACAGTGGTCAGCGCGTCTGAATTCTCATTTGACTTCTCTAATTCAGGTTGACTTTTTCAATAACGGCACTGAGTTAACTCAATCTAGAAACAGACAGCTCGATGAATTGCCCTGTCAGTCACTTCGGAGTTTTTGCATTCGCAGCTGAACTGGCAATCTGCTCAGCTGTAACACAATTAAGCAGCTTCAAATGAAAATCAGTGTTGTTCTGAGTACATTTGCAAGAGAGACATAAGGGGGCCCAGTTGGTTTCCAAGTGCGGCAAGGGGGATACAAGGAGACAGCAGGAGATTAAATGGGAGAAGGAACGAGACAAGTGTTTGGGCAGGAGTGGTACGAGGAATCGAAGACAGATGAGGTGGTGGAGGGTTGAGAAAAACAAAAAAAAGCAGGGAGCTTGTACAAAAACCTACTCACCCAGGGTGACCTCTGTCTGCATGGGCATGGACAGCGCCGGATGCTTGACTTCACAGCTGAACAAGGCGTCGTTATCCAGCTGAGGGTTGAGGGTCCAGGTGAGTCGGGCCTGCACCACCACAGAGCCGTCGCTCTGGGGGATGTGAGTGTGGCTGAAATAGTACAGAGGGTCCGTGCTGTGGACCCAGCGGGGGAACTCCCGGCTCACCACCGTCTCCGGGATGACCTCGGTCGCAGGGCTGGGCTCCGAGGCCTGCTGGCCCTGAGTGTGGACGCGCTGGGGGCTGTCTGTGTACAGACGGGCCGAGCGCCCCTCGGGATCCAGGAGAGAGAGGGAACGCTGCAGCTTAGTGTCATCGAGGTCCCTGCTGATGAGCGGCCTCGCTCCTCTCACCCCCGCTGAGCCCCCCCCTTGCTCACTGGTGGAGGGTTGAGTGTAGGAGATTACCTCTATCAGCTCCCCATCCCGCTTGAAATATACCTAACACAAGAACAACGGGAAGGGAAGAGCAAAAAGAAAGACTAAGAGTTAAATACATTTAAACTTTTTTTTTTTTTTTGGCGATGACAGCTAACTAATAATTAAAAAGAACAAATTAGTCCAACACCCATTCTCATGTCTGGCTTTTTCACTGCTAAATGTATTTAGCTGTATTCATCAGCCAGGTTCCGACTCTTGTCTGTCAGCCATTTGGTTCAGAGCAGGTACTGCAAAATGGGTTGAATGGGGCTTTTTTTTCACCGGAAACTGATGCCAAATGCGCTAATGGGGTTGGTGAGAGTGAACAAACTCAGTAAATTTGCAAACTCCAAAACCAAAACATTGAACTAAATAAAAAAATAAAATAAAATAAAATGCAAGACTCTGCAGAGTTGTGAGGAAGTGCATCATAAGAACCTTCATCTGATATTTTTATTTCCATTGTTGATATACATGGTATTGATCATCGCAGCAGCAGGAGTTCAATTTTAAACCAGTTCATCTGCCGTGTCAGTCCTTTAGTCAGATCGGAGAGGTTTCCCCCCTCCCCAACATTTTGCAGGAAATTCCTCACCATTTCATTAGCCTATCAACACCTCTGGCTGCCTAATCTCCTGACAATTCATGCCCCCATTCCTGCACATCACCTCCAGATATTAGCATTGAAATAAGGTTGTGTTGTTGTTGCCTGTGGTGCTGATAGTTTGGAGCAAATATGCCTTCTTTATTTTTTTTTTTGTTTTGTTTGTTTCTGAAGAATAGAAAATTTTATCTAATTTAATCCAGAACTTCTTGGCCACTTTTGGTCATTTTAATTAAATTTGCCAAAGATCAAATAGGCACTATTGTAAATATTGCATTTTACTGTATTGTGCGAGGCTTTTGTGAGGACGAGGTTGGGGCTTGCTTTGAAATGGTGCCACCTCGGGGTGCTGATGCCTCCGGTGGGTAAACACCAATAGTGAGTATAAACAAGTGCAGATAAGGCCAAGCACTTGATGAACAGCTCCAGGTAAAATTGTAAATTCACAATAAGGATAGATTCTATAATCCCTGGACTACAATGAAGCTCTACAATATCCAACTCTCTCTATAAAAATAAATTCACTTTTAGTCCCTCGTTTCCTCGACGCTTCCACTGACAATCCTGTCAAGTTCAATTAAAATGAAAAGCTCTAAAGAATGCAACATGTTTATTTACGAGTGGGGAGATTTACTTTTAAATGAGCTGTTATTTTTCATATATATATATACGTTCATTCAATTTAAGTTTTATTTGAGTGGCTTTACTTGATGGATGGAGTCTGTCTGCACGGGGCTCCCTTTAGTTTATGAGGTTATGTTTGCCAGGACAGATGCAACATCATTATACTACAAGCTGTGTTGTCCGGCTGGGTTGAATCGCAGTCTTTATAGCCAACTCTAACAACTTTCTATTGCTTGCCATCGAAGCTGGCTGGTGCATATCCGCACCGGGGCTGGGTTACCCTTGCTCAAAGGCAGCACTGATTGTTGTCAGCACCATTGATTGAAAATAATTAAATAAAATTAAAAACCCGAATGACTCTTTCTCCTAACCAACCTGGAGCTCCTACAGTACCTGCGGGCCTCTAATTGCTCCATGGCCCCATCTACCTGCGGTGGCCTTCCAGTATAGATTAAGGGTTAATTAAAACAAGCACCTCTTTAAAACTTAAGAAATTAGTAGTTTAATTTTTTGGGATCTGAAATTAAAGGTCAATGCGCGACTACCATTCGTATTTTAAATAGATTTTCATTATATCTGTTAGAGATGTTTCATTCAAGGAATAATAGATAATACGCACTTGATTTACATGAAGTTATTATCTGATAATAAATCCGGTAATAAATGACCTTTGTGGGTCGAACTCTGAACTCTCACGCTGGTGCAATCTATTGTTAAACGATGACTAATGACTACTCCTACAAGTACAAGTTTAATTTTAATTAGTGTGCTGCACATGCTCATATTGTTTTGAAATCTATTATAAAAAGTTCCTCTAAAGGGTAAGTGTAGCCAAGGTTCACTACCCACAGAGACTCCAATCGGGCTCTACTGTATTCTTATTTCCAATCGGCGAAGGTTAGTAGCTCATGCCACATGTTCTGGAAAAAAGAACACCCCACCCCCCCAAAAAAAGTATAATCACTATTACAGCACAGCATAACATGTAAGGCTAATTTACAAATGAAGTTCCGCTAATTAACACATTTCACTCTGTTGAATTTGGCCGTGTGAGAGCGTTCAGTACCCATCACCCTTTATCCGCGTGTAGAAACATCAACCTAAGAGCCACAATGACCCCATTATGCCCACAACTAATTCCTACAGCCACTTGACAACTTGCAAAGAGAAGCTTTCCTTCCCCCCCCCCACTCTGTATTAAAACACCTCATTAATTATCACAGCAGGTGGATGGAAGCAGTGTGGATTAGAGCAATCTATGCACCTGTTCTGTAGCTTTTGTTGGACAAAATGGTGCTGGGTACACAAAAACACCTGCGTTGGCTACTGGCTGGTATAATAGGGAATTCATTCTGTGAGCCAAGATAACGAATTTGTTATATTTGTTATTCCTTTACGGGCATAAAGGAGATGCTGATTAAACATCCACGCAAATTCAGATGCCGTATGAAGCTCTGTGTTGGGTTTTTGCTTTGGAGAAGTCAAAAATAACAACCCATATTGAGGTGTTACCTCCAGCGAAATATCAAGCTTCAGTTTACCTATTCATAGCAATCCCACCGTGACTAAATATCTTTCTTTGAAACCTGTCTGCTTGATGTATAAGAAAATGAATCAATGGATGTTTCATCAAAGACATGAATGAATGGGATGACGGATAAGTTGCTGCAGGGTGAGAGAGTGAAGTGTTATTTCTGTGCCATTATGCTGCAGTTCTGCTCCTTTTTCAGTTCACCTTTCATTACCATGAACTGATGCCATATACTTAATGGGTATGGAAATGCAGCAGACACAGATATAAACAGACATGGATATTACACTGCTGGAGGAGTTGAGTGAGTGGAATCATGTGTTCCACTGACTGTTGATTATGACCATTCAAAGTGTTAAACATGTTATTATATATATATTTTTTTAGACTGTAGACAGTAACTACTTCAAGATTACAAGTGAATCATATCGGGCTGAATGTCATTCAGCACATTGCGTTGGCTTTAGCTGGCCTCACTGGTCACTATTGTCATTAATTAGATAAAAATGAAAAAAGGGCCCTTTTCCTTGTCTATTCGAAATATATAAAAAAGAAAAAAGAAAACTGCCAAACAAAGCGTATCTTTGGAATAAGTGGAATTCTGTTCGGCAAGTCCACAAGCTGACATCTTTTAAAACTTGTCAAAGTGTGCTTTGAATGTTATTTTGTGCCATTTCTGAATATAATGGACAGCCAAATGAGAACAAGAGCAAGACTGCGTGCTGTGTGTGACAGTAAATGAGCGTCCAGGCTGGCAGCATCTTTGTAAATATTAATATGAGTCAATCGACAATTCATCTCCAAATCCAAACAAAGCCAACGAGACGTCTGTTATTGTTTTAAACTCGGCCTGTATTCCTTTAAGATACCTGCTAATTTGCGAAAATTTAATTCAACACATTTCCTTGTTTAACTGGCAGAGATAACAGGAGACATCATTTCAATCATTGTGTCCAAATGGGGGAGCAAACAGCTAACCGAGTCATTTATTTTTTCTTTCTTTCTCCTCATTTTTTATTAATTACAAAGCTGCCAAAAAAACCCCTGATGATGCCTCTCACTGTGACCCATGTCTATAATAGATGGTTAATTTTCACTAAATAACATGAGTTCTTTTGTTGGGTACAGATTTGGAGGAGTGGCCTGTCACTTGATTATTAGGCATCCTTTGCGTATTGATAAAGTTGTTTTTGTTTTTTGTTGTTGTCGTCATACAATAAGATAAAACTGGTTATTGAACAGTGCATTGGATTGTGTTGTACCATTTCTTGCTCTCTAAGATGGCTTTGCTTTTGTGTTTGATTCTTGAAATTTTCTAAAACTATCCTCTTGGGACATTAGAAAAGGCACATCTGCGTTTCAGCAGGCACACAGCGGAAGGTGCAACATAGCAGAAAATTGTCTTTGATTAACTAATTGGCTTGTTAAGTGTTACGTTGTGCTGCTGTCGGACTTGGAAAGTCGTGCTGGCTCTCGTGTAAAAGGGGATTTCTGAATGTTTTTGGCATTGATGTTGTATTGTTCTCCTACACTGTTACTGCATGGAATAAAGTGATTATCAATCATGCCTCTGTTATAAATCCCCAAATACATCATAGTCCAATATGTGCAGACAATGAAACCAGACACAAACCACTTACTTCATTCTGGAATGAATTAGCACAGAAAAAGAGGGAGATGTAATTCAAAGCAAGAGGCCGTACACAATGCCATGGCAGTGATGAAAATAAGCTGGGTTGGCATGAGAAAGGCTTTTTGCATTTTTCCTGTGAATAGACAGGGATGAAAGCACCTGCACTCTGCACAGTGCCAGGCCTTCCCCACCTCACCGGCATCTTAAATCCGAAACCGTTTTTGAGAATGTAACAACCACGTGTTGGCCCATATACACCTTTGTGCCGCCACAATTAATCAGCACGGTGTCAAAAGGCCAAGGGTGGCAATTTTCATGGTGACAGATTGAGTCAGTGAACGCGAAAGAGCAAATGAAAAGAGGGGAGAGAAGGAAGAGAGAGGCAGAGAGTGAGAGGGATCCTGGCCATGACTCAATCAGCTTTCCTTCTTATTATTAACTGTCATTATCTTTCCCCCTTTTCAATCAGTGCTTGCTTGTACTCCAAGCATGTTTTAATGAGTGGCACTGGGGAGCTATTATTGACACGTCACCAGCTTGCTTCAGTGGCATCGCATACTGACAGATCTTGAAACATAATACGGGCACTTTTAAGACATGCAACCCATCCGTCAAAGCTGCACTGGTGAATTTGGCATGTGTGGTGTTTTCAAAAAAAAAAAAAAAAAAAAAAAAAAGTGGCTGTCTTGCTGTCTCACGACAGCAATTTATGCAATTTATGCAATATAACACAAGTAAACTTCTCAAAGCAGGATAATATATAACATATATATAACCACCACACTGCTCTGCTACGATCACATTATTTCACTGAGCTTGATTAAAGAATGAGAGGCCCTAGAAAACTCTCAAAATTATACATCACTACACCTAAATTGGTCTGGTCTACGTGAGACAGGTAATAGTAACCCTAGCAACTATATGCCTCATTGATGCTTAATGCTACATGAGAACTCCTTTGTGATTGTAGCATCTTCAGAATGTTATGATATTACTTTTGTTTAGGCCTAACCGTGTTGTTGATGTATCAGTCCCACTGCTGGTATTATTGCTCAAAATGGAAGCTGTGGTGACATTTTTCACACCATATGAAAATATTACTCAAACAAAGTTATCCTTTCAGGCAATTTGTTCTGAGCTGGTTATTGAAACAGATGCTGGCGGGTCCAACAGAAGATCAACTTGTAGCTCCAATAACAGATGTGTGTGCGGTGAGTCAGGGGTCTGGAACCAGGCCGCCACTTTAATCAAATGCTGAAAAGAAATTTCAAATATTGTGACCTGTTAAACGTCTTCCCTGGTTGGGAGGATGTTTAACGTCACTGGCTGTGCATAACGCGTGTTAATTTTTAGTTTAATTCTGTTGTGGCATTTGAGGAACCAATAAAAGAAGCATAATGAGCCAGAATAAAGGACTTTTAAACTAGATATGCAACGGCGGCCGTGTTGAATGCAGTTCAAATGTCTACACTAAGCCAGTGTCAGACAGCCCTTTGGATGCAGGAAGGATACAAAAGAACGCCTCATAGCAACAAACACGAAGCTTAAGTCTCTGTTGGAGATGAAAGAAATTTTGCATTTAATGTTTTAAAGCTCATTCATGCAGCGGGATGCTGTTAAGGCCGCGGTGATCTATTAAACAATGGTTTCATCTCGTGACTTTGGAACATGTTTATGTGCTCAAGCTGCAGAAGTAAGACTCTTTTGTTGTGTTTGTAAAGCTCAGGTAGCCGCAGAGTAAGTGAGAGTAAAGTAGCTGTTGGAGTCTTAGATGCTAATGCAGATCTTTTCTTCCTGCTCTTTCTCCCAGTTTTTGATGTTGGCTCATTATTTTTATTTCTTTTTTTAAAACTCTGGTAATATAACATCACTTATTTTTAAATATTAAAATACATTCTGGCTGATGTGCAGCATAATCAACCACTCATGTCTTTTCCACATATTTTCCTCCTCTTTTTCTATTAATAGCAGCCATATTCTAAGCATGGCTTGTCATGAGCGGTTCGGACATGGTTCTTGGACAAGAACTGTAATTAAGAAAGTAATAAGAAAACACTAACTCGGGCTAATCCTTAAAAAGTCTTTCATTTTTATTTATTTTTGGTAACGGCAATGTATCAGGTGACCTCACCTGGTCCCTTATAAATGTCAGCATTGCTCTTGTGGCCGCTGGTTGTGTAAATAGGCAACTGTTTCAAAAAACAAGTAGCAACCTAAAGGGTGACGAAATGTTCGTATGTTTAGGGTACATGAATATCATGAGCCGAGAGTTGTTGGTTTGAATCCTGTCTGCCTGATCCATTTGTTGCATGTCACTGCTCTACTGTCTCATTTGTCTTATTCACTGTCTGTCCTCACCATCCCTGAAAAACAAAAGCATTAAAATTACTTTTTTATTTATTTGGACATATCAGCTAATTAATGTCAGCTTCAATGTCAATTCTGAAAAAAGGTGGAATAAATTCATAATGAATTTCGATAATGAAATTCAACTAGATACGAAAAAAACAAAGAGAAGTCATTGAATCCATTAATACATTTCCCATTGAGGGATCAACTTGATTTATTTCAAAATCTAAGGTGAACTACTCCAGAAGCTAAAATAATTCGGTGTACCACACATAATGCGTGAGCGTCATGTTTAGAAGCTGTTTAATTCTGGCTCAAAAAACAACTCCATTTCCTTCTAAGTAGTGAGCCACTATTGAAAGCAGCCTTGCAATGATATGACATTGAAAATAGAGCTGACAACAGCTCATTTTGCAACAAGCCCCCGGGCACCAGCACCAACGAAAACTAAATGAGTTTCATCAAATAGGAAAGGCAGCTGTTTGAAGTTGCAGTCACATAACTGGGCCAAAGCAGCAACGCTGAAGCAAATACTTACAAACCTAATAACGAGGTTTTGTTATGCAGCGTGACCATGGACAACGGCGTAAATAGAACAAATGGTCACAGTTTAAATGCAACATTTGTGCTCATTCTTAAAACTGAACGCGGATCATATCGGCTGTAATAATGAGGAGAGGATGTGAAAAAGGCAAATTGCCTCAAAAGTATTATTTTGAGCTCGTGAACATAATTTTTGCTACCTGCCAAAAGTTTAGTCTGGATTATTAAAACAGCTACGAGATAGAATGTAAGGTTTTACATTTACTTAACTCCTAAATACAGCATGTTTCAAAGGTATAAGATTATTGACCTCCTCTGTTTTTTTACAAATGGATATTTCCTGCTGCTGACTACAGACCAAGATCTTTGAGCAGATTAAAGAGTTGAGGGTTTACAGGACTGGGGAGCCTGGCGGGACTTCACTTCTAAAATCCATCCACGAAACCTGTCAGAGTTTGTTTACTGGGTTTTGATTCAGTCGAACAGTAGGAGGCAAATATCACAGGCCACGATCAGCTCCCTGCAGACGCAGTGTTAACTCTCCAACTCGGAAGTGCTTTTCTCTCTCACTATCTGCGGATCCGTGGGCACATTTGAGTTCGGTGTAAACACAGCGCCTGTGCCACGAGGTGGAAATTAGTCTTAATTCAAGCACAAGGTGGAAAAGTTTCTTAGCTCACAGAGTGAACCATAAATGTAATTTCAGTGAAATCATTTCCATGCAGCGCTGGGAACATTACATTCACACACAGTTGTTATTGCTGATATTGGCTGATTGAACCACTTCTCAGGACTGCGTGGGTGTGAGCAAACTGTGCTTGACTGACATCAGACTCCTGTTATTTTATTGCAACCGCAGACGAACGAAAGATGCGGGAGTAGTTGACTGGCTAACTTTCAGTTCAGTGCAGCTCCTCCCAAACTTAAAAACACAACAATTGTGGGCACCTGTTTGGATGTGCGAGGGATTTTAAAGTAATAATGTTGTCTTGCTTTTTCTGATACGATACATTTGGTTCCAAAAACCACTTTGATAGCAAAATAAGCCTCCAGTAAATGAGTTTTGTTTTAAAATGGCTTCGTTTGGAGGGGTGGAAAAATTCCCCATGATGGATAACGTGAAATTTTTAATTTCTATATTATTCAGTCGAAACACAGGAACAACCCACATTGCTCATTATTTTTAATTAATTGCACACTTTTCCTCAATTACTTTTTTTTTCATTGATCCTGCATTTGTCCGACGCATATTAACGTTTTCCACTTTTAAAAGCAGAAAAATGTTGTGTTTAAAGACCTTTTCACCCACATAGTCCACGTTCAGAGTGAATCTAACTTTCTTTCTTTTGCTCCTTTCTCCTTGAATGAGACATTTGCGGGTGTGCCTGAATTTTATTGACTGTAGTTTTCTTTACTTGTTTTTTCTACAGAAAAAACTAAATTGCGGTTTAGTGTGTGGAATTGCTTCTTTAGATTGTATTCATATATAAAATACCTCTCTTGGAACTGCTGGATATAAATGACTTTAAAATGACTTTGCGGGAAATTTTTTTTATAGACACTCCAAAGCCTTCAATACATCTTCAACCAAAGCAGTTTTTTTTTTGGGGGGGGGGTCTGGATCTGTGACTGTAAATTTTGTTCCTGTCAAATCAGTGATTTGGATTACTTCCCTGCTGAGTCATTGAGAAAGCTAATTATCAGAAATGTGACTTGGCCGGTGACACGGAAAGTCCAAGGCTTACTGACCAGCTGAAACCTCTCAGATCTCTCTTCTTCCATTAAGCCTTGGGGAAAAAAAAAAGGGATCTGGCAGCGCTGAGCTTTAATGGCTCCTGTGAAATCACAACAGGGAAGCGCCTTCAACTAGGAAGTACCTGAGAGACGGAAATCATATTCACCTTGTATTCACCTCTCACTGCGCTCATAATTGCAGGAGATAGGCATGCTCAGGGTGTGGAGTCTATTACCATACACCCATGGACAATGATTAATGACCCGGTGGGAACAAACAGCAAGCGGCTGCTCTCAAATAGCATCCATAAGCTCATGTGGCGCCACACACGGGAACATACTCTTCAAATAATGGCCTTAGACTCAAAAAGTCAAGGAAAAAAACACACACACACACACACAGGTGTTTAAATTCATGTGGACACTTGCGGGCTGCTGCGTGTCCACGTACAAGGGTTTACAGTCACAACTCTGTGTGCAGTCATTACCGTCATGTCACTATGATTAGATTAATCACCCTGAATGTGACCATCAATAACACTAATGTGTCTGTTTCCTAAATCTGATCTACCTTTTTAATGACTACATTGCATGACTAAATTAGCGCTCGCAATCAATCACGGGTCAATCATTAATGAAGGTGACAGTTTGGCTGGTGATAGCTACTGAATGACTGTGGAGATACACCACCTGACTGGTCTCTTGGATCCGTCTGAATGTATTTATTCATCGCCGAGTCTTGCTGGGATATCAAAAACATTTGTAATTCCCAGTGGGCTGCATGATAAGATCTCTTAAAAATATGATAAACTAAATAAAAAGAAAAAAGACAGCAGCAACATGCGGTGCAGTGTGTTTGTTTCTGTAAACAACAGGGGCCTGCGTGCTGTAAAGGCAGATCCCACACGGCCAAGCAGCATAGCGTCTCTGGCAGAAACTCACCGATGGGGCCGGTTTCCCTCCCTTCGCAGTGCAGACAAGGGTGAAATTCTGGGCTTGGTATCGGCTGAATGGAGCTGGAGTATTTTCTGCCACCACCGATATGTTGTTTGGAGGTGCTGCGGGAGAAAGGAAGGACAGAAGCTTTTGGTGTAACTGCATCTCCACACATTCAATAGGCAAAAAAACTAAAACCAAAAACAAAAACGCAAGCACTCTTAAGCTGTCAGAAACTATCCTTTTCACTCAGCTCGTAGCAGGGAGTTATTTTACAATGAAGTGTCATTTTCAGGTTGCACATACAGATTGAACATTGGAAAAAGTGACAGCAGAGTCAAAACAAGAACCTGAGGGGGGAGAAAGAGCAATTGTGCAGAGATATTTAAAAAAAAAAAAAGAAAAAATCAAAAGAAGACTAAAACAAATCCTCCCACTTGCTTTATCTTATCCACCTTATATATTTTCAAACGAAAACAAGGATCAGCTGAGAGAATCTCCACTTAAAATGGTAACTGAATGGTTGGGACAGTGTGTTCAAACTCCCCGGGGCTCATGTGAGTCGGATGAGGCTGATAAGGTATAAAATCTCATACATATCTTATCACTAACCCTCTGTCTGTGTCTCTCCAGGGATCCCACCAAGTATGTCATGGTAGTGTAAAGGGAAAACATGTGAGTGAGACTTCACAGCATTATAGAGCAGTGCTGGGAGGAGGAGGAGGAGGTAATGCATGGAAATCTCCCAGCATCCCCCTGCAAAAATCAGCTGTTCAACAAGCAGCGCTATAGTCTGTGCATGGCCGCTTAAATATGAACCTGAATACTTCTTCGACCTGATTTGGGAAAATATCACCGAGCAACTTTTAACTGATGACGCTTCACAGCAGAAGATGGCCAGCTGCACGAGGACCAGTTGAATTTCAATGAGGCACTTTTTGTCAACATTGGCTAAGCAGGCTCTTAAGATGCAGATGACTTTTTCATGAATTCTGCATATCTGCACGTCTCCTCTCTACGAGGCCTTTCCTGTACCATTGTGTGCAGGCGCTGAGGACTTGTATGACATTATTTCCTGCTTCCAGATTTGGCGGCGTTGAAAACTACTTCGGCTGGGCCCCCTCCGTACGGGTCCTGAATCCACAAGCTGGGCTTCCAGAGAGATAAGACGCTTCGAAAGCTGCATGTGTCACTTTTACGTGTAAATCTGTCGAGTTTTAAACAGACCTGTCAGGCCAATTAATTGACTAAAAGTAGGTGGGGTTGGCGGGTGTGGTGGCGGGGGGGAAGAGATGGAAAGACAGGAGTGCCCAGGTCACTCCTGTGTTTCCACACCTCTTAATTGCTTATTGATGGGATCTATATGGCTGTAAATTAACCTTAGAGCATTCCATTATCTTACTGACAAGCCTGTCTCAACCTGGCATATGATAAGCTGTCAGAGGAGTCCGTTCCTGACTGGTCACACTTGAGTGGTTAATACAGGAGTTGTGTCAAGTGGCCAACCCCCCCCCCACCCACCCGCAGCATGGTTAAGGTTGCTCTAATGAGCAAAAACAATAATAAAACAGAAACTATATGGTACTTTGCAGTAAACTATATTAAATATATTGCTCCATTCCATAAAACAGCAATATACACTACTTTGTGAAGGCTTGCAGGAGTCCAGCACATATATCCCTAACTCTGCTGTCAGGGTTTTGTTTTTGTTTTTTTTTGAAGTGCTTCAAGTGCAGCTGTTCTCTGCAGTTAAAAAATGATGATCCATTTTCACAACATTAGCAGCTGTGAGAGCATCGAGAATGTGACTTTTTTTTTTTTTTTTTTACAGCAATCTGCGGTTTGAGCACACCAAGCCACACGCATTTAATTTAGACAACGCTTAAGCTCACAAAACCCAATCTCATTAGATCAAAAAAATAATCACGGTCAAATTGCAAAATTTCCACTTGACTGATAAGTATTGATAATCCACAGACAAGTTCTTCAAAGTGCGAGTAACAAAATGCTTTGTTTGGTCGGACTAAAATCGCTAACATAACCTTGTAAATACAGAGATAAAGAATTCCTCCAAATCAAGTTAGTTCTGGAGGTATCGATCCCGACGCTCTATTGCTTTCTACCCCCTAGTGGGGGTGGGGGTGGTGGGGGTGGGGGCAGCTCGTAATGGCAGTCAAAGCAAAAGACAGAGGAGTAAGCCTTGGCAGAGCATCAGACAAGATTAAAACCGAGATCATCGATGCGCAAAGCAACACATTTTGCAAACACAACAGCCCCGTGCAGGATTAAGATGGCTGTCGGTGATGATGGAGACTGAGTCTAAGCCTTTCATAGCTCATGTAATTGCAGCTCTCTCTCCCTTTTTGCCCGCTCGTTACAGATTGAGCTTTTGTGGGTGTTCTGCAGTCTGCTGGGTGTGTTGAACGCTTTCTGAGGCCTGCATACCAATCATCTGAAAACAGCACATAAATAATTGAATATCTCACTTGACAAGGTTACAGTCTTGTATGTCAGTGCTGGTATACAGTGCTCATACAAA
The DNA here is from genome assembly GCA_034769265.1 of Remorina albescens. Lineage (NCBI taxonomy): Eukaryota > Metazoa > Chordata > Actinopteri > Carangiformes > Echeneidae > Remorina > Remorina albescens. The sequence continues at coordinate 24,560,353 of CM068494.1, forward strand.
ACAGACTGAAGAAGTTATGGGATGCGAAAAAAAGTCACTGCAGTCAAGTTCGTTAAACAATCCATAGAAGTATATATAGCAAAGAAATTCAAAAAATAAAAACAGAGGAAATGGTAATATCTTTGACATTCTTCTAGTGTTTTCTTTAGAGAAGAAAAAGGTCACAAGGACAGACATAAAAATTCCAAATCCTCTTCCTCCTCAACATAATGAAAAGTGCACAACCAGGCAGTGTACATACGAATGGCATTCTGAATGTTACATAAATTTTTTTTTCCCTCTTCGGAATTGATTAAAATGTTTCGGCCAATTCACACTTCTGCTTGTTTTGTCTTTGCAAAGAGAGACAAAGCTTGCATGTATCCCCCAAAGTGCTTAAAGGGGTTATATTTTACTCTTTATGCTAGGTAATTTCTCAAACCTTGTGGGCTAATTCTCTTTGAAAGGTTAATGGACTAGCAATTTATTGAGCTATAACTTCCTGAAAATTCTCAGATTGTCGCCTGACGGTAACACAATTAAGTCTGAAATCCTTTGCCGTACACGTGATGCGGAAACTGCTGGCGATATTTCACGATGTTATTAAAATCAGGACACTGCAAATACGTAAAGGACGTGAGCTCTGCGGTCCCATGAGCCATTCTTTCTTTTTCCAATGTTCAGAGTGTGCTTGTACACGGCTCCATTAAAAGCAGCGTTTACTTGTCCCTTGTAGCGCTACTGTGCCAGTTACATCAATAATGATCTCTCCCTCCATCCCTCGTTTACCACCACCACCTCCTTTTTCTTCTTCTTTATCCTCAAGCGCCATTACCCTGCTATCTTTTCAAAGAAGAAGTAGAAGGAATAAAAAAAAAAAAATAAAAAAAAAGAAAACCTGCAAATGGGATTGGTGAATGTGCAGAACAGGAGCATGTTTAATGCTCCCGAGAGACTGATTTCCCAGGCCTCATAATTAAGGGATTTAGAGCTCTGGAGACAGCTGGACTCACAGGAAACACTTCCAACATCCCCTTGTACTAAGCAACCTGACCTCGAGTCCACATCTCTGGGGTTTTATTTATAGCGATAGAGGATGGTGTGTGTGTGTGTGTGGGGAGGATGGCAAAGAGGAGGCACCAAGGTCATCCTCAGCTGACTTTCCCTGACAGTAATTCAGTGGTGAGCATTTGATGATGCTATATTTTTTCTAATTGTGAGCCCAGGGGTGCCAAAGTAATCAGTGTGAATTAAAAACAGCTTCACCAAAGATAAATTATATTAACACAATCACTGGTGGATTAGGTGGATCGGTTTCTTGACAAGTAATTTCCAACCATCTACGTCATTCGAAGTGTGCTTCATTTTCGACTTTGAAATTCAAAACTGCCTGTACTGTAGGTGTGCATTGGTTTGGGTTAGCCCCCCACCTGATAAACCTGATAAACTGATGAACAGGTTGTGCAAAGTGTACAACCTGTTCACCCTAAAACAGACAGTGAAAGGTGGCTCCAGCGCACTGCAGTAATCTTATGAATGACATTGCAGATTTAGTTTCAAATGACCTGATTGCTCTCCAGGTGAAAGTTGCATATATAAGCAGCAGCCAATCTCTGTTCTAAAATTAAACTAAAGTCAATTTAAATAGCAATCATGAAAGGAACATTAGTCCAGTCATTTAAGCAAAGTTTTCACTTGCAGACAACTCATGACTGCTGCTATTGCTGTTTTTTTTTTTCTCTCTCTCTGTTTACTGCATATTAGCTTTTATGCACGACTTGTGCTTGAGTCACCAACTGTCCTGTGTGGATGCATGCCATTCAGTCACAAAAGAACATTGGTTCTGAATGCTCCACTGAAGACATTTGCCTCTAACAAAAGCTCTCAATCGCTAATTTCCATCAGCATTTGTAAGGAGGGTAGTTTCGGATTCGGATTTATTTCCACAATTAAAAATGCATCATTGGATTTGCCTTTCTCACAGGCAGGTACAGTGAAGAGAGTGGCCCCGTGCGGTCTGGATATGTGGTCCCATATTTCACTGAAAGGGCCTCGAGGTGGCACAATGTCATCAATATGCAAAACAATTTCATGTCTGAATTTGAAGAGGTTCTTTAGAGTTCAAATTGGAAATTATAGCAGAGACAGAAAGAGACACAAGAGGACCCCAAAGAACATGTAAAAAATATTTTCCGTCATTTAGCACCACACAGAAAATATCACAGCTTGCGACTGAAATTCACATCTGCAACGGAGACAGAGTAAAGGAGGAGGGAGGGAGGGAGGGGAGAGGCCGGAGAGCATGTGTTAAGGTGATGTAGTGCATTTTGCGAGGTTCTGTCTGGCACCTCTCGGAGTGGATTGTATTTTTCTAAACTCTTAAAGAGACTTCTCTGTGATAACTCGTCCACAGAGAGGTCAGAGGTCAGACTACAACTCAGCATCCCTTCAGCTGCCAAGGACAAACGCTTTGCTCAAAGACAAGCTCACATATGTGCTTCAGTCTACTTCAGCTGACAAACGTCCTCACAGCACCACCCACCCACTTCACCTTGTGTCGTGCACTAACATGAGATACGCTGTTCTTTTCCTTTTGTCAATAATTCACTCACTGCAGCCGGCTCTGCATCAACGCAGTGCATCAAGACCGATTGGTAGACATTTAGTGTGCCACTCAATAAGCTGTTCCAAGGTAAAAACAAACTCCCTGGAGAACATCACGGGGAACTTCAGAGAAAGGCTGGAAACTGGAAACTCAAAATGTTAATTGACTCTTTTACCTAATATCTGTCCCATTGGAGTCTGCGAGGGACGTTAATGGGTTCATTCCTGAGCCAGTCCTATGATCTCAACTTTATTTGAAAGCTTGAGGATATGATTCTGGCATCAAAAAAAAAAAAAATTCAAGACATTTTGTGCCGCCAGCCCTTGGCAAAGCACGCAACATTTGCTCCACTGCTGCTTTTTCTGTTCAAAGGCTTAGAGATTTTACCTCACAGAGAAATGTATGGAAATTGCTGTTTTGCATAAAGACACATATCTGCATGTACATGTGATGTAGTTTGTGTTTGTAGTTCTTAAGACTGGAAAGCACATACATGTGTCCCAGAGTGAGTTAAGGGTGAGTGAAAAATAAAACACTGCCAAACAGCTTATATCCCTTATTTTGAAAAGTCCCACAGTCAGACAGGCTGTGACTGTGGCAGTGGGGTCAATAGATAGCAGCTGTAAAAAAAGAAAAACAACAATCAATCAACGGAAGTACCCTCAAGATGGGGCGAAAAAAACAAACATGTTTAAATGAGCACTGGAAAAATTCTCCCAATCCTAAATTTGCTTCTTTTGAACACCCATTGTCCTCAGCATGAGCAGCACAGCAGCATAAAAGACACTGGGATCCTTTTTAATCACTCTTCTACTGTGCTTTTCGCATTTGCATTTCCACCCCACCCTGTTAATTTGCATGGATTATTAGTGTGCTGTCAGCTCATATTGCGTCCTCCTGCCCCAGCCAACCAGCGAGCAGCAGCTGGTAGGTAAGCGGGAGAACCCGAGGAACTCTCGCGGCCGTCAAAAAGAGGAAGAGGGTGACACACAGAGACAAAAGCCGGTGTCACCTCGAACAAATTCCCCATCTTGGAGGTGCATTAATCACGCCAGCGTTGCTGAAAATGCAGTCGCATGCCTGCGTCCTCTGACTTCCTCTCTGCTCTCAAGTGGACACTATATTGCAGTTTATCTGTGGAAGATATGGACCACCCCCAAAGGCTGAATATACAGTACACGGCTGTTCACCACCATCCTCCTAAAAACATCCTCTATGGTTATATATACTGCTCACAGAAAAATAGGAGGGAAATTGCAGAGAAAGATTGTCCACTAAAGGCACTGATTGGGGAACTTAGATGCAACTGTGTCCTTTTTCTCCCCCTGCTGCTCTGTTCCCATATGATAGGAAATATGATATGTCATGGCTGTGTATGGCTTTCCTCAGTCACTCCCCAGGCTGCCGCTCTCTGAGGGAAAAGCGGGCTTGGACTTACAGCTTTGTGTGTATAATGAGGACAAGGGGGACAGAAGAGAGGATTTTGGCAGCACAGTTTAAAGGCTCAGTTGAGAAAGGACAAAAAGGAAAGCTCTTTTATTTATTTTGTCTCCTAAATAGCAGACAGTGGCAGATGGGACTTACCCTGCACCCAGCCCAGCATCCATTATGCTGTGACTGGCACCTTCATCTCTAAAGTCCTTTTTTTTTTTTTTTTGCTTAAGGGCAGGGGTTTAGGGTTGGCAATCTGTTACAGTTTGGCCCCTTTACCTCTAGCCTTCTCCAGCCTCACCCCCCCCCCATTTGGCAGCTTGATCATTCACAAGGCATTGAGACGGATACACCCTAAAGGGTGACACAGACAAATTTCTTGATCATTGCGGCTGTGGGACCTACTCATGGTGTTTTCTTTTTTTCTTTTTTTGGGGTTTTTATGACACCTCATTTACAGACCAAAGGGGCAAAATGAGACTGTAGTGTTATACGAGGCCGAAGAGAGTCGCTTTAAGTGGTGAAGTATCCATCATTCATTTCTCACTTCTGGCCCCAGACCGTATGACCGAACGATCCCCCAAAGAAGTCTTAGAGAAAATCTACATCGAATGCCTGCTGCCAGACGGCCACAAGCCCCACAGATGTCGATATACTCCAACACTCATTCAGGGACAGCGAGGGGAATTCATATTTCAAAGTGACATGTAAGTGTTGTTGATGGGGCAGTTATGAGCAAGACGAATGGGTGACCATGCACCAGGGTTTCTCCTTTTCAGACGGGCACAAGAAAGGAAAACAGAAACAGAATGGCTTTCATTATGTATTTAACCTCTTCTGGACACCAGTTTATTTTTCAGCAAAAAGAAAAGGTCTGATATAAAATATATTCAGCTGTTATTCATTGAAGATAATACTTATTTTACCTATCGTGGTGCCAAATATGGTTAGTGATGAAATATTATTGGACACGTTGACTTCATTTTAAAGCCATCTGTGCATTTACACCCAGTATTGATGAAAATGCATTTGATCCAGCACGACATCTGCATTTTTAGTAAGCATGCTGCTAAACCTCTTGCTATTGAGCGAAAACAGTGACGTGACAAAATTGCCATCACTCTGGCACACGATACAAAAACAATCAGTTCCCTATCTATCAGACAAGTCATTAATTGAAGTGATATTATTTTAGACTCTTATCTTTTGGCTCTCTCTTCTTCTTTCCTATCATAGACTTTTCTGTCTAAAATAAAGCAAACTTAGTGACTAAGGAGAGCTAAAAATAACTAAAGAAAACTACAGATTTTCCTCAGTAAAGTGTTGTCCCATCCAGCTCACAGTCACTTTACATTAGTGTGCTCCTCTGAGCACACATAGAGACATTAAGGTCTCTAATTACTGCACCCAGATATCCATAAATGTATATAGTTGGTAATATGTGATAGCTGTATTTTCAAGGTGGGCCTTTACCAAACAGGAAATGCATGCTATTTTTAATCCTGCGAGGAGACTTGACACATTTCTACATCAAGGCTTGAATTTGTATGAATCCCAGCGGTGGACTTCAGTTATTGATTTAGTCCTGAATGACAGGTGATCAGCAGCAGATCGCTGCTTTGTCTAATATGGTCTGATATCTCAAAGTTCACAGAGTTCTTTTCCTGTAGTGCTCGTGTTTGAGTGTTGTCAGAGAGGGAGACAATTTACCTCCATCAATGTTGGGCTTGTGTAGTTAAATTGCTGCTACGCAACTGTTAAACCAGAAATAAAAAGTAATTTGGCAGTCGCCGCTTAATTTGCATGTTCCTATTCTGTCTCACATCACACGCGAGCTGCCAATCGTTTTCTTTGAAGCGTAAAAGAAGAGCACGGTCGTCATGTTAAACTGTTCTCATAAGAGATTTTTGGAAAGGATGTAAATTATACCGCGGATTTCTAGGTTATGCCAAACAGCATTCGATTGTGACTTTCTCACTTTTGTTCCATGTTTTATTAATTTTTTCCTTGGTTTAACAGCCAAAACTTCACAAACTTTAAAAAAAAAAAAAAAATCCAACATGCTCCATCTGGGCTTCAGTATTCCTTCCCTACTGTTTTTTTGGCAATAAATAACGCCGCCCCAAAAAAATGCACTATTCACTGAAAAAGTGCCCAGGAGCCATACTGTACCAATCACCCACCAGCTCATGTCACATCATTACAGAGAGACTTCATGGAATCGCACCTAGAAAGAGAGAGCATGTTGTATCTCTCATGTCTTTTCTGTCACTTAAAAGTTAAAAGTTTCTGCCAAGTTTTGAACTGACTGTGCTTTAATGAACACTTTTCAAACAGCCTACCGATGACTCTTTAAAAGTGTTTACGGCACTTTTGCTTCTATTGAGCAGTCGGCAGTAGAGAACGACACGAACAATAGGGATGAGGAGAAAAGCCGTTCAGTCACTGGTGGTGATGGGCAACTTTGGTTCTTCAAATTAGGGGCCTTGAAACCAACCTTTGGTAATTGATTCATCTTGTAAAACGTAACTGTTTCTGGGTTGCGGGGTGCCGGGGCCAATCCCAGCTCACTTTGGTCAAGGGGCGGGGTCACCCTGGACAGGTCGCCAGTCCATCAAAGGGCCAACACACAGAAACAAACACACACTCACACTCAGACCTACGGACAATTTAGAATCACCAATTAATCTAAACATTATGTCTTTGGACGGTGGGAGGAAACCGGAGACCAGAGAAACTGCCATCTGCACACAGAAAGGCCTCAGGCCCGGGAACCGAATCCGTGACCCTACAGTAATGTAATGCATACATTTATATTGAAATGTTAACTAAAAATGCACTTGAATTGCATCCTTAAAAAGTTTCTGTTTTCAGAGCAGTTTATGCCGTTCACACTTGTCAGCACGACCTCCCGTTCTGCTACTGTTGCAGCCTTTGATCTGCTGAGCACGAAAAACATGACTCGTATGAAAGGCTTTAAACTTGGGTTAGTACTGAGTGGACAATGAGTTTCCATGCAAAAAGAAATTTGATGAAAAAGAGTAAAAAAAAAAAAGGGGGGGGGGGGGGGGGCTATAGGGGATGTGTGAATTGTCTAACATCACATATTCCAGAGATAAAAAGTTTCACCCTGTCTGTCTGAAGAATAGCCCTTGTGTTGTATTTGATTGATGGGCTCTTTCTGGTGAGTAATTCGCTCGGAAAAGAATGGGAATGTATAGCTGATGGCGTGTTTCAACAGCCTTCATTACAGTGAGCAAGAAAATTAAAGCTATTAACGGGGCTGGACTTTTTTTTTTTTTGCACAATAGTAGGACGCGCTAAATTTAGTCAGGACTATATAATACACAAATATAGCTGGTGTTAATAAGTGCTATAGAAATTATGTGGCAGCTTTGTGCTGGAATAATAACCTTTTTTTTCTTTTGTGTTAAACTGCACTTCAGCGCTGTAAAAGCTGAATTATACATGAGCTTTGAATACAGAACGTAAGAATTTTAATGTAATCTATGACAAAAATGTCAAAAATCAAGTTGTCATATAAATAATAGACACATGAAATACTCATATATGTACTGTCCATGCATTAATCATATCTATAGGACGACTTGATTTTTCAAAATCATTTTTCATTTCATTTATTTATGCTTTTTTAAAGCTATATGTAAAAAAAAATCTCTGGAGTCAGACTTCCATGGCCTTGGGAATCTCCTTTATACTATCAGAATATAAACATATATAATTAGTCTTTGGGATAAATACAAACAACTGTATGGGCTGAGAATTTGTTTTGATTCATGAAGTTGTTTACATGTGTTTTTATTTTATATTTGCATTTATTTTAATATATGGAAGTTCTAGGGAATGCAATATTCAGTCCTTTCAACGAAGCTATATAAATACAGGGCTGCTCATGTTGCCATATGTGCAGTGCACACTCTAATGACTGAAGAACTGAATAACTGTAAATTGCAAAAGTATTACAATTGGACTCTGCAAACACTTTTTGACAACAGATCCTGGAGAGTCTTCTTTCAAGCATGATGCATTTTTCTTAAATAACATTTTACCATCAAAGATATCCTTTTAAATTGGTAAATTGGTTAAAAAAAACAAAACACACACACACACACACACAGTGGATACCAGATTTAAATCTGAGGAAGCTTCATATTGCAAGACTTAAAGGCCTGGAATCATTTTCTCATTTAGCTTCTTACGGGCCGTGATGGGCGCCTACATGAAAACAGTTCCCCATATTGGCTATTTCACACCAAAGACTTCTGCATGTGCCGTTTTCTTTGTGCGCTTCTTGCTGGTTTGAAGTCAGCAGGGCTCTGCTGCAAAAAGATGAATTCACATATTTCTGCGCTTTAATAAATATTTAGCAACACTTAAACCAAAAAGCGATGACAGATGTGAGGCTGTTTGCGCGTTGCCAGACCACTGTCGCTGAAATCTGATCAAACACGCCCACGCACTTCCACTAAAGCGTTTTTGAGTGTTAAACTCTTACTGAATAACACCTAAGGATGTTTTTTCCCCCACGATTTAACTCTGACTTTGTCATAAGTATGAGAGATTAATGAATGAAAGGGCTTTAATGGCTTCAAATAATCTGAAATGATTCAAGATCCTTTCAAAAAACTCAAATTCAGACGATTCAGTTTTGCTCATTTTATTCCAATTCTTCTTTATTCTCTCTCATCATTGAATAATGATTCTTTCTGGGAGCAGGTGGTGGTGTCTACAACACAGGAGACCGTAACATGCCCTCAGAGCTGCGCTACAATTTCAAGGCAGACTGGATGATACAATGAGCAAGGAGCATAGCAAGGAGAAAAGATGGGGTGTGGCTAGTTGGTTAGCATGATAACCTCAGACAAAGATACCCAGGATGGATTAGTGCAAACACAATGCCTGCGTGTGTCTGCGTTACGTCATCTAGAGATTTGGCACCCATTTTGTTTTGGTTTTTTTTGGTTTTTTTTGCATGACACACATCTTGTAGCTAAAGCACACAGACACAAGGGGAAAAAGACACTTTCTATAGTCTGTGTCCAGGTTGATTGTAATATAGCTACCTGCAGGACATTAAAAATACAAGCGCACGCTGCAACTGGCAATTTAGAGATCTGTACTGTCCTGAATGAGCAGAAATTGAATTTTCAGGTGTCCAACAAGTGTCCAACAAGATTTATGTGAACAGACAGGGCAGGCAGCAGCAGCAGTGATGCAGTAGAAACAGAACCAAAGGAGTACTTAGCTCCTTGTAGTTGTAGAATATAGTTATGGAGGGGTGATTGCCGCCCCCTCTTTTTTTTAAAATCACTTATACTTTGTTATGACCATTGAGAGAGGAATGATTTTACTTTGTGCACTTGCATTTCCTCCACTCAATTACTATCTATGAATATTTACTGGGCACAGCAAATATGAATGACAGTCGCACACCTCTCGACTAAAAGATAAAATCCAGAAACCGACATTGATTTAATTTCTCACAGAAGCGAGCCTCATCTGTTGATCCAAACACTTTCCTCTGCTTTGTCTTGTAACACAGTGCTTTAGTTTATGCAATCTGTTTATTTATTTGTTGAACTCTGGAGCAGATTACACACATTACACTGCGGGGATTTAGATTGATAGCTCAGTATAAATACAAATAAATATTATTTACAGTGTATTACGCTCTGCAAAGGTCGGATTGGTTGGAACAACAACATCACGACAGGTTACAAATTCAACGAGGCGAAAACAACCATTTGCATTCCTTTCACGTGTAAGATACATTTCTCACATGATTCAGTCATCAAAATGCCATTCCAGCTTTGCTCCTAAAAAGAACTTAAAAAAAAAAAGAAGAAAGAAAGAAAGACACACTGAACGTCTCCGAACATTTTTTCATGATGCACCAATGAAGAACCGCCATTAGCATGGAAATGACATTTGATTACTTCACGGCGACACATTACATCTTCCAATTGCTCAATATTCACGAACGCAATGGTGCTGATTTTGGCCATCAAAAATATTTGATTTACTTGGGAGGGGGGGATGAAAACATCTTTCATTTTAGAAATAAATTGAACCCTCAGTGCAGCGGCTCTTTTCAAAGCAGAAATTGATGACTAACTTCCTGCTGATCATGGCCCCCCTCTGTGCCATAAAATTAAATAAATAAATAAATTAATTAATAAATCTCTTTCACCTTCTCACTTCTAAACTTTTTGATCATCACACAAAGTTACAGGCTAGCCACGGCACTGAATGTACACCAACAAACTGCATCTTTGGGGTTTTTCACTGTTCCCAACTCATTCTTTTTTCTAGTTTGACAATTGAATCTTTAAACATGGCAGTTGAGAGAATTTGTCATAACATCCCCTGGCAGCTAATTCAGTCATAATACTGCAGCCAAAAATCCCATTTTCTACTTGAGTTACTTCACACTCAGGAGATTGGCAAACATTCTCAATTAAGGATGAAGCTTTTGCTCCGGGACATGGTTGGGGGTTTGTTTCAAGGATGTCATTAAACTGCTAAACTAGTTAGAAACTTTAATCCACATTCCGAGGGTGACAACAGGCATTGAATTGTCCAGCGCTGTATGACCGAGGAGATCAGACTGAAGCGCTCGTGAAAGTGATAAAGACAAAATAAAAACTTTGTTAAAGGCTGATGCATGCCCTGATTTGTGCCTGCATTGTTCATTCATAGCAAAAAGTACAGTTTCTGTGCAATATTCCATTCAGCCATATATTATGCAGTAGTAGAAGTAAAATGAGGACATGACTATAGAGTCATGGTCCGCTGTGTGATTTATGTGTTGTGGCCCTGCTTAAAGGCGGGTTAAGCAGCGGTGCCGTGCCCGCCACACATGCCACTGTGCGATTCTTTTGTATAATGATTATTTTCCCAACTTTCCTGGTAGAGAAGGATCTCTGCAGCGTCGAGAAGATGTAGACACAGGAAAAATATCAACCTGGCGGTGGTTGCATTTTGCATTCAAGGGTCATGAATTTGCACTTTCATGCCGTCACAACTACCTGCATATGTGGAACGCCATTTCATCACCGCACCCTCCCAAGTGAGGGCTCGATTACAGTTTTTCTTCCAGTCCCACACAAGTTCCCCAAACAGCACAACATAATTAGGATGACCACACTGTGACTCACCCTGGAGTTTGGTTGGTCCAACCACGTTGGTAATGGTGAGTATGACTGTGTTTTGTGTGGAGGTGTGTGCGCCTTTTAAGGCTTTAATTTTATCTAATAATCTGTCACTGTCAATATGCATGTGCAGGTATCCATCTTCTTTGCCTAAACAAAGTCAGAGAAGATGTGGAAACTGGTCTGAAAAGGTTGTACATGAATTTTTCTCACATCGAGACTTAAAAAATGTTCTCTGTCAGAATCATTACTAAATTGGATGACTACTAAGTTATCACACCTGCTATATTGTCGGGGAAGAACTTGATAAATGCTGTCTGCCTCGTGTGGAAATACTCTTAAAACGCTGCATGTCTATCCATCACAGTATGTGACACAACAAAAGGTAGAATCAATCAAAAGAGGGCATTGCTGGCTCACATCAAATCCTTTTTGACATTCAGTGATCAAACATGTTTAAAATACTTGAACTCTCCTGTTTCAAGATCTGAACCTCAAGACATTTATCTCAGAATAATTACATCATATAAATAATTAAGTATTGTAATCAGGGGAGTTTCTAGTCAGAGATTCATATTAATGAAGCAGACAAAAACAGCCTGCTCATAAAAGCATAATTTTCATTATTATTTTTTTTCTTTTCTTTTCTTTTTTTGTACACGCAAATATTTAATGGAACAGTGTGTGTTCCTTCTCTCCAGTTGGCATCAGTGTGAGTGAAACATGAATAACCAAATTCACAGTCATGACCTTGTTATGAAGAGAAATATGCAGAACGCAATTTTCATTAGTATGCTTTAAATATGAAAGTGCCCCGAAATCAGCCCAAGGATCTGTAGATAACACTCAACAAATCTTTCTCGTTGTCATTATTTCCAATTGTTCTAAACTTTTATTTCATTTTCATAGTACCTCCTGTTTTGGATAATAGCTGAAGTTAAAAGCAGAAAATGAACTGAGCTGTGTCTTTGTGAAATGTAGCTTTCGTGACTATTGTTTTAAGAATGCATTAAAAAGTTTCTTACCGAAACTGGACAAGGTCATGATAACATATTGGAGAAGGTCTGATAAATCACAGCCAGCATCACAGATACAACACTGTGGAATACAATTTTCTCGCTTCAAACAACAATGGGAGCAAAAAAAAAAAAAAAGAAAAAAGAAAAAGTAGCAGCTCTTCTCAGAATGGCAGAATTACAAATGGTCTGCGGTTTACGACTCTTTAATCAAGCTCAGATGAGGAAACCTGCCGGCTACTGACAAAATAATCCATATTTCTGCTGGGGAGCTTTTGAGAGAGCTATTTAAGAATTGTGGGATTTAATAAATAGTGGAGATTTTTGCTCACAACAAAGTGAGGCTTAAGGACTCTGCATTGACATGCGCTAATCAGTGTAAAAAATTTTTTTTATAATAAAACAAATTTAAAAAGCACCACATCAGACCCTGAAATATCTCACTCGGAAACCTCAGGCAGACTTCACATTATCCTTGACAGATGTAAATGTGCAAACTAGTCACATCTGTATCCGTGGGGGAAAGAAAGGGTGTTTTTATTAATACTGAGGTGATTTATTTGCAGTTCAACTCATTGCAGATGAGCCACAGCATTTCCTGTATGTCTTCTTTCAAAAAGAATAATAGCACATAGTTAGCTGAAAGAAACTGGCAAATTTGGTTCATTTGCAATGATGATGAGAGAATGAAAAGCTGACAGGCTGATCAACAAATTACTGGTGGATGCTCCAGCGTAATGTACACGATCAGCTCCTGTTATTGACTGCTGAGTAATTTGAGATTTAGCATTCACACCCTTCATGTGGCATTGACAGAGATGCACTGCAGTCAAAAAAAAAACCAAGCAAACAAAACAAAACAAAAAACGAAGATGGCTTCTTGGGCCACATGCTCCAAGAACAAATCTCGTACTATAAAAGAGACTGACGCTGATTCATTAGAGCCCTTAATGTTTGAGATTAGTGGTGTGCAAGCATTGATTTCCTTCTGGCTTACAGTATTCTCATGTTAATGTTACATGTATAACTGTAGTCGGTACGTTCATAAATGTGGCCTCTTGAAAGAAGCTGGAAAAATTGAAAGGCAATATATTACATAATTAGCTGTCAAAAATATGACAGTGGTCCAACAGTTCCCAGCGTGGACATTCAAAGAAGGAATTAAACTTTGCATTCCAACTGAAATGTATAAGGCCTTAAAATGCTGCTGCGCCGAATAATCTACTCAATAAGAAATGACGAAGAAATTCAAAAAAACAGCAGCTGTTGTTCAAATCTATACAGAGATTGATCAGACTGCTGGTGGCAAACTGATGAGTGTCATCTGATGCGTCGATTGAGAGTCTGCTGTGGTTCCATTAAAGTCGGATAACACCAGGTCTGGGTCTTGGCCTTGGGAACATCTGCTTCGGCAAAAATCAAGTACGCAAGTGTATACATATATATATATTGTGTCAGTGTGTATACAATCTCCAACCTAACAATCAAATGGGATGCATGTCTCCTCTGTCACCCCCAGGTATGATTCAGAGGAGCGCACACTGCAGCCGGCGGAACCGAACATTGTCATGTTGGCTAAAACGGATTGCACCATGAACGTGGCATCAATGCATCCTCTCTACAGCCCGCAGTGAGCCATGTGTGTGATCAGTTTTCTATCTAGTATGATTCATGGCTGATTTACAATTGAAGCTTACTCCCCTCACTGAAATAGGGATAAGAGGAGACTGTTTTTTTTATTGCCCCTCCCACGCAATCGTTTTAGAGGAAAAAGAGAATCATTTTAACCGAGTTAACCAATCTGGCTGTGTTTGTCTTCATATCAGTAGAGTAGAAACATGGGGCCTGAGACAACCTCTTGTGTCCTGACAGAAATAGCCCAGCTATAATTGTAAGTCAGGTTGTGAGCCTGTTTCTATTCCATAGTCATTCAGTCACAATAGGATAGAACAAGTAAGAATATGCTCTCAGGCAAAGTCACAGCCAACAGCAAGAGCCAGCTGAGGGAGTCTTCATTATATGGAACAAGGAATCATTTATGGAGCAGGGTTGCTCTGTTCAGGGGCAATCTGACAAACATATTGACTTTGGCACACATGAGGTTGCAGATATCTCTGCTCCCACTTTCCATTACAGCATGATTTCATTTAGGTGGAGCCACAGATCTGTTTCAAAACTTCTGATCTCTCGTGTTGTGAATTTTTTGCATATTGCGCATATCAAGAAGATATTAACTTTCCATGTGGAGAAGAAAATCACAGGCTGTAAATAGGATTCCCCCCATCTTCTGAAAATGCAAAGTACGATATGTATTAAGTTTTGTTTTTTAATGCATCAGCAATTCAGCACTTCTCGCATAATGAGATTATGAAAGAATTCTCAAGTATGCATTGGCCAAAACATAAATAAAGGAAAATAAAATATAAATGCTTTGTTGATTTGTTTTTTTTTTTTGTCAAATCTGTTGTGGAGCTACTGCAGTGAAAAATCTCCTGCCTGGTTTGTCTATTGGGTTTTGCTAAGACAGTTTTTCCAAGATCCACCAACTCACATCAAGATTTTATATCAGTTTCCAACTCAAATCTGTCTTTGGCCCATGGCCACGAACAGATTGAATTATTCAAGATCAGAACAGAGATTGAGGCTACATCAAGATCTTAAATCTCTACTAATTCCTTCACCAAAAGCAGCTCACATCCATCAATCTGTAAGTCTGTGATGGCAACAATGTTCAGGAAACCCAGCGTATCCATCGTAAAATAATACAGCCATGCTTTTATTAAGACGTACCTCCAAGCGTGCAAGTCAGCTCCAAGTATCCCGGCAATACACAGATTGCCTCATTTTCCAAAGCAGCCTGACTCAATCAGGAGAAGTTAAACCACAGAACAGAAACAAGCTGTTGCCATTTCATTTCATGTGTTCCACAGCTGGAAAAAAATTCACACTGAGCGAGCAGAGTCCGTCCGTTTGTGCTGTTAGTGTGACATTAAGATGATTCAGCGTTTCTCATCATCGTCCTGTTGACGTGTGTGACTGAATGACTTACTACAACCGACCTTATATTTCTTAAACGAACTGAATGTAAGAAAATGCATTGGTTACATTCAACAGATATTCAACAAATATGGATCGTCAACATATGTGAAAACGCTCCATAATAAAAACTGATATATCAAATACGGACTGCCAAAACGCCACACATTTATTTAGAAGGACTGCACACTAATCGGCTTCCTTCAGGCAGCTAATGTTGTGTTTTAAAAACCCTCTACACTTCTCAAACATAATGCACTCTTGACGAAAAATAAACTTGACAGATATCTATCGACATTATGAATTCCCTGTGCCTGGCAATTTTAAAGATAAGGCCTGTGGGTTTATATTCATTGTACAGAAAATAGCTGAAGGCGCTAACTTGGAGCTTTGAAATTGTCCTATAACACAATTTTATCATAACATTTTAAGGAAGTGTGGAAATGGCAGAAATGGGCAAAAATAAGAAAACAAAACAAAAACCACTGTCCTGTAGGGCTGTTGAATTAAGAAACTGATCAGGTATTCGAGACGGCATCTGCCTTTTTTGCATAAAGCTGATCAGAGACAAGTGAGATCGGTCTCTTTGCATGTATTTCTATCAGCAATGTACATAATTTTCTACTTGTAAACTCTTTTCCATGTGTCTGGAGCACAGTAACAAACAGGCCATGCTGTTAATCAGTTTTGGACACTTGTTGGAATTGTGGACCCTCACAACAGATTTACAGGAAGATACAATCTTAGTAACCGTTTCTAAATCTACCCATAGTTACAATAAAGACCAATTTGAGTGGCAGTTATCCTCTACGCACTGAGCTGATCTTATACCGACAGCATCCAACAGTAAATATCGATGTATCCTGATTGTTATTACCACTGTTAAAAACAAAAAGAGAGAGAGAGAGAAAAAAAAAGAAAACTACCAATTTTCCCCAAACCGATTCAAGAGAAAAGGTGACAATTCATCCATCCATCAAAGAAAGCAAAAAGAAAAATTGTACTAAACTAAATTATCTCAGGGCAGCACAGCTGCGTAGTGGTTAGCGCTGTTGCCCCACAATAACAAGGTCGCTGGTTTGGTTCCTGGCCTGGGGCCTTTCTGCGCAGAGTTTGCATGTTCTCCCCGTGTTTGTGTGGGTTCCCTCCCACCGTCCAAAGACATCATGTTTAGATTAACTGGTGACTCTAAATTGTCGGTAGGCCTGAGTGTGAGTGTGCGCGGTTGTCTGTCTCTGTGTGTTGGCCCTGTGATGGACAGGCGACCTGTCCAGGGTGACCCCGTCCTCACCCAGTGAGAGCTGGGATTGGCTCCAGCACCCTCCCCTCCCCGCGACCCAGAAATGGATAAGTGATAGAAGATGAATGAATGAATAAATTACCTCAGCCAATTTCATATCATGGTCGTATCGCTCATTTGTATTTAATGTTTAAGGTGCATGTATAGACATTTACAACACGCAGTCTAAGCAAAGTACAAAGGTGAGGGTCT
Organism: Remorina albescens; assembly: GCA_034769265.1. NCBI lineage: Eukaryota > Metazoa > Chordata > Actinopteri > Carangiformes > Echeneidae > Remorina > Remorina albescens. The sequence goes on from CM068494.1 coordinate 24,577,084, forward strand.
GCTTCTTTTGGCCTGAGATACTGTGTAGCTAATGCATTTTCTGCTTACAAGTACACTTAACTATTTCTCATGTTTCCTCAATATGTCTGTAATCAATTACAAGTCATCAAGACTGCTGCTGCCAAGGTTTTAAGTGTAACAATGAGAAGTGGCCCAATTACTCCCGTTATTAGTCTCCGCTCTTGCTTCCAATTAGTCTTTAAAGATTTTTAGGATCCTAAATACTTTTGTCTATTAATCCATGCATGGATTACTCCGATCACATAACTCTAAGTGACCAAGACAGTGTCGTCCCTTCTGCTGCGTACAGTGAAGCCAAATTCTCTAGATACAGACCCAGCGACATGAATTAGCACCAAATACTGCATCACAAGTTTTCTCTCATTTTCTAAAGTGCTGTAATGTCCTTTTTTCTGTGCAGTCATTTTAAGAACAGATATAACTCAGTTGGATGTATCATTTTGGAAGAATATTTTAGATCTCTATATCTGCAAAAAGGCCCCACACCTGCTTGATGCCGGCGCCACATTTTGTGCTATTGAGGGCCTGAAATGAACATTCGCTAAGGCACCAAATGTGGTCTGAAACTTGGCAGGAGCTGAATCATTTCTACGAGCCACTTTGGCAGGTGAGTTTTTTTTTTTCTTCCTTTTTGATCTTGCCTCAGCGTGGACACAACGCTTTTTTTCCAACACGGCGCGCTTTGACTGCTGTGTCCTCTGGCTTACTTTCTTATATTACAGAATATACATTTTTTAATTGGCTATTGATTTGCTTCCATTACATCCCTCCCCGGTGTGCTGTGACTGTGAAGTCTTACGAGTTCAAGACAGCGGTTGACTAGAAACTGTCCTCCTGTGAAATGCCTGTGGGTCGTCTGTGCCAGAAACTTAATATAAGCAGCAGTTACATTTTATTCCTTTGCGGCCTCTAGTGGCTGCAGTCGATATGAAATGAGGACGTCAGGAGCATAAAGAGAAACAAAAAGTTTATATCAGGAGCCAGCTGGAGTGAGTAGATGGGTCAAAGGACTATGACATGAGAGACTGTCATGTGTCACTTAAGGGAGTGTGTGGGAGCGTGTCTCATAAGGAAGGAACAAACAACCGAAGTTCAGTTTTCCAGACGTGGATGTGCAATAAGTGTTGAACTATGTTTAAAATTTACTTGGATACAGCTTGTTCGCGCTAGGAACAGATGCACAGCAGTTCCAGTGTCAAGGTGGAAATAGCACAATAAAACAGGATGGTACGAATATATTTTTTTTCCCAGACCATCTTGGGATTCGGTGATGGGACGTCTATCAATGGAATGTGTTATCTATTCGTGTCTGAAATCCCCCCAGGCAGCAGTTTCCATCTCAAGAAGCCAAATTCTTTGTAAAAGCAGATCCCGATGGTACAATTACTGCTACTAAAATAATGTAACATGGAAGAAGAAGGAGAGAAAGTGGAGTGGCTTTAATGAGAGAGCGCCAATTAGTGCTTAATTTCTTGAAATAAAGCTGAATCCTCAAACTGGCATTTGGCCTATTCCAAAGTGTCACTTTTAATAAGTTCTCACCTTCATTTTCTATATTTATTAACCTGAGTTCTGCTTTGTGCCCTTTGATACACCTTGATATGTGAATTTTTCAACTTCAATTCAATTACCTTTAGGGGGTTTTTCTAATTAATGAGTAATTAGGTCAGAAAGAGTGTTCTTTCAACTACAGAACTTCTTCTATTTTGGACAAATCTCCCAGTCCACCTGTGCAGGTTGTAGATTTTAATGTGATGCATTCATTAATAGGTCTGGCTGTTAATTATTATTGAGAGCTATAATCTCAACTTTGATGTATTCCTCCAAAGATATCATTATAATTATCTGCTGAAATCAGATATTTTGTTAGTTTACCCTACCCACCCCAAATTTGATGGATTTCGGACAGAGTCCCAGTATAATATGAATTTCCTATTTCAATTTTCCCCTCAGCTTCCCCTCCTCGTGTTTGTTTTTCAAGTTTAGAAAAATGGGCACACTGAGAGGAAATCCATTTGATCCATGCCCAGCGGCGGCTTTCAGGGTCTCCTAAATCTGTATTTCTTCTTTCCCCATAAATTTATCGCCTGTCTCGCACTCCTTTGTGCGGCGGCAAAGATGAGTGTCAAATCTCAAAGAGCTAAGTCCACAGTGTAAGGTTCTCAACACCAATTTTGCAAATATCAATCTCTTTCCATCACCCAGGATAAACTAAACTAGATGACATTTAGCAACCTTATCTGTGTGGGTGAGTCTTATTTAAATGTAAAATAAGAAAACAAACAAACAAACAAACAAACAAAAAAAAAACCAACCCAAAACCTGTTAATTCAAATAATGATAAACTACATAAATGTAGGAAAAACTGTGGCATCACATTGAAATTCAAAGACTGTGTAATAGGAAAGACACACATATTGTCTTGTAAACTCTTACAAAAGCAAACAAGCAGATAAGACGTGCAAAAAAAAAAACCTGTCACACTGACACACTGCACTTATCAAAACAGGCATTGTCTTTGAAGGCTTTCAACAACATTGCATATTGAATATATTTCCCAAATGCCATAAATGTGGCCTGTGTGAAGAGAAAATGTCATCATTATCTTTCCCTGTCAATATCGTTCTTGTGGATTGCTGTGCTTTTTTTTTTTAGGCGGGGGGGGGGGGGGGGGGCCTTCATATCACAAAATATACATTCAGGTGAGTGATGGATAAAAATGTTGTTCAGGGAGCTGACATAATTAAAGATTTTGAGAGAGCGAACGCAGGGAATAGACTGTGGGCACAAAGATTTAAAGAAAAATTCATCACAACATAAATGTTATGAGAGGGAAGCTAATAGGCTGTAAATAACAGAGGTGATTTTACCTCTCTGTATTTCCCTGTGGTTCCAAAAAAAAATTAAATAAAATCTGGTATTGTCACATTGGGACAACCTAAAAATGCATCAAATCATATATTTACTCCACAGGGCTCGAGCTTTATTGCAGACGAGGGGGCTTTCGTCTCCTCACATCTTGTCTGACTCTGTTCTGTTGACCTTTTTTCAAGTTACAGATGCCGTTGAGTTCATCTCTTGAGGAACTAAATTAAAATTAAAATACAATAGAACATGCACAGCTAACACATCTTAAGCAAGTGAAGTGACTCATTTGTAGAGGAAACTATAATGTTGTCTCATAAGTTTTGTCAAACTTGCCCCCCCACAAAAAAAAAATTCCAACCAAATTAAAAAAGCCCCCCCAAAAAAAACAAAAACTGTGATGCCGGAAACTATTTTCAGGCAGATCACTTCGTAGGAAAGGAGACTTAACAAGCAAGGTGATATTGCGGTAAAACGCAGAGAGACAAAGAGGTTCTCTCATCCTTTGGTACAATCAGCGCCGTGTCTCTGGGGAGACAAAGCTGTTTCTCCTCTGTTGCCTCCTCAGTCATCCACGCTCAAACAGAGGGACCTTGGTGGAGTGCAGAGCGCAGCAAGTGATGAAGACATCCTTAGTGAGGGGGAGTGAAGGGAATGAGGGAGATTGCGCCACAAGGATTGAAACCTACACTTCACAGCGTACAGACAACCACAGCGAGACAACAGGGAAGGCGGTGTGTTCACTATAAGACATGCATGTCTTCAGGATGAAGGAGAAAACGCTACCCAAGGAAACAACAAAGGGCTGCATCATGAAAGACATCACAAGGTTATTCTAAAGTGATGGTTTAAAGACTCTTGGAACTATTTGAAGATGTAGACTTCTGTGTTGTAATGTGGTTCTTTGAAAAAAAAAAAAAAAAAAAAATGCTGATTTGCTGAAAGTTTCTCCATCAAAAAAAAAAAAAAACCATCATCTCCATATAACTGAGAACTCGGCAACTTTCAGTTTATGCATGTAACAACCTTGACTCTGTCATTTGATGCGACTTATTGACTTCAGCCCATACCTTATTCTCCATCAGGCAAATGATGGTAAATTTCGAAGGGGAACGCTTCACAGCACGGAGTGATCTCTGCGTGGTGCCCTCCACTGTTGCTGCTCCACCATGACTGGGATTATGCACCGGCTTTCCTGAATGATTAATGTGGGGCAGGCGGGAGATGCCGTGTCTTAAGAGGTTCAATAAACATCCTTCGATGTCATGCGGAGCAAAATGGTGCTCGCTCATTGCAGTGGCCTGGTAGACTTTGCACAGTACTAGTTTGTCTTCTTTATCAATTGCGCCATATGGTGGTGGAAGCAGAGGGGTCTAACTCAAGACGTGCCTGCACTGAAATTATGGAGCCAAACTTTTAATGCGCCTGCAGGGTTCCTCGCCATTACGTGGGAATAGTAAGGCGAGCGAGAAGGGATACATTGCAGTGCTTCCGCTTTGGCAGGACCGGAGAAGATCACCAGGGATTCCTGATGGCTGCTACTTTGCTAATCTTTGCTTGTATGGGGCTCTGTGCGTGCAAATGGCCATTGCAAATTAATCAGTGTGCAGAAATAGCCTGCATACAGTGAATCCAGGTCCTTGGTGGTAAACAATATCTCGGGCCAAATTATCGCCTCCTGGAAACTGTTAGTGGACAGAATATGAGCAGATGATGTGATGCAATGATCAGATGCTTGGTTTGTTTTTGTGTGTGTGTGTGTGTGTCTCTGGTGTGTGAAATCTCTGGGTATGGAAATGGGCTTACTCATGAGGCTACAGCTTTGGCACGCACCGAGTGCCCGCTGATGTGTGTCTGCTGAATGTCAACCGAATGAGGCCCTGAATGAGCTGGAGGCTGAAAATGGTGTGTTGTTAATGCGGCCTCAAATGAGATACAATATGGATGCAAATATGATTTCAATATTATGCCGCAGCCCATTTGATGCTAACTGCAAGCAAGATGGCAGTAACAGATTTCAGAGTTTGTATGATGAAGGTGTAAAATTTGGATAGATTAATAAAAGATCCCAACACTTCAGTGGGATTAAAAAAAAAAAAAAAACAGCTAAAGAGAAATTATTTTTTCTGACAAAATTCTGGGGGCTTAGAAATAAGACAAAAAAAAAAAAAAAAGAAAGAAAAAGAAAAGAAAATCTGACATAGACATAGAAGTGATGCTCAAATCAACAGTTCATGTTGAGTAGAAAAATTCTTAAAGAAGCCCATGGGTTGTTTATTTTTGCCTCAATTATCTCCCCGGAGTTTAGCTCAAAGACAGACATTTAATAATTCATCTGCTCTTTGGATTAATTTTATTCTTTTTTTTTTTTTTTCTCCAACATGTTGCTGCTGCTCCAAATCAGGAAAACTGAAGTGGTGGTCGTGGGAGAAAGCGGGAGGGGGTCTACTAATTTTTAAAGAAGGAGCTGTTAATGTATCTACATGCAGAATAACTCGTGTTAATTACAAACAAGTTATTATCCTGGTCAAATTTATTGGCACCCCTGGATTTTGATTATGTAACATGAAAATCAGTCACTTTTGCAAAACTTGAGTTTGAATGAAATGTGTGACATTTCAAAAACAAAAACAAAAACACATTTTCATAATAGTGAAACAGCAAAAGCAAAAAATGCACAACAGACACTATTATTGGGACTAATTTGATTCATTTAGATTGGCTCTTTTAATTTTCAGTGCTCACATGACCTGAGTTGACCAATAAATGACAGTTTGACTGGACGAAAAAGAGCTGATTGTTTCTAATTTACGACTGACAGTGGTGAAGATGAGAGCATCAGGAATGCTTTCTCAAACACAAACCATAGCAACTCTAAAGTCAACAAGGCTACTGCAAAAACCTTGAAATCCCTCCATCATCAGTTAATGTCAAAGAAGATTCACAAACAGAAAGCTTTTAGAACGCTTCCAAGACAAAAGATTCCAATAAGACCAGTCTTTGGATGTTTGTGTGGATTGTGCAAACGAACAAAAACCAAAAAAACAAAACCAAAACTCACAGCAGATAACCAAAGACTTTGTATGAAACGTGTCGGAAAATTAAGTTTTAAGTGACAACACACATCCAGCAACACAAAAAGATGGTTGACAGAATATTCTGTACTGTGCAACAATGACACTTGGCCTAAATCCCATTGAAAAAACAAAACAACATATAAGCACCGGAACATTTTGCAAAGCGAGAGAGACAATGAACACACAGCTGCAAAGTTCCTCGTTGTTTCCCAAGGTTTTGCAACGAACTGTGGTCTGGGATTTTTTTTTTTCAAAAATCCTTGGGCACGTTATGCAACACTTGTTCATTTCCATTTTTCATTGTGAATGACATACTTGAAATTCCGGATTACCAAAAACTTTGACGACAATTTTCCTCTGGTCAAGGGGTTGACTTACCATCTCAAATGAAACCAAGTTTTAATTTTTAGAAAACAAAGAGACTCGTTGCCTTCTACATGAAACACACCTGCACGACATCAACTGAACGGGTTATGATACTGATGGCACACTGTAGGGCATCAACTATGATGAGCATGAAGGTGACACAGAGGATAAATGAGGGAGTAATGGAGAAATCATATCAAGGACTGTCAAACATTCCCCCCCGTGGTGACCCCATGCACGCGAAAAAGATGACACGACAGACACTTCAGGATACAGCTGATGAGTCTGATGAAATTGGCACCACTTCTGAGAGCTGTGTCTGAGTCACTCTGACCAAGATCTTCTCTGCACTTCCCTGCCAAAATACAGGACATTTGGGGGGGGGGCAGGCGCTCCCCAGCACTCTGGAAAACCTTTACCCTCTCTACACACAAGCACTCAAACTTGCACAGCGTCTAAACTCCTACGACGAGTATACTGGAGTGCTGTGTCTGCAGGCGTTGCTGTCTTTGGGTTTGGCTTGTACGCCATTAATCCCACCCATTTATAAACGAGCGCCTAAATATACACAGCGCTTAATTAAAGTTGGGCATCCATTATTGAAGCGAATCCCAGTTTTATGGGATGAGAAGGTAATTAGTCCCTCTACACCTTAGTGCTCTTCTCTGTTTCTAGGGGTTATAAATACCAGCCCTGCTGCCTCATGAAGGGTATCCTTTAAATTACATTCTTACACTTTGCGAAAGGTTAGAAGGAAGGATTTCTCGAACTACGTGACGAGATGTTTAAACAAAAAGGGCTATGAAGACGTTCTTCATCCGGCGGACGACTTCCAACTTTGACGGTCAATCTGATACAGACAACACAATAACCATCTTGGACCCTGTTCAGGGATCAACCAAGAGCTGGCCTCCCAAGGTCGGCCTCTGCACTGAAGAGACAAATAATCTTTCCTTGTAATCTTTGGAATGTCGTATGGGAATCCCTTTGGATAATAACAAATAATGATCCTATCTCGAGCGTTGGGAAAAGAGCTATTGATTTCTTTCACCCAGCGACGCCTGAAATTATGACCTTAGATGGATGTGTTACTGTTTGCAGAAAGAAATATCTATTTTTATGTGATATGTGATGGATCAAATGTCGACCCCTTAACATGCTGAAATCTCAATGCACTGAATTGTATTATACCATATTAACATCACATATTTTGTGCTCCAACATGACAGCTGGCTAATATGTCTCTCAAGTCCACTACTTCAAACACAGCTGCCATACACATTAAATGTAATGCAGTTAAAACTAAACATAAGGTGCCTTCTAATGTTTATTGACATTTTTAATGTAGATTATTAATTGCTTTCATACATTGCTCAAGCGAACTCATGCATTGAAGGTGTTTTGCAATGCTTACCGCTGCCATTCACATTTTTCTGATGGACTCAAAAGTTAAATTTAAAGGCCTGCCAACTTAGTCAATAAGCTCACAGTTTGAATTTTTGTGTTTCCCGACGTCATTAACGAATAAATTACATCCAGTTTCGGAGTTGAAGCTGTTGAAGCATGCAACGACCACTGCTGTCCTGCCCAGCAAACCGATTGTGTTCGCACTGTTTGCACGTAAAAATTAATTTGTATGAAGTTGCACGTGCAGCGTCTCGGTGAAACACTGCCTCTAACACCAAGGCTAACACCAATTTTTCATACATATTTGTGCATAATTATGTTTCTTATGTTGGGGCAGACAACCCACAGACAACAGCAGTAGTGACGATTGCCATGAATGTGACGTGCTAAGTTTTTCTGGATGACGTCCAGCTCTGAGGTCATTATGGTTCATCGTGTATTTCTTTGGAAAGATTAAAAAAAAAAAAATCGAATTAAATGTTCTCGGCTTTGCATCAAAGAACTGACTGTTCTCTCCTTTGATGTTCTTCAGCTGAGCGCTCTAAAATAAAACTTATGACAAAGACGAAAGAGGTCAAAAGGCCAAACTGTATTTCATTGTCAGTTTTCTGCCCAGTGTGTATTTACATCTTGTTGCATGTATCCTTTTGCAGACAGGGAGGGGTTTGACAGAAAATGCAATAGCCTAATAACAATTCTATCCATCAGTGTATTTCAGCATTTTCTCATGCATAACCTTTAGGTTCAGATGCTGATTTTGAACTTTGACGGCAGAGTGCCTCCTCATAAATTATCACACAGTAATGCCTCAATAATTGCGTTATGCATTATAATTTTCCTCTAAATCCAGAATCCAGGAACGAGCGAAAGATTAACGGAATTCATCATTTGGGCGAGCTTGAGCCATCACTGGGACTATGACAGTCACTTGGTTTAGGGATTGTCAGTGCCTTCAGGTTTAATCAAGTCAACATGCGTCTCCGCAGTGCAAGAACAAAAGTGGAGAGTTTCGAAACTTTTGAGACGGTGAAGGACAGTAGCTGATCCCCCAAGAGTTCAGGTTTTAGCCTTTTAAAAGTGGATGATTGAATTTCTTGGCAGGGGATTCATTAAAATGATAATTCTTATTTATGAAGCCCTTTAAAAAATTAAAATACTCTCTATGTGCTGCTTCCTATTAATTAACTTTTTTTCCCCCTCTCATTTTCTTTCTTTCTCCTCTCTACTTTTTTTCTTTACTTCCCACTGAACCTGACACACTAATAGGTTATGAATAATTCTGTTTCAGTTTAGATGGCAATTAGCCACAATGCCAGGGGCCATTCTTCTTCGTCTCTTGTGGAGTGGCGATTTAACACCCCACTGAGTTAGGGGTGCTCAACTATCCCACGACTGCATCATTCACCTCATCGCTGAAAGACGCTGAAAGAGGAAACGGTTAACTATGTAAAGCCCTCCCATTGATAAAAAGATTCACTTTTGCCTTTCCCTCGCACCGTCATGTCGGTGTGGGTCGTGCAGGGATGAGATTCATCATCAAAAGGAAACAGCGCCGAGGGTCAAGGGGCTGAGTCAGAAAGACTGAAAGAGCCATGAAAACCAAAGGCAGCGCTCTAAGTCATAGAATATGATAATGGAGTGATATTATCACATGGTGTCTCTCTCTGGTGTCCTGCTGAAAAATGTCAGCATTGCTAATTAGCCATAAGACCACACAGAGTACGACATGTCTCTGCTGCTGGAACTGAGACGGACTTAAATACAATAATTAGGACACAAAGACTCATCCATAGGCTCCAGGCACAGGACTTTCACCATCGTGATTAAATGAAATAACAGATAATAACGGTATTAGCTATAAAAAAGGAAAGAGGGTCTGAGTTGGGGGTCAGCAGGGTTGTGTGACTAATACTCATGATGATGGAGATTATAAATGTTAGGTCTTGTGGATCTTTTGTGAAATTGTTACTTTTGTACGATTTTGTGCACTCATGGTTAAACCAAAAGAGAATTGTGCTGAGGGAATTTATTTAATCTGTTTCCTTATGGGCCACAACAATCAAGTGGTGAAGATCTGATATTGTGACAGCTCCCCTCAATCCAGCTGAGATGTTGCGGTATTATGGAAGGACCCAGCAGTTCCCGCAACGAACAAGTGCCTGTGACAGATGGGAGGAAAAACTTTTCACAGCATGGAACCGCCAACAGAAAAGGACTCACGGTGAGTTTCTTGACCAGCTGTGCAGAGTGAAGAAGGAGCTGGGGGGGTGGTGGGGGGGGGTGGTGGCTGCTGTATATACCTGATAATAATGATATTCATAACAGTATACAAATCATCAGTACTAAATGGATGTGATTTACAAGATAGAGGGGGAGAGAGTGAAAGAGCGAGAACAGGGTAGGCGATTTGTCTAAAAGTGTAAATCCTGGAGAGGTAGAGGACAATGAGGAGGTGCATTGCTCAGTCAGCACTGAACACTTCCCTGCACTTGCTGTTGCAGCAAAAAAGCATAATTTCCATCAACGTGAATTTTCATTTGGATCAATTCCTTGACCCTTTGCTAAAATACTCTCAGCAATTGGAATTGGGCATATTTCTGCCAGGTTCATAGTTGAAGGAAGCAATAACCTTCTAATGAGCCGCATTCTACATCCAGATCACTGCTGAAATTTAATCATTTGTTCCTTAGCCCAAGGCCTATCTGTCAACCAAAATTTTTGGGAGACATATTCGTTAACACGTCATGTCAGTCAGAGCAGCAGGAAATCTTAAAAAGAAGTTATGGATGAATCTTTAATAATTACCTCGCAGTAAAAATATCTTTGATATTCATTGACTTGCAGTGATGGTTGCCTCACATCTCTCTGTTTACCTCGGTGAGTGAAGTCCCTTCGGAGAAGCACATCATTTTACGATTGGCTGTTTTGCACAAACGCTTGATGAGGGGGCAGAAAAAGCTGATGAGTGTTCTCAAACATCCACCAGGCTCGTGTGAATCTGATCACTGGTATGAACTAAATATCAGTTTTCATCCGCATAAGCATGTCGGAGTCTTTCCTACTTTGATAGCACAAATGGGAAAGATTGAAGAGGAGAGCGGGGATGATCAGAGAGCAGGTAATTTTTATTTTTATTGATTTTTTATTTTTTTCCATACTGGCAAATGTTACAGGTTTAGCACTCTAATATTAAAAAAACTTCTCTATTGCTGTGGAGATCTGATGTATCCACATCCATTAAACAAAGCACTAAATCCCAACTTGCTCTCTATAGATAAGCATCAGCAAAAATACTAAAAGTGATCCGTTTCCGGGTTGCAGGGAGGACCGGAGCCAATCACAGCCCACACTGGGCAATGGGTGGGGTCACCCTGGACAGGTCACCAGTCCATCGCAGGGTCAACATACAGAGACAGAGACCAACAACCACTCACACTCACACTCAGACCTACGGACAATTTAGTCACCAACTAACCCAGACATGATGTCTTTGGACGGTGGGAGGAATCCAGAGTACCCGGAGGAAACCCACGCAGACACGGGGAGAACATGCAAACTGACCTGGGAACCGAACCGCAACCTTCTTATTGTGGGGCAACAGCGCTAACCTATATGGCGCTGTTCTGCCAAGTTAATAAACAATGGCACAAGAATTTCAATAACAATTACATACTTAACAGTATTTGACATTTTTTTCCACTTAAATTCCTTCTTACATGCTGTAAAATAACATATTTAACGAACAGCAGCAGTTTTAAAACATCTCCATTCAGGCACCTCAGCCCTAAAACTGGAAACCTCACTCTTTATGGTTGTGATCTTCGGGCTTTGCCTCCATCCTGCAGGCTTGCACCACATCGTGCTTTTCAAACTTCGTCATACTGTCTGACTCTGAGCAGTGGCTCTCCATGTAGCCCGTGTCCACCCGCAGCGTCCGGGCTTTAACCATACATTGAACGCTGTGCGCGAGACACCGCTGAGAAATGTTTCCTCGGTTTTAAAAGTGTAGATAGATAAAGTGCAGAGATGGTACTCACACATGACGGTAAGAAAAACGTTCCCTGAAGCCAGGACAACTTTCTCTCTCGTTGCCCGGTCATAGATGCCCACGTGGCATTCGTAAGGCCCGTTGTCCGATATCCGCACCTCCGGCAGCCTGTAAAACACAAGTCACTCCATGATTCCCCACAATGTTCACATGATGAACTTATTGATGCAATTAGGAAGTGCACGGGTAAGCAAATAAATGACTTATGGTTCATACATATAAAGTTACAAAAAAAAAAAAAAAAAAATCAAATCAGATTTATTTATATAGCGCCAAATCATAACAAAGTTACATCAAGGCACTTAATATAAAGAGTTTGTTCTAAACCTGCTTTATATGTCATCTATTATCTTTATATAAATATTTAAAGAGACCCATCAGATCCCCTGATGAGCAAGCACTTGGCGACAGTGGCAAAGAAAAACTTCCTTTAAGAGGGAGAAACCTCGGGCAGAACCAGGCTCAGGGGGGGCAGCCATCTGCCTCGACTGGTTGGGTTGAGAGAGAGAGAGAGAGAGAGAGAGAGAGAGAGAGAGACACGGGGGGTGAGAGCAGGAGGAGGGAATATTCAAAACAAATGACAGATGCTTTATTCGACAAACTTGTGGGAGTTAAATACTGCGTTATTACAAAATTCCGGAGTTTGCAAAGCATCTCTGTGCTTGCTTGCCTTTTTAGATTTACCATCGGCAGTGGCCAGAGTCAGACAACAACTCTTTACAATTCAGTGAGGGCTTTATTGCATGTACTTTACCTTTTAAATAACACCTTTGGCTTGCATCAAAGTAAATTGATGATTTTAGGGCAGTAAAGGCGTGCTGAATAGTGATGTGATACGATGATCCACTTCAGAATATTCATCAGAAACCTTTATTTGGGCTGCTCGTGTATAATTGATAAAAGAGTGTTTCAGGGCTTTGACTTGATGAATCTGAAGATGCTTAACTACTCTGGTAAGTGGCTGCATTTTCATTAAGTCCTAGAAAACAACGAGTGCATGATTAATTCATCATAAATGTATGAAACGAATGAAAATTTCATTCTCAATGATTTAGCAATGATATCTGAATTTCTGCTCATTGTTAATGATAAATGTTAAACAGTGAGTGAATGAGCTGTTTCACACAAATCAAACCCAAGGTCTATAAAGGTAAAGGTGTCAGGCATTAAGGAGGACGTCGGTAACATTTGATTTATAGTAAAGTAATGACGCGTTAGTAAGAAGACAATGTCTAGTTTCATTAGCTACCTGAATCTTTTTAATTTGATGCAACCTGATTATACACACTTCTGAGCACGTAAAGGAAGTCACTTAAGAAACGCTGTAACTAATCTTTTTCTCCTTCTTGAACTTTTTCAAGAAGAGACAGCATTTTTTTTTTTTTTTTTTGTGGAAGAACTCGGGAGTGCAATCTGTATTCTGCACTCGGCTAATATGTCAACAGTGATAATCAAAGTGAGACACTACTAGTCACATTTAGCCCCTGTGATTTATTCCTACAAAACAGGAACAATCGTCCTTGCCGCCCGGGTGTTTCAGGACCTTTGTTGGAACAGAGGCAGGGTGCCTAACAGCATCCCCGGCTTTAATGAGTTCAGCTATCTGTGTGTTAGTGTGTGTGTGCAAGTTTAGGAGAAAAGATCACTTTTGGAAAGCAGTCAAATCTGTGCTGCAACAGCGGTGGTACAATGTATATATATATATATATATATATATATATATATATATACACACTGTATAAATTCTTCCCTCCCTTTTCTTGGCATAAGCATCCGCACACATGTATGTGCATGTGGTTTTAGGTTTTGGTTAGATTTTTACTTGTTCCACTTTTTCCCATCTCTGAATAATGTATGTACATAGTTCTGGACACAGGTTCATATTTTCATCTGTACATTTTTATTGATAGCATATATACCCTAATTCTATTCCAGTCATGTTCTAGTTCTGTTTTAAAATTTTCACCGCATATTTATACTGGCCCTCTTATTTCTATTTCGTCGGCATTTTTTTTTTTAAATTAAATTTTGTTCATTATTTTCGGCTTTTCTTTTGTTCTACATATTAATTTGTTTATTTGTACATGCTGAACCCCTTTTAAATGCTGCCGTAACGAAAGAATTTCCTTGTGGATAAAATAAAGTATCTATCTATCTATCTATCTATCTACCTATTTATCTATTTTCTTTGCTGTAACAACTATTTCTAAGCTGCCCTTAAGCAAAGCACTTTAACCTTTGCTGAAAAGCAGAACTGGCAGTAAATTTAGTGGCGTGCTCTTCTTCGCGTTGCAGATGAGGTCAAAGTCCACAATTGTGTTTTAAATTTTTTATTATACCTTTGGGTTGTTTCATTCTATCATTGTATCATTGCACGATGCCCGGGCTGGGAAAGTTCACCACCGAAAACAAAACCACTCCCCCCGAACACACACACATTTCTGTACTCATGAAGTTATTTGAAATGGTAAAATCCATTTTTAAATCGAAGACGGGGGGGGGGGGGGTAAAGTTTCAGTGAATGAACCAATTCTAAACAATTATTTTACAACACTAAGTACATAAGAAAAAGAGTGAACACCTCCAGATATAAAGGGAGCTTGTATCCATCAGCGCTTCCTCTAGGGATAAGTGTAAAACAAGTAAGTCTTTTTCTTCTTTTCTTTTCCTCCAACCAGTAAAGTGATGAGAGCAGCACAGTGAATCTCTCCATGGTGGCAGCAGCGGAGGTAAATTAACTTTGTCATGGCCCGCTACATTATAGTAAACGCTGATGTCGCCCATTGCTTTGTTTTTACAAAGAAAGCCGTGGTCCCCGTTACCCACAATCCCGCCTGCCGCATTTTTATTTATTTTTTTGGTGGGGGGATTGTCACTAAGACAGGTGGAAGGGGAAAAAGAGAGCCAGAGATAAGATAAATCAACTCATGAAAAGTACAGCCAGGAGAAGGGTGAGGGCGAGGAGGCCACAAAGAAAACCCCCGACCGCAGCATTTCTGAGTGGCTGCCTCCTTCTTCACGGCGAGTCACGTCAGAATTAGGTGGGGAAAAGGTTGTGCTCTTCACATCGAGGCTTCCGTTAAATATTAAGTGTGGGCAAATGAATTTTTCAGAGCCGCTTCTAATCTTTGATGCCGAGGTGCCGGTCCATTGAGAAAAAAAAACAAAAACCCAAACATGTGACGCTGAGAAAATCCAATAACCCTTTATTCTTTATTTACTGCTAGTCTTAATGGGCCAGCCAATTGTGAGATCTTAATCACAATATAAATCTGTTCATCTCACAATACAAATACATTTTATGAACATGAAATTTTTTTTTGCTCCAATTACTCTTAAAAGTCTGTTTTCACATCAGCTGTGCTATAAGCTTCTCCTCGATGTGATTTCACCTTAGTAAACTGCAGTTTTGAGAGCACTTAGACCAACTGTTTAGCAAACATTTATGGCTGTTTTGAGTCCTGCCTAGTGTAACTAAAGTATAGCAGCGCTGGATTTATTGCAGGAGTTTGAGTGCATATTTTCAGTCTGCTTTTGTGAAGAGTGCATTCTGTTCACAGTACTCATTTTAGCAGACAATACACTCTGTATCTTCAACTTAGCCTTCTTCTTTGGGCCTTAAAGACCTCCAGTTAATTAGTCTTCCCCTCATGCCTTCAGGTTTTATCATTGTGTGTGTGTGTGTTTTCACTGTTTGCTTTTCTTTTGTCCTTTACTTTGTTTCTGAAATTATGGACCCCATTAATCAGTGAGTTATAAAAAGCTGGTTAACAATGACAAAAGTTGAAGTGTATGCTACAGGAAAAAAAAAAAAGATAATAATGATAAAGAAGATTTTAAAAATAACTTTTTCCCCACAGCCTAGCAAAATAAAACCGATGTCAGCAAAAACTGAAACAGCTAAAATAAACAAGCAAGTGAATAGGTATGTGAGTAAACGGACAGTTTGCTGGACAGTCCAGCACATCAAACCCACAACAAATCCCCTTTGTAAAATGAAGAAAAAAACAAAAAAACAAAACAAAACAAAACCCAGTACATGCATGGTGGAGATCGAAGGCAATGGGCCCCCACGGAGGAGCTGCAAAAACAGCACACTGCGAAGAGAGATCGATTGTCCCCCAGGAGTAGCATCTGAAAGCTCCTTCCTGTTATGTGGGCCTTTCTCCAGAACCCCTCCTGCCTACAAATGCAAGCAAATGCAGCCGTCGCGATGGAGAGCGGAGAAAAAAAAGAGCAGCCTTGACAGAGCGGCGTCTGATAGCTCATCCAGTCAATCTCTGCATCAAATTAACTAGCACATTGTCAGATACTGTCTTTTTCTTTTTTTTTTTTTTTAGACTGCAGCGTTACGGGTGAACAGGTCAGGAATGGGCCGAGTGTGTAAGCCAGTACACACTGGACGGGAAAGCGTAGACAAATTGCCTAGAGGACATGCAAAGAGAGGTGTGTAATCATCCATGTTTCCTTGAGGAATAAAGCATGAAGAAAACCATGTGGATAATGCTGTGATTCTCTGAGTGCCAAGAGAGGTGTGATTGGCTTTGTGCTGGCTAGTTACATTGTGGTAAGGGCTGATGTAGCTCATTTCTCTTGTAATTTTTCTTTTTCTTTTTTCTCTTGTTTGTATCCTAAGAACCGCTTTCAAAGATTCAAATCCATCCAACTGCTACGATAAGAAAGATAAAATGGAGAAGGAGCGGTTTTACCAAAAGAAAAGAAAACACACAAAAACACTTTGTGCTGACTGGAGCCCATTCTATTAGAATTAAACAATCCATGTATAAGTTATTATTCATGACTGATTTAAGAAGAAAGGGGATTTGCTTAGTACACTGTAAGAATATTTATTACTATACACCATCAAATACTTTTTTTTTTTTTTTGCACCACAAAAATAAACTAAGAGAATTACTAACAGAATCTGTCAGTCCCAACAAACGTGATTTGGCTCTCATTTTCTCTGGAAACAATTTGCAACCATATTTTGTCATCCTTCGCCAGATACAATCAAACTATTACGACACACAAATAAAAACTTATTAATGCAAGAATCCAAAATCACCTTCAGCGAAAGAGAGGGGAAGTAATTGAAGAAAGATATTTTTTATCATGGCTTCCCGCAGGAAATATTCAGCAGTGACCGAAACATCACCACAAACTGTGCAGGGACCGACGTTACCAGCACAACGACTGAGGTTTGGCTGGTGTGGAGGGTGAAAAGACCTCTTCTATGAAATATTAAGGCCAAACTGATTATTTTTTGATCACCTTCACCTGCCAGACTCCCTCAGTAATGCACACTAGACAAAAAGCAATTTAGAGGCGATGGACATTTGGGACGCATCCCTTTGTCAACAAAGCACAACATTTTTGCTACCGATTTTTTTTCGGTGCTTGTTCAGCACTCAGCAGCGCCGGTGGGTTTGAACATCATACACATGTTTTCGTTTGCGGCGGAGGGTTGGAGGTGGACAGAGAGCGAGATGGCAACAGATGGAAAATATCAAAGAATACTCTGCAAATTAAACAAATGTTGTGTAGTTTGTCTCCGCTCTCTACAATGGCACACAGTGTTCTTTTATTTGAGAGCACCAACTGCTGGATAACAACATTCATTGGAGCTAATTAGCTTGTAAATAAAAATACCAGGATTGCGTTAAGGGAGCAGTGTCATGATGGTGACAGCATTAAATCTGAGGGAAGTTCTGTGAAAACAACTTTGATTGAAAACAAGAGACAAAGACTGACCTTGACGGGTGGCAGCAATAATTACATAAGTTCATCAGTTTTACAGCTTTAATCTTTGTAGAATCACTGTGGACACTAGAGGGTTTTTATCATAGTAATGTTTTGGAGCTTGGCTGAAATGAATGAAACTGTTGTTCTAAACCGGGGAATTTAAAATTGTGGGTTTCAAATAGTGTCAAAAACAGAGCACTAAAACTATTTGACTACCAAATTCTCACCCACTTTTGGCTTCGACCTTTAACCAGCAACTTTTCGAAAGTTCTGTCAAACGAAAACAAGACAAGGTAAAAGTAAACCAAACCAGAACTCTATGCAGTCAGCTTCAACAACCTTCCTCTACAAGGTTCAGCCAAAAGTTCATTAGAGGTAAAATATGTAAGTTCGTGAGCTCAAGCTGGCCCGAGCATGAGGCTTAAGACTTCACACCTCTTCCTAACTCTGCACTGTCTTAGCTAACAGGAATTTGGCATTACCCTTGAAATCTTCCATCCAATAATACTACTTTTAAGCCTCGGTGTGAAAGGGGTTGTGGTCTAAAAGTACGCTTCCCAAATTGATTAAAAGCTGTGAGGTCCCACCCCTGAACATTTAACTTCTGCATAGAAAAATGAGCCTCTCTTTAGAGGGGAATGCATTATCAGGCTGTTCAATGAGACTGAGTCACAGAAGCCTTTAACAATTGTTCTCCATATCCAGATATGTTTAATTTCAACAGACAAAAATATAGAAAAACTGGAACTACTGAGTCAGACTTGCACGCCTTTGCCAACTAGTTCCTGTTAATTAGTGTGTCAATACTTGAGTGAAGGCCAAAAAAGTTTTTTATGTTTTGTTTTGTTTTGATCACGGTCAGTTCATCTAGAAGTCCAAGTAAACGTTGGAGCAAAAGTCCCTCGAGGCGTTACTGAGGCTTCTTAGCTCACAAGAATGTAACAGTTGTATGTGGGCAGATGGACAGACGACCCGAAAACATTATACATTCGGCCACGGCGGCAGAAAAAGTGACGTGCTGTAGCTTTGTTGGATAAGTCAATATTATATGGGGGATTTCACACATCATTAACATGGATAATAAGCCATATCACTCACACACACATACAAAAAAAGATTCATTTGTGTATAGTATCATTGTTGTCAGCAGATGCTGCAGTGACAACAGGCCACAGGCAGGTAGAGCATTAGTTCCAATGGTAGAGTTAAGTCATCTGTATAACAAAATAGGTCGTTTGCCATCGGCTGACTTGAAATGTCTCAAAACATCCTTTTACCCGTTTAACAAAGGAAAAAATGTGTAGCTGGTTGAAAAGACACCAGCGTTGACAATCAGCAGGAGGCAGGATGTGAACGGTCTCCTGTATCAGCGTCAGAAAAATAATACAAAAGTGTCCCGCCCTCAACTACAATCAACTGGAAGTTGTTCTGTGCTATAACAGAACCTCACTACTTAGTGATCACTCGCACAATCACCATCTGCATGTGAAAAAGTTAGTTTTCAGAGACTTGAAATGAAGAAATATAATAATAAGTTTAAAACAATATCTACCAACAGTACTGTAGGATGTACGACGTTGGTGTCCTACGTTAATCTCCTGTGTTACATTTGAGGATCTTTTGAAGGAGACACCTGCAGATTCCTGGGCCTGTGATTTGATCTTAAACACACAAGGTCCTTAAAACCTTGAGGGTCATCAGCAGCATGCAGAATCTGTCTTTTGTCTCACAAGGCTAATCTACACGCTGGCACTGGAATATAAAGAAACTAACAGCTGCTTCCATCCTTTGAAAGATTGTGACTAATAGCTGTCACAACCAGACAAGACCAGGCAGTCTTAATTGAAGTCAATATCAGTGTCATTTCCGAAACTGTCTAATAACTGAAAGACAGCACGTACGGAGAAATAATACCTCTATTATTGTTACTGTATTACAGCGTGATAATCTCACACTGCTGGGAGAAAAACTGTATTTGACTGAAAGGGGGAGAAAAAAAAAAGGTGGGAAGCCAAAAATATAGTTTTCTAAATAAATGCTGTGAGTTTATAAAAGATACAGAATATTGAGGCATTCATTTTGGTCGTACAAGTGGATTTGTGAGACAGCTAAAGCTTTGTGCACAAGATTTAGCATTCTTAGGTGGAATTGAGAGATTATGACGGGAAAAAAAACGCAGGTTTTTTTTGCATTTCTTGGCTCTGCCGAGCTTCTCTGTTACACCACGAAAGCGGGATTGTAACATGACTGGAGTAGAGGTGTGACTGTGGCAGGAGCCCACCTTCCTCTCCGGTTAACTAGCACAGGCTAAGCATTCTGATGCGGATCTGGATACAGGTCAGTGCAGGTGGCATTCTGGTTCATTTGAAATCCCTCTCGTCTCGCTTCCCTCCCTTCGGTGTGCTGTGGGAGTCTTTTTTCGCTTCCACTCTCCATTTGTGTGTGTGCATGTGTCCATGTACGGGAAGTTGAGTGTGTGCGTGTGGTGGCCATCTTTGTGTGAGCGTTCGTGTTTCCATGTCTGTGATTGTGTGAGCATGTACACAGTCCCGTTGTGATGATGCCTGCTTTCCCAAAGGGGTAGTAGGATTGTCCAGATAAATCATCCTCAGCTGGGCAGCCACAGCACACATGGGAAAAGAAAAGGGGGAAAAAATACAAAGAGGTACAAATGTACATGAGGCACATCTAAGAAAAGCAGCCGGATAAAGACGAGATGGAAAGGAATGATAAAAGCAGGATTATGGCATTAATAAGGATGCAAAGTGTAACGCATTCCAGTTTTAAAAGGAAGTCGTAGTCGTGCAACGTATGGCCAGTGCTTGTCGCGTGCTACTGAACGCTCACAAAGGGATATCTGCAGTAGGAGGAGCACCGGAGCAGAGGGAGTGAGGAATGAGGAGAAGGGGCAGACAGCTGCCAGCCATATTGTTGGGGCCTGGGGTAAAAGAAGACAGCCCCCAGGACGCCTTGAACGTGTAATCAGGCCAACCGGAGCCAGATGACTCCCCACCCTCTTTCCACTCTTCCTCCAATCCTTGCCCTTTCTATCTCTCTCAGTAAAAACCTGTTAATGCACACACAGCGGGGCTATGTACACATTCGATCGCTGAGACTTGAGATGCGGCTGAGGCAATTCGCCTCCATGATAAAGTGCCCAAGCCGGGCTGTGCTACCTGGGGGTGTTCGCACCACCGTGGCTGAAATAGGGGACCGGGCCTGGCCAGATGTTAGCCAAATGTTTAACACTGAACTCTTTATCCTGAGCAGAGTTGCTGATTAGAGTTTTGCTACCGCCTCCTGTCCTCATGTAATAACGCACTGAACCCGTCACCCGGTCGTTCCAGTCGGACCTGGGCTGACCAACAACAGATGGCTGGGAATGAAGTTGTGTTGCATCGAACAGGAGTTCATCTTGGTGCATCCACTATCAAAGCATCGAGAAGGAGTTTGATTACACAGTGAGTCTAGACTTTGCATACTCCCCGATGCTGCAAAGCCAAACGAGCAGAAGCAGCGCCAGTAACACACACAAGAAGAGTTAGACAAGGAAGTAATCTCGCTTTAAATGAAAGTTAATTAATTTTGAGGCTCACCGGACAGTTGATTGGTACACAAGGTCTTCACGTCTGCGGTAATCCTCCATGTGAGAGTAATTGGTATTAAACATAGCATCATAGGTGAAGATTTTCTGCTTGATGGTACCTCCATCTGTGACCTGTGAAGCAAAAAGAGAGAGCCTTAATAATATGATTCCTCTAATGATGGATGGGACAGGGCCTATCTTTCTGCCCCGAGAGCTTCTCCTACGCACAAACGGTTGTCTTGCGGCCCTGTTGTGTAGATAGTACTCCTGCCTGCAATTACTTCATTGATTCATTTGCAGCCATGATAAGCTCATTCCTTATGATGCCTTAAAGCGAGAGATTGAAAACCCGCTGACATGATAACATCAGCGAAACAGTCAGACGGCTGCCGGTTTATGTTCGCGAGCATGCAGTTAAGTCTTAATGAAGACTGACGCGGGAAGGTGTTATGTATGTGTCAAGCAGTCTGCTTTCTGCAGAGGTAATGGCTCATGACGAGATACTGCAGAGGTAGGAGGATACGATATTTAAAACACTGGTCTCATCTTTTTTTCTGTGCATGGTAGATGATGGAGTAGTTCTTTCCTTCCTAATATTCACAGGAGTGTTAAAGTCACTTAGCATTTGAGTGACGGTGAAATCTCGTCTCTTCAGAAGCCACAGACAGCCATAAAGGAAGAAAGGGTGACAGGATTTTAATGGTGCCACTAATGCTGCTTTGAAGAAGGAAATTGCTGGTGGGCCAGGGATCTTTCTTCCCTTTGCCAGGGAAGATTCTATCTTTCTGATCCCATCCAATCCCCTCAGTGAGGTAAACAATGTCAAAGCAGTTCATGATTAGTCTGCATGAGGCACATATAATGTATACGTTGCCTCACGGAGAGACTGAGGTAAATTGTGTTACTGTGGTTATATGATATTGTTCCCTGTGAATGTGAGGTAACTCATATAGCCTCTTGGTTGGAGGGAAAGCATGCTGCTTCAGGCTTAGCTTGCTAAATACTGCTACACAGGGAGCCCACGACGCTCAAACACTGAGAAGCAGGGATGTTAATCCGTCAAACTTCACCTAATGATAGGAAGAGTTTTAACAGATTTAAAATATTAAAGGTCAAGACGCTTCCTTGCTTAATTTGTTTTTGGATTTTTTTGTTAAAGCATTCCTCCGCATGAGGATATGATTTTAGCTTTTTTTTAGTTTTGACACAATATGGCATAAATAAGTTTTGGCATCCTTGTTGAGGACCTGAGAGCATTGTGGCCATCTGTTCGCTTTTAATTTGAGTTCAGGGGTGAAGACGGGGAACAACGCTGCGGCTTTGTTTCGAGCAACGGAACATGGAGAGGCAACGGGAAAAAGGTCAGCCTGTAAAAGCAAAGCCTTGTTTGAAAATTGTGCTTTCCAACCACCCTGCCTTGCCCTCCCATTGCAGTTACAGAAATGGACCTTTTAAAAACATCACCAAAGGGAGTCAAGAGACATTTCTGCCTGACATGGTATAACGTCGTATGAGAAAACAGTGTGCAGATCTTAAAAAGAATACCACTCCAAACCTCTTTAGATGTAATTTACCCAGCTAGGCGGTTTTACTGGATTTATAATGAAACATCACCGAGACATAAAGTGATATCCATACAGATTTGCTCAGCATGAAGGAAGCATTTATGATGACACATTATACAGCAAAACATTGACATCGGAAAGGTTCAGTTTCAGGTACTTGTCTCACAAGAGCACTTGTGAGACACAGTCAAATGCATTTCTATTCTACGAAGGTTTTTTTCCTCATTTCTATTTGCAAACTTCACAAACACATCTGTTGACATCCCCGTCAGTCTCAGAATAGTTAGTTAGCATTAAGTGAAGTGTGGGTTTGGCGGGGGGCAGCCAAGTTGGGATTTTTAATTTACATGAACGTGCACACGTGTTGGCTAGGATACGTGACAAAATCAACAGCATCCCTTCACGTGACCTAAAGCAGCCGCTGAAGTGCTCAACCCTCCAGGCCAAAGAGGCTGCGTGACTTTATATCTGGCACAGAGGCATTTAATCAATTTCAGGTTGACATCTTGATATTTTAGCCCATTAGCACCAAACAGTGACTCACCTTGTTAGCATATAACAACAACATGTTTATACATTTTATTCCAAAACAGTTTGTAGTACTTTGTTTAGTTATATTGAGGGTGCTGCTGCAAAGAAAAACAGAGAAAAGTCTAGCACAGATGGCCTGATCGTTATTGTTTCAAATTTTTTGGTCAGATCTGAAATGATGCAAACCTTCCATAGGACTGAGTTGTGTGTGTTTGTGAGCTAAATTTGACTAAATACAATAACTTTTCATTTATGACAGCTTTTATTTCATCGAAGCAGACACTTTGGATGCTGGAGTTTTCTGAAAAGCACAACCAAATAACACGTACTGTAATAGTCTCCAGCATGTATCCTGTCATCCACAGCGAACCTCCTCCAAAGGATACCATTGAGGGCAATTCAAACTACATTACCACAATCTAGGCAAAAAAAAAACCAAAACATATCAGCACCCAGTTGCCAGGAGGTTTCCTGAAAGTGCACTGGAAAAGCAAAGCACGGAAGATGCACTGAACAAGGATGCAATTGCTTGTGGATTATCTCTTCAAAAGGAATTTTATATTTGGGGTTTTTTTTCGAATTTTATTTCTTCAATCATTAGTCTAATTAAATACACAGTCATACATAGGACTGCCTCTAAGTATTCACATTATCAGTATTTCAAAGACATTATTTTCCATCTAACTAAGTAATATTTGATGGGGGGGCAGGCTCAAAACATGGAGGAGACAAAAAGACACGAGTGTGCTTATTTAAACATATCGCCAAGCACAGGTGTTTAAAATCCCTGCAAGGAAGCTCACCTCCCCTCTATCCAAACACATGGGAGTTGACTTTAGAGTTACAAGGCTTCATAAGCCGATGGGAGAATTTTCTGTTTGCCCTGAAGTACTGAGGTGAGTTGGAGACATTTTCTACCATCTCCTCTTTCACAATCCATCTAATCCAACAAGCATTACAATTGCTTCCATCCACCGCCCGACAAGCCCGCTGGATAATGCAGGTGTCAGATTTCTGGTTGTCTGGAACCCACAAGGACCAGATAGGATTTCTGCCTCATATGGGTCATCTCTGGGGCACCTGCTCTTTATCTATCCCTCCTTAATGATTTCAACTCTTAATTAAGGCTGAACTGAAAACCCCTGTGTGATAAATCTGACCGACTCTCCCTATGGCCACAAGGGGACCCGTTTGTGGAATAAATGACTGACTATGGGAGGAACAGAACAACGAGAACAGAGAGAGTGAGAGGCTAAATAGAGAACCGAACTGTGCCAAAATGGCTATATAAGAGCAAGGCCAAGAGAGAGATGACTACACTTTGATTGCGGAAAAGCACCGTGGGGGAAGCAGAGCTTCGCTACGACTCCTTTGTTGAATCCGGGCCATGCAATGCATATGAGGCTCAAAGGCAGCAAAAACCTCTCCAACTCTCTGTCACCGGGAGATACGAAAAGACAGGCATAGGTGGTAGAGCGTCAAATACACCTCCCTTGTCTGCAATGTGGCAGATAGTGCATATTGGCTGAGGGAGCAGCCGGCAGGCAAAAGAGGCATCTGCGACAGGTAGCTGACAATGGTCTGAGTTTGAGGGCACTCAAAATCCGGGTCCTGTGCTTTTCCGGAGATGAGAAAATAACAGAAGTATGGAGCTCCGCATCCTACATGTTGGCCAGTCAGATGATCGGACTCTCTTATGATGCTCAGGGTCAGATTAGGACTGGGTCTGAGGGGTTAGCCAAAGCCCTCTTCCTTCTGCCCGTCTGGGGTAGACCTATTTATAGGCTGCAGCTGCATCAGCAGCCACTGGAGGAAATTCAGCTAACACACTGCAGGCCAACTGTGAGAGATTCAACCTGAATCCTGCTTCATAATTTCAAGCTAAAGTCAGTAAATCACTAAAGCAATTCCTTTATAGTTACATTTTTCCAGACTACTTAAAATGAGAGATGAAATATCAAATGTGTGTCGTTTCCCAATATGCGCTAATCTAAGATATGTGGGACCTCCTGGGGTTTAATGTTATGCAAAGACAGGGTTGAGCAAAAGCACAATGTTCTTCACATGTTCTCTAATAAGTAGATGATAAAGGTTTTTCAAGCAATTTTAATTCACATTTCCCCCGCACTTCTTTGTGATCCAAATCTATAAGTCTGACACTTCCATAAGATGGACAGCAGCAAGGCTCTCACATAATGTCCTAATGAGATTACTTCCCATTCAGCCTCTCATTGAAAGACTTAGACAAGCAGCGACAAAAGAGATGATCAGAGCATTGTCGTGGGCTGGCTTGGAACTTTCCTTCATATCCATGCTAATTTGCCTAATATTATTATTTAGCTGAGTGTCTTTTTGAAGCAGGGCCGAATCGTTCTGAGACCTTTGTCTCTTTCTTTTTTCTTTTTTTGTAGAATCGTGACAATTGATGTGAGCAAAAATGCATGGAAGTCCAGACGGAGTAGAAGAGAAAGTGTTTAAATCAAGGCACTCTTATTTCTAATTTGTACTTCTGTATCAATGAAAGAGTAGTATAATATTACATAATTCAGTTTTTAATATCCCTTCCTCTATTTTCTTTCACAGTAGAGAACTGTAATCTGTTGTCACTACTATAATGGAAGTCACATGATGGACCGGATGGGGCCTTTAATGATAACATATTCAATCTGTTAACTAATACACATTGATGGCCATAAAATACACAGCAGGCAAAGATGGAAAACATTGGATATAAATGGAAAGATAACAAACAGTGGTAGTAGAGCACTGAGGTACAACAAGCCATCTCCATGGCACTAAGCTACCGTAACAACCAAGAAGAAAACAGCGCTGCACTCAGAGAGTTAAGGGAGTGCAAAGGTACAGCGATAACACACCATGCCTCAGTGAGGTAAGAACTGGAATTCCCTGTCGTTGCTTTTATGGGGCACAAAGCATGATAAAGTAGAGACAATACGGGCGAAAGAGTTGCAAAAGCGCTGCTGCAAAAAAAAAAAAAAAGAAAAAGAAAAAGCAATAAACCAAACTAAATAGGTTGTGGCAGGATAAAAGCGCATCATGTATTAACTTTATTAGTCTGCAGCACTTTGAGCTGCCAAGTGTTACCAGGCGAAATGCTGAGGTGTTGATGTCGTAGCTCGGTCTGCTGACCGAGGATGTCGGTAAGTGATGGCGGCGTCCGTCTGTGTGTTGTGTTAATGGTGATCTTTCAGGGGCCTGATCTCGTGTGCAGCACCGGTGACTCTGTCTCTGAACCTGTGCATTTACAGCTCAGAGCACCGCCACTCTGAGACAGACTGCCGACTGATAGAGGACTTCAGCCTGCACTTTATTCTTCAAATGACAGAATCATCTCCTGTCTCTGTCTGTCAACACGCTGGGTGAGATCACCTCAGCTGTTACAGACCGGCTAGCTGACTGATGATGTGGACACCTACAGTAACTTTGATGCTCAGTGTGGCTAACTCAACTGGATACTGAATTTGTGTTTGCTCAGAATTGGCCGGCTTTAGCAGCGATGCAAATTTCATCAGTCTTAATTTTTGTAAATTCCTACATATACAGATATATGTAGAGGAATGGTGATTAATCCACGGCTACCCTGTGATTACTCTGATGAAATATTTCAACCGTTTGACAGCCCTTTTATAAACAATGATAAAATTCTAGACTATTATTGTTCCTCAAAATATATAGCTACTGTATTCTCACAGTGTTTGTCATTGAAATGTTAATATGAATCTGGGAATGTGACAATTTTCGGTTCAGTGAACATGCTCACTAATCAGGAGGTTTTGTGTGGGGGTCTTCATTATGACAAGTTTTTAATCAATGCCATTGTCTATATGCTCACACAGACTGAAGGAGGTCGACATCATTTCAGGCAGCTTTTTTTTTTTTTTTTTTTTGCCCTGGCCTGCTGCGGGTATCACATGCTCCCACTCTGCTGTCAGGCATTTTCATTCCAATATGACGAAGTACAAACAGGTCGTGATTGGCTGCTGCTGGAGCTGCCAGGTTACATTCCAGGATTAGAGCCGGGCCTCATGAAAAACCACGCCACTGACAGGGACGAACCAGCTGCATTCAGCTGGACCCTGAAGGTAAGCGGGGTGAGGGTCAGGCGGAACCGGGGTATAAATTCAGGCAGTTAGCATTATGCAAGCGTGTTATCTAAAGCTATCTGAGACA
This sequence comes from Remorina albescens, assembly GCA_034769265.1. Classification (NCBI taxonomy): domain Eukaryota; kingdom Metazoa; phylum Chordata; class Actinopteri; order Carangiformes; family Echeneidae; genus Remorina; species Remorina albescens. Next base: position 24,604,483 of record CM068494.1, read on the forward strand.
AGGCCATCCAGAGATGGTTATTATAGCTGTCATTCCGAGGGAGACAGGCTGTCTGTGGGCTGACAGCGAGGAGGTGATGAGATCAAAGCGGGTCAGACTTGTTGGAGACTGCTGAACTATTTATTGGTTATTATATAGTTAGGATATATAGCCATGCCTGGACTACCGTTAAGCACACTTTAGTGTATGGATATATATATATATATTAAAAAAAGAAGATAGCACAACAATAAAAAACCTTAGCTCTTTCAGAATGAAATGAAATGAGTTCAGTTGGATGCATGACAGACAGGGCACTTGTTCAGACATGAAGAATGCCTTGGAAAGGACGCCTCATCCTGCTCAACAAGCTGCCATTCAGTAAAGCACTTCAAACTAAATGAAGCTCAGTGAAGCAAATTAACAAACAGTAAAAAAAAAAGAAAAAAAAAAGGTTGATCTGGGAAGCAATGTTCATCACTTTAATAGTGTCATGCAGGGACCCTGTTGAGGATTTTGGGCCCCATGAAAAGATATTGCATTGGCCAAAATAGAACACTGCAGATATGAATTAAAAATATTGCATATTCAAATTCACTATTTGACACAAGACCAACTCATTTATTCATTCATCTTCTACCACGTCATGGGGGGTGTTGGAGCTAAATCCAAGCACACATTGGAGGAGGGCCGGGTACACCCTGGACAGGTCGCCAGTCCATCGCAGGGCCAACACACAGAGACAGACAGAGACCAACAACCACTCACACTCTCACTCAGACCTACAGACAGTCACCAGTTAACCCGAACATGATGTCTTTGTACGGTGGGAGGAGACCAGAGTACCCGGAGGAAACCCACGCAGGCACGGGGAGAACATGCAAACTCCACACAGAAAGGACCCAGGCCGGGAACGGAACCTGTGACCTTCTTGTTGTGGGGAGATGGCGCAAACGACTATGCCGACTATGTGCTGCACACGAGACTAACTCCCTCTACAAAATGTGTTAAAGGTACTTTTAACCATTTTTACTTTTTATTTTCCCCCCAAAACACAAACAAAGAACTTCCCCCAGCTGTTCTGTTATGACGTGCCATTCAACAGCGTGCTGCTCGTCTCCTCCTTCAGCAGGCTGCGTCTGCTCGGCCTGGCACCAGACGGAGACAACTGATTTAGAAAGAAGAGCTCGCTAACGGCTTGCCTGCATTGATTAAAAGTCGACTAAAAGACGAGTGAACTGTAAAGACTCTGAGCTTTATGTTAAGATACTAAATAGGCCATTTCACTGTGGACTAAGCTTGGAGGGTCATTTCTGCTCACAGGCTGCACCTACCTGTGAAAAATCGGGTGACAGGCTGCCACTCTCTTCTCTTCCTGCTGTCTTTTTTTTATTTTTTTTTTCAATCTGCTACACTCTCCCTGGATATTTACTTTAAGTACACTGGCAGTTTGATATTTTATTAATGATGAAAGGTTGACTATTTTCACCTGATGTCTTAATAAGGCCCCTGTCAGCCACAGGCCCCCCATGTGGTTGCTAATGTCTTAATGATGGCAGTTTACGCAGGGAAACGCCCCCCCCCCCCCCCCCCCCCCCCCACAAGACTGTCCAGAGTTATTTACTCTCTGTATTAACAGAGGATTTTCTCAAACACAAATGAATAGAGAAAAATGAATCGGCAGCGTGACTCTGCAGAAAAGCAGGTATTAAAGCCGAAGCTAAAATAAAGCATCCAATCATCGAAAGCTTTAAAGGCAGAAATACAATGGAGGGTTGCATAACTTTGGCAATTAGAGGCATGTTATGTAATACAATGACATCAACTACATATCAAAGGGTTCCATCAAGGACGGCCAGGTAATCAGATGCAGCACAGAGGGAAGAACATCATTGTGGGCACTTGTTCTTAATCTGTTTGATCAGTGTGCATTAAGTGAGTCCACGTTCACACCTGCCTTTGAGAGAGTCTTTTACTCGGACAGCTGTCAGAACTTGGGCGAGTACTCTCGGACACAGGAGGAGAAATGAAGAGAAACGTGAAGTGACATGGGTGAGAAAAAAATATAATGGATTATAAAATATGGCTTCCATTAACTCTAGCCACAGGAAAAAAAAAAAAAAAAAAGCTCTCCATGGGATGTTGAATTGTAATACACTAAGTTTAACTGTGTTGTATAACACAGCCCGACTGCACCAGAAGCGCCAAGCTTATAAAGGCATACGATGTAGACTTGAGCGGACAAGCTGAGGTGGACTTTTCCCATCAGGCACTGCTCTCTCAAAAATCATCGGAAAACAGTTTCTATTACAATCAGGGAGTGTTTACAAGTAGTGTCTTTGTTGTTAGATTTATCTACTTTACAGAGCCCTCGGTGACAAATCCAATGACCTTTTGGACAAAGGCCCAACCTCGGTGGGCTCTGCAGGTGTATTTTTCTTTATTATATAACTGTTGAAGTTCGGTCGAACAAACCTTTGTCCAACAACATTTGTTTCTATTTTTTTTTCTTTACATCACAGATGGGTTTTGACTCACAAGGGCACAAGAGTCGGAAAACAGATGGTCTTAAAAGACATTAGGGCCACAGTGGACATAACAACTCTGCATATGTTTGCAGCTCCACAGTTCTCTAACTCACTCTTTTTTTTTCCTTTTTTTTTTTTATTCCTTATCCTCCTGTTTATTGGAGCCACCATCTGCATCTGCTGGTTGATGGATATATGGGGAGTATTATTCAAGGCATAAATCATCAAGCGGGTCATAAGCAAACAACAGAATGCTGAATTTGGCAGAATGCTAAAATAGACAAAAGGTTTTTGTATTCTTCATAAATTTTAGGAGTAAGTTTATTATGATAAAGCATTTTCTGTCTTCATACTGTGAGAAAATTCATCACCGGAGCAGCGCTCTGACAGAAATTGGGTGAAAGCAGGAATTCACATTGGGACTACAAGGAACATCTTCCCAAATGATTGATTTTACCTGCGAATGGCGGGTTCCTCACACTCGATCTGTCGGCATGGTTCACGATGGATAAAAGCCTTTTAGAAGTGTTGTTGTATGTAAATGCTGAAACTGGTGTATATATTTTTTTTTATTTTAATTCACTGAGTAAATCCACAGGCTATGTATTTAAGTTGGTTGGAAACACTTATCAGTGTGTACAGAGCAGCATAGGGCTCATTTCATGCTTAAATACTAAATTCTAATCCTTAATGTGGCATGGGCCCTTTTTTCCAATTTTAATAAGACATGCTTGAGTTAAACTAAAGAACAGAGAGTGGCTCATATTATTTATTCCTAATGCCTGTTTCCAGGGTGATTCTGTCTCGTCACTCAACTTCACTAGATACTCAGTAACAAAACAAAACAAACAAAAAAAAAAAACCACAAAAAAAATCTAATTTAATTTCAAATGCTTTCATGTTTCTCATTTACTACAACTGTCCTCTCTGTGATACTTGTCACCTTTAATTCTTTCCAGCTTCTGTCCCACCGTGACCAGATCCCAACTCACCAGATGTGGGACAAAACCTACGTTTGTGTGGGACAATGTGGGACATCAATGCGGGACACCAATGCATCGAGCCGCTTTAAAAAACAAAAACAAATAAACATTTCCATTCTGTGGCTTAGCTACTAACATTACGTTGCTTTGCCATCTGGTTTATTCAGGAGCACATAAGACACTACGCAAATAAAAACTTGACAAATATATTTTATTTAAATACATCTTTTCTCAAGTTTCCTCTCACATAAGGAAACATGGTAAGCATGCCACTTTAATGCTATTTCCCAGTTCCTCTCAGGTGAACACACCTGACTAAACTGTCCAACAGCACGGACCGTCAAGGCTGCGATTGTTCTCTCGAGCATAGTGCTTTAAAAGGGTATGGCTTGTCTGTATTTTTATTGTTATCAACAGATAACAATAACACAACACCAGCACACCTCCCAACACTAGAGCAAGCACTTAAAAGTTATTAAATGTTGTAGCAGAACAATTTACTCAACCACATATTTGAATAGAACACGCACTGAAGTTAGCTACATAGTACCTGGGCTGATTTTCTTAGCAAAACATTGGTTACAATAATAGCTCAGCTCACTCAGCTCAGAATCGCCAACAAACTACACAACAGAAACGCATTCAGAATTGATAAATGCCAGATTTTAAAACAGGCTTTTTAAAAACTGCAGCCTGTCAATATCAATGCAGGACAGCGTCTCAATTTGCGGGACGTGTGAAAAGTAATGGGACATCTGGTCACCCTACCTACTCTGTCCACACTCTGGTAGAGGGGAAGAGCACCAACACACACACACCTAAACCCCAAACCCAAGCGTCTATACTTGAAGATGAGAGCCACCTACCTCACAAGGGGTGACCTGATGATTCTCAAATCAGGTGCTCATTAGCATCACTGGCAGTGAAAAGAAGGCAGTCCCAGGGAAAAAATCCCGGGGATAATTATTTTAGCAAAATCCAAATAAAGAAATTGTACTTTACTTTTTTGTTTCCTCTCCTCTCTTCATCAAAATGCACTCGCTCGCTTCTCATTACCATGAGATGGGTGCGCTGAATGAAATTTCATGTGTTTTATTTGCATCTAAGTCAGTCCGAGGATGACATTATGGTATGGTAAATATATCCTGCTGTGCAAAACAACAAGTCTGTGATTGGACGAAAATGAATCCAATCTTAATATTATCTGAACTTGCACAAAAGGTCAAATGGGAGAGAAGTGCAGGAAATGCAATATAATGTATCTGTTAGCAGGAAGATCATGCACTGACAGCAGAAGCCAATTAAGTGCCATAAATTAATCTGCGCTATATGTCATCATGTAGTCCCCAGATACACAAACACAAACACACAGCAGTGCTGCCAACCTGCGCACAGTCACAAACGTGAGCTTGAGATAAATCTCTCTCTCTCTCAAACCATTTAAATTAACAGTCACTGCTCATCTCAAAATATTAGCAGTAATAACTGTAATATGAAATTATCGCCCTGTGGGAATGTTGACACCGGCTCTGTTGACATAAAAGGATCTCCAAAGTGATAATAAATTGCCTTCCAAAACATCATATTTGGTCCACATTTCCCTGGTGAGTG